>OX451737.1:1402776004-1403976004 GCA_948472305.1 Vicia faba | reverse complement strand
TGTTAAGGAGGAATTTGCTGAGGAATGTTGGTCTCTGTATTGGGAAATAGAGCTTAGGAGCTTCAGTTATCCATTACTCTATTGGGGATTCATCTCTTGACTGAAGAGACGGAAGTGAACTGTTATCTGGTCAGGATCCAGGCTTCACAGTGACTTGCTAAGGATAATAAGGCTGACTTCTATCTGGTCGTATTCCAGGATTCACAATGATTTACTAGGGAAATGAGATTAAACTTTTATCTGGTCGTACCCTAGGCTTTGTAGTTTTTTAACTGGAATAGAAATCAGAAAAATCTTAGTGTCGATTTAATTGAACCAGAGAAAGGTCTTTAATTAACTTCGACCGGAATGGAAATCAGAAGAATCTTAGGATCGATTCAAATGAACCAGACAAAAGTCTTGGAATATCTTCAACTAGAATAGGAATCAGAGAGATCTTAGTGTCGATCTAACTGAACTAGAGAAGGTATTTAATTAACTTTGACTGGAATGGAAATCAGAAGAATCTTAGGATCGATTCAACTGAACCAGACAAAAGTCTTGTAATATCTTCAACTGGAATAGAAATCAGAGAGATCTTAGTGTCAATCTGATTGAACCAGAGAAGGTCTTTAATCAACTTTGACTGGAATGGAAATCAGAAGAACCTTAGGGTCGATTCAACTGAACCAGACAAAAGTCTTGGAATATCTTCAATTGGAATAGAAATCAGAGAGATCTTGGTGTCGATCTGACTGAACCAGAGAAGGTCTTGAGAACGTCTTTCTGAGGAAAATGCTGAAATAGCCTTTCATTAGATGTAGCTTTTGAGAAGACTACCAGGTCACATAAATAGTCAGCGGTGTTTGTTGATTTGATCTTTTCCCTGAAAAAGGCAAAGAGTTAGTCATATGCAATGTCATGATGTATGAAATGCATTGTGATGATGTTCTCAAAATAAATGAGATTATGCTGTATGCGATGTGCATGTGCATGCCATGATGTATGAATATGGAATGCTATTGTTATGTTTCTTAGTCTGGGAAAGTAAATCCTGAACTGCTGCTGGAGAGTATAAGGAGGCTGAATCCTTCTTTTCCGCTGGGGATGATGAATGGATATGATTTTCCGTGGATTCCCTCTTTCTGTTTGAGGATATTCTTCCAGGGATCTTCGACTCTCGCTTGAGGATGGATCTGTGGAGAGAAAGATGCTCTGTTGGAAGATCTTGCCGATGTAGAGAAATAAACTCTGTTGGGGAATGAGCTTCCATAATTTGAGAAATAAAATCTACCGGGGAGGAGGTTTTATAAACTATTTAAGATTATAAAGCTCGGCTGGGGAACACAGGTCTCAGCTCTCTGAAGGAACTTAACTGGAGATGGTAATTCCTTCTTGAGGAAGGAGGAGATCAAAACTTTGGTTGTTTATGCTCTGTGGGGAACATAGATGTCACGGGGTCGTATGCTGAGGACGTAGTGGTGACTTTGTCTCAACCTGTCTCTGCCCCTATACCTGCTGGAAGGATTTACAGTCAGGACTACAAATTGTTTTTTAGACTTTGCCTCATTTCTTAAAGTCATTAGTAAGTGTCTTTCTGTTTCTTATGCAAGTATTTGTGAACAGTAATCATATTCAAATGCGCATGTCAAAAATAAATCATTGGACATTTTTGCAAAAATAAACAAAAAAATAACAAAAAATAGTTTTTTACTTTCAAAGAAATGATTTGTATTGATTTTTGTTTGAAGTTCGCCTATAACATGCATTTTATGCAAACAGACTGACGTTCTAGTAGGAGAACATAGCCGTGAGAAATGAAAATTACAAAAATAGTGTACATCAAGGAAACAACTATGTGTAACAATCCCATTGAGTTTCAACTCTTCTATTGCCCCTATGTCTTCGAGTGTCTCATCACTTTGCTACTCGTCCGAAGCTGACTGGATTGATCAGTACCATTTGAGCTTGATAGTTGATACTGAAGTCTGATTGCAAGGTGATCCAATGGGACATAGTGATACGCTTCAAATCCCTAATTTTTTCCTGGACCACCCTTTCGGGTTTTCAATCCACCGGGATACCCTTTTTTGCCCAAGCCGCCTTTTGAGGTTTTCGACTTGCCGGGTGTACATATTTTTTTGCATTTATCCCTTATTTTTCCCGAACTTTTTTGGTTCGCCGGGATGCCCTTATTTTTTCCTAGGCCAGTCAACCTAGCGGGTCTTTATTTACGCGTAGTATCTTTTTACTACATCCGCATTAACAGGGTGAGGGAGGTCGTCACCATCCATGGTAGTCAGAATCATGGCTCCACCGGAAAATATGCTTTTGATCACAAATAGCCCTTTGTACGTGGGGGTCCATTTGCCTCTGGGATCACCTTGCGGCAGTAAGATGCGCTTGATCACTAGATCACCCACTTGATATACTTGACGTATGAACTTTTTATTGAAAGCCTTGATCATCCGTTTTTGATACATTTGACCATGACAGACAACAGTAAGCCTTTTCTCATCAATAAGATTCAGTTGATCAAGTCGAGTTTGGATCCAATCGTCTTCGTTCAAGCCTGCATCCTTCATGATCCTCAAAGAAGGGATCTGGACCTCAATAGGCAGGACAACCTCCATACCATATACCAAAGAATAAGGTGTTTCCCCTGTCGACGTTTGTGCTGAGGTGCGGTAACCATGAAGAGCAAATGGTAACATCTCGTGCCAGTCTTTATATGTCACCATCATCTTCTGTATGATTTTCTTAATATTCTTGTTAGCAGCCTCTACAACGCCATTTATCTTCGGTCGGTAAGGGGAAGAATTATGATGCTGAACTTGAATTATTTATAGAGTTTGATGATCATCGTATTGTTGAGATTTGTACCATTGTTTGTGATGATTCTCTCTGGAACACCATACCGAAAAATCAGGTTATGCTTGATAAACCGCGCCACAACATTCTTGGTAAGAGTAGCAAAAGAGGCAGCCTCAACCCACTTCGTGAAGTAATCAATGGCCACTAGGATGAAGCGATGCCCATTGGAAGCGGTAGGTCTAATATCTCCGATCATGTCAATGCCCCACATTGCAAAGGGCCAGGGAGCCGTCAAGACGTTCAAGGGAACCGGAGGTACATGTACTTTATCAGCATAGATCTGGCATTTGTGACAAGTTAGGGAATGCTGATAATAGTCTGCTTCCATAGTGGACCAATAGTATCCTGCCCGTAAGATCTTTTTAGCCATGGTGTTTCCACTAGAGTGGGTGCCAAAGGTACCTTCGTGTAAATCTTTCATAAACCTCTCTACTTCGCTCTTGTCTATGCACCGAAGTAAAGTAGAGTCATGGTTGCGCTTGTAGAGGATTCCATTATTGAGGAAGAACTTTGCGGCGAACCTTCTCAGGAACTTCTTATCATTGACAGATGCCCCCTCAGGATATTCTTGAGCCTCGAGATACCTCTTTACTTCATGGAACCAAGGTTTGTCTGCTACCTCTTCAGTGTCAATCTCATAGCAGTATGTTGGTTTATCCAACCTCTCAATAGTGATCCGAGGAGCCTCGTTGTCCCACTTGACCTTGAACATAGATGACATAGTAGCTAGCTGTAGCGGTAGAAATGTTTAAGACTGAGCCATTGGATTGACAAGACTTATACAGATTAAAAAATAAATAAATAAATGCCACCGTGTTTTATTGTTTCCAAAGGAATGGGAAAAGAGCGAGTAACCCAAAAAGAGGGGGAAAGATTCAAGGTAAGAGGGTTGGTTATGCAAAGGGAAGGTATTAACACCCTAAACATCTACGGTACTCCGCAGGAACCTCTTTGTAAAATCTGTATATTTTGGCTATAAAATTTTATATAAAAATGGATGGTGGAGGTGAGAAAAGAAATATATTTTTATTTTTTTTGCACCCTCCGCGGTTGCGAACCTTTAGTGCCTACGTACCACCTTTCGTGCAATAGGGGATCAGGGTACACGTAGTTCATCTTTTAAAGTATTTTAGTTAATTTTATGAGATAAGACATCATCATCATTGTCCGTGTGGAAAACATACTTACTACCCACAATCATGAGAAAGGAGAATTTGCATCATCTCAAAGTGGAGGATATGGCTTAGATTTTAAAATCAACAATGCCTCACTCAACACCCAAGTGGAAAATATCTCTCTTCACTACACATTTAGAAGTATAGTTGTTTGCATCACTACAAGGATTGACAAGAGTCCAATCTTTTGAGAAATTTTTTAAAATAAAAAGCCAAGGTGGAAAAATAGTTTGAAATGAGATTGATTGACTTTTAGTCTTCTCACAAAAAAATGTCAAGGTATTATTAAGTTGATTGAAGTTTATTTATGAAAAGGTTTTGAAAATTCAAGGACCTAAGTCCAAGTTTATTATGAAAATGGTTCAAGTTTCAAAACAAGAAGAGTTTTCAAAAGGGGGAAGAAGATTTTTGAAATTAAAGAAGATGGGAGGAGAAGAAGAGACTATCCTAAAGCATAAGGTAAAAGCTAGGGATAAGAACCATCTAACCAACAAGAAGCCAACACTTGACATTATGAGCCAAGATAGAATTCCCATTCTTTGGATTGAAACCAAACAAACAAAGATACTTAGATCTCTTGAGAGAACCAAACTTCAAGTGTATTAGTCTTCACAAAAATTGGGCAGAGTAACAGCTGTATACGGGTGAATTCCAGATTACAAATAAAGTATGTAATCACAATAACCTACCTTCACATAAAACAACCCAATGTCTTGAGGTAAACCTCAATAACTCCAGACAAAAAATCAGTCAAGGTCATAAGGTCTCCAACATAGGCCGAGGTTTCTAATCCTAAGTCCAAGAAGTCAAATGCTCCATAATGCCAAGGATAGTAACCAAATAGTCCAAGTATCATTAAAGATATTTATGGTTCATGTTGATTATTAAGTGTCTTAGAAGAGAAAAGAAAAGCTCAAATGAGCAAAATAAAAATGACATTAAATGTAATGCTTAAAGTAAATGGTACATAAAGCATAAAAAATAAAAGGGCACAAAGTGAAAACAATTTAATAATTAGTGGTTAGTTGGATGACCATCTTGAAACTTGCATTTGGAACTCATTAGAGTATTGGTAGAACCAAAGCCTCCACACAACAAGTTGCATTTGCTTTTTGTCAAGTATATCATCCATTTGGAATCCTCAAAGTACCATTTAATGATCAACAATGTTTAAGTGATCCACGTCGACCAAAAGTATTGTAGATCCATTAGAGGATTGATAGAACCAAAGCCTCCATATAATGAATCTCAAGGTTATTGGATCAAAGAGATAAAATTAACATACTTGGGCTTGCAAACATAGGTTTGGGCCACGAATGATCATTTATTCGAATCAGGACAAAATTTAGCACTATGTTAAGCAATCGTAAGTGGACTTATGTAGAAGTCGCACCTATTTTGAGGCCGGTCAATAGCAATTTATGTATTTCATGTTTAGATAAATGATATAGAGATCATTATCCCATAACATGCAATACAATGAGAAAGGGGAATAAGATGAAGGGGGGGAGGGGATGAAACAAACAAACCACATTTGAATTAAACTTTAATTAAACTATTATTAAAATCATTTATCCATTTTTATGGAGTTAAACTCAACATCATGGATCAAATGATGTTAACAAAGTTCATAATAAAAAATTCAACCCAAGATCAGCCAGAAAATAATCACAAAATAATATTGCATTTAATATATACATTAAAAAGGTTTTTTAAAATGTTTTAAAATAGAAATAAAAGAGAAAAATATCAACTATGTTCAAATTAATCAAGAAATAAAAGGTAAGACCATAGAAAAATCAGAAATGAACTAAAATGATTTTATAAAAATTTTGGTAATTTTTAAAAGTCAGAAAGTATTTTTAAAATTAAAAGAAATGAGTAAATAAACCAAAATAATAAAAAATAGCAAAGTCAGAAATAAAAAATAAATGAGGTCACCAATATTTGTCACAGTATCATTTGATCATTCCATAATTTTTTAAAAACTTAAAAATGCATAAAAGCATTTTTAAACATTTAAAGCAATTCAAATAAAGTGAAAATTTATAAAAAAAATCAAAACACAAAATTAAATTGTGAAAAAATAAAAATTAGAAAGAGAAAAATCAAAAATATTTTTCATAATTTTTTCCAGATTTTGTTGACTAGAAATGAATTTTCTATGATTTTTTGGGATTTAAAACAATTAAATATAAAAATCAGAAAAGAAAAATAAAGTCAAAAATATTTGGACCATTGGACGAGAGTCAAAACACGTTAATAATCAAATCCAAGGGATCTGACGCGTTGTGCATATCATGGTCGTTAGTGAATAAAGCACTGAATCAAATGTCAATCAGAAATTCAAAAAAATCCAAATGGCGCTGTTTCATTTGTTGAAGGATAACACGTTGGTCATCTTCAACCTCTAGCCAGTCCCAAAACTAGGTTACTCAATCTGTAAAATTAGAGCACAAGATCTATGCCATTCACTTTGTCTCTTCAAGACGAAGACAACCACACCTTCGCGATAAATTTAGATAAACTGTAGCTCAAGCAATTTGGAAGGAAAGTTTTGAAAAGGGATTTGAAATTTCATGGTCAAAAAAAGTTTCCAGATAAAAGTAAGTGTTACGACTAGATCCAGGGCAATGAGAGCATCACAATGATATCAAAGTTTTGAAGAATTGATGAAGAAATCTACCTATTAAAGTTGAGTTGCAGAGCTCTGAAACTGGACTTCTATGGAGCAATATAGGGCACGATTCTTGAATGTAATTATATGGTTAGCTTCAAAGAAGATCAAGGAAGGTAAATTGATAGAAAAATTGAATTGAAAAGAGCTTGGAAACAGATTTCGAAGTAGCAGAATTTTGAGTTATGGAACAAGTTTGGCAGGGTGATTCTGGCTATCCAAGCATAAGAAAATGAATGAGGGTTGACCCTCTATTTATAGGGAATCAAATGGAATGCCCAAGCGTGTGAAATGATGAATTTTGGAGGGAAATCGTGTGAAGTTGCAAATAAGAAAAGTGTGACTTCTAATTTGATCAAAACTCATCCAAAACACGCGTTTTGTTATGCTAATCACTTCTAGAAGTTCACTAAACATGTTTAGAGGAAAAAACACGCAGAAACAAAGTGCTTAGATGCTAAACCAATGATTTCAAATTTTGACTTTTGAAGAAACTTCAGTTCCAAGTTACCAAGTTCAAATCAATGGCATTCTCAGCTCAAGGGGTCTTAGGGAATGATTCTTGATGCTTTAGAAAGATGAGGTTACAAGATTTGCAATGGAAACAGAATGGAATGAAATGGATGCTTGAGCTGAAAGTTGCATTGAGTCAAAGTTGGGGAAAAAAGGTTGACTTTCCATACTTAGAAATATTTCAAATTTTTCTTCAAAAGTGACATATAATGTTTTGCATCCAAACATGGCCTTCCACTTGGAATTTTATCTTGACCCAAAAATATGGCATGAAATAGACCTCTTGAATGGCATTTTGAAACTTGAACCATTCAAAATCTCCAAAAATTGAGAGAGTTATGAATTGTTGAAGTTGGCAAAAAATCATGAAGTGACCTATAATCTTTTGTATCCTTAAGGCATCTTCCATCCATTTTCTCACTTTGCATATAAAAGAAGGAATAAATTTCACATCCTTAAGATAATTAAGGAAAAATAGTGGGATCAAGGTGATAAAAATTTACCAAGTTATGATCATTTGAAGTCACACATGAGAAATTGGGGGTTCATCTGAAGGACTTGTAATCTTTCTTCATCATCAAGTTTCTTCCACATGAAAACTCCTTGAAACTTTTGAAGTGATTTATTAATAACCATTTGAAGAGAAGTATGTCTTTAGAATCACTCAAAAATACCAAAATATGAGCAAGATATACTTCTTTGAAGTTCAAAACCCTAGCTCCTAGATCAAGAAAATGCTTTGAGGAACCTTGACAAATTTGAACCACCTTCTGGTACCAACACTCTTGATTTGTAAATAGAAGTTATTGAGGATGAAAATGAGAATTAATAGCCACCAAAACCACTTCCATATCTTGAGAATTTAGAGAAATATGCACTTGTGACTGAAGCTACTGGCAGAAAACACAGAGCCGCCACCGAACTTTATTTATCCCGAAGGAAGGGGAAATATCGATAAAACCACAAGGGAATGGATAAGAAGGTCTTAAGACCAAGAGAAAGGGTAATGGATTCGGTTATGCAAGGGGAAGGTATTAGCACCCCTCACATCCGTTGTACTCAACGAGATCTGTTTTATTTGTTTGTCTTAAAGGGTGTATTTATCTACAACTATACTTGCTTAAGGGGAAATAATGGTTTTTATTATTGAGTTCGTGAGGGTTTCGCGACCCTTTGCCTACGTATCCAATGAAGGAATCAGAACACCGTAGTTCCTCTAGAAAATGGTTTGTTTGTTTGTGTTTTTTAGTGGGCGACGTTAACGCACGCATTCTAGCAATAGGCACGACCGGTATCGCGGTAGAACGAAGATAACATGCCCTTTTGGGGAGTTTGGATTGGTGGAGTGTTTTTGTGAGTTTTAAAATGAATTCGAATAATGATTAGATGTTTTTGAATTTTTGATTAGTGAATGATAAGTTTTAATTACAAAAGAAAAAAAAGAGTTTAAGAGGGAAAGTCTACCCTAATGTTGTCATGCAATTGAAGAACTAAAAGTCTATCTCAACATAAGACGATCGAAACGGGATTTAATCGCCTCATGGAGTTAGCTAAGGGAATATGGTATCAAGATTTGAACAGGCAAACGAATAAAGAAATTTAAATTCTAAATATTTTTTATGGTTTTTATCAAGTTAAATAAATAAATAAGTCTAAAGAGAAAATAAAACCAAATTCTAATATATTTCAATATCAAATTAAATTAAATAACAACAGAAATAAAAATAAATAAATAGATAATATGAGTACAAAAATAAGAAAGGAAAAAAAATTGGTCCTTACGGGTGTTTAACCCACGAACACTGGTTTCCCCATACCCAAGTTGACCAACTCAGCTAGTTTTTCCGTTTTGTCCTTAAATCCAAACATAACTACTAAAAAAAAACAAGATTGGGTCTTGATAGACCGGGTCAGATTAGACCCGGATCCAACCCTTCTCTAAAAGAAAAAAGAAAAAAGGAAACGGGTTATGTAAACCCTAAAACCAACAAGGCGCCTCATTCTCCCCTGTCTCAAAATCTCAATTTTCCTTCTTCTTCTTCTAATGGAAACGAAAACCATCTCTCAATCTTAGCCAAAAAACTCACAATACTCACTCTCTCTATTCTCAAATTCTCTCTGTTTTCAAGATCGTGAACACTTCCTCTATCTCCACTAAAAATCCTCTCCTAATCGCTATCTCTCTACTCGCCCTCTCAACTATCACAATGACCAGAATTCCTTCACCTTAATAAAGCTTCTCTCTTTCGATTCAGTTTCTCAACCGTAATAACAAATTTGACCCATACTTATAACCGCGCAGAAAACATCATAAATGTGAAACTTAGTTCTAGCTATCAATCAAACAAACAACGATATCAAAGAAAATTGGAAGGACAATGTGCAAGGAAGCTTCGTTGAAACCTAACAATGATACGCGGTTTCTGTTGGCCTCTGATCCAATTTGAAATTAGCTTAGGTGATTTTAATAATTTGATATGTATCATGTGACTGGTATGGTGGTTGTTGAGTTTGTAATTTGCAGATTCGTGTTACGGTTGATTATTACTCGTCGGTGATCGAGTCAGAGCTTGAAGATCATTGTAAATTGATGGTGGAAGGTAGAATAGAAGTTGTTGTTGATTCGTTTGCAGGTAATGTTCTTTGAAATTGTTGGAGAATTTTTGAGTTTATACTGAGTAGTTTGAGCAGAGGTTTTGGAATGAGTTCTTCTCTTCTTCTACTGTCCCTTTTTTTCTAGAACTATTGTTATGTTGTCAGTATGCGGGTAGAGGATTGAATGAATTTTGGTTCGTTCTATGGTGAGATTTTTGAAGGCAGTTTAAGTGGGGGTTGTAAAAGGTTTTTGATGATGTTTTAAGAATGTTTATGGAGTACTTCTGTTATCGTGAAAGTGAATGAGGTTTGTAGGTGATAACAGTAGAGGTTTTGAGAGTGTGAAGTTGGGGATTTTCTGTCTGTGTTTGAACAAAAGTTTCGTTCGTGTCCCCCCTTTTCTTGGTGATGCTGTAGTGCTTTTATAGTGAATCAAATTGGATTTTGGCGGGGGGGGGGGGGGGGGGGGAATTAGTGAATTTTGAACATTTGAGTGCAGGTTTTCTGTCTTACTGATTTTGTGCAATGTTTAGACATTTTAGAGCAGGTGTGGCACAAATGAGGTGCAGGTTTTGGCATGTTCAGTTTGGTTGTTTATGCAACAGGTTTTGGCAGATTTGGGGCAGTAGTGCAGGTGATATCTTTTCCTCTTTCATCTTTCAATGATGTAAAGCAAACTTGCTTTTATTCAATAATTTCTGAAGGTTTGCAATTTAGGGAAATGATTTTACAATAGGGTTTTGGCCTTGAACTAGTGCTAGCTTGCACTGCTATTTTTTTTTAAATTGATGTTGTGCTATATTTTGCCTATGCTGCTTGCGGTTGTTTTTGGTGATGCAGTTTTGTTGCAATGCTGTTTTTTTTCTTCTATTTTTGATTGGGCTGCATTTGTTTGGCTTTATTTGTGCTGCAGTTTTGTTGTTTTGTCTAGGCTGCCTGTATCGCAGCATGTTGCTGCTTGTTGCAGCTTGTTGTTGCTGCCTATTGCTTGTTGCCTTGCTTATTGCAGCTTGCTGTTGCTGCCTGTTGCATGTTGCCTTGCTTATTGCAGCTTGCTGCTGCTGCCTGTTTCCTGTTGCCTTGCTTTGTTTGCTTTTTTTTGTTACTATTGGACAATTTTGTATATTACCTTATTGTATAGCAGTTTGAAAAATATTTGCACACTTATTTTTCTTTTTGTGAACCAAGAAGAACAAACTTTTTGTGATTTGCAATTGGGAGAAAGTGGCCCATGATTAAAAACAAACCCTTTTAATCTGATTCCAAATACAAACCCTAATGATGAACATTCTCTTTTAACATGTAATTTTTTTGGAATTTTTCACATGTTGTTCATTGCTAACTTTTTTCTTTTCCTTATTTCAGGAACACGAGAATTGGACGATCGAGGCAAGGTTAGAAGACGAAGAGGCCATGGCGAGGACTGAGAACGAATGGCTTAAAGATGAAGCAAAGAGATTTGAAGAAACAAACATTTTCTTTATAAACAAAATGTTTGTAGCTTGTATTTGAACATTTGATCCCTTTTGTAACTTGTCCCAAAAATGTAATGAACACAAAACTTGAATGATACATTTTTTGAATGATGAATTCGTTGTATGGAAATTAAACAAACTCTTGAATCTTGATGGAAAATAGCAATTTCCACTTGAATGATTTGAATGCGCATCCTGCCTTTGTAACTCTAATTCCAGAAATCAAACATGACTTTAGTAACTTGTACTTCAAGAAACCATGCGCCTTATCTTCTAAACTCCAATCAAACTCTTGAACAAAATAAATGCTTAAGAATTTAATTCCACTTGGTTAATTTGAACCCAAAACAATGATCATTTAAACCTTAATCTTCATATCATGCCTGAACCAAACTTGCACTCTCAAACAGAACTTTAACTTTGATATTCAAACAACAAGTAACTCGTAACTTAAGCAACCAAAATATGCCTTGATTGTCATGAACCCCAACCTTATTTCTTGTTCCCAAACTCCGCATTCATCAACTTAAACTTCAAACTCTCGATTCGATGACTTAGAGACCTTAAGAAGAAAACTTGAAATGCAAGGAGATGAGATCCTTGACCTAATGCACTGAGCTTTGAGTTATCTTTGAGGTAGGAGAAAGAAACATCTTCACAAAAACCATGGATCCAAAACCCTAGCATCTTGACCAACAAATAGGGAAATAAATCCTAATCCAGGCTCTGGTGAATTCGAGCGAGAAACAACCTTGTAACTTAGTGAGAAAGAAATTCATGATACCTCAAAAATCCATCCCACGATCCATTAATCGAGAACCAGATGCATTTCCCTTTTACCTGATAAGAGAACTTCAAAACAAAATTAGACATAAAGAGGGAATAACCTTAATACCTTAATCAAAGGCGCCTGATTCCATGAGATGCGGGATATGCAAATGACTTAGTAAAAATGATGCCAATGGGATGTGAAGTTTAAAGCCGAACAAAAGTAAAAAGAGGTAGGGAAATTTTGGGGTACGACAGTTGTCCCTATTTAATCATCTTAAACCTGAAGGTGAGATTGGCGTCAGCCTTTCGAAAGTTCAAGGTGGAAGATGATTAAATACCAGGACCCGAAATTTGTCCTGGAGAGATGGTGTGAGTGTATGCTGGGGAAAGAAAAAAGGTCTTCTGGTGGACTGGTCATGATGGATAAACATGGTTGAATAATGGTATCTCGTACTGAGGTAACGATGCCAATACAAGTTTCTCGTGGAAGTTGGCGGTAAAGTGATTGAAAAGATATGGTTGACGATGTCCGGATGATAAAAGGTAGGATTACTAACAACATAATAACTTAAAGATAACAGGTAGAATTTGACGACAACAAAGAATCTATCGTGCAAGGTTCACGAACCAAAAAGAAAGGTAAAGACAAAGGGTAAAGATCGGTGTATGACCTATGACCCAAGAAAGATAACGTGAGGGTAAGACCTGTAATCGACCTACGACCCTATAAAAAAGGATGAGGAGAGGGTAAAGTCTACAAACGACCTACGACCCTAAGAGAGATAAAGTGAAGGTAAGATCTACGACCCTAAAAAAAGATAGTGCAATGGTAAGATCTACGGACGATCTACGACCCTAAAAATAAGATAAGGAGAGGGTAAAGTCTACGAATGACCTGCGACCCTAAGAGAGATAAAATGAAGGTAAGATTTACGAACGATCTACGACCCTAAAAAAGATAGTGCAATGGTAAGATCTACGGACGATCTATGATCCTAAAAACAGGATGACGTAAGGGTAAGACCTACGAGCGACCTACAACCCTAAGAACAGGATGAGGAGAGGGTAAAGTCTACGGACGACCTACGACCCTAAGAGAGATAAAGTAAAGGTAAGATCTACGGACGATCTACGACCCTAAAAAAGATAGCGTAATGGTAAGATCTACGAACGATCTATGACCCTAAAAACAAGATGACGAGAGTATTAAGAGTTGGGGAATACAATGTACTGACACCATGGATTATTTTTGATTGGTAGTGTAATGACAAATGTTAATTGGGAATTATAAGGGTGATACTCTTTGTGGGGATGTTTTGTTGCTTTGGGATTGATTTGGGGCTTTTGGGCAAGGTACCAAATTTGGCTCATGCCTCACATGCATTTGAAGTATGGCACGTTGATCCATGGATATGCTATGTGTTTGAGGATGCAACGCAATATGCAGTGATGGTTATTGTATGCGAAGTTCCAAATGCTAAGCTCATTTGGATATGTTGCTAGTCATCTTAAGATACCAATATGGATTGGTGCTTGAAAATTGAGAGAAAAGAGTTAGCCTTATCGAGTTCACTGGGGATTAAATCTTGCTGAGGAGAAGTAACTTGATCTGACTTTCTCTATATGTTGGACTTCTTGTGGATAACTGAAAAGAGACGTGGATCTTATCAAATGGCCCAAGTTTTCTCGGTGTTGGCGAAACAGGCACTCGATCGACTGTAAGGAGGCGACGAGGATGAAAGCTTGGTCAAGGTAACCGTTATGACTTGCCACCTGCACAGAAAAACAAACACTTGAACGTTGTGGCATTCCCTTGGGATGTCTTCATATCCTTGTAATGAGTGTTTCTCATCTTAGCTTGTGATTATTATTGACTTATTGTTTTCAATGCAATGCTTAACAAAGAATTTTAAATCACAATTCGCATACGAGAATAAAGTAAAAAGGACAAAAACTTTTTGGTGGAAGGGCAAATTTTTATTAATGATTTTGGCCTATGAATAGGCATTCGTACATGGAAACAACTCCTAAATAAGGAAGTTGCAAGGAAAAATACAAAATACAACGAGTAAAATGGAAATAAGAAAATCTCGAACTTCCGATAAAACTGATATTGCTATAGTTCCCATATCCTGGGTCATCCTAGTGTCGTGCTTCCAAAGGATAATAGCTGAATTGATCCATACCGTATTAGGAGGGTGTACGTGAAGAGTCTTCAGACTGCAGTCTCTCGCTTTTTGTCCCTAATTTTTGCCTGGATCGCCCTTTCAGGTTTTCAATCCACCGGGACACCCATTTTTGCCTAAGCCGCCCTTTCGGGTTTTCAACTTAGCGGGTTATTATTATTTTCTTTTTTTTAGCCCTAACTTTTGCCTAATCCGCCCTTTCGGGTTTTCGACTTAGCGGGCCTTTTTATGCATAGTATTTTTTGACTGAGTCTGAATTGACTGGAAGCGGAACGTCTTCCCCATCCATGTTTGTCAGGATTAGAGAACCTCCTGAGAAAGCTTTCTTCACGATGTACGGTCCCTCATATTTGGGAGTCCACTTGCCTCTTGGATCAGTACAGATTGGAAGAATCTTCCTTAAGACCAGGTCACCTGTGTGGAACTCTCACGGCCGAATCTTTTTGTCAAATGCTCTCTTAAGACATTGTTGATATAACTGACTGTGACAAATGGCTGCAAGGAGCTTTTATTTGATGAGATTGAGTTGGTCAAGTATCGTTTGAATCAATTCAGCTTCATCAAGTTTAGTATCCATCAGAACCCTCAAGGAAGGAATCTCCACTTTGACCGGGAGTACCGCGTCCATACCATAGACTGGTGAAAACGGAGTTGCCCCAGTAGAAGTACGCACTGAATTTCGATAGCCGTGCAGGGTGAAAGGAAACATCTCATGCCAATCTTTGTATGTTCTAACCATTTTCTAGACGATCTTCTTTATGTTCTTGTTAGCAGCTTCGACTGCCCCATTCATCTTCGGCCGATAAGGTGATGAATTATGGGGCTCCATCTTGAATTCTTCACACATTTCCTTCATCATCTTGTTGTTGAGATTCGAACCGTTATCAGTGATGATCTTGTTAGGAGTTCTATACTGGCATATGATTTCTCTTTTGATGAAGTGGGTGACAACTTGCTTGGTCACATTCTTGTACGAAGCCGCTTCCACCCACTTGGTGAAATAATCAATAGCAACGAGAATAAACCTATGTCCATTTGAAGCACTTGGCTCAATGCGTACAATCATATCGATTCCCCACAATGCAAAGGGCCATGGTGAAGTCATCACATTCAAAGAAGTGGGAGGAACATGTATCCTGTCCGCGTAAACCTGACATTTGTGACACATCTTTGCATATACACATCAGCCACTTTCCATCGTCATCCATAAATAACCTGCTTGTAGGATCTTCTTGGCCATGGAATGTCCACTGGCGTGAGTCCCAAAAGATCCCTCGTGTATCTCTCGTATAATGGATTCTGCTTCGTGTCTATCCACGCATCTGAGCAGAACCGAATCATAGTTTCTCTTGTACAGAATGTCTCCTGACAGTAAAAACTTAGACGCCAACCTTATAAGAGTCCGCTTATCACAAATTGTAGCACCTTCGGGGTACTCTTGCTTCTCAAGATATCTTTTGATGTCGAAGTACCACAGTTTTTCGCTCGATACATCTTCAGTTGTGAGACAATGAGCAGGGAAAATGTGCGCTGGCTCCTTATGACGACAAATCCTTATATTGGGCGCATGATTCGGCTAACTGACTTTGAACATTGCTGCTAAAGTGGCCAGAGCATCTGCCAGTTGATTTTCTTCTATAGGAATATGCTCAAAGGTGACCTCATAGAAAGCGGGAAACAACTCTAATATGTAATCCCAGTATGGAACTAAATTAGAGTGTCGTGTATCCCAATCACCTCGTACTTGATGTATCACTAAGGCAGAGTCCCCATAAAATTCAAGAAACTTGATCTTCAAATTAATGGCTGCTTCAAGACCCATCACACAAGATTCATATTCAGAGACATTATTCGTACAATCAAAACATAATCTGGTAGTGAAAGGTATGTGAGTATTGCATGGAGAGGTCAGAACTGCCCCAATGTCGTGGCCCATAGAATTTGATGCACCATCGAACGTGAGAGTCCGTCGCTCTCCTGGTTCGGATCCTTCACTATCATCAAGTTTCATAACATCCTCATTTGGAAAATCGAACTTCATGGACTGATATTCTTTCAAGGGCTGGTGAGCGAGAGGATCAGCAAGAATGCTACCTTTGATAGCCTTTTGTGTGACGTACTGGATGTCATACTCAGACAGAAGCATTTGCCACCGAGCCAATCTGCCTGTAAGTGATGGTTTCTCAAAGATGTACTTTATCGGATCCATCTTAGATATCAAAAGTGTAGAATGTGTCAACATATATTGCCTCAAACATCGAGTTGCCCACGTAAGAGCACAACAAGTCTTCTCAAGTAAGGAATAATTTGATTCACAATCAGTGAACTTCTTGCTTAGGTAATAAATGGCGTGTTCTTTTCGTCCAGTATCATCATGTTGTCCGAGCACACAACCCATAGATCCTTCAGGCATAGTCAAATACACAATGAGAGGTCTCCCTGGAACTGGTGGTATGAGTATTTGTGGTTCTTGAAGATACTGGTTAATCTTCTCGAAAGCTTCTTGACAACTTTCATCCCAACAGACATCCTGATTCTTGCGTAACAATTTAAAGATGGGTTCACAGGTAGCAGTAAGGTGAGAAATGAACCTGGATATGTAATTCAACCTTCCAAGAAAACCTCATACTTCCATTTCATTTTTCGGGGTTGGCATATCCTGTATGGCTCTCACTTTGTCTGGATCTACTTCAATTCCTCGTTGACTCACGATAAAACCAAGTAACTTCCCCGATCGAACCCCAAAATTGCATTTGTTGGGATTAAGCCTTAACCTGAACTTTTGTAAACGATCAAAACAACTTCTACAAATGGACCAAATGTTCTTCTTCAGTCTATGAATTCGCAATCATATCTTCCACATACACCTCGATCTCTTTATGAATCATGTCATGAAAGATAGTCACCATAGCTCGCTGATATGTCGCACCAGTATTTTTAAGACCAAAAGGCATGACTCTATAGCAAAAGGTACCCCAAGGAGTTGTGAAAGATATTTTATCCATGTCTTCCGGAGCCATCTTTATCTGGTTATAGCTCGAGAACCCATCCATGAAGGAGAACACTGAAGACTGAGCAGTATTATCAACCAATACATCAATATGAGGCAACGGGAAGTCATCCTTCGGGCTTGCTCTATTCAAATCTCGATAGTCAACACATGCGTACCTTACCATCTTTCTTAGGTATAGGCACAATGTTAGAAATCCAGGGCAGATAATTTATCACAGATAGGAAGCTTGCCTCAAGCTGTTTCTGAACTTCTTCTTTGATCTTCAAAGCCATGTCGAGTCTGGTCCTTCTCGGCTTCTAATTTACAGGAGGACATTCTGGTTTGAGTGGCAATATGTACATCACTATATCAGTGTCTAAACCGGGCATGTCTTCATACAACCGGGCGAAGATGTCAGCATACTCTCGAAGAAACTCAATCAACCCCTTCTTTTCTTCACTTTGCAAGGCAGCACCTATTTTGACTTCTCTTTTTACCTCTTCAGTATCAAGATTGACGACTTCTGTTTCTTCCTGATATGGCTGGATAACCTTCTCTTCCTGTCTCAAGAGCCTAGCTAGTTCTTCAGGGACTTCACAATCTTCCTCACTATCTTCATTAGCATGATCAACTGAATTCTCAAGGATATAAGGAATCATAGCACTATCATTTCCAACGGAGTCCGAGACGGATAAGCATGATCGATGATTTTATGTTTTATTTTTAGAAAGTGCAAAAGAATATTTATAATATTAAAATAAAAGTATTGCCATTTTTATTTTGAAAAAGTAAAAGTAAAAGAAAAGACAGGGAACAAAATTGTATACGAAAGTGCGATTTTTCATTCAATGTTAAACGGAGATTGAAACATAAGGGGCCCCTTCTACAAGCTGTCACTATGCCTTGGGAAGGACATATGACTTAAATGGAAACAGAAAATTACACATCAAGGAAAATAACTTCAGGGATGTCCACGACAGTCCAATTGCTGAGCTCCTGGTCCGACGCAACTTGATAGATAAATCTTGAAACATCTTCATCGTCACCTTCAACATCTGTGGAGAGAACTTGTCCTTCTTTGCTTACACCAGCACTGATGAACACTTCATAAATTGGAGGAACCTGCTTTCCTTTGAGAGGAACCCAACCAGCTTGCACGGAGGATGATGGTTGATACCCAAGACCAAAGCGATCTTTCTTCTCTGGTACTTCAATCAAATTGCCCCAACTGTCATGGGGAGGTCTAGCTTCTATGAGGGCTTTGGCATCCTTCAAAGAGGCCATGGGTGCTTCATACTTCTTACATTCCACGACGGGGAACTTGTCAACAGTAACAATCTCTAGAGCTTGAAAGGGAAACTCCTGCACCTTGCCTTCCACTTCCACATAATGGTAGATAGTCAGATTATTAATCACTATGTCTTTTTCTCCACAAAAGACGACAACTTGGTCATTCCAATGAACTTCAGGCATTTATTAAGAGTAGATGTCACAGCTCCTGCTACGTGGATCCATGGACGACTCAAAAGGCAAGTATAGGATGGACGGATGTCCATAACATAAAATGACAAATAGAAAGTGTGGGGACCAATCTTGACAGGTAAGTCCACTTCTCCATCCACAGATCTTCTTGAACCATCAAATGCTCGAACATTTAGAGTGGAAGGCCTCATCATTACTCCATCCATATTCAGCTTAAACATAGTAGCCTTAGGCATCACATTGAGTGAAGAACTTGTATCTACCGAAACTCGAGATAAAACAGTGTCCAAACACTTCATAGAAACATGCAGCACTTTGTTGTGAGCTCTGCCTTCGACTGGGAGTTCATCATCGCAGAAACCCAAACAGTTTCCCACAACAACGTTGGTGACAATTCCTTCAAACTGGGCCACAGAGATATCTTGGGTAACATGAGCGGAACATAAAATCTTCAATAAGGCATTGCGGTGGGTTTATGAACACAAAAGGAGAGACAAGATGGAAATCTTGGATGGCCTCTGGTTGAGTTGATCCACCATTTTGTAATCACTTCGCTTAAGAATTCTCAAAAGCTGCTTTGCTTCTTGTTCTACAGAAGGTTCGGGCTGATTGTCCATCACTTGATTTCCCCTAGCTTTGGCTAGAGCATCACTGTTAGTTTTTTTAGGAGGCGGTGGTGGAGGAGAAAAGATCCGGCCACTATGAGTCATGTTACTGGTTCCTGCAATGTTGGTAATATTCTTGTCAACCACTGGAAGACACTCATACTTCTTCCCATGAATATAGACCACATTATACTCCCATGGATCTGCCTTCGAGTCGTTACTTGTAGGAGGAGTAGGAGCTTGAATCATTGCGGGGGTAGTGGGAGCTTGAATCATTACCAGGGTAGTAGGCACTTGAATTATCAACAGAATACTTGGTGTTTCTGAAAAGCTTCCCAGATATAGGGGATTTCCAAGACATCAATCTCTTCTTCTCGGAATATCTTCTCTATCTGTAGGACACCTTCATCGATCAACTGTTGGATAGCCGTCTTCAAACCAGTACACTCTTTAGGTTTAGAGGAACATGTTAAGCATAAATCATGGAGTTCTTGTAGCACCTCATGCTCCAACAAATGTTCTCTAACAGTTCTTAATGATATCTTGATATCGTCGACCTTGGTTACTAGAATCTGTTCACTACCTTCTTCAATAGCATTGACGGCTTCCCCTGGGTGAGGAGGCATGGGATTATTCTGAATATTCTGACCAACAGGGTTGAAGTTGATGGCCTTTGCATCGAAAAGGTCTTGAACTTTACATTTGAATGCTCTACAATTCTCAATTGTATGGCCTGGGGCACCAGAATGAAATTCACAATGAGCATTAATGTCACACCCCCTAGGGAGAGGATTTGGCGGTGGACCAAGTTCATGTAATTGAACCAATTGACTAGCAAGTAACTGTGGGATAAGTTGAGCATAAGACATAAGAATGAGATCAAATCTTCTTTCAGGCGCTATTTGTCTTTGAGGAGCTCTCGGATCTTGAGGTTGTTGATTTGGTTGTTGATAAATTAGAGGAGGTGCAAATTGTTGTTGTGGAACATATTGTGGTTACGGAGTGAAAGGCCGTTGTTGGGCCATCCAGGGTGCTGGAGTTATAGCAACATACACTTGAGGAACAAATTGGTTGGGAACAACAGTAGGTGTAGGAAAATAAGGAAATCAGACTTGAGGAAATGCAAGAGCTCTTCCTTGGTTGATGGTGATGGCACTAGTCTCACCTTCTTTCTTCTTGACAAAACCAGAAAATGGCTTTCTACTTGTTCCCGCATTGTTGTTAGTATTGTTAGGAACACCTTGGATCATTCTAGCCTTAATACAAGTCTCAACACATTCACCAATAATGACCATATCAGAGAAAGAAGTAGAAGTACTACTAAGCATATGTTAGAGATAAGGGCCTCATAGAGTACCCATAAACAGATCAATCAATTCACGATCCAAGAGTGGAGGTTGGACCCTTGCATCCAGTTCACGCCACCTTTGAGCGTACTCTTTGAATGACTCTTCAGATTTCTGTATCATCCCTTGAAGCTGAGTACGGATAGGAGCCATGGCAGTATTGTAATGGTAATGTTTCAAAAAGGCGTCATCAAGTTCTCCCCATGTACTGACATGAGATCTTTCCAATTGAATATACCAATCTAATGGTGCCCCCGTCAAGCTATCTTGGAAGAAGTGCATGAGTAACAGTTCATTTTCAGCATAGGCAGCCATTTTACGACAGTAGGAACAAAGATGAATCTCTGGGAAGGAAGTTCCTTTGTATTTGTCAAAATCTAGAACTTTTAACTTGGGAGGAATAACTACCCCAGGCACGAGACATATTGCAGCAGTATTGAATCCAGAAGCCTTGATACCCTCCATGGCTTTAAGGCTCTCTTCGAGAGCATGGTACATTTTCGAAGTTTCAGCAACTCCGGCGGCAAGGTTCACTTGGGGTTCATCAAGATCAATAACATCGTGATGATCATCAACATCATTTCTAGGAGCTCCAGTAGGGGTCTCAACATGTGCGTTGTCATTCCTCCCATTAGAAGAAGTGGAGGGAGCAGCAGTAGTAAGCTTGGCAACACTTTGATGTAGTTCTTCTTAACCCTTGATCATGGCATGAAGGGTTTCCATAAGTTGATCCATGCGAGTGCCCATGGTATCCATATCTCGGCGGAGTGCATTATGATTCTCCTCAAAAAGATCAATAAGTCTTCGCTGGTTGCCTCTTATACGGTAAGGATGTGGAGAATTCGTCTTTGCTGTTCACTGACGTCTGTTAGAAAGGGGACCCCAATGAGTTTTTGTTGTGAAAAATGAATGCATGATAGTATGAATGAATGTTTTATCTTCATTTCTGAAGAAATCAAAAGACTCGCCTATCTTTTAAATTTTTTCTTTTTGACACGCTATATCAACAAGACTTGTCTTTGGACTTCCCTAGATATGAGATATATATACATGATGATATGATGTCATGGTATGCTATGGCATGAAGTCTCAGCTCCACATATTCTAGATAACCAGTGCGTAGTCCGTTGCACAGGCTGAAAGTAACAGGATCAAAAGTCCGACGTCACATGCATGGAGTCAAAGTAACCACCCATGAGGTATGTACTAGGGGTTTATCACCTGCCGAACAAGGTTCTAAAGAGTTCTCGAAGTCTACGCTCTTCCTTTGGATATTACCGACGTCCCAATTACTTGGTAATCAATAATATTCGCAGGAAAAACTCGTCCGAGTGCAATATCGCGTGACAACTACTTTCAGATTACTCCGTTATAGCCTCCGCACTGCACCTAAAAAGGCCAGGATGGGGTAATGGTTCTATGGCCCCCAGCTTCTCGAGTTCCCAGGTCAAAAGCAACAACGTCTTCTCAATTACTCGGTAAACATCACTACTTTCAAGGGGACCTCCACAGAGTGGGGTATTTTCATGCCTCCTTCTTCGAGATTACTCCCTCAAAGTTAACATGACTATACCTCCCGTCCTAATCCTAAGTGTAACCCAAGTCCGGGTATAGGACTCATCAAATGTAATCACCAAACCCAACATCACAATGTATCCAGAATATGCGAGTAGCAACAATATGTGCAATATATACAAAAGAATAAAGCACTAATAAAACAGTAAAGCAAAATAAAGCAAATAAATAAACACCCAAAAATATAAATAAATAAAACTAGGAGAGACTCGCAAAAGGTCCCCAGCAGATTCTCCAGCTGAAGCTACCAGCAGAAAACACAGAGCCGCCGCCGAACTTTATTTATCCCGAAGGAAGGGGAAATATCGATAAAACCACAATGGAATGGATAAGAAGGTCTTACGACCAAGAGAAAGGGTAAGGGAGCCGGTTATGCGATGGGAAGGTATTAGCACCCCTCACATCCATTGTACTCAACAAGATCCGTTTTGTTTGTTTGTCTTAAAGGGTGTATTTATCTACAACTATACTTGCTTAAGGGGAAATAATGGTTTTTATTATTGCGTTCGTGAGGGTTTCGCAACCCTTTGCCTACGTATCCAATGAAGGAATAAGAACACCGTAGTTCCTCTAGAAAATGGTTTGTTTGTTTGTGCTTTTTAGTGGGCGATGTTAACACACACATTCTAGCAATAGGCACGACCGGTATTGCAGTAGAACGGATATAAGATGCCCTTTTGGGGAGTTTGGATTGGTGGAGTGTTTTTGCGAGTTTTAAAATGAATTCGAGTAATGATTAGATGTTTTTGGATTTTTGATTGGTGAATGATAAGTTTTAATTACAAAAGAAAAAAAGAGTTTAAGAGGGAAAGTCTACCCTAATGTTGTCATGCAATTGAAGGACTAAAAGTCTATCTCAACATAAGACGATCGAAACGAGATTTAATCGCCTCATGGAGTTACCTAAGGGAATATGGTATCAAGATTTGAACAAGCAAACGAATAAAGAAATTTAAACTCTAAATATTTTTATGGTTTTTATCAAGTTAAATAAATAAATAAGTCTAAAGAGAAAATAAAACCAAATTCTAATATATTTCAATATCTAATTAAATTAAATAACAATGGAAACAAAAATAAATAAATAAATAGATAATATGAGCAAAATAAATAAGAACGGAAAAAAATTGGTCCTTACGGGTGTTGAATCCACGACCACTGGTTTCCTCATACCCAAGTTGACTAACTCAGCTAGTGTTTCTATTTTATCCTTAAATCCAAACAAAACTACTAAAAAAAAAACAAGATTGGGTCTTGATAGACCGGGTCGGATTAGACTCGGATCCAACCCTTCTCTAAAAGAAAAAAGAAAAAAGGAAACGGGTTATGTAAACCCTAAAACCAACCAGGCGCCTCATTCTCCCCTGTCTTAAAATCTCAGTTTTCCTTCTTCTTCTTCTAATGGAAACGAAAACCCTCTCTCAATTTAGCCAAAAAACTCACGATTCTCACTCTCTTTATTCTCAAATTCTCCCTGTTTTCAAGATCGTGAACACTTCCTCTATCTCCACTAAAAATCCTCTCCTAATCACTATCTCTTTACTCGCCCTCTCAACTATCACAACGACCAGAATTCCTTCACCTTAATAAAGCTTCTCTCTTTTGATTCAGTTTCTCAACCGTAATAGAAAATTTAATCCATACTTACAACCGTGAAGAAAACATCATGAATGTGAAACTTAGTTCTAGCTATCAATCAAACAAACAACGATATCAAAGCAAATTGGAAGGAAAAGGTGGAAGGAAGTTACATTTAAACCTGACAATGATACGCGGTTTCTGTTGGCCTCTGATCCAATTTGAAATTAGCTTAGGTGATTTTAATGATTTGATCTGTATCATGTGACTGATGTGGTGGTTGTTGTGTTTTTAATTTGCAGATTCATGTTGCGTTTGATTATTACTCATCGGTGATCGAGTCAGAGCTTGAAGATCATTGTAAATTGATTAAATTGATGGTGAAAGGTAGACTAAAAGTTGTTGTTGATTCGTTTGTAGGTAAGGTTGTTTGAAACTGTTGGAGAATTTTTGAGTTTATACTGAGTAGTTTGACCAGAGGTTTTGGAATGAGTTCTTCTCTTCTTCTACTGTCCCTTTTTTTCTAGAACTATTGTTATGTTGTCTGTATGCGGGTAGATGATTGAATGAATTTCGGTTCGTTCTATGGTGAGATTTTTGAAGGCAATTTAAGTGGGGGTTTTAGAAGGTTTATGATGATGTTTTGAGAATGTTTATGGATTACTTTTGTCATCGTGAAAGTGAATGAGGTTTGTAGGTGATGACAATAGAGGTTTTGAGAGTTTGAATTTGGATATTTTTTGTCTGTGTTTGAACAAAAGTTTCGTTCGCGTTCCCCCTTTTCTTGGTGATGCTGCTGTGCTTTTATAGTGAATCAAATTGGATTTCGTGGGGGAAATTAGTGAATTTTGAACATATTTGGAAAGTTGACTTTGAACATTTGAGTGCAGGTTTTCTGTCTTACTGATTTTGTGCAATGTTTAGACTGTTTAGAGCAGGTGTGGCACAAATGAGGTGCATGTTTTGGCATGTTGTGTTTGGTTGTTTATGCAACAAGTTTTGGCAGATTTAGGGCAGTAGTGCGGTGATATCTTTTCCTCTTTCATCTTTAAATGATGTAAAGAAAACTTGCTTTTATTCAATAATTTCTGAAGGGTTTGCAATTTAGGGAAATGATGTTCCAATAGGGTTTTGGCCATGAACTAGTGCTAGCTTGCACTACTATTTTTTAAAATTGTTGTTGTGCTATATTTTTCCTATGCTGCTTGTGGTTGTTTTTGGTGATGCAATTTTACTGCAATGCTGTTTTTTTTCTGTTTTTGTTTGGGCTGCATTTGCTTGGCTTTATTTGTGCTACAGTTTTGTTGTTTTGTTTAGGTTTCCTGTATAGCAGCCTGCTGCTGCTTGTTGCAGCTTGCTGCTGCTGCCTATTGCTTGTTGCCTTGCTTATTGCAGCTTGCTGCTGCTTCCTGTTTCCTGTTGCCTTGCTTATTGCAGCTTGCTGCTGCTGCCTGTTGCCTGTTGCCTGTTGCCTGTTGCCTTGCTTATTGCAGCTTACTGCTGCTTCCTGTTGCATGTTGCCTTGCTTTGTTTGCTGGTTTTTTGTTACTATTGGACAATTTTGTATATTACCTTGCTGTATAGCAGTTTGAAAAATATTTGCACACTTCTTTTTCTTTTTGTGAACCAAGAAGAATAAACTTTTTGTGTTTTGCAATTGGGAGAAAGTGGCCCATGATTAAAAACAAACCCTTTTAATCTGATTCCAAATACAAACCCTAATGATGAACATTCTCTTTTAACAAGTAATTTTTTTGGATTTTTTCACATCTTGTTCATTGCTAACTTTTTTCTTTTCCTTATTTCATGAACACGAGAATTGGAAGATCGAGGCAAGGTTAGAAGACGAAGAGGCCATGGCGAGGAGTGAGAACGAATGGCTTGAAGATGAAGCAAAGAGATTTGAAGAAACAAACATTTTCTTTGTAAACAAAATATTTGTAGCTTGTATTTCAACATTTGGTCCCTTTTGTAACTTGTCCCAAAAATGTAATGAACACAAAACTTGAATGATACATTTTTTTAATGATGAATTCGTTGTATGGAAATTAAACAAACTCTTGAATCTTGATGGAAAATAGCAATTTCCACTTGAATGATTTGAACGCACATCTTGCATATGTAGCTTGAATTCCAGAAATCAAACATGACTTTAGTAACTTTTACTTCAAGCAAGCATGCGCCTTATCTTCCAAACTCCAATCAAACTCTTGAACAAAATAAATGCTTAAGAATTTAATTCCACTTGGTTAATTCAAACCCAAAACAATGGTCATTTAAACCTTAATCTTCATATCATTCCTGAACAAAACTTGCACTCTCAAACAGAACTTTAACTTTGATATTCAAACCACAAGTAACCTGTAACTTAAGCAACCAAAATATGCCTTGATTGTCATGAACCCCCAACCTTATTTCTTGTGCCCAAACTCCGCATTCATCAACTTAAACTTCAAACTCTCGACTCGGTGACTTAGAGACCTTAAGAAGAAAACTTGAAATACAAGGAGATGAGATCCTTGACCTAATGCACTGAGCTTTGAGTTATCTTTGAGGTAGGCGAAAGAAACATCTTCACAAAAACCATGGATCCAAAACCCTAGCATCTTGACCAACAAATAGGGAAATAAACCCTAATCCAGGCTCTAATGAATTTGAGCGAGAAACAACCTTGTAACTTGGTGAGAAAGAAATTCATGATACCTTAAAATTCCATCCCACGGTCCACTAATTGAGAACCAGATGCATTTCCCTTTTACCTGATAAGAGAACTTCAAAACAAAATTAGACATAAAGACGGCACAACCCTAATACCTTAATCCAAGGTGCCTGATTCCATGAGATGCGGGATATGCAAATGAATTAGTAAAAATGATGCCAATGGGATGCGAAGTTCAAAGCCGAACAAAAGTAAAAAGAGGTAGGGAAAATTTGGGGTACGACAGTGACGAATGGGAACAAGGCCTTGTCCAACCATAAAAAATTCCTTAATCAATCCCTTGGACTTTTAAATCTATCTTGATAACTTGGAACTGTAGTGAACCAAAATAACCTTGCCATGCCATCCCTTCCAAAATAACTTCAATGGTGAAGTTTGGACTTCTTAAGCTTTATTGACCAGGGCATGGAAATAAACTCTTGAACCCATGGATCAACTTGTTAAGACACATTGCCTTTACCTACATTATTAACAGTTAAGACAAACCAACATTGCATTTTATTAATTAGAAGGAAAATCAAGGCAAAATATTCATGATCACAAAAGAAAACAAGTCAAGGTGCTTGGTGATTCCTCGAAGAGCAAAGATAAAGATAGGGAGGAGAACCAAAAGCCCTAATATGATCTTATTGTGATTGAATCAACATGGTATGATGAAGGGATCTTAGGGGAAAAAATTGGGGTACAACAGTTGCCCTTATTTAAGTTTCTTCTATCCGGCGATACGAAGGTTAAAAATCTTCGTGTCGACGCGATCGAAGATACTTAAACATAAAACAAACCCTACTTTTGGCCCTAAGATGCCATGCAATGCTTATGAGTATGAATGCATACGAACAAAATCAAAGAGATGCAAAACATCGTTGGGGATGTAACAAAGGAAATAAAGAAACAAAAGAGAAACCCGACCAGGAAAATAAATCACTGGTGGATCAACAGAATCGACTCATAGAGGATGATAAAAAGTCAAAGGATACACCAACTTTTACCGAAGGCGAAACTACCAATATTCACTGAAGGTAGAAAGAGGAAAGAAATAACAACACCGATGTTTACTGACGGTGAGCTACCAACATTTACCGAAGGTAGAGAGAAGAAATCATTGATGTTTACTAATGATGAACTACCAGCTTTCACTGAAGGTAGAGAGAAAAGAAAAATATCATAACACTGTCGTTCATTGACAGTGAACTACCAACGTTCACTGAAGGTAGCAAAAAGATAAAAAGCACCGACTATCACTGAAGGTGACCTAACAACTTTCACTGAAGTTAGAAAGAGAATATATCATAGCATCGCCGTTCACTGGCGATGAACTACCAACGTTCACTGAGGGTAGAAAAAAGATAACAAGCACCGAATTTCACTGAAGGTGACCTACCAACTTTCACAGAAGAGAGAAAGAGAATATATTATAGCATCTCTGTTCACTAACGATGAACTAACGACGTTCACTGAGGGTAGAAAAAAGATAACAAGCACAAAAGGTGACCTACCAAATTTCACTGAAGGTAGAAAGAGAATATATCATAGCATCGCTGTTCACTGATGATAAACTACCAACGTTCACTGAGGGTAGCAAAAAGATAAAAAGCACCAACTTTCACTGAAGGTAACCTACCAACTTTCACTGAAGGTAGAAAGAGAATATATCATAGCATCGCCGTTCACTGACGATGAACTACCAACGTTCACTGAGGGTAGCAAAAAGATAACAAGCACCAACTTTCACTGAAGGTGACCTACCAACTTTCACTGAAGGTAGAAAGAGAATATATCATAGCATCGTCGTTCACTGACAATGAACTGCCGACGTTCACTGAGGGTAGCAAAAAGATAACAAGTTTCCCCAAAATTCTGGCATTTCACCTAGAACGGGTCTCAATTTCTTCTTTAACCAAGGCATTCTACCTGGAAAGGGTAATATATAAATTGTCTCAAATAAAGATACTATCATCTAAAATTATTTCACAGTGAACTATATTTGCGATATTGAAAGTCTTACCATCCACTGGTGTAATTTGACAACGGACTGCGAACTATTCAATCATAGAGGAGATAGCAAAAAGAGTTACGTCGATTTTTACAAGGAAGCACAAGTTGCTCAAATAAAGAGACCTGCTACTTATTTTCATGGAGGATTGTAAAACGAAATGACTTTCTGGGGAGAGAAACATGGCTTCCTGGGGAAAGAAATATGACTTCCTGGGGAAATGCCACTATATTCCTGTTGAGGAGATAAAATCTTCTCGTGCAAAATAAATGCACTTTCTCAAATCAATGCTCGAAGCTTGCAGAAATATAAAGTAATAATATTTTTGTGGAACCAAAGATTCAAACCAGAAATAAACTGGAATGAAACAGTCAACTAAAATACATCCTTTGAGAAACAAACTCAAGAGAGAAACCCAACCTATCCAGAAAAGAGTTGTACAGGAAGGTTAAAGCAAAATTTTTCCACGAGGAATAACTCAGTGGGGGAAATTGAAAGGATATACTCTTTATGCTTAAGGTTGACACTCTATTAGATAGAGAACAACACAACTCTACAAAACAGGGTAATATGCTAACAAAAAATTAATGAGTGCAAATAAGCAATGATTTGCTGAATTCAACTATGTATAATGTATGTATGATGTATGTATGAATGTATGAGTGTTATTATGTATATGCTGACAAAACAAACATATAACACTGGGAGTAACCAGGTAAAACCAACTCAGGCACAAACAACACTCGGCTAAATCACATCCAAGATGAACATTCCAAGAAAAAGTAAGCGCCAACCGAGGAAACAAAATCCTATTGCATGGCTTAACTTTACCGGGGAAACATAGTATAGTGATGAAACAGTACAGATACAGAGATATAACATCCTTCTCCAGGCTTCACCAAGAAGTAGCATTCAGACTTTAATGGGGAAGTTAATGTTTTCAAATGTAACGCTTCTACTGGGGATTGCAAAAAAATCAATTTCAAGTAAAGCAGATGGACACCAAATCATCAAAACATTCACTGGGGAATTCAGGCCCATTTTGAAGGAGGAAAAACACACAAACTTCGCTAAGGCATATAATGTCCCACCATCAAGACATTAACTGGGGATTTCGTGCTGACTTCATTGGGGAGGTTAACACCACATTCTCAAAGGGAAAACCAATATACATTCTTCACTGGAGAAACCAGGGACATGTGTTCTTCGAGAGTAATTATTGTACCAACTTCTATGGGAAGAAAGAACTTCTATTACACAAACGAAACCTTCACTAGAGAAATATTGGATTGAGTCTTCACATCGTGCAAACTCAGAAAAGAAGAAAGAAAAATAACCAAGACTTGACTGGGGACACTGGAGTCATAAACCCAATACAGTGAAAACATCCTGAGTAAACCTTCTCGGGGGAAACAAAACTTCTCAAAACAACTGGAGTTCATCCATTCCTGGGGGAACCACTTTCATTTTTCTCTTGCATCACAAATTCTAAAGTAAAATAAAATTGTAAATTCTTTTTGAAAATCAATTTTGTTATTTAATCTTTTCGCTTTGAAAATTATTATTAATAATAAACAGAGTCTTTGCAAGCTAAATAAAATAAGAAACACAAAGAATTGGGTAAAAGCTCAAATTTCATTAATAGAATGGTAGTCTGCGAATGGCGAGACTCCATGGATGATTACAAAGTTCGGAAAATGGTAATATATAACGGAAAAGATTCATTTAAATACAATGACCATTATCCCCTCTAACAACTTTTGAAATCCTGAGCAGCAACTTCCGTTGAAGTATGATGAGGATCCGAGAAGATTGTTGCTTTAATGATCGAGTCTTGTCTGATGCAGTTACTTGCCAAGAAAGTCCCTAAATTTTGCCTAAGCTGCCCTTGCGGGTTTTCAACTTAGCGGGAAATTTATTTTGTTTAGGTCTCTAAATTTTGCCTAGACCGCCCTTTCGGGTTTTCGTCCTACCGAGACGCTCTTTTTTGCCTAAGTCTCCCTTTTGAGTTTTCAACTTAGCGAGTTGTTCTTTTATTTCTTTAGGAGAAGTATTTCTTGACTGCATCAACATTCATGGGACGTGGGAACTCCTCGCCATCCATAGTTTCAAGAATTAATGCACCGCCAAAGAAGGCTTTCTTGACAAACATATGAGCCTTCAAAATTGGGAGTCCACTTGCCCCTAGAATTAGCGTTAAAAGACATGATCTTCCTGAGCACGAGGTCACCTTCTTTGAATTCACGAGGTTAGACATTCTTATCAAAAGCTTTCTTCATTCTCTTCTGATATCACTGTCTATGACACAAAGCTGTCATTCTCTTCTCTTCGATCAAATTCAAATGGTCAAACCTATTTTGGACCCATTCAACCTCTGACAATTGGGTTTCCATTATCACCCGCAAAGAGGGAATCTCAACCTAAATTGGGAGCACAACTTCCATTCCATACACAAGGGAGAACGAGGTTGCTCCTGTTGAAGTGCGGATAGATGTCTAATATCCGTGCAAAGCAAAAGGGAGCATTTCATGCCAATCCTTATAAGTAACAACCATCTTCTGGAAGATCTTCTTAATATTCTTATTAGCAGCTTCAACAACCCCATTTATCTTTGGCCTGTACGGAGATGAATTGTGATGCACAATCTTGAATTCCTCACAAAGTTATGTCATAATCTTGTTGTTCAGATTCGAGCCATTGTCAGTGATAATTCTGCTCGGCACACCATACTGACATATGAGATTATTCTTAATTAAGCGTGCAACCACCTGCTTGGTGACATTAGCATATGAAGCATCTTCCACCCATTTGGTGAAGTAATCAATTGTTACCAAGATGAAACGGTGTCCATTCGAAGCTTTGGGTTCTATCATCCAAATCATGTCAATACCCCACATAGAGAAAGACCATGGGGAAGATATCACATTTAGAAGTGTCGGTGGCACATGAACCTTGTCCGCATAAATCTGGCATTTAGGAAATTTCTTTGCAAATTTGTAATAGTCATATTCCATTGTCAGCCAATAGTAACCTGCCCTTAGCATCTTTTTAGCCATCGAATATCCATTGGCATGAGTGCCGAATGAACCTTCATGAAACTCGTACATCAACATGTTTGCTTCGTGTCTATCCACGCATCTGAGCAAGACCATGTCATAATTTCTCTTATACTACACATTTTCACTGAGGAAGAAACTGTTAGTCAATCTTCTCAATGTCTTTCTATCTTTATTCGATGCACCAATAGAATATTCCTGAGTTTGGAGAAAATGCTTGATATCATAATACCAATGTTTCTCATCTGCTACCTCTTCTGTTGTAAACACATGAGCGGGCCTATCCAGTCGCCGAACTACAATTCGAGGTATATCATTCCAAGTATTCACTTGATACATAGAATCCAGAGTTGCCAAAGCATCCGCCATTTGATTTTCGTCTCTAGGAATGTTATGGAATTCAACTTTATTAAAAAAGGGTAACAATCTTCTAGCATAATCTTTGTAAGGGATCAAGCCGGGGTGAGGAATGTCCCACTCTCCTTTAATCTGATTTATTACCAAAGCCGAATCGCCATACACATCTAGAATTTTAATTCTGAGATCAATAGCTTCCGCGAGACCCATGATGCAAGCCTCATATTCTGCCATATTATTAGTACAATCTAATGTCAACATTGCAATAAAAGGAATGTGTGATCCATGTGGTGTGACAATCACAACACCAATTCCTTTACCATAAGAATTCATAGCTCCATAAAATATCATACTCCAGCGAGATTCGGGATCAGGACCTTCCTCAGGCAATGGTTCATCATAATCTTTCACTTTCAGAAACATCACACCCTCATCGGGAAAATCATACTTCACAGACTGATGATCATCAACTGGTTGGTGAGCAAGGTAATCTGCCAATACGCTGCTTTTAATAGCTTTTTGAGGGTGGTATTCGATATCATATTCAGATAACAGTATCTGCCAGCGCGAAATTCTCCCAGTAAGCGCATGCTTTTCAAAAATGTACTTGATTGGATCCATTTTGGAGATCAACCAAGTAGTGTGATTCAACATATACTGCCGCAAACGTTTTGCCGCCCAGGCCAGAGCATAACACATCTTTTCCAGCATGGAATACCGCGACTCAAAATCAGTAAAAAATTTAATAAGATAATAAATGTCATACTCTTTCTTCCCTGTTTCATCTTGTTGTGCCAGAATACAGCCTATGGAATAATCTAACACTGTCAGATACATAATCAATGGTCTTCCTTCAACAGGAGGGAGCAAGATAGGAGGTTCAAGAAGATATTCTTTAATACTTTCAAATTCCCTTTGGCAATCATCTGTCCATACACAACCTTGATCTTTCTTTAACAACTTAAAGATCGGTTCACATGTTGCAGTCATGTGGGAAATGAATATGGAAATATAATTCAAACGCCCGAGGAACCCTCTGATTTGTTTTTTAGTTCTTGGCGCTGGCATTTCTCGAATTGATTTGAATTTATCGGGGTCAACTTTAATTCCTTTATGGCTAACAATGAAACCCAATAATTTCCCTAATCGAACACCGAAGGTACATTTATTTGGATTTAAGCAGAGACGATAATTCCTCAAACACTGAAATAACTTCAACAAATCTTCTACATGCCCTTCTTCATTCTGGGATTTAGCAATCATATCATCAACATATAACTCGATTTCCTTGTGCTTCAGATCATGGAATAGGGTTGTCATAACCCTTTGGTACGTTGCACCAGCGTTCTTCAACCCGAAGGGCACCACTCTGTAACAGAATGTTCCCCAGGGTGTGACAAACGTTGTTTTTTCCATGTCCTCTGGAGCCATTCTTATTTTATTATACCCAAAAAACCCATCCTTGAACGAGAATACTTTGAACTTTGTTGTGCTATCCACTAACATGTCAATGTGCGGCAAAGGAAAATCATCTTTTGGACTAGCTTTATTTAGATCTCTGTAAACTACGCACACACCGAATTTTCCGTCTTTTTTGGTACTGGGACAATATTGGAAATCCATTAAGGGTACACTGATGTCACAAGAAAACCGACATTAATCTGCTTTAGAACTTCTTCTTTGATCTTTACTGCCATACTCGGGTGAGTTCTTCGCAACTTCTGTTTGATTGGCAGACACTCTGGCTTCAACGGCAAACGATGCTCTACAATATTTGTATCTAGACCAAGCATATCTTGATAAGACCAAGCAAAAACATCCACATACTCTTTCAAAAACTCAATCAACCTGCTCTTCACATCAGGATGCAGCAATGCTCCAATCTTGACTTCCTTCAGATCTTCTTCTGAACCCAAATTGATTATTTCCAATGGCTCTTTATATGGCTGAATGATATTTTCCTCGCGCTCAAGCAACTGTGAGACCTCTTCTGGAATCTCATCATAGTCTTCTTCTTCGGCTCCATACACAGGACATTCAAAGTTGGGAGCGGGTGCATGGTCATTGTATTCAACGGGTTTTTTAATTAATCTGCATATGTGATTTATGATTGTTTTTAGAAACTGACACATATAACAAGTGATCATGCAAATTGAATTTCAGTTATTATTTATTTTGAAAGGTTTTTTTTCTTCTGATTACCATTTTCCAAGAAAAAGCAGAAAATAAAGACACAATTTGGGAAACAAAGATAACTTTTATTATTGATTTTAAAAGTCACGGCAAACAGGTAAGCCCGTACAATATTAATACTTCCACCTTGGGAAGAGTGAAAGCTTTTCAAAAAGATTAACAAAACAAATTACTTTGAAACATGTATGCAAGAGGGAACATCAATGGTGATCCAGTTCTGAACTCTAACTCAGTGTGTCACGTAATTTGGCATTTTCGGCTCTGCTTCATCTTCCACAATGGCATTAATCCAGGAGACAGATGGATGAAGATAACCCCCGCTATGGAAGATATCTTGATACTTGCCTGCAGCAGACTTCGGCTTCATGCTCTTACCCTTATAATTCTTCACCGAGAACCCCAAGCCAGCTCTATTCTTGTTTACAAGTGGATCAACAATTTGTCCCCATACTTCACTATGACCCTTAGGCACAACTTGTTGTGCATCCTTAAACGAAACCATGGAATTCTCATTTCCTCTTATGTTATTAATGGATAAGGCTTGGAACTGGGTTCCAACATCAACTTCATCTTCCTCCACAATACTGAAAGAGGAAAAATGAGATATCTATAATGCCTATTCTCCACTTATAATCACTACTTTTCCTTCACGTACAAACTTTAGTTTCTGATGTAAAGTTGAACTGACAGCCCCTGCCTCATGTATCCATGGACTTCCTAGCAAAGAACTATAAGCGGGTACAATATCCATGACCTGGAAAGTAATCTAAAACAAATGTGGGCCTATATGAATAGGCAAGTCCACTTCACCAATAACATATTTCCTTGATCCATCAAACGCTTTCACAATAATTCCACTTGGGTGCATGGGCGTCCCCTGATATTTCAATTTTATAAGCGTGCTCCTCGGTATAACAATCAAAGTGGATCCATTTTTAATCAGCACATTGGATAGTGAATCATTCTTGCAATTCATAGAGATGTGGAGGGCCAGGTTGTGATTCCTTCCTTCATCTGGAAATTCATTGTCGCAGAAACTCAGGTTATTACATGATGTAATGTTCCATACTACACTGCTGAATTGGTCTATAGGCATGTCACTTTCCACAAAAGCTTGGTCCAATACCCTCATCAAAAATTCTGTGAGCAGAGGAGTTCATCAATAAAGCCAAGATATATATTTTTAAAAGGAGTCTGCAGTAGCTGATCTATAATTCTGTAGTCGCTCATCTTGATTATCTTCAAAATATCATCCACCTCTCTCTCTAACGTAGCTCCACTATGTTCACCCGTAACCTTCTTGGGTTCAACATTCTCAACAAATTTCTTTCCAGTGCTAACATCTCCACGAACAACTGGTGCAAATACACGACCGTTGTGGGTCACTCTGCTAGTCTCAGTAATATTTCCAACACCAGGCATTGGCTGGATGGGAACTTCCACACCATCCTCTAATATTGTAGCATTATATTTCTAAGGTACAACCTTATCTGACTTATAGGGGATAGGACCCGACAAACTAATCACCAATGGAGTAATAGCCGGCTTGCTATGATACTCAACTTTAAAATGGACGGGCGCACCAAAACAAGGCACAATGACGTTTACCCCGTCTTCAACACAATCAATCATTACAGAGTCGTCTCTGGAAAACAAATATTCATCCGAGGAGAAGAACTCATCTGCAGAGGCATACTCATCATCCGACTCTTCTTCAGCCAAACAAACCTCAATCATATCAACTTTATGATAATCATCCCTTTGACCAGTAACCTTGATAGTTCCATTATCCAACAACAATTGAACACCTTTCTTAACAACAAAACATCCTCGGGAGTCCCAACAACAAATTCGGCAAGATCCATACTGATGTTCTTCCTGACCAACCATGTAGCAGAAGGTAGCCTGCAATTGTACAAGATCCTCATTCACATGTTCCACATCAAAGATTCTGAATTCTCCAGGACATCCAGAAACCATATTCACTTCCTCTTCCTACTCTGCCCTAGGCCTGATTATGTGGATGAGGCCCTCATCCATCATCTCTTGCAAATCAGCCTTTATCTTATCGCAACCCTGTATGTCTGTACTACAAATAGCACAACCGAAATGGTCATGCGTATAGTAGCTAAATTCACATAGGTCTGCATGCATTTTCACCAAATCCCCTCTAACCAGATTAATATCAAAAATCTGGAAGTCGCCTGGACAACCGGCCACCATATTCACAATATTCGTTCCTCCATGCTTGGGTAGAGGATTGTCTTTCACATTAGGGCCCACATCCTTGAAAGATAGAATACCAGACTTCACCAATTTCTACACCTCAGTCTTTAAAGGGTAACAATTCTCAACATTATGCCCTGGTGCTCTCTGATGAAAAGCACATGTTTGGTTTGCCTTGTAATACCAAGGCAACGGTGATGGTACAACGGGAGGTGGTCGGGTATGAACCAACTTCTTCTAAATCAATGCCAGTAGTAACTCTCTATAACTCATAGGAATAGGGTCATAACTCCCCCTTCTCTGATTATACCCTTGATTCCCCTACTGGGATGGTCTTTGATAAGAAACGGTGGTTGGAGCTACACCAACAACTGGAGTGACTGAGACGAGTTGCTGATGATGCTGATAATTTTTTTAGGAGGATTAACCTTCCTCTCTTGTATAACAACATTTGTATCACCTTACTTCTTCTTGGTAAACCCATAAGATGGCTTCTTCGCACCTCCATATCCTTCACTCTTCGTTAAACGACCCTCTCTTACAGCCTCTTCTAAACGGATACCCATGCCTACTGTGATACGGTGGCAGAACTGACTGTTATACTGGTTTGCGTCTTTTGTTTGCAAATGTCACGGTAAGTAAGAGTCACCACCGACTTTTATTTCATCCAAAAAAGGAAAAGGAAAAAGAACAGAAAAAACCTTTTTTCGAGATGTTTCTGAGTACAGGGGGTACATTATAGAAAGGGAAGGTATTAGAACCCTTTCTATCCATGGTTTTCCACGGGCTCTTAGGTACTTTCTCATTTTGAAATTTCTTGTGTGTGTTTTGAAAAGTTTTTGTTTAACTTCGTGATAACCCTTGTATCTGTCCTCAAGAGTGTGACGCAGTTGTTTTTGAAAACTATTTTGAAAGTGTTTGTGTAAAAAGATTTTTATTATTTTGAGCAAGTACTTAAGATTTCTACCTACTTGAAAAAAGACTATTAATTTCCTCGTTTCCTTTAGACAGCGCTATCCTAGTATTAAGGAGTAGGTAGCCCAATCGTTGGAGTTTTAAGGGACATTCGAAGGTACGAAATTGTCACTGAAGTCAACATGTAAGGATACCTTAGCATTTTGAATGGACTATCATCATAAGATCATTTCTCGTAGGAAACTAGAGAGACAATAAGGGACTATGATCTTTATGACGACTTTGAATTGTGGGTCTTTGCTAAGATATCCCTACGTTCGAGGGACATGACCATTGTTTTTGAGGCAACCAAGTGAGGCAAACCCTAGGAGTGAGCATGTGCAAGTGTGCTTTTTTCCAGTTAATTATCTTTGCACAATTAGGGTTATCTACCTTTTAATCGTTGATTTGTATTTCGCATACAATCCTAATATCCATACATCTAGCACTTTAATAGTTGTGGAAATTAAAAAGTGCGAGAAATTAAAGTCCTAACTATTACAAGGCTTTTGGGCAGATACAAGAATATTTGACTGAAAATAAAGGTGCGAAAATTAAAATCCTAATTAATCTATTACAAACTTGGAACAGTTACAATAATTAGAATTAAAAGAAAGTAAAGGTGCACACGACGAATTAAATACGAGAATAAATTAGAAGCCTAAAAAATCTAATTAATTAAAAAAATATTTTTGTGTAATTTTTTTAATGAGAAAATAATGTAATTGCAAATTAAACCTAATTTCTAGTTAATTTAAATTAATATAAAAACAACCAAGTTAATCTAATTACACTAATTTATTTTCAATAATAATTAATCTAAATAAAAAAAAACCTAATTCTATATTTTTTGTTATTTTTTTATTTTAAAAAAATGATTTTTTTGTTGTTTTGTAAAAAGAAATAATTAACAAATAGTTAAAAAAACAGAAATAAAGAAAAGAAAGAAATTGGGCCCGTGGTGAAAGCAGATCAGGGGGTGCATTATTGATTTTTGTTGAGCCCAAATCATTTGGCCCAATCAAATGTTTGGATCCAGTGTTGCCACGCCTGAGGGTGTATCATGGACCTTGCCTGCGTGAGACATTGGATCTGGGAGGAGATTGATCAAATGGCGTGGATCTTATGGTGCATGATAGGTGATTGGAAAGTGAGACGTATAGGATCCTATACAAAGAAATTGAGAAAATATGAAAACGTGAGATTCTAGGATCGAACCCAGAACCCTTCGCTTCAACGCTGGCGCCCTTGCCATTCGTGCCATCTTGTTTATCTGTTAGCATAATGAACAAACAATAATATAATAGAAACAAATGCCTTATGCCCAGAAAATGAGCGCGATTTTAAATCCTCCAGTGGTTATCAGACACATCATCATCTTTTCCTCAGGACTGTTGTTTTAGGTATCAGCCTTTTACCTACGGACAAAACCGTCACTAAAGGCTATAGTGACTATTTTTATCCGTAGCTACATCCCTGCAAGATTCAAAACTAAAATACCAGCAAGATAAATCAAAACCAAAGGCGTAGATCAATTGCAAATCGTGCCCTGAGTTCATTGGTACCCACGATTTTGTCTAATTTTACCTATACAGAGAATCCCTAATTTTAAGCTTTTAAACCCTAGTAATGGCGTAAGTCTGTTCCTGCGCTAAAACTCAAATCCAAGCATTCAAACAGATTCCAAGCATGATTATAAAAACATTTATGCAAACGAATTTGATTTAAAACATGTAAAACCAAGAAAACGAATTGAAAGCAAAAGGGGGTAAACCGTGATCTGTATCTTACGATTTTTGAGGCTTTATGACTTGAGAGCAATTGTAATAGCTTCACTACACGCCCTGGAATAGATTGTTGGCTTTGAATCACCTTGAATTTCCCTCTAATATAGAATTCGAACCACACTTTTTTGTCAAAAAATTTGAGTTTTATTCTCCTTATTGAGGCAGTCGTTTTATGTTTTCTAGGTCTGGCCTCCTTATGTATATGTATTGGAACGTATTAGGTTAACAAAAACAGATTGAATCTTGCACAATTATGAAAAGAAGATTTGATTTGTTCCTTGCATCATTTGTTTCCAAAACAAGCCAAATCATGCCATTCTTGCTCCAATCACCCCTTGCACAATTTGATCTTGATATTCCAACATATATCATCTTCATTCAATGCCCAAATCATTCCAAAAGCAACTTATATGATTTATTTCGATTTTATTTGATTTTATTTGAATTTTAAATGAATAAAATCACAATAAATTAAATAAATAAGTTAATGAGGCATGGAGTGGTTCATGGGTCGTGGTCCATGTAAGGAACAATGTACAAGCATAGAAAGTTGGGCCCATTTGAAAAAAAAATGCATTTTGGGCATTGTTGACTTTGTGCAAATTTCCAAAAACGGCCAACTTTGTCAAGGCACGTCTCTCTCAATTTTGATCCTAAGAGGGTGTTCTTTGAGTTTTTAGAAAGCTTAGGATGTCCTCTGAACAACCTTTTTGGTTTCATCTCAATTGGATCTTCCATGTTCATGTAAGGAGCTTTGACCCAAAAGGTGTTTTTGTTGACTTTTGAATGGACCTATAATGTCTGAATTCATATCTTTCCATGAGTGCGTTTTTTTAACTTGAGGGATGAAGATGAGTTGTATGGAATTGAATTCTCTTCAAAATGATCCTTGGATGGGAAATTTCTGATAAAGTATGAGAAAATTATGTCTGGTCAAAGTTTGGTTGACTTTTCCTATAGAAACCCTAATTTAGCAACTTTTGAGTTTTGATGAATTTGGGGAATTCCTTGAGGAATCATGATCAACCCTTGATCAAATGATGGAAATCACTTTAAAATGTTGATGTTGACCAAAAATCTTGAAGTTTGACTACATGTGGGTCACAATTGATTTTTGACCTAACACAGTTGATTTTTAGGTATCTGAGAAGTTGATTGAGCAAACTTCTTGTGCAAAGCATGAAACTTGACATGGGTGGTCTTGAGTAGATATTAAGACCATGGAAGAGATTTAAGGCCTTTGGAACTCACCCATATTGATGAAAATGGAAACCCTAGTTGGAGATACATTGCTTTATGAGAGAGTTTGTCTGGTCAATCCTTAGTCAACTTTTGGCAAGTTTGAAGACTTCAATGAGTATGTTTTGAGCAAAATGGGAGGGAAAATTTTGGGGTACAACAGCTGCCCCTGTTCAATCTTCTTGAACCTTAAGGTGTAGATTGGCTGGTTTGCCTTTCGTGATCTGAAGGTAGAAGATGATTGAACACTAGAGTGCCCAAAAATTTGCACTCGCATGAAGTAGTACTGATTGGTGATATAGGGAATGGGCTTACAGATTCCATTTGGAAGTTGACAGAGAATCTTCGGAGATGGGCTTAAAGATTCCATCCAAAAAAGATATCGGTTGCATAAGAGATTCCTTTATGAGAATTCCTGTACCTGCCGTTGAGGAGGACTTTGCCGGGGAATATTGATTTACATCTTGGGGAATAAAGCATAGGAGCTTTGGTTGTCCATTACCCTATTGGGGAATTAACTCCTGATTTAGGAGGTGGAAGTAAACTGCATATCTGGTCAGGGTCCAGGCTGCACAACGACTTACTGGGGAAATGTGAATTCGACCGTATATGGTCAGGTCCAGGTCTTACAGTGTTATAAATTGTTGTCTGGAGATAAGAGAGAAGGAACCTGGATCATAGGGTCGCTTCGAAATGAAATCCTGGGTAGTAGGGCTATGAGAAGGAACCTGGATAGTAGGGTTACTTCGAGATGAAAGTCTGGATAGTAAGGCTATGAGAAGGAACCTGGGTAGTAGGGTTACTTCGAGATGAAAGCTTGGATAATAGGGCTATGAGAAGGAACCTAGGTAGTAGGGTTACTTCAAAATGACAGCCTGAATAGTAGGGATATGAGAAGGAACCTGGGTCATAGGGTTACTTCGAAATGAAAGCCTGGATAGTAGGGCTATGAGAAGGAACCTGGGTCGTAGGGTTACTTCGAAATGACATCCTAGATAGTAGGGCTATGATAAGGAACCTGGTTCGTAGGGTTACTTCGAGATGAAAGCCTGGATAGTATGGCTATGAGAAGGAACCTGGATAGTAGGGTTACTTCGAGATGAAAGCCTGGATAGTAGGGCTATGAGAAGGAACCTGGGTCGTAGGGTTACTTCGAGATGAAAGCCTGTATAGTAGGGCTTATGGGAAGGAACCTGGAGAGTAGGGTTACTTCGAGATGAACGCCTAGATAGTAGGGCTATGAGAAGGAACTTGGGTCGTAGGGTTACTTCGAGATGAAAGCCTGGATAGTAGGGCTTATGGGAATGAACCTCGATAGTAGGGTTACTTCGTTTAATCATGTGGGTTGGTTGATGATAATTGTCTTTCCTAAAAAGATAACAGGGTTAATTATATACGATGCATGAAATGCATTGTGGGATGATGTTCTCAAAACGAATGAGATTATGCTGTATGTGATATGTATGCGCATGCCATGATGTATGAACATGAGATGCTATTGTTACATATCTAAGTCTGGGAAAATAAATCCCTGACTGCTGCTGGAGAGTATAGCATTCCTGACTGTTGTAAAGAACTATGGTTCTTTTACTTCCGCTGGGGATGGTGAACGAAAATGACTATGTAATGGATTTACTCCTTTCTGTTTGTGAATATTCTGCCGGGGAGAGACTCTGCTTGAGAATAACTCTGCGGGGGAATAACACTGTTTGAGAGAGGAGATGCTTTGCTGGAAGATTTTTCCGAGTTGGAGAAATAAACTCCGCTGGGGGATGAACTACCGTAGCTGGAGAAATAAAATATGTTGGGGATTGAGCTTCCACAGTCAAAGAAGTAAACTCTGCTTGGGAAGAGGTTCCGCAGTCAGAGAAATAAACTCTGCTTGGGAGAAAGATATATAAACCGTTTGCGATTATAAAATTCGGCTGGGGAATATAGACGTTGGCTCTCTGAAGGAACTTTGCTGGGGAAAGTAGCCCCTATTTGGGGAAGCCGATGTCAAAGATTTTATTACCTTTACTCTATGGGGAAGTATAAATGTCACGAGGTCGTACGCACTGATGACTGTGTTTCAAAGCTGTCTCTGCCCCGGTACCTGCTGGGCAGAGTAACTGTTGGGTTTTCTTAGTTTTTGCCCTTGTTTCTTAAGTTAAGAGCAATTGTATTTCTGTTTCTTATGTGAATATTTATGAATAGCCATTATATTCAAATGCATATGTCAAGAATAAATCATTGGAAGTTCTTGCAAAACAAAATAGAAAAAGAAAAACAAATAGTTTTGTAAAAATGACTTGTATTAATTTTGAAATTGGCCTATAACAGGCGTTTTTGTACAAGGAAGCTGACGCTCTAGTAAGAGAACACCGCCATAAAAACGGAAGCTATACAATATTGTGTACAACAAGAAAATAGCTATGTGCAATGATCCCATTGAGTTTCAATTCTGTTATTGCCGCTATGTCTTCGAGCGTCTCATCACTTTCCTACTTGTTCGAAGTTGATTAGATTGATCGGTGTCGTTCGAGCTTGATAGTTGATACTGAGGTCCAATCGCAAGGTGATCCAATGGTACATAGTGATACACTTTACATCCCTAACTTTTTCCTGGACTGCCCTTTCAGGTTTTCAGTCCACCGAGATACCCCTTTTTGCCCAAGCCGCCTTTTCAGGTTTTCGACTTCCCGGGTGTACAGGTTTTTCGTTTTCATCCCTTATTTTTTGCCCGAACCCTTTTGGTTCACCGGTAAGCCCTTATTTTGCCTAGGCCAGTCAACCTAGCGGGCCTTTTATCACGCGTAGTATCTTTTCACTATGTCTGCATTGACAGGGCGAGGAAGGTCGTCAACGTCCATGGTGGTTAGAATCATGGCTCCACCCAAGAAAATGTTTTTAATCACAAATGGCCCTTTGTATGTGGGAGTCCATTTCCCCTGGGATAACCTTGCGGCAATATGATGTGCTTGGTTACTAGAACCCCGACTTGATACTCTTGGCGTATGACCTTTTTGTTGAAAGCCTTGATCATCCGTTTTTGATCCATTTGACCATGACAGATAGCAATAAGTCTTTTCTCATCGTACAGATTTAGTTGATCAGGTCGAGTCTGGATCCAGTCGTCTTCTTTCAAAACCGCATATTTCATAATCCTTAAAGAAGGGATCCAGACCTCAATGGGTATGACTGCCTCCATGCCATATATCAGAGAGTAGGGTGTTTCCCCTGTTGACGTCTGTGCTGAGGTACGGTACCCATGAAGAGCAAATGGTAACATCTCGTTCCAGTCTTTGTATGTCACCGTCATCTTTTGTATAATCTTCTTGATGTTCTTGTTAGCCGCTTCAACAACGCCATTCATCTTCAGCCGGTAGGGAGAAGAGTTATGATGTTGTATCCTGAACTGCTTACAGAGCTTGGTGATCATCGTGTTATTGAGATTGGTACCATTTTCGGTGATGATTCTCTCTAGCACACCATATCGACAGATCAGGTTATGCTTGATGAACCACGCAACACCGTTCTTGTTCACAGTAGCAAAGGAAGCAGCCTCAACCCATTTTGTGAAGTAATCGATGGCCACCAGGATGAAGCGATACCCATTGGAAGCGGTAGGTTTGATTTCTCCGATCATGTCAATGCCCCATATCACAAAGGGCCAAGGAGCCGTCAATACATTTAAAGGAACCGGAGGTACATGCACCTTATCAGCATAGATTTGGCACTTATGACAAGTTCGGGAGTGATGATAACAATCTGCTTCCATAGTGGACCAGCAGTATCATGCCCGTAGGATCTTCTTAGCCATGGTATGTCTACTGGAATGGGTTTCGAATGTACCTTTATGTAAATCTGTCATAATCCTCTCTGCTTCTCTCTTGTCTACACACCGCAATAAGGTAGAGTCCTGATTGCGCTTGTAGAGGATTCCATTGCTGAGGAAGAATTTCGCGGCGAACCTTCTCAGAAACTTCTTATCATTGAAAGATGCCCCTTCGAGATACTCTTGAGTCTCGAGATACCTTTTTACTTCATGAAACCATGGTTTATCTACTACCTCTTCAATATCAATATCATAGCAGTGCGCAGGTTCCTCCAATCATTCAATGGTGATTCGGGGAGCTTCGTTGTCCCACCTGACTTTGAACATAGAAGACATGGTAGCCAGCGCGTCCGCTAACTGATTCTCCTCTCATGGGAAATGTTCAAAGTTTACCTCCTCAAAGTGTGGGAGCAATGTCAACACATGTTCTTTGTACGGGATGAGATTCAGATGCTTTGTATCCCACTCTCCTTTGATTTGGCTTATCACCAAGGCTGAATCCCCGAAGAAATTCAAGAACTTGATCCTTAAGTCAATAGCGGCTTTGAGACCCATGATGCAGGCTTCATACTCCGCCATGTTGTTAGTGCAGTTGAAACATAGTCGGACAGTGAAAGGAGTATGACATCCCTCAGGAGATATGATTATAGCGCCGATACCATTACCGAGTGCGTTCAAAGCTCCGTCAAAAACCATAGTCCATCGGGATCCTTCCTCAGGTCCTTCATCCAGTCCAGGTTCTTCGTAGTCAGTCACTAGCATAATATTCTCATCTAGGAACTCAAATTTATGGACTGGTAGTCATCAACGGCCTGATGAGCCAAATGATTAGCCAATACACTTCCCTTGATTGCTTTCTGGGTTGTATATTGTATATCGTATTCAGTTAAGATCATCTGACATCTCGCTATTCTTCCAGAGAGTGCGGGCTTCTCGAAGACGTATTTGATTGGGTCCATCTTAGATATCAACAGAGTAGTGTGGGTCAACATATACTGTCTTAGTTGGCGAGCAGCCCATGCCAAAGCGCAACAAGTTTTCTCGAGTAGTGAGTATCTTGCCTCACAGTCGATAAACTTTTTGCAATGGTAGTATATTGCATGCTCTTTTTGACAAGACTCGTCATGTTGCCCCAGCACACACCCCATTGAATTGCCTAGCACTATTAAGTATAATATTAAAGGTCTTCCTTCAACCGGAGGCATCATAATTGGTGGTTCTTGAAGGTATTCTTTGATTCTTTCGAAAGCAGTCTGGAATTCTTCATTCCACTTTACCACTTGATCTTTCTTCAGAAGCTTGAAGATGCGCTCACAAGTAGCAGTCAGATGTGAAATGAACCTGGCGATATAATTTAGGCATCCCAAGAAACCTCTAACCTCCTTCTCTGTACGGGGAGCCGACATCTCTTGTATGGCTTTTACTTTTGCGGGGTCTACCTGAATACCTTTATCACTAACGATGAACCCTAGAAGCTTACCAAACCTTACCCCAAAGGTGCACTTGTTCGGATTTAGTCTCAGCTTGTACGTCTTCAGCCTATCAAACAACTTTTGTAGGTGGTTAAGGTGCTCTTCCTTGGTTTGGGATCTAGCTATCATGTCATCAACATGAACCTCGATCTTATGGTGAATCATATCTTGGAACAAGGCGACCATGGCTCGCTGATAAGTTGCCCCAGCATTGTTCAACCCAAAAGGCATCACCTTGTAACAGAAGGTGCCCCACTGTGTGACGAAGGTTGTCTTCTCCATGTCTTCAGGAGCCATCTTGATCTGGTTGTAGCCAAAGAAACCATCCATGAAGGAGAATATTTTGTGTTGTGTGGTGTTGTCAACCAAAACATCAATGTGGGGAAGTGGGAAGTCATCCTTGGGGCTTGCCCTGTTCAGGTCTCTGTAATCCACACACATTCGTACCTTACCGTCCTTCTTTGGCACCGGAACAACATTAGAAACCCACTGCGGATAGGAGGTGACAGCTAAGAACCCAGTGTTTAACTGCTTCATGACCTCTGCCTTAATCTTCTCCGACATTTCAGGGCGCATGCGGCGCACCTTTTTCTTAACTGGAGGATAATCTTCTTTAGTTGGCAGACGATGTACCATAATAAAAGTGTCTAAACCAGGCATGTCTTCATATGACCAGGCGAAGATCTCAACATAGTCGTGCAACATCTGTATCAACCGCTATTTGATCTTAGTATCCAGATTTGCGTCGATCTTGACTTCTTTTATGTCTGCCTCTGTGCCCTAGTTTATCGTCTCAACTGGCTCTTCATAAGGCTGTATAACCCTCTCTTCCTACTGTAACAGTCTAGCAAGTTCTCCAAGTACTTCACAATTGTCCTCACCTTCGTTCTCAGTTTGGTTGATCAGATTTTTGAACTCATGACTGGAAATAGCAGAACTGTTATCAATGGGATCCAGGGTGGATATGGATCTGCAGTTGGATATGTGAGTGTTTGTAAGAGCATAATTGTATTGATAAAGTGAAAAGCAGAAAAGAAAAATAGAGAGCACAAAATTTATATGCAAGAAACGTCCAATGTTTTATTGATGACATGTGAAAATGACATATAATAGCCCTCGCAAACAAAACCATTGTGCCTCGGGCAAGACACAAGGCTGTAGAGTTTTAAATTGTTTATTACAAACTTGGAAAATAAGTAAGACAATTACTGCTGAACAAACAAAATTGGTATAAAATCTCTGGCCGTCCAGTTACTCGGTCCACCGTTGGTAGTCGGGTAGATCCAGCTGTCAATATCGAAATCTTCCCCCATTGTCTTCAATAGTGTTGACCCCACGATTGCTGATGCATAGGAGAGGTCCTCCATCCCGAGCGCGTCGAACATCCCTTTGAGATCCTGAAGTAAAGCCCAAACCAAATTTGTCAATTTTGTGAGTAAAATCAGGGAGCTGTCCCCAATTGGTACACCCACCTTCTTCAACTACTGCTCTGGAGTCCTTGAGAGAAGCCATCTTCAGAGGAGGTTTGGTGCTGGTGGTAGTCTTAGTTGACGCTAAAATCTGGGGAACCTCTTCAAAGTTTTGACAAGGAGTCTCTATGAATTCCCCGTCCATCTCCATATACCTGAAGGAGTTCAGGTGGCTCACCATATACTCCTCTTCACCGTGCACAATGACAATCTTCCCTTTTACCAGATATTTCAACATTTGGTGCAGTGTAGAAGTAACATCCCCAGCTTCATGGATCCAAGGACTACCCAACAAACAACAATATGATGGCCTGATGTCCATCACATAGAAGGTGGACCCAAAGGTCTGAGAGCCTACTTTGACAAGGATGTCCACCTCCTCATGCACCACTCTCTTCGACCCGTCAAAAGCCCTTACCACAATGTTATTGGGCTTTAGGGCCAGGCTTTCACAATCTAGCCGATCGAGAGCCTTCTTAGACAGAACATTCAGCGAAGATCCAGTGTCCACCAGCACATGAGCCATAGTAGTGCCCCTGCATTCGATCGAGACATGCAGAGCATCATTATGTTTCCTACCCTTCGGTGTCAAATCGGAATCTAAAAAACCCAACCCATTGTCAACAATCAAACTGGCCATGCAGTCTTTGAATTGATCGGCGGAGGTTTCTTGCGGCACATGCGCAGTCTTGAGGAATGCAATTAGAGCTTTTGCATGGGCCTCAGAACATAACAAAAGAGACAACATTGATATCTTTGAAGGGGTCTTCCCCAACTACTCGACCACATTATAGTCCCTCTTTTTGATTATTTTTAAGATTTCCTCTATTTCTTGCTTAGAGGATTCCACCACAACTTTTCTAGGTGCCTCCGTCCGGGCAGGCTCACTTATAGCTTCTTTTCCCCGAGTCCCAGATGACTCATCGGCAGGGGTAACAATTGGAGTAAGAACGGGAGTAGTAACGGAAGCACCGGTAGGAACAACAGATGAAATAACAACAGGCTTAGTGATAGTCTTCGGGGAGATCTCGGGGGAGAAAACTCTTCCACTTCTGGTAATCTTGTTGGTCCCAACAATATTACTGACATTGAGATCAGCCTCTTCAGTCTTCCAATCCTGTTTGACGCCATTGTAGTATACGTCAGCACCACAATTCCAAGGGACAGCTTTGTCTGAGGAGTACGATACAGGACCAGGAAAAGTGATTATCAACAGAGCAATTCTTGGAGCAGGTGTAATCCTAACAGGTATTTTAGAGGAGACCTTGGAAGGATTGGCGGAAATGGTTATAATGGCAACATCTTCACACGGAACAGTCAGAATCAAAGTTTTTTCGAACAAAATCTCTCTGCTGTCCATCAGGTGTTAAACACCTGCTTTCAACAAATAGCAACCAGAGGCAGATATGAACACATGTGGCAACCTTCACCACAGCCCAAAAATAAACCGACTAACAACAAATTCTTCTTAACAGTCATCAGAGGAGTGGAAACTTCATCAATGGAGGTAACAAACAAATCAGTATCAATGGCATTAACTCCACGGTTATGCTTGGGCATGGGAGCAGTTATGACATTGGGCTTCTCTGAAGCATCAAACTCAATCTCCTTGGCCTCAATTAGATCTTGTACCTTATTTCTCAGAGCCCAGCAGTCATTTGTATCGTGGCCTGGACTCTCAGAATGGTATGCACACCGAGAGTTTGGATTGTACCGAGGAGATGTGGTGTTAGGATTCTTGGGAGCCTCTTTCAAGGTTGCCAAGTTGGATCTTAGCAGATGGGGTAGAACCTCAGTCAATGTCATGTTAATCTGAGTAAACTGCCTTTATGGTCTTTCTATCCTTTGCTGATTGTTTCGTGGTGGGGTAGCCGCAGGCATAGATATCATCACAACACTTATCATTGGACGGTGTTCAGCTCTGCTTTGACCTCTTAGGCTATAAATAGCACTGACTTCCTTATCATCCGCGAAGGGCTTCTTCACTGAGCTTGACGAGGTATCTTTCTGTATTTTTCTGCTTCGGATCCCAGCTTCTACCCTTTCTCCGGTTAATATCAGCTTAATGAAACCAGCTGAGGAGCTACCAATCAGGTGATTGAAGAATGAATCAGACAGCATCCCAAGAAACATGTCAACTAACTCCCTATCAGACAAAAAGGGTTGTACTCTCCCATCCAGATCTCTCCACTTATGTGCATAGTCCTTAAAGCCTTCCCCTGCACCCATGGACATACTCTGGAGTTGAGTATGAGTAGGGGAAATGTCAGCGTTGTATTGATACTGCTTATAAAAATCAACATCCAAATCCTCCCAGTTACGGACATTGGTTCCCTCCAGTTGATAGAACCATTCAAGCTGAGTCCCTAACAGACTGTCTTGAAATAAGTGAACCCACAAGTTCCTATCAGCAGTGTAAGGCTGAATCTTCCTCACATAGGAACGAAGATGAAGCTTGGGACAAGACACCTCATCATACTTCGAAAAAAATGGAGCCTTAAACTTTTGTGGGATGACTACCCCAAATACCAAACCCAACTCTTCAAAATCCAACCCTGGTATTCTCTGGATCTCCATTACGCTCAGCCGATCCTCTAACTGCTTGTATATATCCTCAGTGGGAGGATACTGCTCATCATTGTAGCCCGTGTTATTATCAGAGACTTCAGGGCTAGGGTCCTTCTGCCTTGTCTCTCTCTCTCTCTCTCTCTCTCTCTCTCTCGATTTTCCCTATCTTTGGACGAGGAGGTCATATCAACTGGTTGCTTTAATGACCCCCTGAACCTTCTTCCCAGATTCAGAACACCAGAGGTCTTCTTCTTTTTCTTCTTTTCCTTCAGAATAAGGGCCTTCAGATCTTCCTTCCCTTTTTCCAAAGCTATGAACATTTGTTGAAATTGGGCATTTTGTGCCTGGAGATCTTTGATGCTTTGTTCAGAAGACATTATAGCTGAAATAAACAACGAAGAAGATGAGAAACCTGTAATGGTACCTGTTTATGCAATGTCATGGATGGTATGCGTATGCAATGAGTTCAAGGATTCTTAAAGACTCAAATTTGTTTAACCAAAAGAAACACACGTTAATTGTATTTATAAGTTCGGATTGTTACAAAGAGTGCCTTTTAGGCTTACAATTTAAACAAAACAAAACTTAAAGCAAAAATAAAATTAGGTTTCCCAGGAGCACATCCTCTTTGGTGCAATTTAGGCGTTTATATTCCTCTCTTCATGAAGTAGCCTAGTGAGCTCCAAGACCTTCTTCCCGCTGGCATAGAATTAAGCTTCAAACGTATCCCTCTCCTCTTTAAGTTGAACCCAGGTTTTCTATAACTCCTCTTGATCAGTTGGCATGTCAGAATGGAGGACAAGATAAGGAGTGTCTCCTTCAGCAACTGGTTCCACAATCGTTGGTAGGACAGCAGGGTAAGGCATCACAAGACTTTGGGCGCAAGCTCATACCCATCTGAGATAAGGCTCAAGAGGGATGGAATTCTTATGCCCCAGTATCTTGCTATCAACTCTATATACCATGCCCCAAGCTCGCATGAACCTTTTACGGTAACCCTGAGCATCATTCTCATAGTCGAAGGCGATTCCTTGGATAAGTGTATCGTGAGGACCATCCCTTCTTGCATAACCAAATTATCTCAGTGCCAAAAAAGGGTTATAAGTGATTCCTCCCCTAATGCCTAAGAGAGGGACATTAGGGAATTCACCACAGCGATCGATGATGGTAACATCTTCCGAGGACCATGAACACCAATTAATGTCTGAATGTGTAAGGGACATTAGACTATGAGACCATTTCATACCCTGCTCATTCTTCAAAATAGACACGGGTAGGTGAGAAATAAACCACCTAGCCAATAGAGGGGTGCAACACAGGAGGGTCCCCCCTTCTCTTTAGAGTGCGAGCATACAAAGAGTGTAGAATATCCCTAAGTAATGTAGGCACCGAATTGTGAGGCAGAAAGAACTTAATCGTGTTCACATCTACGAGTTGGTCCACATTAGGGAATAGTACCACCCCGTAGATGAGGAGTGCCAATACCTCTTCAAAAGCTTATAAATCTAAGGTATCCCAAAATTAGTAAGCCTTCTCGAATAGAAATTTAACCGGGATTCCTTGGACACTTCCCCTAGTTTCCCAATTTGTCACTATATCAGATCGTTGTAAGGACATAACTCGAGCAATCTCTTCAGGCTTTGGATGTTTTTCCGTATCGTTGAAAGGTAACTGATCAAGAATAGGTACCCCTAACAACCGAGATAATTCCTCCATAGTAGGCACTAGTTGGTAATCCGAGAAAGTGAAGCAGTGGTGCAAAGGATTAAAGAACTGAAATAACACTTTTAACAATTCTTCATCAGGTTTTAAAGTGACCAAGTTGAGAAACCGACCATGTTTTTCAGTGAAGGGAGAGCTTTCAGGAATCCTTAATGCCAAGTCCTTTAGTTGGAGAGGCACTTTCACAAGGTTAATCTGGATGGTGTTCCAGCGGGCGGACACCATGTCCTACAAAACAAAAGCAAAGATGAGCCCTATAAAATCCTTGAAATGGTTAGTATGGTATTCCATGCTTATGATATCATGATTATGCTAAAAAAATCACATGTACAATAAGCAAAAAATAAGTCACACCAAGTCCTTAGGTTTAAGGCCTGCATGAGTTTTAAGGTCATACCCTCTTGAAGCTGGATTAGTTTAACTTGTCCTATAAATAGTAATCGGGTTCTAAGGGATCTCAATATCACCGATCTTTCCCCCATGCTTCGTTCAATAGGCAATTGACAAGCAACCAAACAAAACTCAAGAGTCAAACCTCAATGAGTGTAGCATCGAGTATCTGTCGACCTTGGGAATACACCAAAGTCAGCCGTCTCGCTACATCCTACTGGCCAAGTTGTGCAATTAAAGGTTCTAAGGCCAGTTGATTCTTTATGACACCACGCAGCGGCCCCGTACTCTCCATGATTGACTCAAGGGTTACTGGTACCAACCAAAGTGTCACATCAATGTAGCTACTGCTTCAACCGAGTTAGTATACCCCACACAGTTCCCTCATAGTTTATTGCTACTTATCTAAAAGGAATTCCCCAATCCGGGTTTAGGATCCAAACAAACTCAAACAGATACCCTTAAAATAAATCAAGCAAGACAAGCCAAAGGAGCAAATTAAAATGACCTAGATCCTAAGGTAAACCCCACTTTTTATAAAGTATTATCCCCAGCATAGTCGCCAGTTCTGTGATACGGTGGAAGAACCGACTGTTATACTGGTTTGCATTTTTTGTTCGCAAATGTTGCGGTAAGCAAGAGTCACTACCGAATTTTATTTCATCCAACAAAGGAAAAGGAAAAAGAACAGAAAAAACCTTCTTTCGAGATGTTTATGAGTACGGGGGGTAGATTATAGAAAGGGAAGGTATTAACACCCTTTCTATCCATGGTTTTCCACAGGCTCTTAGGTACTTGCTCATTTTGAAATTGCTTGTGTGTGTTTTGAAAAGTTTTTTTTAACTTCGTGATAACCCTTGTATTTGTCCTCAAGAGTGTGACGAAGTTGTTTTTGAAAACTATTTTGAAAGTGTTTGTGTAAAAAATTTTTTATTGTTTTGAGCAAGTACTTAAGATTTCTACCTACTCGAAAAAAGATTGTTCATTTCCTCGTTTCCTTTAGATAGCACTATCCTACTATTAAGGAGTAGGTAGCCCCATCGTTGGAGTTTTAAAAGACATTAGAAGGGACAAAATGGTCACTGAAGGCAACATGTAAGGATACCTTAGCATTTCGAAAGGACTATCATCATAAGATCATTTCTCGTAGGAAACTCGAGGGACAATAAGGGACTATGATCTTTATGACGACTTTCAATTGTGGGTCTTTGCTAAGATATCCCTACGTTCGAGGGACATGACCATTGTTTCCGAGGCAACCAAGTGAGGCAAACCCTAGGAGTGAGCATGTGCAAGTGTGCTTTTTCCAGTTAATTATCTTTGCACAATTAGGGTTATCTACCTTTTAATCGTTGATTTGTCTTTCGCATACAATCCTAATATCCATACATCTAGCAGTTTAATAGTTGCGGAAATTAAAAAGTGCGAGAAATTAAAGTCCTAACTATTACAAGGCTTTTGGGCAGATACAGGAATATTTGACTGAAAATAAAGGTGCGGAAATTAAAAACCTAATTAATCTATTACAAACTTGGAACAATTACAATAATTTAAAAGAAAGTAAAGGCACGCGCGACGAATTAAATATGAGAATAAATTAGAAGCCTAAAAAATCTAATTAATTAAAAAAATATTTTTTTGTAATTATTTTAATGAGAAAATAATTTAATTGCAAATTAAACCTAATTTCTAGTTCATTTTAATTAATATAAAAACAACCAAGTTAATCTAATTAAACTAATTTATTTTCAATAATAATTGATCTAAATAAAAAAACCTAATTCTATATTTTTTTTGTTATTTTTTTATTTAAAAAAAATGATTTTTTTTGTTGTTTTGTAAAAAGAAATAATTAACAAATAATTAAAAAAATACAGAAATAAAGAAAAGAAAGAAATTGGGATTATGGTGAAAGCAGATCAGGGGGGTGCATTATTTATTTTTGTTGAGCCCAAATCAGTTGGCCCAATCAAATGTTTGGATCGAGTGTTGCCATGCCCGAGGGTGCATCATGGACCTTGCCTGCATGAGACATTAGATCTGGGAGGAGATTGATCCAATGGTGTGGATCTTATGGTGCATGATAGGCGCTTGGAATGTGAGACGTATAGGATCCTGTACAAAGAAATTTAGAAAATATGAAAATGTGAGATTCTGGGATCGAACCCAAAACCCTTCGCTTCAACGCATGCGCCCTTGCCATCTGTGGCATCTTGTTTATCTGTTAGCATAATGAACAAACAATAATAGAATAGAAAGAAATGCCTTATGCCCAGAAAACGTGCGTGATTTCAAATCCTCCAGTGGTTATCAGACACATCATCATCTTCTCCCCAGGACTGTTGTTTTAGGTATCAGCCTTTTACCTACGGATAAAACCGTCACTAAAGGCTATAATGATTGTTTTTGTCCGTAGCTACATCCCTGCAAGATTCAAAACTATAATACCAGTAAGATAAATCAAAACCAAGGGTGTAGATCAATTTCAAATCGTGCCTTGAGTTCATTGGTACCCACGATTTGGTCTAATTTTGCCTATACGGAGAATCCCTAATTTGAAGCTTTCAAACCCTAGCAATGGCGTAAGTCTGTTCCCGCGCTAAAACTCAAATCCAAGTATTCAAACATATTCCAAGCATGATTATAAACACATTTATGCAAACGAATTTGATTTAAAACATGTAAAACCAAGAAAACTAAATGAAAGTAAAAGGGGGTAAACCATGATCTGTATCTTACGATTCTAGAGGTTTTATAACTTGAGAGCAATTGGAATAGCTTCACTACACGCCCAGGAATAGATTGCTAGATTTGAATCACCTTGAATTTCCCTCTAATAAATAATTCGAACCACACCTTTTTTTCAAAAAAATTGAGTTTTATTCTCCTTATTGAGGTAGTCTTTTCGTGTTTTCTAGGTCTGGCCTCCTTGTGTATATGTATTGGAACATATTAGGTTAACAAAAACAGATTAAATCTTGCACAATTATGAAAAGAAGATTTGATTTCTTACTTGCATCATTTGTTTCAAAAACAAGTCAAATAATGCCATTCTTGCTCCAATCACCCCTTGCACGATTTGATCTTGATATGCCAACATATATCATCTTCATTCAATGCCAAAATCATTCCAAAAGCAACTTATATGATTTATTTTGATTTTATTTGAATTTTAAATGAATAAAATCACAATAAATTAAATAAATAAGTTAATGAGTCATGGAGTGGTTCATGGGTCTTGAACCATGTTAGGAACAATGTACAAGCATAAAAAGTTGGGCCCATTTGAAAAAAAATGCATTTTGGGCATTGTTGACTTTGTGCAAATTTCCAAAAATTGCCAACTTTGACAAGGCAAATATCTCTCAATTTTGACCCTAAGAGGGTGTTCTTGGAGTTTTTAGAAATCTTAGGATGTCCTCTAAACTACCTTTTTGGTTTCATCTCAATTGGATCTTCCATGTTCATGTAAGGAGCTTTGACCCAAAAGGTGTTTTTATGGACTTTTGAATGGACCTATAATGTCTGAATTCATATCTTTCCATGAGTGCATTTTTGAACTTGAGGGATGAATATGAATTGTAGGGAATTGAATCCTCTTCAAAATGAGCCTTGGATGGGAAATTTCTTATAAAGTATGAGAAAGTTATGCCTGGTCAAAGTTTGGTTGACTTTTCCTATAGAAACCCTAATTTAGCAACTTTTGAGTTTTGATGAATTTGGGGCATTAGTTGAGGAATCATGATCAACCCTTGATCAAATGATGGATATCACTTCAAAATGTTGATGTTGACCAAAAATCTTGAAGTTTGACTGCATGTGGATCACAATTGACTTTTGACCTAGCATAGTTGATTTTTAGGTATCTGAGCAGTTGACTGAGCAAACTTCTTGTGCAAAGCATGAAACTTGACATGGATGGTCTTGAGTGCATATGAAGACCATGGAAGATATTTGAGGCCTTTGGAGATCACCCATCTTGATGAAAATGGAAACCCTAGTTGAATATTCATTGCTTTAGGAGAGAGTTTGTCTGGTCAATCCTTAGTCAACTTTTGGCAAGTTTGAAGAATTAAATAAGTATGTTTTGAGTAAAATGGGAGGGAAAATTTTGGGGTACAACACCTACCACTTCATTATAGTCACTTTGCGCACTCTCTGCCATTCTTTCATAGTAGAAAGCACCCAAAGTCTTCAAGAAAATCTTAGTCGTCTCCTTCTCTTCCATGGGAGGAATCACTTGGGCGGCTACCTCACGCCATCTTTGTGCATATTCTTTGAATGATTCCCTGTCTTTCTGAAACATGGCCCTGAGTTGATCACGGTCAGGCGCCATATCCATATTGTATTTGTATTGTCTGATAAATGTTTCTCATAAGTCATTGGAAGTATGGATGTTGATGCTATCCAAACTCATATACCACTTCAGTGTAGCACCGGTCAAATTATCCTGAAAAAAGTGAATCAGTAGACATTGATCATCAGTATGGGTAGACATTCTCCTTACATACATCACTATATGAGCACGAGGGAAATTGTTGCCCTTGAACTTCTCGAGCTCCGGGACTTTAAACTTTGCAGGTATCTTAACATTCGGGACTAAGCATAATTCATTCACCTTCTTCCCGAATAACTCTTTTCCCCTGAGGGCCTTCATCTCCCTCTGCATCTTGTCAAACCGCTCTTGAAAATCATCCATTATGTCATAAAGACCCAAGTCTTCACTTGGTGGAGGAAAAGGACGACACACATTATCATTAATAAATTGAACCAAATTCACCTCAGGAGGTGCAGCAGGAGCAGCATGCACCTCAGGAGGTGCAGGAGTAACAGTAGTCTGAACAAATGGAGCTTCTTGAGGACCAAGATTGAAACCTTGAGGCATAAAATTCTCTGGCATTCCCCATGGATAACCTTGAGGCATGCGATTCTAAACAACAGTTGGGGTAACAGACGCAAGAACAGTCAGAACTTCAGCAGTAGCCCTTGTTGGTTGAGGTTGAACACTCGGTGGCTGATTCTGAGAAGCCACCAGAGATTTCATCAGAGCAGTAAGATTGGTCATGTCGGCCTTCAAAGCAGAAACCTCCTCGTGCAGCTCGCGACTCTCTTGTTCTAAGTTGTCCATCTTCCTTCGGAAATTAGCCCGAGTGTTGTAGTGGTGAATCAGCTTGCTGAACGAAGTAAAGAAGTTTTGTAAGACACCTGGTTATGCATAAAAAATGCAAGAAATATGTGCAATATGATGCATGATATGCAGTGCACATGATTTATTTTATTATTAATATTTTAAGAGATTTAAAGATTTATAGACACATTGCAAATATCAAAGTAATAACGCATTTGAAATATTGAAAAATTTTATTATAATAACTTTAAAATGGATTACAAGTTTCAATAATCCCAAGTACAAGATGAAAATAAAGTCTAAAACCCTAAGAAGTAAAGCTAACGGAGATCATTCTACACGCTGGCGCTTCCCTGTAAGCCTGGCAACCTGAGCCTTCAACCTCAGGTTTTTTCAGCATACCTGGTGGCCACCTCCTTCCAATCACCTGAATAGGGAAGGGAGAAACTGTCATCTGACTGAGACTTAGGATAAAATAAATCCCCCTGCCTCTCTATGTTCTCTATCGCTCGACTCTCAAGGATCTCAATCAAGTCGTCCCTCTCCTTCAAGTCTGCTCTATAGGAAATCTCTAAAGTTTGGCACTTATTCTTCCAAGCATCCTTTTCCTGCTGCATCCTGACCAAAGCAAGTTGTAGTTCTTCTATATCATCTAATAAGGGAGGGTGGTCTTCACAAACAAATCAAGCATAGGTGTTTTCTGAGAATACGGAATCTTCAACTGAATATCTCTCGCTTGAACCCACTGAAGATATGGCTCCAAAGAAACAGCCCCCTAGGTCCCCAAGTCTTTCCTACTCTTCTTATGGATGTGACGCCAGGCCTTCACAATCTGCTCCCTAACTTCCTTATGGTCTTTTTCCTCCTTCAGAAAGAAACTACTCAAATGAATACTATTTGGTTTATCCCTCATCGGATAACCAAGTTATCATCGTGCAAGAATAGGGTTATAGTTAATTCCTCCCTTTGTACCAAGAAGAGGTACATTGGGAAAACCACCACAACTGTCAACAATTTCTACATCCTGGTAAGCTCGATGATACCAATCAATATCCGAGTGAGTAAGTGCCATGATCTTAGGAGCCCATCGGGGTTCCTTCCTGGCATCCTAGAAAGCACCAGACTGAGGCATATGAGAGATATACCACCGATACAACAAAGGTGTGCAACAGATAATCATCCCCCCATGATAAGAATTCTGAAGATGAATAGAGTAATAAGCATCACCCAACAATGTAGGAAATGGGTTTCCAATCATGAAGATTCTGATAGCATTAATGTCAACAAACTTGTCCACATTAGGAAACAAAAATAACCCATAAGCAAGTAGAGCAAAGATGGCCTCAAAAGCGACTGTACTCTTCATCCTGGAAAAGTAACGATATTTCTCCATTAAGAACTGAGCTGGTAATCCTCTAATTCCTCCTTTAGTAGTCATATGGGCTTCAACCTCAGACTTCCCTAGATGGATCAAAGTAACAATCTCGTGTGGTTTTGGCTCACCCTCCAAACCGGTAAAAGGAACATGATCAGTAACAGGAAAATCCAGCACATAAGAATACTCCTCTAGTGTAGGCATCAACTAATAGTCGGGAAAAGTAAAGCAATGATACATCGGATCATAGAACTGGATCAAGGTCGAGAGAATACCCTCCTTCATCCTAAGATTCATAAGAGGAATGATGGATCCATACTTCTTCCGAAAATCTGCATAACACTTAATCTCGGGAATTAGACTGATCAACTCATCTATCTTGGGATCCTTGAAACTGTATTTTCCAGTCTTTCTTTTTCTAGAATCCATGGTCAAAAATACCTGAGATATTCACAAATGGTCAACTTTTAAGTCCCTCGAAATAAAATTTCTTCAAAAGATGCTTATGAGTGCATGGATGCATGATGCAACAATCACACACAAGATCACACATATAGGGTTCATAGGTTCAACGTCACGAGCATGAGGTCAAAAGTACTACCCATAAGGTGTTGGTCTAAAAGTTATCACATGCCGAACAAGGTTCTAGAGGTTCCCAGAGTCTACATCCTTCCTTCAGATATTACCAACTTCCCGACTAACTCAGTAATTAGTAATATTCTCAAGAAAAACTCGTCCGAGTGTAGTATCGCGTGACAACTATTTATGGATTACTCCGTCAACATGCCCACACACACACTCTTGCAGGTCTACATCCACTCTGGATCCTATTGCCAATAACTCTACCATTGCCGACTATGACTTTGAATGTCCTATCAACCAAGCCGAAGACAAAAGCTAGGAAGATTGTGACATACCAGGAAAACTAGCAAGACTTCTATTACAAGAGGAAAAAGCTATTCAACCACATGAAGAGTCAATTGAGATTGTCAACTTGGGTACTAAGTCAGATAAGAAAGAAATCAGAATCGGCACTAATTTGGAAAGCAGTGTCAAGAGCTGTTTGGTTCAGATGTTGCGCGATTATGTGGAAGTATTTTCTTGGTCTTATGAAGATATGCCTGGGTTAGATACCGACATCGTGGTTCATCGTCTGCCAACTAAAGAAGACTGCCCTCCTGTCAAACAAAAAGTTCGTCGCATGAGGCCTGATATGTCTGAAAAGATCAAAGCCGAAGTAATGAAACAGTTGGATGCAGGATTCCTAGTTGTAACATCCTATTCTCAATGGGTGGCCAATATAGTGTCAGTGCCAAAGAAATACAGGAAAGTTCGCATGTGCGTAGACTATAGGGATCTGAATAGGGAAAGCCCCAAGGATGATTTCCCTCTACCATACATTGACGTCTTAGTCGATAATACTGCTCAGCATAAAGTCTTCTCATTCATGGATGGATTCTCAGGCTATAATAAAATAAAGATGGCTCCCAAAGATATGGAAAAAACTACTTTCGTTACACAATGGGGCACCTTCTGCTACAAGGTCATGTCATTCGGATTAAAGAATGCGGGGGCAACATATCAAAGAGCTATGGTTGCTTTATTTCATGACATGATTCACCATGAGATAGAGGTATATGTGGATGATATGATTGCTAGATCACAAACCAAAGAAGAACATCTTGGTCACCTGCACAAACTATTTGAAAGACTAAAGAAGTATAAGCTGAGGTTAAACCCTAACAAGTGGACATTTGGGGTACGCTCTGGGAAGCTTCTAGGTTTTGTTGTCAGCAATAAAGGCATTGAAGTTGATCCCGCCAAGATAAAGGCCATCCAAGAAATACCAGTCCATCAATATGAAAAAGAAATCAGGGGATTCTTGGGTCGTCTCAATTACATTGCCCATTTCATATCACACTTAACTGCTACTTGTGAGCCACTCTTCAAACTCTTGAAGAAAGATCAGGTAGTCAGATGGAACGATGAATGCCAGATTGATTTTGACAAAATCAAAGAATACCTACAAGAACCTTCTATTCTCATGCCTCCAGTTGAAGGGAGACCTTTAATCATGTACTTGACAGTACTAGAGAATTCTATGGGGTGTGTTTTGGGCCAACATGACGAGTCTGGCCGAAAAGAGCATGCACTTTACTACCTAATCAAAAAGTTTACCGACTATGAAACCAGATATTCACTGCTAGAGAAAAATTGTTGTGCTTTAGCGTGGGCTGCTCGCCGGCTAAGGCAGTACATGTTGACTTATACCACTTTGTTGATTTCTAAGATGGATCCGATTAAGTACATCTTCGAAAAACCTGCCCTTTCCGGACGGATAGCCAAATGGAAAATGATCTTGACTGAGTACGACATTCAATACACAAATCAAAAAGCCATCAAAGGGAGTGTACTAGGAGATCATTTGGCCCATCAAGCTATGGATGATTATCAGTCAATGAACTCCGACTTCCCTGACAAGAATATTATACTGGTAACCGGCTGTGCGAAACTTAGACCGTATGACAGACCTGAACAAGGATCCCGATGGACTATGGTATTCGATGGGGCTTCTAACGCCTTAGGTAACGGAATTGGTGTTGTGATCATCTCTCCCGAAGGTTTCCACACTCCTTTCACTGCCATATTATGTTTCGATTGCACAAATAACATGGCCGAATACGAAGCATGCATCTTAGGTCTAAAAACTGCTATTGACTTAAGGATCCAGCATTTGAATGTGTTCGGAGATTCCTCCATGGTGATCATCCAAGTAAAAGGGGATTGGGACACTAAACACCATAATCTTATCCCTTACAAGGAACTTGTACTATCCCTGATTACTTACTTCGAGAAGATCACGTTCGAGCACTTCCTTAGAGAAGAAAACCAGTTAGATGACGCTTTGGCAACTATGTCTTCAATGTTCAAAGTCAAATGGGATAACGAAGCCCCTATGATAACAATCGAAAGATTCGATGAACCTGCACATTGCTATGAGCTTGACACCGATGCGGAAAAGCCATGGTACCATGAGGTAATGAGATACCTTGAAGCACAAGAGTATCCAGAGGGAGCATATATCAATGACAGAAAGTTCTTATGAAGATTTGCAGCCAAATTCTTCCTAAGTAACGGGATATTGTACAAGCACAACTATGATTCAACTCTACTCCGATGTGTGGATAAGAAGGAGGCAGAGGAAATCTCGGAAGACATGCACAATGGCCTTCTCGGTACTCACTTAAATGGACATACGATTGCTAAGAAAATCTTAAGAGCTGGTTACTATTGGTCAACGATTGAGATCGATTGTCACCAACATTCTAGAACTTGTCACAAATGCCAAATCTATGCTGACAAGGTCCATGTACCTCCAATCCCTCTGAATGTCATGACCGCTCCATGGCCATTTGCAATGTGGGGCATTGATATGATAGGGGAAATCAAGCCCACAGCTTCCAATGGACATCGCTTCATTCTTGTTGCTATCGACTATTTCACCAAATGGGTCGAAGCCGCCTCCTATGCCTCAGTAACCAAGAATGTGGTAGCCAGGTTTATCAAACATAACCTCATATGCCGTTACGGTATTCCTGAAAGGATCATCACCGATAATGGGACTAACCTCAACAATGCCATGATCAGGGAGTTGTGCACTCAATTTAAGATCAAGCATCACAATTCTTCTCCATATAGACCGAAAATGAATGGCGCAATCGAAGCGGCCAACAAAAATATCAAGAAGATTGTGCAAAAAATGGTAGTGACCTATAAAGATTGGCATGAGATGTTACCATTTTCTCTACATGGCTACCGTACTTCAGCTAGAACATCAACAGGGGCAACTCCCTTCTCTCTAGTTTATGGCATGGAAGCTATTTTGCCAGTAGAAGTTCAAATTCCCTCGCTGAGGATTATGATTAAGGCAGGCCTAGGCAAAGACGAGTGGATTCAAACGAGATTGAATCAGCTAAACTTGATCGATGAAAAACGATTAGCCGCTATTTGCCATGGTCAAATGTATCAAAAACGGATGATCAAGGCTTTCAACAAAAAGGTCAAGCCTCGAGTATATCGAGTTGGTGACTTGGTGATAAAACACATCATTTTACCACAAGGTGGCCCCAGAGGAAAATGGACTCCCACCTACGAAGGACCGTTCGTCGTCAAGAGAGTCTTCTCTGGCGGTGCCATGATGCTGACTACCATGGACGGAGAAGATTTCCCATATCCTATAAACGCGGACATAGTTAAAAAATACTACGCATAAGAGACCCGTTAGGTTGACACACCTAAGCAAAATAAGGGCATCCTGGCAAACCAAAAGGTTTGGGCAAAACTTAGGGATATATGCAAAAGATTATACACCCGGCAAGTTAAAAACCCGAAAGGGCGACTTGGGCAAAAAAGGGTATCCTGATGGACCGAAAACCCGAAAGGGCAGTTCAGGCAAAAATTAAGGATTAAAAGCGTACAACTATGTCCTGTGGAATCAACACAGTCGATTCCATCACCAAGTTCCAAGTTCAAATGGTCCAGGATCAATCCAATCAATTTCGATCAACGGTAGAGGATGTTCGAAGACATTGGGGCAATAGTAGAGTTGGAAGGCAATAAGATCATTTCACATGGCTATTTGTTTTCATTCTCAATTTTGTTTTCTTTTCAGTGATTTCCTCTTACTAGGATTTCCGTCTCTATGTACAAAAACGCCTATTCATGGGCAAAATATCAATACAAATACACTTTGAAGTGCAAAATTTTATGTTTTTGTTTTGAATGCAAATTTGTCCAATGACTAAAATTGAATGAACATATGCATATGAACATAATTAAAACTATTTGGCACATGTGTCCTGCTAAGCAGCATCATCAACAACAGAACATCAGTGCACAACAGAAGTAAGCATCTCTTTTAAATGTATGTGAAATAGTCCCACAGAGTTATCTCATCATCATTATCCCCACCAGGGCGGTGACAATAAAACTTTCCTCAACGGAGTTACCCACAAAATCTCCTTACACGGGATAATCCCCAGCCAGAGTCTCAACCTCTTGACAACTTTCTCCCCAGCTAAAGCCTATGAGACCTCTTCCTAAAGGGAATTCACCTCCTCAGCAGGGTTTATTTCCCCAACAGAGTTAATTGCCCAGCTGAGTACATCTTCTCCGACCAAGGCTATTTTCTCCAAACAGAATCTATACTCCCCAGCGAGCCCATCTTCCCCAACTGAGTATATCTTCCCCAAACCGAGGTTTTCTTCCCCAGTGGAGTATATCTTCCAACCAAGATTTTATTCCCCAAGCTGAGTCCATCTTCCTCAGCTGAGTATATCTTCTCCAGCTGAACCCAAATTCCCCAGTTGAGTCCAAATTTCCCAGCTGAGTACATCTTCTCCGACCAAGGCTATTTTCTCCAAACAGAATCTATCCTCCCCAGATGAGCCCTTCATCCCCGGCTGAGCCCGTCCTCCCCAATTGGATGTATCCTCCCTAAACTGAGTCTTCCTTACCCGACTGAGTCTATACTCTCCAGTTTGAATTCCCCTTTCAAATGACTGTAAATCACAGGGCCACAACCCCTAATCCCCAGTAAAGCCTTCGACAAAGCCTTTATTATTACCAAGAAATGCTATGAAGCCTGGATCCGACCAGATATTAGCACAATCTTCAAATTACTGAAGCCTGGACCCGACCAGATAACAGTTTGACTTCTTCAAATTACTGAAGCATGGACCCGACCAGATGACAATATGACTTCTTGAATTACTGAAGCCTGGACCCGACCAGATAACAATATGACTTCTTGAGTTACTAAAGCCTGGACCCGACCAGATGACAATTAATCTCATTTTTCAAAACGCTACGAAACCTGGACCCGACCAGATAATAGCCTAACTCTTCAAAGATATAGAAGAGCCTGAACTCAATCTGACCAAGGTTTAACTTCTTTTCCCCAGTAGAGTTGTCTCTCTATCCCCAAAAAAGGACTGAGAAACCTGGACCCGACCAGATATCATTTTTCATTTCCATCCTTTCAAGAAAGCCGTTGCAAAGCTTGGATCCGACCAGATAGCAATCACCCTCAGAGATTCATTGTGAAACCTGGAAACTGACCAGATAACAACTAAATCCCCAAGCAGTTTATTGTGAAGCCTGGACCCGACTAGATAACAATTAACTTCATCAAAGAAATCTGCAAAGCCTGGACCCGACCAGATAACATTTTTTAAGCAGTTTATTGTGAAGCCTGGACTCGACCAGATAACAATTAACTTCATCAAAGAAATCTGCAAAGCTTGGACCCGACCAGATAATAGTATTCAACCAGTCTATTGTGAAGCCTGGACCCAACCAAATAATAATTAACTTGGTCAAAGAAATCTGTAAAGCCTAGACCCGACCAGATAACAGTTTTCAACAAGTTTATTGTGAAGCCTGGACTCGACCAGATAGCAATTGACCTCATCAACCTCAGAAATCTGCAAAGCCTGGACCCGACCAGATAGCAATTGACCTTATCAACCTCAGAAATCTGCAAAGCCTGGACCCGACCAGATAACAGTTTTCAAACAGTTTATTATGAAGCCTGGATCCGACCAGATCACAATTAACCATGATTTCTAGAAAGACATTATGAAGCCTGGATTCGACCAAATAATAGTAAAGTCTTCCAAAATACCATAAAGCCTAGACCCGACCAGAAGACTATTCAATTTCAAGGAATTTTCTGCAAAGCTTGGATCCGACCAGATAACAGTTAATTCATCCTTTCCTCCGGTAGGTCACTATGAAGCCTGGATCCGACCAGATAACAGTTAACCTTTGCATCCATAGCAAGTCATTATGAAACCTGGACCCAACCAGATGACTATTCAATTTCAAGGAATTTTTTGCAAAGCCTGGATCCGACCAAATAATAGTTAATTCATCTCTTCCCCCAGTAAGTTTCCATGAAGCCTGGATCTGACCAGATAGCAATTGACTACTTCATCCTCAGCAACTGTGAAGCCTGGATCTGACCAGATAACAGTTGACATCTGAGCGATATTCCCCAGCAAAAGCATCCCTTTAACAAAATTTGAAGATATGCATGCTTTTCATTTCCAACAGGCAATCAGGGATTCAACCTCCCAGGATTTCCACAGCAATAGTCATGGATTTATTTTCCCAGACGAAAACACACATCTCACATTCATACATCATAGCATGTACATACCATATGCATTTAGCATGATACCACATCTGGTGAACATCATGCAAGCATTTGCATTTTACTAAACCCCTCTTCTCACAGGTAAAACAACAAGTTTAAGTATGAATCAACAAGAGATTTGTGTTGATACTTCTTCCAGCATTTACCAACACTCCTCCAAATGGCATCTATAAGCCCATTCACCATCCATATTTGAGTGCAAATTTCTGGGCACTCTAGTGTTCAATCATCTTTCACCTTCAAGTCACGAATGGCGGATCCGCCAATCTAACTCTTCAGGTTCAAGAAGTTTGAACAGGGGCAGTTGTTGCACCCCAAAATTTGCCCTCTCATTTCTCAAGGAAATCACCCTGGATCCTTAAGTTGGCTTTCATCAGGTCTACGGGCCTTGAATTATCAATTTTTCCAAGAAGACCATTCACAAGGGAAAAATGGTCATGTACACACTAAGAAATCTAACTTTGACTTTTTGGGTCAAAATCAAATCTCAAAATTCATATTTCATCAAGACATGTTAGAATATGAAGTTTTCTTCATCAAGAGTTTCAAAAGTCAAATTTTACTTTGGAAGAATCAAATTCTAAAAGCTTAGAAATTTTTCTAAGTATTTAATAAATATGACAGTTTCAGAACTTCTAAGCCAATATTCACACTCAGCAAATCCTGGATATTCTCAAGAAAGAGTTTGGTCAGAACTTTTGGGCTAGTATTCATAAAGGATTCAGTCATAGTTTGCAAAGGTTAAATCAAAAAAGGTAGTAAAGTGTGTTGTAAGTATACTGGAAGTTCTGAAGGATCCCTTAAAACATGCTGAAGTCAAAAGATAAGAGGATCAGAAGATGAGATGCTACGCTGAAGCAGAACTTCTAATCCAGAGTCAAGCAAAGATGCAGAGTTTCACACGGGAACTCATTTAATGCTCACAACCGCCCTTGAGCCTTTATCCAAGGGACTTTCACCACGTGTACCCCTACTATCTTGGGAAGACAAACTTCTATGCAAAAGTATGCTAGACCCACGCGCTGTTTCTACTTTTCCTTAATTCACGCTGCCAAATCCAGTTGAGGCGCTGCTAACCACCCAACTTGAATGCATTGAGCCCCCACTTGTTTAAGCTTACTTCAAGAGTAAGTCAGCATCTAGGATATGACGTTGGTGCCGCTTGACCGCCCCAACTGCAAAACTTTGCCTATAAATAGAACACCATTTGCACACTGAAAAAGGCCAGAGAAAAAAACTTGTGAAAGAGACGAGAAAATTGAGGAAGAAGGCTTTTAACCACTGCAAAATTTCCAAGAACCCAGGAAACTATAAATACAAAATACCAAAATCTTAGCATTGATTCCTTACATTCAAACTCCATTGTTTTCCTCAAGTGTTCTTGACTAAAGACATCCACGCAGTTGCTGATTCACACATTAGAAGCTACCTTAACTTCTGTATTCCTATTGTATTACACTATCCATTCATTTCCACCTCAAAGGAGTCAGAGTATCACCTCTTGGCTGTTCCAGAAGTTGCAAGCTTCCATCCTACTGAGTACGTGAAAAAGTTGCTCAGAACATCACCAGAATTCAAGACCAATCTCTAGTTCACAGAATCCTTTCCAACTGCAAGGTAAGTTTTCTACTGACTCTCATCATAGTTGATTAAGCATTGTCAGATTTTGCATGTTTAGCATAATGTAGATATTTTGATCCTGATTATGTACATATTCTGAAAATTCATGCATCTACCTGCCTAAGAAGAAATCCCAGTTCAGAGTTTCATAAGGAAATTAGGACTCAGAACTAGAATTAGAAAATATATGTTGCTTCTGATTTGTGCTTCGGATATTTCATGAAATTTGTCATAACTGTTCTGTGTGCAACTTCTATTCTGTAAGAAATGACTAAGCTGCAGATGTTCTGACTGGCATGGAGAGAGGCAAAGTCTGACAGCTGCGTCAGAACTTCTGAGTTCTCAGAAGATCCAGAACTTCTGAACTTCCATATTTTTGCTAACCTGTTTCTGTTTGTGCAGCCAAATCAGAGTCAGAACTTCTGACCTCTTCTATTTTCAGCACTTTGCGCTGATTATGTTTTCTTTCCTTTCTTATTTTGCCATCATATTATATTTTATTTTTAATCAAAAAACACCAAAAATATTTTATATTTGCATGTTATATTTTATTTTAACATAAAAGACAAAAAAATATTTTCTTAAACAAAAGTTATTTCCCTTTTTAAATAGACAAACATTTTACATTTCCTGTACATTCTTATCTATTTCAATATGGTTGTAATAGTAACCTAGAATTTCAACTTGCAACCCCCATTCATAAAAATGTACCCCCATCCCCTTAAACATTGTAATAGCGTAGGACTTTACATTTCTGCACTGTTATTGCTTTCAATATATGCTAGTAATTAGGGTGTGTATGACAAGATATGAAAATTGACAAATAGATCACCCTAATCAAGACAAATTATGCATGTAATCAAACACACTTGCACACATGAAACCTTAAGGTTAACTCCACTTGTTGCCTAAAAATGGCCATGTTATGCATGTGAGGTGTCTTAGCACAAACGAATTGATAAAAGATCATAGTCCCTCGATGACGCTACCAAAGTTGCCTTTCAAAATGATCTTAGTCCCTAAATAAAAAGTGCTAAATAATCTCACAACATTGCTATCATGGTCATACGATGACCCAACGCTCGTCCCTTCACATCCAACGATGGGGCTTCTTGCCAAACCAATGGTAAGATAACAACATCTAAAGGAGAAGGAAAAGCACATCTAAGACTTTTTGAGTAGGTAGATTACTTTTAGTTACTTGCTCAAATTCAAAACAAACATCCTTGCTATTTTCAAAACAATCACATACACTTTCCAAACATCTTTCCAAAAAAACTTGAAATATTTTCAAAAAGCTCAACACTTTGTATACGTTCTTACGAATGAGAACTATTACAAAGTTTGCCTAAACGATGGCACCTTTTCAAACTACTTTCAAAAAACGTACAAAGCACAAATTCAAACAAAAGCAAGTGATCTAGCAAGTAACTAAGAGCCCATGGAAAACCATGGATGGAAAGGGTGCTAATACCTTCCCTTTTCATAATCTACCCCCCGAACTCAAGAAAACATCTCTAAAGGTCTTTCCTATGCTTTTTCACCTTTCCTTTTGGATAAAATAAAAGTTAGTGGCGACTCTTTCTAAACCGCAACATTTGCAAACATAAACGCAAAACCTCAAAGTCAATTCTCCCACCGTATCACACATGGTTTTAGGATTAGCATAATTTTGCTAAAACATGGTTCTATACTAATGTTGATCAAGACGTTGCAGCATTTTTATCAACTGCTAGATGTTATGAGTTTTTTAACCAGATGTCGAAGACATATGTCATGAAATCTTGGTCTGGTACAAAAGGCGTGGCTATTTTAAATCTTGACAAATTTGATTTGGTTCTGTGATATTCCTTTTGGAGATATCTCAGTAAATTTCACAGGTTAAGAAGATTTAATCTGGAACTAGTTTTATATCTCCAGTTGTACATTAGTTACTAAATTGGGCCTTGAGACAATTTAAGAAACTTTGTATTGTTTGTTCCAATATTTAAGGAGATTTTGCTGCACAATTGGTGCATCACTCAGCTTATGGATCAAGAAACTTTTGGATGCAGAATTCGAAGTCCATAGACTATAGAGGTGTATTTAAAGAAAATATTTAACCTAATGTAATTCAAGAAATTTCAATAATTTGTAAATTATGGGAAGCTTAGAGTCTTAGGTTTTGAGAATCTCTTGTGTAGTTGTAAGTCACCCTTGTATCTTTTGATACTTGTAGTAGATGTAATATTCTCACTCAGAAGCCTTTAGGTAATGAGTTGAATATTGTTCTCACTCTTGAAGCTTTTAAGAAAAAGAGTTGAGTTGTGTATTGGAAGTGCAATCTTCTTATTGGGTTGTTCTTGATACAGTCATTGGGATTGTGATTGTTAGATATCACTAAGGTGATTTAGGGACTGAGATGGTGATTTCTCATATCTAGATGATGATTTATAGGTAGAAGTTGCACTTGGTAGGGATTAAGTGAGAAGTTGTAAACTGGGACTGTTAAGGATTTGAATTAATACTACTGATAGTGGATCTCCTTCTTGGCTTGGTAGCCCCTAGAGTAGGTGATGTTGCACTGAACTAGGTTAACAACTCTATGTGTTATTTATCATTCTGCAATTTAATTTTAATATCACTTGCATCTTGATAAATCTGTTCAGTATCTCAACAGATGTTGTAACATTTGTCATGACATTGTTCCAATAATGGGATATCAGTATTAACATGTGTTGCTTGTACCAGAAAATTTCAATTGGTATCAGAGCAGGAATCATGGTCTATTGGGTGAGCTTCATGGAGTATTTTTCTAGTACTATTGTTCCTTTTGGAAGACTGGAATGATAGCATTCTGGTTATCAATGGACAACAAATCTTAAAGAATTATCAAGGTAGGAGAATCCTGGTATTGAAGAGGTAGAAGGGAAGAGTTGAGTTGGCTCTTTGTCACTCTGAAATTATCAACTTCATGTTCCATGGAATCGGTAAGCACTCTGTATCACTTATATTGTAGCCAAAGATACTTGGGAATTTCTCAAGTCCACTCATAAAGGCACATCTACGTGTGTTTGAAGAAAACAGTTTAGAAGAGAGGATGATCAAGAAGAAGATACTTTGGTCTCTACTCAAGTGGATTGACATGAAAGTGATAGGCCATTGAAGAACACAAAATGAAGTCTTTTTGTTTACAACTGTTAGGAACTTGGTCATGGTCTCTGATGAAGGGTTTCTTATTACTTTTGTTTTCCTTGGAAGGCAATCCAATCAGTTGTTGAAGAGATTGGACAGAATGTCTAGACCAAATTTCTAGAACATCTGTACTGACTTCAGCAAGTATGTGATGCTAAAGGAAAGGCTGGACCTAGAGTATAGATCAAACAATGTCAAAGCATTCATATGAGTGTGAAGACCTTGGATCTTTTTATAGTAGAATTCCCTACTTATCTTAAGAATAACTGTATGGTTTTTATCTTTCTTGGCTTAATTAGGAAAGTAATCCTGATTATGAATTTTCCAAGAATATTATTGGTTAGACTGGAATATGGACTTTTGATGAAGATTTATGTATTGAAGAATTATCTCATGATATGCTGGAAGTTTTTATTCAAAGATTTTGGTATCTAAAATAAAAAGGGTTGTCAACCATGAATAAATAAGAGGTGATTTATTTATGATCTTATGCCTTAAGAGAATGAATGATTGTCTACCATCTACGAATTACAAGGTGATGTGACTATATTATTCCTAAAAACTTGATATCTTGATCAAGTCTATAAGGATAAATTTAGAACTGTTGGAGAGGTTTCTTCTAGTAGAAAGATGATTAAAAGCCTAAGGAGGATGAAGTTTTCAAGTTATAACTAGCAAAGAGAAAACACAAGTGACAAAAGGTTTTTTATATCAAAAGGAAAGTTGGGTCAAGGATTTCAATCTTAATGTCTCAACATTGTGCTAGACATCAGAATATTCATGCTAGAGGCATATACTTGCATTGAAGATATATCTTCTGTGAAAAGTTGGTCTTAACTGTTTTCTTTGTTTTCTGTTACTTCCTCAAAGGTCAAAATCAGCATATGTTAACCAATTGTGGTTAATACTCAAAGAAGGTGATAATTTCCTTGTCTCTCATAACTTTCTTAGAAATTCAACTAAGATGATTGGTATTTTGGCACTAACTATTCCGGACACTTGACTGTAGTAAAAGTGTTTTTGGTTATGTGTTTAGTCTCATTCTATCATTTTTATGTGTTGTTGATGATGAAAGGAAATATTAAGGGAATTGGGTAACTACAAAATTCAGGATGGATTCTCTAAGTTTTGGTAATTTTTCTTCTTAGTAAAGGACGACTATTATGTTTCACATAAGTCAGTTGTGTGATCAAGGTCTGAAGGTATATGTCATCAAGGAAGAATGTTTTATCTCTAATGAGATGTACGAAGTTCTTACAAGGATTTAAAAACAATTTATATTTATGGACTCCACGAGTACTTAATTGCTTATCCTTTTACTTGATGTTCAAGGAAGATGAAGTCAAGATGTCACACCAGAAGGTGCAACATCAGACAATTGTAAAAGCTCTAGAACCTGTTCTATGGATCTGATTAGTTCAATGCGAGATGAGTATCTTGGTGGATAGAGACATTTATATGATTTTTCTATTGTGATTTATAGAAAAGAAAAATCTAGTATCTGTGAAGTCTTCAAAGGTTATTATCTAGTCCATGAATGAGAACAAGGTATGTTTTGTGTTACACTATTAAGAGAAATACTTTTAGTGATGATTAACTTCATGATCAAAATCAGTGATCTGTTCATTGAGGAAGGTATTGATGTTCAACCAGATGTTGGAACATCATCATAGTAGTTATTTACTCTAGAGATTGTGGAAGATTATAAAGGGCTAGGAGAAACTGAATAAGAAAGCTCTCAAGGAAAACAACATTTTATTTAAAAAGAGAGTTCATTATTTAGAGTTTTATTTTGGTCTATGATCATCAGTAGCTTCAGAGATGAAATATATAATGATGGTGAGTCTTGGAGTAAAAAGCTTTTGGCCAAGTCTGACTAAGATTGTATTATTGGAGAATATTCTGGTCTCCTGGATTAGAACTAATGGAATCCTGGTATATCTTTAAGATTAGGTACATTGCTGGAGGAAGACGTATTTTCAATCGGGTTGATTACTACTAATATTAGGATTAGGTACATCTTACTTCCACTGTTTGTTGTGTCTTTTATTCCGAGTTATGAGAATTGTTGTGTCTTATGCTCTGAGTTATGTGTGCTACTTATGTTGCATGTTCTTCTAATGTGTTGTGTTCTTGAGGGGGGTATTTATCTCTCTGTGGCAAAAATTGGTTCTGTGTTTTAGAGGGAGTAACTTAGATGGTTCTGAAGATGCGAGAAATATTTTTCCTCATGTACAAAGTTTACATGTTTAGTATGTAGCTTGTGTTTATGTAACTAATGCATCTTTGATATAAGTCTTTGTGCAGTTTGGTTTGTGGATTTATTCCTTTGTGGTTTTATTCCTATGTGGTCTTATTCCTTTGTGGTTTTAATCATCAGTGGTCTTATTCCTCTATGGTTTTATTCCTCTCTCTAGTTTTATTTGGGCTTTAGTTATTTTATACAAAATTTTCCAAAGGGGTAGATTCTTAGTTTCATAGATTTGGGATTGGCATAATTTTGCTAAAACATGGTTCTATACTGATGTTGATCAAGATGTCGCAGCACTTTTATCAATTGTCATAACAAGTATGATGTTACGAGTTTTTCAACTAGATGTCAAAGACAAATGTCATGACATCTTGGTCTGGTACAACAGGCGTGGCTGTTTTAAATCTTGGCAGATTTGATTTGGTTGTGATATTACTTTTGGATATATCTCAGTAAATTTCGTAAGTCAAGAAGATTTAATTTGGAATAGGTTTTATATCTCCAGTTGTACATTAGTTACTAAATTGGGCCTTGATACAATTTAGGAAACTTTGTATTGTTTATTCCAAAATTTAAGGAGATTTTGCTGCACAATTGGTGCATCACTTAGCTTATGGATCAAGAAACTTCTAGACACAGAATTCAAAGCCCATGGACTGCAGAGGTGTATTTAAAGAGAATACCTAACCTAATGTAATTCAATAACTTTCAATAATTTGTAAATTAAGGTAAGTTTAGAGTCTTAGGTTTTGAGAGTATCTTGTGTAGTTGTAAGTCACCCTTGTATCTTTTGATACTTGTGGTAGACGTAATATTCTCACTCAGAAGCCTTTAGGTAATCAGTTGAGTATTATTTTCACTCTTGAAGCTTTTAAGCAAAAGGGTTGAGTTGTGTATTGGTAGTGTAATCTTCTTATTGGGTTATTCTTGATACAGTCACTGGGATTGTGACTGTTAGATATCATTGAGGTGATTTAAGAAGTAAGATGTTGATTTCTCATATCTAGATGAGATATATAGGTAGAAGTTGCATCGAGTAGGGATTAAGTGAGAAGTTGTAAACTGGGACTGTTTAGGTTTTGAATTTATACTACTAATAGTGGATTTCCTTCCTTGCTTGGAAGCCCCCGGAGTAGGTAATGTTGCATCGAACTGGGTTAACAACTCTATGTGTTATTTATCATTCTACAATTTGATTTCAGTATCACTTGCATCTTGATAAATCTATTTAGTATTTCAATTGATGTTGTAACATATGTCATGACATTGTTCTAATGTTGGGATATCAGTATTAACATGTGTTGTCTGTACCCAAAAATTTCATAAAGTGCTTAGATCTTTAAGCAGGGAATTGCAACCAAAAGTGATGGCAATATCCGAAAAGAAAAGTCTATACACAATGACTTTCCCAATGTTGTTTGAAAAACTTCAAGATAAAAAATCTAAAAGCATTGCATTAAAGGTTGATTCCAAGGAAGTTAAAAAAGAATATAATCCGAAAGAGAATGAGAACTTCATGCTTCTTATAAAAAGGTTAGGTAACTTTTTTGGCAATGGGAATAATTCTAACTTTGTGAAAAATAAGAAGTTTTTTAACAATAAATAAACCTCTACATCAACACAAAATATCACTTGCTATCAATGTGGGAAGCAAGGACACATAAAGACAAATTGTCCAAAACTTTCAAAGAAAAGTAGTTTCAAGAAAATAAAAAATTCTCGGTCCAAAAGGGCCTTTATTCCATGAGAAGATACTGAAGTAAGTTCATCATCCGGTTTGGAAAGCAAAGAATGTGTAAATCTTGCATTGATGGCATCATGTAACACCCCGAATTCTAGATTAATTATTTATTTAATTAATTAGAGTGAATATATGAGTCTATGTGAAGTATTTGATATAAATGTGTTTTGGTGTTTTATATGAGTAATTGGGAGGTTATTTGATGTTTTGATGAGTATGAGGTATGCCAAGATGAATTGAGATGAATATGATGTTTAAAATGATGGTTATGTAATTTTCATGTATGTCGTGGATATTATTGGGAATTAAAAGGAATTTTAGTAATTTAGAATTATTATAATAATTAAGTGGGAATATTTTAATTAGTAAAATAGAGTAATATTGGTGTAGAGGAAATAAGGGCAAGGTAGTCATTTGGGAAGAGTAAGTGAGGGCATGATGGGAAGTACATTATTAAGAGTCTAAAGGTTATAACAAGGAATAGATAAAATATTTCTTTTTGGAACGATCGTGAAAAGAACAGGCGTTATGGAGAAAGAGAGCTAGGGCATAGAGAGGTAAGGGGATTTTTTGGTAGAACGCGAAGAGAGAGAATTGCTGCTAGGAATCTGAGGTAAGGGGTGTTTATCATTGTTATTATAACCGATCTAAGATTTAGACAATTGCAGAATTGTATTAGGTTTTTGTTGATGATGATTATTTGGTGTTTGATGATGAATTGATGGAATTGTGATGTTTAATTGCAAACAATTGATAAATATGAGGTATGGTATTTAGGGATGTTGTTATATGATGAAAACATGTGAAGTATAGATGTTTGGAGACCTGTAATATGGTGAAATTGCAAGAATTTGGGACTAATTTATGCAGGAAATCGCAATAGGAAAACCTTGTTTTCGCAGCGTCGTCGGGCGATAAGGATTTGTCGTCGGGCGAAGGTGCATCGCGAGGCCATTGATGGGTGAGCCAAGAAGAGAATGGATGGTGAAAAGATGGAAGCTACTAGAGTGCGTCGCCTCAAGCATCACTGGGCGAGGCAAGACACGAAGGGTGCGTCGCCAGGCGGTGGAGGTGGGTTGTCGGGTGACAGATGGCAGGATTGATTGGCTATTTTAGATTTTCTTGAATGTGCCATAACTTGAGCTTTAGAATTCAGTTTGAGGTGTCGTTTGAAGCGTTAGATATCATGCAAAATGAACTTTAGTTTGATCTAATAATGAGAAATAAAGTTAGGTTCCCTATGTCGGATTATTATGATGCTTTATTTATGATGACATCATAAATAATCCAACTTAAAATTATCATAAATAAAGCATCATAATAATCCAACATAGGAATCCTAACTTTATTTCTCATTATTAGATAAAAATAAAGTTCATTTCATCTGCTATCTAACGCTTAGAGCGGCACCTCAAACTGAATTTTAAAACTCAAGTTATGGCACATTTAAGAAAATCCAAAAGAGCCAATCAATTCTGCCATATGTCGCCCGACGACCCACCTCCATCGCCTGGAGACACACCCTTCACTCTTGCCTCGCCCGACGATGCTTGGGGTGATGCACTCCAACAGCTTCCATCTTTTCACCATCCCATCGCTTCTTGGCTCTCTCGGAGGCGGCCTCGTGATGCACCTTCGCCCGTGTTAGCTGAAGATTTCGATGTTTGATAAAAATATGAAAGTTGATGTGAGAAGGTCATGGTCTAAAAAAAATAACATGAAATTGGACCTTACAAGGTTATTTTTGTAAAAAGAAAAAAAAACTTATGATTCGATATGTCGAAAGAGGAACTTAAAATAATATTTCAAGATATGTGAAATACTTCGACAGTCACGTTGGTTGAATTCAAAGTTGAATTAAAAAATGCATTGAGCGGGAAGTTTAAATTTCAAACTAATGCATTTCGCCAGAAAGACGCGTGGAAATTCGAGAATGTCTGCATGTAAAAGGTGTCGAACATGGTGTAATCTCATAGAAAGAGCGTTAGGGTCGAATTAGTATAAATAGGAGTCTTAGATGTTAGGATTCAAGGTGTTCACATCTTTGTACAATATACTCAAATACTCAAAGTACTAGTGTTAGAGAAACGAGTTAGTGAGACGTGTACGTATGATGCACCATATTTACTTTCAAAAGTTATTTACATTTAATGAAATTTCTTCATGTCATTTATATTCTTTACGATTTATAGTCTAGAATAGTTTTATATTTTATTGTTTTTATAAGAATACTTTATTTGATATCAAAGTGATTCTCTTCGTTTAAAGAAGTTATCATCAAAACCTTTTTCCTAAAAACTAGAACACAATAGTCCTGAGATCAATCTGATCGATCTCGCAAGTAACTGAATCTTTTTATTAGAGATTTAGAAGATCAGCGATTGTTTACCAAATTACAAGGTAAACAAATTGGCACACCCGGTGGGACCCTGTGTCTAGTTTTCAGTTGTTGTTTAACTTGTTTTGTCTCATGAAATTAAGGAGTGGAAAAATAGCCAATACCACAGATCCTAGAACAAAAATCAAAACAATAGGAGAATGGCTAACCCACCCGTTAGCAGTGTGCAACAAGTTCCTCCCCACGGGAGGGAATACAAATGCTTCGAATACGACCGAAGCCACAGCGACAAGTCAAGGGACTACGATTATCCCTTTGACTATGAACGCTACAACCATACCCCCAAATACAAGTGCTTCAACCATATTGTCAAACGCACAAAATGAACCTTTTGTAACATCTGTGGCTAGCCAAAATCCGCCCGTTTTCCCCAGACCTTTAGTAGGCAGTGTCTCTAGAACCTATGTACCGGGATTCACAATCCCAACATTAGATCCAATATATGGCATGCCAACTACATCCATGACAGGACTTAAAAATAAAAATTCGACATACACACTCCCTTTAACATCTTCCTTCTCACCATTATAAGGATCGGGTTCAGGGGTAAATCATATGGCACGAAACTATTCACAGCCAGGATATGTGGCCCAATTGCCTCCTATTACCATAAATATGTAGGCAGTTTTAAGGCAACAAATGGATGATAGTAACCACGAAATGGTGGGAATACTCGCCCAACAAATGAGTACAATCTTTAACCCCCTAATCCAAAGCACCCCACAGACGAATCTACAGAATGCCCAAGCAAACCAACAGATGGCAGCGCAAATTGGGCGCCTTGCAGATTTTTTTGGTGCACCCAAAGAATCAACTCGACAACCACAACCCACATGCACAAGGGAGAATCAAGGCATACTATTTCAAGAAGAGCCAACCATTGACCAGGCCCAACCAATGATACACCCAGAAGTTGAAATTCAACAACCAGTTCGAAGGGAAGAACCATATAGGTTTCAACAAGCTATCCCCAGGGAGGAACCATGAAGAAGGATGGTCATGGTGAATCGGAACCAAGATGCTGACGAAATTCTCCAAGGGTGTCGACAGGATGATATGGTAGGAAATAATAATCTAGCAGCCATAGTCGAAAGGATAATGGCACAGAATGGAGTAAATATTGGCATGCAAAGGCCAAACTATATATCCCCTTTGTTTGAGTACATTCAGCAAACTGAGTTACCTAGGGGATGGAAAGTGCAAAAATTCAAAGTTCTTTGGTGACACTAGTGAGTCAACCATAGAACATGTGGCTAGATATCTTACAGAAGTAGGGGATATAGCAAACAATGAAAATTTAAGGATTAAATATTTCCCTAGTTCACTAACCAAAAACGCTTTTACTTGGTTTACAAATCTTGCACCAAATTCCATCCATGATTGGACTCGTTTGGAGAAATTATTTCATGAACAATTTTATGTAGGTCAATCCAAAATCAGCCTAAGAGAATTGGAAAATGTTAAGTGCAAATTCAGCGAGCCTATAGATGATTATCTTAACAGGTTCTGTCTGTTAAAGGTGAGGTGTTTCACACAAGTTCCGAACACAAGTTGGTCGAAATGGCAGCAAGAGGATTGGACTTCTCTATCAGAAAGAAGTTAGATCCCCAATATCTAAGAGATATGGCACAACTGGGTAACAGGGTTCGACAAGTCGAGCGTTTGAAGATTGAAAAAGCAAGGGCTAACAAAAGCAACAGGAAAGAAAGAGTGGCTTATGTCGAAGCATGCTCAGATGAAAGAGATGTCAAAGATGACTCGTCAGAGGTCGAAGAGCACGAAATAGATCTAGAAGAATTAAAGCAAGGACCACCTTATCCTTGCAAAGGGCTAGCACCTGCGAACGGGAAGAATCTCGTCGAACCAGAAAGGAATGACAAATTCCCAAAGAAATAATATACCTTCGACATCACCAAGTGTGATGAAATATTTGACTTATTAGTAAAAGATGGCCAGATGATAGTTCCCTCTGGCCCTAAAATTCCTCCGTTAGAACAACAGAAGAAAAGGGGGTTTTGTAAATATCATAATTTTTTAGGCCATAAAACCTCACAATGCTATCTTTTCAGGGATTTGATACAGAGTGCAATCAAGGAAGGAAGGCTGAAGTTTGGAGAGAAGCCTAAGATGAAGGTCAAAGCGGATCCTCTTCAGGTTGTTGAGACAAATTTTGTAAAACCTGTAGATATCAACATGGTGGACGCTATTGAAATCGAATAAGGTCAACTCGACAAAGTATCTGAAGAGGCTCGTGGGTTGGAGACTACTGAGGGTCTCATAGGCCAGTTCAAAGGGAATGCTACTGATGGAAATACCAAAATTGTTGGCGAACCTAAGATTACTGAGGGTCTTAGAGCCAAATTTGAAGAACTGGAAATTGCTGAAGGTCCCAAATCCGAAGTTAACAAAACTGGGGGAAGGGTCAAAGTTGCTATAAAATATAAGACTATTGAGGGTCTTAGAGTCAGATTCGAAGATCTGGAGAATGATGAAGGTCCCAAGTTCGAAGTAAACATGGTGAATCTGAACCAACTATCCCTAGAGATGGCGGAGATTGAAAGATGCTTGAAGATGGAAGATGACAGGATGCGAACTGGGCACCAGAAAGTAAGCCTGGTGGAATATCTTTTTCATTGCCATACAAATAATCATTGAGGACTCGTGTGTCCAAGGTGAAGCGCAAAGAATGATCGAAGCACTGCAATGGCATACCAGAAAGTATACCAAGAGAGGGCTGGAAACAGGTGGAGGAATGCTAGAGAATTGATGCCATACCCAAAAATAGGAGAAAGCTTGATGGGATTTTTGGTTAGGTGTCATAAGACAGGATCAAAAGTTCTGATGTGCCCATGGTGCAGTGTTGTTTATGACACGAAAGCAGTAGAATCATTCGAAAGAATTTTGTGTATACAATACTGGGACAAACAAAGGAGTAGCACGGGCAGGTATGTAACCAATGTGAAAGGAATTCCAAAAAGGGCAGATATCCCACACCCCGGAGTGAATCGACAAGTAACCTTCAAGCCACCATCCAACATCCCAATAGACAAGTGGATGGAGTCTAGTCAAAGCAAGGGGAAAGAAAAAGGCAAAGGAAAATGGCAGAATTTTGAAGAAGGTGGCAGATCCGCATGGGCATATCGAAGACAATTCCAGTCAACAAAGCAAAAAGCCTATGTTTCTGAGAACTACAAAGGAAAAAACCCAATGACAAGGACCCAGTGGAGAAGGTACCCAAGGAACAAGAAGGCTCAAAGGGAACTCACCAGTAACGAAGTAGGGGAATCCAATACGAATCAAATTCTGTCTACTGCACTTGTCAAAGAGAAGCCACCAGCACAAAGGAGGCTTTTCTCCCCAAAAAAGACTGAGGTATCCGTCGAAAGGGCTCCATAGGAACCAACTAACGAAGAGCCAACCAACGATGAAGACATGCTTACTGACAACTTTGACTCAGATGGGGAGTCCTCTCTGAATATCGTCTACAATATGGTTTCTGTACTACCAAATGAATATGATCAAGTAACGGAGGTAGAAGATTCCGAAGAGGAAGATGAATTAGAGATGGTAAATCACAAACCTGTGTGCTATTATGTTATGAATAGTGGAGCGGTCGAAGAACAGAATGCGTTCTTTGAGAAACCAGACCAAGGTATGAAGAACCATCTGAAGCCTCTCTTTATCAGGGGAAAAGTGGAACAAGTGGGGATCAACAAAGTAATGATAGATGGGGGTTCTATTGTCAACCTCATACTACAATTCTTGCTGAAGAGGATAGGTACGTATGACACAAATATAAAACCTCATAATATGGTATTGTCTAATTATGAAGGAAAAATTGGCCATACACTTGGCATAGTTCAAGTTGACCTGACTGTAGGAACCATCACCAGACCAATGATGTTCATGGTTATAGCGGCCAAGACAAACTACAATTTACTCTTGGGTTGTGAATGGATTCATGGGATAGGTGCAGTTCCCTCCTCAATGCACAAGCGCGTGGCAATTTGGAAAGAAGATGGAATTGTGAAAAATATTGAAGTAGACCAAAGCTATTATATGGATGAGGTTAACCAGATTGATCGAAGGAATTTTGATTGAAACTTGGCCAACATAGGACCTTGCAGCGCTGGCATGGATTTTGCTTGGATAGAGAGACTTTGTGATAGGAATATGATGTACCTGGACTTCCAGGGATGCGGCCAACAGGCTGGGATGACGAAGACATTGACCATGTCTGAATCTTCCTTCTTCGAAAAGATTTCGGCCTATTTGGCTGAAAATAGACAAAAAATGGCTTTAGAAGCCGAAGTAAAGATTATGGCTATAAAGGCCAAGGAAGAAAAAAATCATGCAAAAGGACCATGGATTTTCTTCAAGACAGCACCCCCTGACAAAGAGAAGCCCGTCGAAGAAAAATACCAAAGGCTAGACGCAATATATGATGATGGGCCTTTGGGATTCGAGAAGGATCCAGTGGTGTCAAACGCAAAGATACTAGCGCATGACCCTCTTGAAGAAGTGGATTTGGGATACAATTGCAAGGTTACATGATTATTGGAATTTAAGTTATCTTAATTGGAATTATTGGAATGCAGTTTCAATTATCTTGATCAGGGAATCTTTAAGAATCATTGAAGACACAAAGAGAGAATTACAAGTTATTAACAGTAAAGGGTTTTTTTAATGGACACCAGAATATCTCATAAAGACTTTCTCCATTTTATTTCAAAAGTTGGTACAAAACAATTTATTATTTGAATGCTTTGGGTTTTACAACTTATTGTATTTAAAAAATAAATTAGTACAATTAATTGAATGTTTTTCTCTAAATTACAAAGAAATTGAATATATGCCTAAGGTTGACTGAGCTTCCATTGCTTCCATGCTTGCCACAGAGTCTCTTGCTTCCCCTGCTTTGCCACCATCCAGTTGTGCTCATATGAAAACAAAAGACAGAAGAAAAATAGTTAGTACAATTAATTGGACATGAGCAAAGAATTTTCAAAAGAGAAAAAGTGTTCATCATTAAAGTTTGCAATTTGGAATCAGAAGGCTATTTTTTATTTTCATCACATTTTTTATTTTTTCTCTATTTGCAAATCACAAGAGAATTATTCCTCTTGGTTAACAAAAAGAAGAAATAGGAAATGTAAGCAAACTATCCAAACAAGGGAAATGTAAGCAAACTATCCAAACGAGCCAAATGCAAACAGCAACCAAACAATATAACAAACAGAAGGCACGAAACAGGGCCAAACAAGCAGTGCATCACCAAACAAACAATGCAAGCAAGCTGGACAAAACAAATAGTCCAAACTGAATGCAGCAGCATGGCAAAACAAAGTACAAGCAACAGCAGCATAACAACTAGAGCAGGCATCAGCAAGAAAAAATATAACATATGATAAAGTCAACAAGCAAGAGGCTTGTTCAATAAGCCATAATCATCATTTTCCAAGTTATTTGCAAACTTTTCAGAAGAAAAAAAAGTGAAAAAGCAATTTGCTTTTATCATTGAGAGAGGAGAGAGAGGAAAGAAATCACCTAAGTTATTGGAATTGCACAAAAAGTACAGCTTTGCTGCCCTGCCCATGGCCTTTCACAAGTTGCATAGAGTATGCTGAAAAACAAAACTGCAACAAAGAGAGCAAAAGAACAAAAAGACAAAAGTATTCAAAGTATGAGGTTTTCCCCCCTTTTTTGAATAAGCTGTCAAAAGGCAACTAATATAACAGTGGACAAGGCAAAAGCAAAGGGAGAGGACATTTTATCAAACTCAGAACATTCAACAACAAATATCTCAAGTATCAAAAACTGTCAAACTGCCATCTTCCATCAAACACAACCAAAACCTGTTAACCAATATCCTAAACCAAGCCTGCAACATTTGAAACCAATATCCCAAGCTTGATCTCAAGGCCACAAACATAACCTTTAAAATATTGTCAAGCAGTTCAAACAAACAGTCAACAAAACTTGTCAAACTTACAATAACAAAGAAACCTGTTGATAACTAACAAGTTCAAACCACAAAAATCCACAACTTGCAAATCACCAACCATTCTCAAAAACATTTCCAAACCCAAAACCTCCAAAACTGTTAAGTTCCAAAACTGTTAAGATCCAAAACTAGTAAACCCCATGTTTTCAAAACATACAAACCAAAAAATCACAAAAAAACTTCAAACTGAAACACAACCTACAAACTGAAACAACCATCATCAAGCCTCATATATCAAACCATTATCAAAAACAATACCAAAAATTCCAAAACCTGTAACAATACCAAACTGTAACAAAAACCAGTTCAAACCAAACTGTAACAAAAAAACCAGTTCAAACCAAACTTCCAAAGTCCAAAACCAAAACCAACATCCAACAATCAAAAGCTCAGTAACATCATCCCAGATACCCAACAAATCAAAAGAGAAAACCAACAAAGTTTCAAACTGATAAAACATCTCAAATACCAAAAACATATCCAATCACGGAAAATTAGAAGTACAGCATTATCATCATTCAAAGCTCAAAGGACAGAAAGAGGTTACCAGAAGCACGTCCTTAAATCATATTCATTTCTCCCCCCTTCGTCTCTAGCTACCAAGGATCATCATCACCTCTCCCATCCATTCCCTTCCATTCCACAAAAAAGCCCTAAACAGGTATGACTTCTTCGCCCTTCTTACAAATTATTCATTGCATCTCAAATGAATAGCAAATAGATTAACAGAATAGCATGAACAAGACAAAAAAATGATGAAACTGATAATCCTTAAACAAAACCGAACCATACCTTTCAAGAACAAAACCATTAGCACTTGGTTAGGAGGTGAGAATGAGGGGCACTCCAGCAACGGAAATTCAAGAGGGGAAGATCAGATGGAACCCTTCGAGCATAAATCCGACCCTAGGTTTTTTTTCATAGAAAACGCGAATCGCGGTGAAATGATGAGAAATCAGGCTGTTAAGAGAGTGATTCGTTCATGAAATTAGGAAAAGGTGAGTAACAGAAATCAGAGATGAACGATATTGGAAGAGACGATGAGAGAGCGCCGTTGTACCAAGGACCTTCACAAACCCTAATTCGTCCAAGCTTACCCTAATCAGAAAATTAGACAGACTTAATGCATTGGGCTGGTATTATTTTACAAACTTCTCAGGCCCACACGCGTTTTGCTAGTAACCCACCCCCTTTGTGCCTTATTCTGTTTCAGCAAGATAACAATACCTTTGGGCCTCTCATCCAATCCCTTAAGCCCATTTTCACTTGTTTTTTTTTAATTTAATTTAATTTGTTTTATTTCTTTTTGTTAATAATATACTAATGAATTTTAAAACTTCATTTTATTAAATTATTTTAGTTGTTAATGTTTAGTTTTCTTTTACCATTTTCTCTTTTTTATAAAAATTCATTTTTATTAATTTTCTTACATTTAACAAAACACCAAAAAAAGAATTAACTTAGCTTATTTTTCTTTCTTTAAGTTAGTTCACACAATTAATAAAATACAAAAAGAATAATAATAATAAAAAATTTAATCTTTTTTTAGAATAAATTTTATTTCTCTCTTTTCAAGTAAATACATACATTTCATACCTTGTTGATTTTATTTCATAAATTGGCATAACTTTGTATTAAATTGCACAACAATTCGATTTGGTTGTATTATTTTATATTTGGACATTGCTATTTTTATTTGATTCATCCCAATTTGTAACAATTGTACCCCCATTCCCGAACATTCTGTAATAGTTTAGAATTTCAATTCCTGCAATTTATTGCTTTCTATATACTGTATAGTAACTAGGCGTGTATGGCAAGATTCAAAAATCAATCGCTAGATGACCTAATCCAATAATAAATAACTTGAAACCAGCACACTTCTCACACGTGCACCTCTAGGGTAACCTCGCTTGTGGCCTCAGAAATACAATCATGTCCCTCGAATATGAGACACTCTAGCAAATGACCCTTCGATAAACAAAGATCGTAGTCCCTCGATGACCCTCGATGTTGCCTTTGATAAAACAATCTCGTCCCTTACAAAATTGCTAAAGCGTTTCACAAGTTGCCTTCAACGATTGTACAATTGACTCGCGCCTGTCCCTTCACATCCAATGATGAGGCTTCTTACCAAATCAATGGTAAGATAGCACCCTTAAAAGGAAGAAGAAAAGAACAACTTAAGACCTTTCGAGTAGATAGATTCGCTCTTAGTTACTCACATGATCACGACAAAAACTTTTACACCTACACCTCCATTTCAAAGCACTTTCAAAAGACAAAACGTTTTGTATACGTTCTTATAGAGACGAGAACCATTGCAAAACCTCTTTTCAAAACACATTTCGAACCACGATTCACAAACATATCTTTGAACCATCTTTCGAAACAAAAACTTTGTATGCATTCTTATAGAGACAAGAACCATTACAAAGAAACTTTCCAAAATACTTTCAAAACCCACACCACAAGCACACAATCAAACAAAAGCAAGTGATCTAAAATGAGTAACTAAGATCCCATGGAAAACCATGGATGAAAAGGGTGCTAATACCTTCCCTTTTCATAATCTACCCCCCGAACCCGAGAAAATTCTCAAAAGGTCTTTCCTGTGCTTTTTATCTTTCCTTTTGGATAAAAGAAAAGTCGGCAGCGACACTTGCTAACCGCACAAGTGCGAACGAAACACAAAACCTCTAGTCAGTTCTCCCACCGCATCACAAAACTGGTGACTCTGCTGGGGACTATTATAAAAATGGGGTTACCTTAGGTTTTTAGATCACCTTTACATGCTTATCTTGTTTGATTTGTATTCTTTACATTTTTGGTTCCTTGTTTGGGTTTGTTTTAAATCCTACACCCGAATTTGGGGACACCTTTTAGGTAAGTAGCAATAGACTGTGAGGGAACTGTGCGGGGTATACCGACATGGTTGAAGCAGTAGCTACGTTGATGTGGAACTTTGGTTGGTATCGGTAACCCTTGAGTTGAATCAAGGAGAGTACGGGGCCGCCGCGTGGTGTCGTGAAACATCAACTGACCTTAGAACCTTACTTGACCAACTTGGCATTTTAGGATGTAGTGAGATGACCGGTTTTGGTGCAGTCCGAAGTTGGTAGATACTCGATACTACACTCATTGAGGTTTGTTTTCTTGGAATATTTCAGTCGCCAGTAAAGTGGCTAAACTAAAACAATGAACACAGAAAACAATCCAGTGATATTGAGCTCCTTAGAACCCGGTTACTATTTCTAGGACAGGTTGAGCCAACTAAACTTCAAGAGGGTACTTACCTACAAACTTCATGCAAGCCTAAACCTAAGGACTTGTCTGCTTTGTGTGAATATGATTATTTGTATATAAACTTGCTTACCTCGCATATCTGTACATAACATCATAACATCATACCATAGAATTTTCAATAACCATTTTAAGGATCTCGAGGGTCTTTGATGCAGGGTCACGTTGAACCAGACGTCTACCAAAGGGCAAGAGGATTCATTTTCCTCTAAACAAACACCGTCAAAAATCAAGTACAACAACTTGAGTCAAGGGCTATGACCCACTTGATATGGTGAGCTTAATTCTCATGGAAAGACATCCATCGGTACAAAGCTCTCCAATCAAAGATGCTGATCGAAATTCAACTTCTAACATTTTCTTGTGTTTACCCCGCGAGATGTTTGAAAACATGCATCCGCATATCATGCATCTTATCATGACAGGTTTCTCCCCTTCAGGTCTCTTTATCTTCCTACTGTTTATTTCAGTATAGATGGCTCTAGAGAAGACTATCAAGGACATCCAGGCTCAAAACGCTCAACTTCAAAAGATGTTCTTGAACCTATCCAAGGGGCAGCAAGAAGTGAAATCTCTCCTCACTAGGGGCATGATCATGGGGAATCCTGAGGGCAACAAAGATGATCAGTTGGAGCTGCTACGAACTGAGATAGCCATAATGAAAATCCAGATGATGGGACAACTGGTGGGCTAGATGGCTCTCATCCAAAACTTGGCACAAGGACAAGAGGAGCTGAGAGTCCTCATCAACAAGCTTCATCAAGATGAATGTAACCAAATGGGGAAAATAACTGGGGTTGAGGATCAAGTCATCATTCAGCCTCCCTTGAGACAAGAAGCCGAGAGAAAACCTCCCCAGTTTGCTTCAGGGTCACAAGCCCAACAACAACCTCACCAACATCAAAAGGGTAGTCGGTGTAGGCGAAATACATCTGAAAAGCGCTTCACTGAGATTAACATGTCATTATCTCAAGTGCTGCAACGCTTGTTGGAGGTTAAGCTGATTGTATTAAGGGACCCCCTCGGAATCCCAACACAGCCTCTCCAGGGTACAATCCAAATGCAAGATGTGCGTATCACTCCAATAGTCCTGGACATGACACCGATAGTTGTTGGGCATTGAGAAACAAAATTTAAGATCTGATTAAGGAAACAACGTTGGAGTTCACACAAGATGTCCAGATGAAAATCTTCCGCTGAGGGCTCTCCACCTAAAATGACAAGTTTGAACAAAGAGGCTTTTGTTCATTTTGAATTTCCAATTGTAATTTCTGTTGTTATTCAAACAATTATCTATTAATGTCAAACTCTATTTCATTAATGCATTGCATATGTTATTCTTGAATTCATCTTTTCGTTTTTACTATTTTTAAACTATGCTTTTATTCTTCTTATGACACAAACCTTTACAGGGAGGATGACAAAAACAATGCCATAATCTCATACAGTATGCTTTTGGACAGACCTTGCTGACGATGTACAGGCGTTTCTTTCAAATCCTAAACACTAGAGTTATAAGGAAGATAATCCATAGTCAACCCCTTCGAGCCAAAGAAGTAGAAGTTTTCTGTTTTAACAAAATTTGAAACCTTTAATCAAAACCTGGGGCAGGGTAGTCTCTCAGTTAATTCAAATACGCATTTAGTCGCAAACTCTCATCTTGTAATACAATGAATGACATCACAAACATTCCTTTGGAATCAAAAGATGGTGATGGTTCCCTATCACATAGGCAGTCATTATCTCTAAAAAAAAAAGGCCACTAAGTCAAAACCTACGAAGGAGGTTTAAGAAAACTGGGGCATCCCGCTGACTGTAATCTCAAAAACAGGAACGATCAGGCAAAAATTAGGGATAACAAATCAAAAGAAAGAGGTCACTACAAATCCTCAACAAAAATAATGTTGCAAAAATGACTGCCTTCCAACAAATTTAACTTGTTTGAACCACCACCAAAATGTTGTTCAGTTTAGGACTGAGGAACATCACGAAGAGCGGGTGGGTACAAATATACTTTGAGCCTTTATCCTTTGTTTCTTAAACCGTGAACCAAGCCACGTTACAACCCTTCAAAATTCCTAATTAAAGCATGGGTTAGTTCGAAAGCATACTATTACAAAAGGTATCCTGACTCCTGTAAGGCTTTGCTCTGAATCCTGAGTTGAATTTTTCTTACAAAAGTTTTCTGCTAAAAAACGCATTTTCAAAATTTCAAGACAAACATAAACCTTGCATTATTTGAATATCGTTGTTTGCATATGGATATTTGTTTGACAGCAGAGAGATTTACACAATGAATATCCGATGAACGAAAAGCTCTCTCAGTGAACAAAGTCACTTCAAGCGGGATGACACTTCCGTTGCAAAAAATATCCTATCAACAAGAGGACATGACATGTCATTGTCCAGCACACCTAGGCAATCCAATCAAGATTTCAAGAGATCTCTCAAAGTGCAGAGTAGCCAGGGGCAAGTCTCCGTCCCCTTCACTTGGGGAATTGAATGTCAATCCCAACAAAGGGTTACATACAGTCAAACATTTCCTGGAAAAGCCTTAAACACTCGCTACTAGGGGCAGTGATAAATCTCCCCAAAATCCTTCTCATAAGAGGACTCCCAGCCAGAGTTTCAATCTTTGATAACCTCTTTCCAGCTAAGTCGACCTCAAGATATTTCCCCATTGAAGTCGCCAGAATTTTCATTATCCCCAGCAGAGTTATAATTTCAAATCCTTAATCCACCATCAGAGTTAAAACTCCAAACTCCCAATCCCCAGCGGAGCAAAAACTTTGAACTACAGACCCTCAGCAGAGATGAAACCTTCTTCCCCAGTCGAGTCAAAGTTTCCAACTTCCAATCCCCACCAGAAACCATCCAGTTTTCCCCAAATTCTCTAGCAAGTTGTCTTAAAATATGAGAATCAACCAGATAACAGTTAACTTTTGTTTTATCCCCAACCTAGGATAATTCCCCAGTAGATTGGCATACAACCCAAACTCCTGATATCCCCAACAGAATGAAGATTCTCATTCTTGACTTCCCAGTAGATTGGCATACAACCCAAACTCCTGATATCCCCAACAGAATGAAGATTCTCATTCTTGACTTCTCAGTAGATTGGCATACAACCCAAACTCCTAATATCCCCAACAGAATGAAGATTCTCATTCTTGACTCCCCAGTAGATTGGCATACAGCCCAAACTCCTGATATCCCCAACAGAATGAAGATTCTCATTCTTGACTCCCCAGTAGATTGGCATACAACCCAAACTCCTGATATCCCCAACAGAATGAAGATTCTCATTCTTGACTCCCCAGTAGATTGACATACAACCCAAACTCCTGATATCCCCAACAGAATGAAGATTCTCGTTCTTGACTTCCCAATAGATTGGCATACAACCCAAACTCCTGATATCCCCAACAGAATGAAGATTCTCATTCTTGACTTCCCAGTAGATTGGCATACAACCCAAACTCCTGATATCCCCAACAGAATGAAGATTCTCATTCTTGACTTCCCAGTAGATTAACATACAACCCAAGCTCATGATATCCCCAACAGAATGAAGATTCTCATTCTTGACTCCCCAGTGGATTGGCATACAACCCAAACTCATGATTTCCCCTGCAGGATAGCTACTCCCCAACAGTATAGATACTCCCCCATAGTTTTCACTTACTCTCTAGCAGGATGCCTTCTTCCCCAGAGTTTTTATTCCCCAGCAGAATGAAGATTCTCATTCTTGATTCCCCAGTGAAGTTACCAGAGTCTTCATCACTCCCCAGCATGAATTTGTCAACAATTTTCCATCCCCAACAGTCACCAAGGACTTCTTATCCTCAGCAATCAAAGATTTTGAATCTCCAGCAGCGGTCAAGGATTTATTTTCCCCGGCAGCAGTCAAGGGTTTTATTATCTCCAGCTATCAAGGATTTATTTTCCTCAACAATACAGCAAATCAGCTTACATGCGCATACATTACACTCATATGTCATAAACATTGATAAAGCACATTTTATTGCATCATACATTTCATGCAACATAACTTTGTGTTTCGGCTAACATTTTACCCTTTTCAGGATAAGATTAACGGCTATCTTTAACAAATATTCAAAGATTTCAGATACAGTACGGATACACTCCAGACACGGAAGTCATTTTGTTACTCATTCAGATCTCTTATTCAGATACAGTACAGATACACTCCAGACACGGAAGTCATTCTTTTACTCATTCAGATCTCTTATTCAGATACAGTACGGATACACTCTAGACACGGAAGTCATTCTGTTACTCATTCGGAATTCAAAGTCAAGATACAGTACGAATACACTCCAGACACGGAAGTCATTCTGTTACTCATTCGGAATTCAAAGTCAAGATACAGTACAGATACACTCCAGACACAAGTCATTTTGTTACTCATTCAGACCTCAACATCAGATACAGATTGGATACGCTCCAGACACGGAAGCCATTCTATTTCTCATTTAGATTCAACTATCAACTTCGAGTTCAAATACACTCCAGACACGGAAGTCTTTCTGCCACTCATATAGATCTCAACTTTAGATACAGTCCAGATACACTCCAAACACGATTTCTATTATGTCACTCATTCTGATTTTCCCAGCCCAGGTACACTCCAAACATAGAAGTCATTCTGTCACCTATTCAAGATACAGTCCAGATACGCTCCAGACACGGTTGCCATTCTGTCACTTATTCTGACTTTTTTCCCAGCCCAGAGATGCTCCAAACACGGACGCCATTCTGTCGCTTGTTCAGATTTTCAGATTCAGATACAATACAGATACACTTCAGACACGGAAGTTATTTTGTTATTCATTCAAGAATCAAATACAGTTACAGCTCGGATATGCTCCAGACACATACGCCATTCCATTGCTCATACAGATTCAATCTCCAGATACAGTTCAGATACGTTCCAAACGCGGATACCATTCTAATGTTCATTCTCCTGATTTACAACAAACATTCTTGGATGACATCTTCAAGCTTATCTCCGACAAGATTCTATCACATGGCCCATTCCCTCAACTATACTTTGAAGAGTGCAAATTTACGGGCACTCTAGTGTCCAATCATCTTTTACCTTCGAGTCACGAACGGCAAAACTCGCCGATCTAACTCTTCAGGTTCAAGAAGATTGAATAGGGGCAGCTGTTGTACCCCAAAATTTTCCCTCCCATTTTTCATAAGAAAAGCACAACCCTAGGGTTTCTCAAATATTCAAGATTGGCTCAGGAATCGATCAGACAGATTTTCTCTTGTGGCAGTAAATCAGCAATTAGGGTTTTTCTTGCATTTCTTAGAAGAAATTGAGTTCTCAGAAATTCAATTGATTTTCACATGTTTTCATGCTCTCTCAAATTTACTGAAAAGGCAGTGTTTGTTTGATCCACGTTAACCAGATAATTTGCGTCTTTTAAAACATTTGTTTGTTTATGGAATAAACATTTGCTTGTTTATGGAATACACAGTGTGTGTTTTGATTGGAATACAGTTGCAAGGTTACATGATTATTGGAATTTAAGTTATCTTGATTGGAATTATTGGAATGCAGTTTCAATTATCTTGATCAGGGAATCTTTAAGAATCATTGAAGACACAAAGAGAGAATTACAAGTTATTAACAGTAAAGGGTTTTTTTTAATGGACACCAGAATATATCATAAAGACTTTCTCCATTTTATTTCAAAAGTTGGTACAAAACAATTTATTATTTGAATGCTTTGGGTTTTACAACTTATTGTATTTAAAAAATAAATTAGTACAATTAATTGAATGTTTTTCTCTAAATTACAAAGAAATTGAATTTATGCCTAAGGTTGACTGAGCTTCCATTGCTTCCATGCTTTCCACAGAGTCTCTTTCTTCCCCTGCTTTGCCACCATCCAGTTGTGCTCATATGAAAACAAAAGACAAAAGAAAAATAGTTAGTACAATTAATTGGACATGAGCAAAGAATTTTCAAAAGAGAAAAAGTGTTCATCATTAAAGTTTGCAATTTGGAATCAGAAGGCTATTTTTTATTTTCATCACATTTTTTATTTTTTCTCTATTTGCAAATCACAAGAGAATTATTCCTCTTGGTTCACAAAAAGAAGAAATAGGAAATGTAAGCAAACTATCCAAACAAGGGAAATGTAAGCAAACTATCCAAACAAGCCAAATGCAAACAGCAGCCAAACAATATAGCAAACAGAAGGCGCAAAACGGGGCCAAACAAGCAGCGCATCATCAAACAAACAATGCAAGAAAGCTGGACAAAACAAATAGTCCAAACTGAATGCAGCAGCATGGCAAAACAAAGTACAAGCAACAGCAGCATAACAGCTAGAGCATGCATCAGCAAGAAGAAAATATAACATATGATAAAGTCAACAAGCAAGAGGCTTGTTCAATAAGCCATAATCATCATTTTCCAAGTTATTTGCAAACTTTTCAGGAAAAAAAAGTGAAAAAGCAATTTGCTTTTATCATTGAGAGAGGAGAGGGGGGAAAGAAATCACCTAAGTTATTGAAATTGCATAAAAAGTACAGCTTTGTTGCCCTGCCCATAGCCTGTCACAAGTTGCATAGAGTATGCTGGGAAAAAAAACTGCAACAAAGAGAGCAAAAGAACAAAAAGGCCAAAGTATTCAAAGTATGAGGTTTTCCCCCATTTTTTGAATAAACTGTCAAAAGGAAACTAATATAACAGTGGACAAGGCAAAAGCAAAGGGAGAGAACATTTTATCAAACTCCGAAAATTCAACAACAAAAATCTCAAGTATCAAAAACTGTCAAACTGCCATCTTCCATCAAACACAACCAAAACCTGTTAACCAATATCCTAAACCAAACCTGCAACATTTGAAACCAATATCCCAAGCTTGATCTCAAGGCCACAAACATAACCTTCAAAATACTGTCATGCAGTTCAAACAAACAGTCAACAAAACCTGTCAAACTTACAATAACAAAGAAACCTGTTGATAACTAACAAGTTCAAACCACAAAAATCCACAACTTACAAATCACCAACCATTCTCAAAAACATTTCCAAACCCAAAACCTCCAAAACTGTTAAGTTCCAAAACTGTTAAGTTCCAAAACTGTTAAGATCCAAAACTAGTAAACCCCAAGTTTTCAAAACATACAAACCAAAAATCACAAAAAAACATCAAACTGAAACACAACCTACAAACTGAAACAACTATCATCAAGCCTCATCTATCAAACCATTATCAAAAACAATACCAAAAAGTCCAAAACCTGTAACAATACCAAACTGTAACAAAAACCAGCTCAAACCAAACTGTAACAAAAAAAATAGTTCAAACCAAACTTCCAAAGTCCAAAACCAAAACCAACATCCAACAATCAAAAGCTCAGTAACATCATCCCAGATACCCAACAAATCAAAAGAGAACCAACAAAGTTTCAAACTGATAAAACATCTCAAATACCAAAAATACCAAAAACATATCCAATCACAGAAAAAACAGAAGTACAGCATTATCATCATTCAAAGCTCAAAGGACAGAAAGAGGTTACCAGAAGCACGTCCTCAAATCATCTTCATTTCTCCCCCCTTCGTTTCCAGCTACCAAGGAGCATCATCACCTCTCCCATCCATTCAATTCCATTCCACAAAAAATCCCTAAACAGGTATGACTTCTTCGCCTTTCTTACAAATTATTCATTGCATCTCAAATGAATAGCAAATAGATTAACAGAAGAGCATGAACAAGACAAAAAAATGATGAAACTGCTAAGCCTTAAACAAAACCAAACCATACTGTTGTACCCCAAAATTTTCCCTCTCTTTTTTATCAAACATTTCTCATCACAAGGCCCTTGGAACTCAAGATCAAGCTAGGGTTTGCTCAACTCAAGACACCTCCTTGCATTGTTGACCTAAATTAGGGTTTGAATTTGCACAGGGATGTTTTGACCTACAATGCCCAAAGTGACTTTCATACTTCATGTTGGACTCACAAGTTTGTCCATACCAAGTTTCAAGCCTTGAATCAAATTTTTGCCCAGTCAATTGGACAGTTGACCTAGAAATCAATTGTATTGGGGAAAAAGTCAACTGTGGCCAATTGACAGTCAAACCTCATGAATTTTGACCCACATCAACATTATGAACTCATGTGAACCATTTGATCAAGTTTGGATCACAATCACCAAAAGGGCAAAATGGTCATTTTTAGGGTTTTGACTGTGCAAAGGCAATTTTTGACTGTTTGACCCAGCCAATGGCAACTTAAGCTCAACCATGGACTCAAGGACTCAATGACATCATCTTGACCCATTCAACAAGTTCAAAAGATCTCAAATGCATAGGATTGACAGATGAATTTTTCAGTCAACTGATCAAAATTTAACTGTATACTGAAAAGTCAAACTTTGACTTTTTGGTCAAAATCAAGTGCCAAGGGTCATTTTTCATCAAGACATGCCAAATTATGAAACTTGTTCATCAAGAAACCAAAAAATGCAAATTAGGGTTTAAAATGGAAAAATTTCATAACTTAGAAATTTTCTAAGTTATGAGATTTTCTTATTTTTTCCTAACTTTGTCCCACTTTTTCACCAAGATGCAAATGGATTCAAACAAAACTTGAAACATCAAAGTTGTAGTCCATCACAAAGTCTACAACTTTTATTCACAAAGTTTCCTCAAAAGAGTCGTGTATCTCAAGTTATGATTTTTGGAACAAGGGTACCTAAAACTTTTAACTTAGAGAAATTTTGCCCTAATCTAGGCAGGATTTTGACTCATCTTCTTGGCCATTTTTCACATAGTTCCACTAGGAGTTTCAAATTTAATTTCAAAGATGGATTATAGTACATGTTCCAAGATTTCCAAATTGTCCAAGAACTCCCTAAACACTCTTGTGGTTAGAGAGAATCGAATGCTTGAAGTTGGCAAAAACTCACTTTTGTCCATGACCAATACATGTTCATACAAACTTGCATTTTCAAATCAGCATGCCTTACACTAGTTTTTAGGCCTCTAAACCACTTCACACTCCATAATTTAATTCCAATCCATCAGTCTAAGCCTTTATTTTGTTCATTTGGACATTATACACAAGATTAAGCCTTAAGTAGAAAAAGGCAAATTTCCATTTTTGCTTAAGTATGCTTTATGTCAAACCAACAATCCTTGAGCATTGGTCCAAGATCTCTTGCAGCAAAACAAATCCACAAATCAGAGGGGCCAAGAGCAATGTATGCAAGCATATTTGACAGCCTATACAAGCCTGTAACTTGACTTCTACATTTGAACTTCAAGTAGAGAAAACTTGCAAAACATAAGCAACCTCTCATATCTGTTAACACAAGCTTAGACAAACATTGTAGACAAGTTCCATACCTCCCAACAAGCCTAAGACACGACCCTTTCATCACTCAAACCTCCTCATACTCAGAACCACTGTTTTCTGCAAAACAGGGCAGGTTCTTCATTTTGCAAGCCACAATAAAATTCCATCGTGCGTTTTGTCCCAAGATAGTTCCAACACCTTCCAATCAACTCACCTGAACTATCCCAAGCCCCCATTGCAAGCTGTAACACCTCTAACACACTTTTCCATTTTCATTTTAAAGCTTTGCGGGTTGAGTTCTACAGCACGATTCAAGTTGTTTCAAAGCAAGCCAAGCATTGGAGAAGCTTCCTTGGACCTCAGGCAAGCTCAAGAGAAGCTCAAACACCATTGAAGGTTGCTACATTGTCCAGCTCGAAGTCAACTGAAACAGGTATTTCATGGACTTCTATCTCCCTATTTAGGAATGGTTAGGCTTAGGTTTGTGAATGAAATATGTTGTACTCATAGCCCTGAAGCCATACATATGCTTAGTTTTCATTTACATTAATCGTGCTGAGAGAATTTCACTCATGAACTTTCTGAAAAAACTAGGTTAGAAATTAGGGCCAGAGAAATTCTCTCTGGTCTTTGAGAGTTAATCCAAGTTTTTTATATGGTTGAACTCGTTGTTTGATGCTATACAAGTTTCATGTTGTGAGTTTTGTCAAAAGATCAAAGAATCAGGAGATAGCATTGGAAGTACAGAACGTGTGTATTGTTTGAAACTTAGGAAGAAGATGAAGTTGCTTGAGCTGGGCCTGAGTTGCTTTTGCTTTTCACACATGCATATTCAGTTTGCACCCCCTGGCCCATTTGCTTGCATATTTGTCATTTTTTGCATTTTATTTTATTTTTGATTTTGATATTTTATCTTCTAACATAAAAAATACCTAAAAATTATTTTCATAAAGTTTTTATATTTATTTGGAATTTATTCTAATTATTACTAGTATAAAAAATATTTAAATGCTTTATGTTCTTTTTATTAAAACCTAAAATAATGTAAAAAATATATTTATTTTCATTTATTATTTTTATTCACATTTAAAAACATTTTCTTGAATATACACATTTTTTTTATAAATAATTAATTTTTTATCTTTATACATTTAATGTATTTAATACTTATATATTTTATTCTATTAAAAAATGAAAATAAGAGCAAAAAAAAAACATCAAAAATAATACATGTTTATTTTATTAATATTACATACCAACAATACCTCTTTACAATATACTTTTATTTTTTGTACAAATTGATATATATATATATATATATATATATATATATATATATATATATATATATATATATATATATATATATATATATATATATATATATATATATATATATATATATATATATATATATATATATATATATATATATATATATATATATATATATATATATATATATATATATATATATATATATATATATATATATATATATATATATAAATAATAAATAATGCTATTTATTTAAGAAAATTAGGGTTTTTGCCCTAAATGAAAAAATAATTAAACTTGACTTTTTTCTTTATTTATTTTGACTTCACATATTAAAAACACTTTTTTTTTACATACATAAAAATCATTTTGTACATAATACATTTTATTTACATTTATTTATTGTATTTATTTCAATTATTGTACATTTAAATATTGTATCTTATACATTCAATTTGGTTGTAATAGTAATCTAGGGTTTAATTTCTTGTCAAATATCCCCAATTCAAATTTGTACCCCCCTCCCTATATCATGTTGTAATAGTGTAGCATTTAAATTCTCGCACATTTAAAAGCTTTCAATTATGTCATGCTTAGATCTAGGGTTTGTATGCAAATAAGATCAACAAGTAGTTTAACCTAATCCAAGATAACATGCATGAAAAACAAACACAATGCACACTTGCACCCCTAGGGTTTCATCCACTTGTTGCCTTCAAAAAATGGGCCATGGTTGCATGTCAAGTACTTTGGCAAAACAAAAACAAACAAAAAGATCATAGTCCCTCGATGACGCTATCTGAGTTGCCTAAACAAAATGATCAAGTCCCTTAAGAAAATTGCCAAAGATACTTGACACTATTGCTATCATGGTCTATACGATGACCCGCGCCTGTCCCGTTAACATCCTAACACAAGGTTGTCTACCAAATACAATAGTGGAACAACACTGTTAAAAGGGTTAAAAACACAAGAAAGATCTTTGAGTAAAATAGGGTAGATAAATCCTAGTTACTTGATCAAAAGCTTGAAAAAACATCCTTGCTACTTTCAAAACACATTTCACAACACAATTTCAAAACCCTACTTTCAAACATTGAAAACTTTTCAAAAAGATAAAAACACCTTTGTATACATTCAAACAAGAATCATTACAAAGGTTTCCACAACGATGGCCTCTTTTCAAAACATCTTTCAAAATCACACACAAAGCACCATTTCAAACAATTGAAGAGCACCATTTCAAACAATTGAAAAGCAAAGCAAGTGATCTAAGCAAGTAACTAAGAGCCCATGGATAACCATGGATAGAAAGGGTGCTAATACCTTCCCTTTCTATAATCTACTCCCAGAACCCAAGAAAACATCTCAAAGGTCTTTCCTGTGCTTTTTGACCTTTCCTTAGGATAAAATAAAAAGTCGGTGGCGACTCTTGCTAAACTGAAACATTTGCGGACACAAACGCAAAATCCCAAGTCAGTTGTCCCACCGTATCACAGAACTGGAGACTCTGCTGGGGAAATCTTTAAAAGTGGAGTAACCTTAGGGCTTAGATCACCCTTTGCATGATTATTGTTTGCTTTGATTGCTTTACATTTTGGTTCTCTTGTTTGGGCTTGAAATCCTCCACCCGGATTTGGGAAACATTCATAGATAGCAATATGTTATGGAAACTGTGCGGGGTATACCGACACGGTTGAAGTAATAGCTATATTAGTGCGACATATTTGTGAGTACAGGTAGCCTTTGAGTAAATCAAAGAGAATACGGGGCCGCTGAGTCATGTCATGAAGCACTAATGAACTAGAACCTTACTTGACCATATTGGCCTTTTATTAGGGGTAGTGAGATAACTGGCTTTGGTGCAGTCCGAAGTTGGTAGATACTCGATACTACACTCATTGAGGGTTGTTTTCTTGGAATATTTTGGTCGCTAGTTAAGTGGCTAAACCAAAACAATGAACATAGAAAACAATCCAATGATATTGAGCTCCTTAGAACCCGGTTACTATTTATAGGACAGGTTTTGAGCCAACTAAACTCAAGAGGGTACTTACCTATGAAACCTCATGCAAGCCTGAAACTAGGGTTTTGTGTGATTTGCCTGTACATGTGCTTGTGCTTACATCATGAACATCATAAAGCATCATATGCATCCACTAACCATTTCAAGGGTTTGGATCTTCATCTTTGTCCTTGTTTTGTAGGTCATGGAATCTCTTCGCAGGAAAACAATTCAAATCAACCTTGTGAGGATCCCTCCTCAACTCAAGGAGCTTACATCCAGAATTCCAGAGAATTATCTCTTCAGTGAAAGACATGGTAGACTCCTCAACTTAGTCAACACCAACATTGAAGAAGACATGGTGAAAGTACTGTTCCAATTCTTTGACCCCCTACACCACTGTTTCACATTCCCTGATTATCAGTTGGTGCCTACTTTGGAGGAATTTTCTCAACTCCTGAGAATTACTATTCTTAATCAACTACCCTACAACGGTACGGAAAAAGAACCAAAGCCTGAAGATGTTGCTCAAGAATTACACTTGCAACCATCTGACATCAAGGGGCATTGGGAAACCAGAAGTGGTGTCAAGGGTTTCTTGGCAAAGTTTCTGTTTGAGAAGGTACAAGACTGCTGGAATTCTCTTGATCTACAAGCCTTTGAAGAGATTGTGGCACTCCTCTTCTATGGGTTGGTCATGTTCCCAAACCCTAACCAACTTATAGATGTGAATGCTTTCAAGATTTTCATATCCAGGAATCCCATACCTACATTGCTTGGGGACATCCTACACTCATTTTACACACGAACAATGAGGAAAAGAGGTGTTCTCATGTGTTGTACTCCTCTCCTAGCAAGGTGGTTTATTTCTCACCTTCCACAAGCAGTTTTGAAGAATGAGCAGGGTTTGAGGTGGTCACAACGATTGATGACCCTCACACATTCTAATGTACATTGGTGTTCTCGGTCTAGAGAAAATGTCATCATCATTGATCGTTGTGGGGAATTCCCTAATGTCCCACTACTTAGTATTAGGGGAGGCATTACCTACAACCCCTGTCTAGCTTTAAGACAATTTGGATATGCTCAGAGGGATGGCCCTCATGACATGCTGATTCCTGACCTAGTTTTTGACATCGATAACGATGCGCAAGGACTTCGACAAAGGTTCATCAGAGCTTAGAGGATGCATAACAAAGTGGATAGTAAGACACTGGGGCACAAGAATTCCATCCCCCTTGAGCCTTACCTCAGGTGGGTACGCACCCGCTCCCAGAATCTTATGATGCCATATCCTCACATTCTCCCCTTGATCAAAGAGCCTGTTATGGAAGGAGAGGTTCGATACACCATCCTACATCCTGACATGCCAACATCATGGGAAGAAATGCAAAAGTGTTGGATCCAACTCAAAGAAGAACGAAATACTTTTGAAGCCAGCTTCTATGCCAGTGAGAAGAAGGTTTTGGAGCTCACCCGCCGACTTCACGAGGAGGAAACTCTCAACACCTACATCGCACCAAAGAGGATGCGCAATGTCTTTTTACATTAAGAATTTTGTAATATTTTGCCCATGGGGCACTTATGTACTAACAATTTCTTCTTAATATGACGTGTGTTCCTTTCTGTTTGCAACAAATTTGAATTTCTGAATCCTTGAATGCATTACATGAATAACATACCATTCATCATATGCATAAACAGGTCTTCACACCAGGTTTCCTTATCTTTCTGCTGTTTATTTCAGCAAGATAGATTTGGAGCAGACGGTTAAGGATCTGCATGCACAAAATTCACAATTTCAGCAACTCCTCATGACCTTGGCAAAGGGTCAAGAGGATCTCAAAGTTCTGCTAGAGAAGAATAAAGAGAAGAAAAAGAAAAAGAGACCGGGGTTAGCCACTTTCGGAAGAAGGTTTGAGAGCGATGCTAGGAGGACTCTGGAGTTCCCTTCGACGTCTGATGAAGGAGCTGGCAAGGGGAAAGGAGTTATTGTACCTTCTGAGTCTGAGGTAGAAGAGGAGGAAGAGGAAGAAGACGAGGACTATTCCGAACAACAGAATCCACTAGCGTATGACAAATATAAGAACCTTGAAGACAGATTGGCAGCTATAGAGTTGCAGAGGGTGCCCGGATTGGATTTTGAAGAACTGGGGTTGGTAGCTGGGATTGTTATCCCTCCCAAGTTCAAGGTGCCAACATTTGCCAAGTACGATGGTCGGTCTTTCCCTAAGATGCACATGAGGTCGTATGTTAGAAAGATCCAACCTCATTCATCCGATAAAGATCTCTGGGTACACTTTTTCCAAGACAGCTTGTCTGGCACTCAGTTAGACTGGTTTTATCAGCTCGAGAGATCAGAGGTTCATAATTGGGAAGACTCGGCAGCTGCTTTTTATCGTCAGTATCAGTATAATGCTGATTTGGCGCCCACTCGTACTCAGTTACAAAGTATGGGGATGGCTTCAAATGAAGGGTTTAAGGAGTACGCCCAGAAGTGGCGTGATCTGGCTGGAAGGGTACAGCCACCGCTATCAGATAGAGAATTAGTTGACATGTTTTTTGGGACCCTATCTGGCCCTTTGTTCAACCATCTAATTGGGAGCTCTTCTGCGGGATTTACTGAACTGATTTTGACCGGCGAAAGGGTGGAGGCCGGTATTAAAAGCGGAAAGATTCAAAAGGATGCTTCCGCATCCACAGCTATTAAAAAACCTTTCTCGGCCAAGAAGGAAGCATCTACTGTGTATTCTCAGAAGGGATTGGGAAGAACTGAGCGTCGGCCGACTATAGGGGCCGTGATGATTCAAAACTCGTCAAATAATCAACCTCGTAACAATCAGTCGAGACCTAATCAGCAACGGGTAGAACGGCCACAATGGCAGTTCACCCGCATCAACATGACGCCCGCTCAGGTCCTTCCCCATTTGTTGAAGCTGAATCTGACCAGTTTGAAGGAGGCGCCAAAAAACCCTAACACCTCCTCTCCATACTATCACTCCAACACCAAGTGTGCTTACCATTCCGACAGTGTTGGGCACAATACCAATAATTGTTGGGCATTTAAGAACAAAATTCAGGATTTAATTGACGCCAAAGAGGTTGAATTTGATGCTCCTGAGAAGCCCAATGTTATATCTGCTCCGATGCCCAAGCACAGCCACAATGTGCATGCCATTTTGGAAAACCTCCATGTTACTGATATTGCCAATCTGTTGACTCCATTGATTGTGATTAAAGAAAATTTTTTGAGAGCCGGGATCTTTCCTGGTTGTGGCAAAGACTGTTATTTTTGTTTGAACACTCAAGGTAATTGTCCAATGTTGAAGTCAGGTGTCCAACGCCTGATGGATACTCAAGAGATACTTTTCCAAAAAACCCCTATTGACACTTTCAATCCTATTGCTCCTGATACTTGTGTTACTTCAACCAACGATATTGCTATCATAACCATTTCCGACAATCCTCCCAAGGCTTGCAAAAGGCCTGTCAGGATTACACCCAACTCTGAATGTGTACCTTTAAAGATCACCATGACGGGACCTGTCCCGTACCAATCAAGCAAAATGATACCGTGGAACTATGGGGGAGAAATCTTCTACCACGGAATCAAACAAATCGAAATAGTCCGAGAGATTTCTGAAGAAGACCCTGATATAGGGAACATCGCGGGTACAATCAAAATAACCCGCAGTGGCCGAATCTTTTCTCCGGAGATTGCTCCCCCTCGAGCAGTTTTCGGACCCTTAAAATCTTCTACACCTGTTGGGCCCTCTGTGCAAGGCCCAATGATTGAAGAATTAAAAACTCCTGAAGAAAGACCATCTGCTAATAATACCGACAAGGGTAAGGGGATACTGGAAATGCCTATCAGGACGAAGGCTCGTGCTGTGGTTATCCCTGAAACCACTCAGAAGGAAATGGATGAAATCCTAAAAATAATCAGAAAAAGTGACTACGATGTTGTAGAACAACTGGGGCAGACCCCTTCTAAAATTTCAATGTTGGCTCTTCTGCTTTGTTCTGAGGCCCATGCCAAGGCCCTAATAAAATTCTTGAAAGCAGCACATGTACCCCAAGAGACTTCGGCTGACCAATTTCAGGAATGTGTGGCCAGTCTTACTGCTGACAATGGCCTGGGCTTTTCCGATGCTGACTTAACTCCTAAAGGAAGGAAGCACAATGATGCATTACATGTTTCAGTTGAATGTCGGGGAACTACTCTCACCCATGTCTTGGTTGATACTGGCTCTTCCCTAAATCTGCTGCCAAAGAAAGCCTTAGACCATTTGGATTGCGAAGGTTTGACCCTCAAACCTAGTAACATCGTCGTTAGGGCTTTCGATGGTTCCAAAAGAATGGTTCATGGAGAGGTTGATATTCCTATCAAGGTAGGAACCGAAGTGTTCAACTCCACCTTCTACGTAATGGACATCCGTCTGTCATACTCATGTTTGCTAGGAAGACCGTGGATCCATTATGTCGGGGCAGTTACCTCCTCTTTGCATCAGATGCTGAAATACCCTGTTAAGGGTAAAATCATAATTGTGCACGGCGAGGAAGAGTACATGATCAGTCATCTCAATTCCTTTCGATATGTGGAGATGGATGGCGAGTTCATTGAAATGCCTTTCCAACATTTTGAGGAAGTTTCTCCTGAGGTAGCAGCTGCGAAGACAACGGTTGAGGTGCCTATCGTTCCCAAGCATGTATCTAGGATGGCATCTCTCAAAGACGCAGAGGTTGTGATTAAAGAGGGGAAGAGCACAGTATGGGGACAGTTGCCTGACTTTCCCCATAAGACGGACAAGTTTGGTTTAGGGTTTACTGTTGCAGGACAGAGGGCTATGCGTCGCTTCAAGGCTGGAGGACCACCCGTCAAGATCTCACACCATGGAATCAATGCTGTAGAAGATGAAGATGAGGATAGCCACTTTGAAGATTAGATCTTTCCGACGGTCGAAGGGGGTTTGAGCAATTGGGAAGCAAAGGATTTTGTTCCTATCACCTTTATCAACCAGTAATTTTATCTTTGAACAATTTCCCGTTTTTTATGGTCTGTAATAACTAAAACAATTCGCACACTATTTTCACCTCATGCCTTGCCCGGGGCATGTAGGTCCATTTGTAAGGGCTTGATTTTCTTCATAATCATATGCCATGTTTTAGTGAATCATTGGATGTTTTTCATCTATAAACTGCTGTGTTCATTTTCTTTCCTTTTGCATTTTTGTTTTGTTTAAGGATGGCTATCCCTTACACACACCCACACTCACAAATGCAGGTACCCATCCATTCCGAATTCCATGGGCAACTATTCTGTTTCATCCTTTGATAACTCTGAAGATTTGGTCAATCATGCTGAGTACGAAGTTGACGAAGATTGTGAGGTGCCGGGAGAGTTAGCCAGACTTCTCCAACAAGAAGAGAGGGTCATTCTGCCTCATGAAGAGTTGCTAGAAACCATCAAATTAGGGACAGAGGAGGACAGGAAGGAAGTAAAAGTGGGTGCCAACCTGGAACCGAGTGTCAAGGAGCGCTTAGTGCAGTTGTTGAATGAATACGTTGAAATCTTCGCTTGGTCTTATAAAGACATGCCAGGGCTAGACACCGATATCATGGTTCACCGTCTCCCTACAAGAGAAGATTATCCATCGATCAAGCAAAAGGTTCGCCGAATGAGGCCTGACATGTCTGAGAAGATTAAGGCTGAAGTAATGAAGCAATTCAACGTTGGCTTTCTGGCTGTTACAACCTATCCACAATGGGTTGCTAACATTGTGCCCGTACCCAAAAAGGACGGAAAAGTCAGAATGTGTGTGGACTATCGGGATTTGAACAGGGCTAGCCCTAAAGATGATTTTCCACTACCACATATCGATATCTTGGTTGACAACACGGCTCAGCATAAGGTATTTTCCTTCATGGATGGATTCTCGGGATATAACCAGATCAAAATGGCTCCCGGAGACATGGAGAAAACTACCTTTGTCACGCAATGGGGTACCTTCTGCTACAAAGTGATGTCGTTCGGACTGAAGAATGCAGGGGCGACTTATCAACGCGCCATGGTAGCTTTGTTTCATGATATGATACATCATGAGATCGAAGTTTACGTAGATGACATGATAGCTCAATCACAGACAGAATAAGAACACCTTGAACATTTGCAAAAGCTGTTTGCCAGGTTGAAGGAGTATAAACTCAGACTGAATCCAAGCAAGTGCACTTTTGGTGTTAGGTCTGGTAAACTTCTGGGATTTATTGTCAGCAACAAGGGCATTGAGGTTGATCCAGCTAAAGTAAAAGCTATACAAGAAATTCTTCCCCCCGTACTGAAAAGGAGGTTAGAGGATTCTTGGGACGCTTGAACTATATCGCGAGGTTCATCTCTCACCTGACATCTACCTGCGAGCCAATTTTCAAACTGTTGAAGAAAGATCAGGTAGTTGAATGGAACGATGATTGTCAAGTTGCTTTTGATAAGATCAAGGAGTACTTACTAGAACCTCCTATTCTAATGCCACCCGTCGAAGGAAGGTCGTTGATTATGTATCTGACTATTTTGGATAACTCAATGGGGTGCGTGCTGGGTCAACATGACGAGTCTGGTCGAAAAGAGCATGCCATTTATTACCTTAGAAAAAAGTTTACCGACTGTGAGACTCGCTACTCATTGCTCGAGAAAACTTGTTGCGCTTTGGTATGGGCTGCTCGCCGGCTAAGGCAGTATATGTTGACTCATACCACTTTGCTGATTTCCAAGATGGATTCGATCAAGTATATCTTCGAGAAGCCTGCTTTATCTGGAAGAATCGCTAGATGGCATAGGATCCTGACTGAGTATGACATCCAGTATACTACCCAAAAAGCTATAAAAGGGAGTGTACTAGCTGACCATCTAGCTCATCAAGCCGTCAAAGATTATCAATATATGAGATTCGACTTCCCTAACGAGGACATTATGACTTTGGACAACATCGAAGGTAATGGACCTTATGACGAACCTAAACAAGGATCACGATGGACCCTGTACTTTGATGGTGCTTCAAATGCACTTGGCAACGGTATCAATGTGGTACTCATTTCTCCGGAAGGTTTCCATACACCCTTCACTGCCCGACTTTGTTTCAGTTGTACCAACAACATGGCCGAATATGAAGCTTGCATCTTTGGTCTCAAGGCTACTATAAACTTGGGAATCAAATCTTTGGTCGTATTTGGGGACTCGGCTTTGGTTATCAGTCAAGTCAAAGGAGAGTGGGACACTAAACATCCTAATCTTATCCCATACAAAGAACATGTCCTGACATTGTTGCCTCATTTCAAGCAGATTACTTTCGAACATTTCCCGCGAGAAGAGAATCAGCTAGCAGATGCTCTGGCTACAATGTCTTCCATGTTTAAACTCAACTGGGATAACGAGGCTCCCCAAATTACCATCGAGCGAATGGATGAACCCGTGCACTGTCATGAGATTAATACCGAAGAAGTAGTGGAACAACCCTGGTTTCATGAAATCAAAAGGTATCTCCAGACTAGAGAATATCCTGAAGGAGCTTCCGTCAATGACAAAAAGTTCTTAAGGAGATTTGCTGCCAAGTTCTTCCTAAGAAATGGCATCCTTTATAAGTGCAGCCATGATTGTGTTCTCCTTCGTTGTATGGACAAAGCTGAAGCAGAGTTGATCATGACTGAGATACACAGTGGCACCTTTGGCACCCACTTGAGTGGACATACAATGGCTAAGAAGATTCTAAGGGAAGGCTACTACTGGTCTACCATGGAAGCTGATTGTCATCAACATTCCCGTACCTGCCACAAATGCCAAGTCTACGCCGACAAGGTACATATTCCTCTTGTTCCTCTCAACGTTCTGACAGCTCCCTGGCCATTCCCAATGTGGGGCATTGACATGATTGGAGAGATCAAACCCACGGCATCCAATGGACATCGCTTCATCCTGGTGGCTATTGATTACTTCACCAAATCGGTCGAAGCAGCTTCTTATGCCTCAGTTACAAAGAATGTGGTTGCCCGCTTCATCAAGTAGAATCTCATATGCCGGTATGGTATCCCCGACAGGATCATCACAGACAACGGTACAAATTTTAACAATACTATGATCATCTCTCTATGCGAACAGTTCAAGATTTATCATCACAATTCATCTCCCTATCGGCCGAAGATGAACGGTGTTGTTGAAGCTGCAAACAAAAATATCAAGAAGATCATTTAAAAGATGACAGTCACCTACAAAGACTGGCATGAGATGTTACTGTTTTCTCTGCATGGATATCGTACCACGGCACGTACTTCAACTAGGGCAACCCCATTTTCTTTAGTATATGGCATGGAGGCTGTTTTGCCTATGGAAGTTCAGATTCCTTCTTTAAGGATTATGAAGGACGCCGGTTTGAGTGAAGACGATTGGATTCAGACCCGGCTTGATCAACTCAATTTGATCGACGAGAAACGACTTACCGCTGTTTGTCATGGTCAGGCGTATCAAAAACGCGTGATCAAGGCTTTCAAAAAGAAAGTCAGGCGCCAAGTATATCAAGTCGGATATCTTGTAATCAAGCGGATCATACTATCGCAAAGTGATCCCAGGGGCAAGTGGACTCCTACTTACGAAGGACCATTTGTAATCAAGAGCATCTTTTCGGGTGGGGCAATGATTCTGACCACCATGGACAGCGATGACTTGCCACACCCTGCGAACGCAGACATAGTCAAAAGATACTACGCATAAAATGACCCGGAAAGTTGAAAACCCGAAAGGGCGACTTGGGCAAAAATGGACATCCCGGTGAATCGAAAACCCGAAAGGGCGATTCAGGCAAAAATTAGGGATAAAACAAAAAAAAATTGTACACCCGGCAAGTTGAAAACCCGAAAGGGCGACTTGGGCAAAAAAGGGTTTCCCGGTTGATCGAAAACCCGAAAGGGCGGTCCAGGCAAAAGTTAGGGAATTAAAGCATATGACTATGTCTCGTCAGATCACTTTAAGGACAATCTCTTCACCAGACAAGCTCCAAGCTTCTGATCAATCCAGTCATCGAAGGACGAAGCAGCGAATGGACAAGATATTCAGAGTTGTGAAGGCTATAACAGAATGGGAATCCCATGGAATTGTTACACATAGCCATCTTTCTTTTGTATAAAAAATTTTCAATTTTTACGAAAACATTCTCTTACTAGGGTGTCTGTCTCCTTTGTACAAAGATACTCACGAAAGTTAAATACAAAGATACTTCAAAGTGCAGAAATTTGCTTGCCTTTCTTTTCTTTTTTACACTTATGTTTTATTTGAAAACGTCCAATGTTTCGTTAAATAGGCATATGCATTCGAATATAATCACTGCTTACAAATAAAACGAAATTGAAAAAGGGTAATTACTGATAGGTTGAAGGTGTAGGAAGATATCTTTGTGCCATTCCAGAAGGAATCCCCTACGATACATCATTCAGATCCTCAACAAAGCTGAAACCTTGGAGTATTTCCCCAGCGGAGTTAAACTTCAAGATCCCCAGTAAAGCCAGTTTAATCTAAACCTTATTCCCCAGTGTAGCCAGAGTATCTCCCCCACAGATTTATCTCCCAGCAAGATCGAATATTCTTGGTCCCATTTCTCCAAGGCTTCAATTCCCCAAAAGAGATTTTCAGAGTTTCCCCAATATCCCAGGAAAGTCAACAAGGATTTCTCATCTTCAAACAATCAAAGTTTTTGGAATCCCCAGCTTCGGTCGAAGATTTATATTCCCCGGTAGCAGTCAAAGATGACATTATCTCCAGCTATCCAGGATTTATCTTCCTCAGCAAGACAGCTATTCAGCTTACATGCATAACCATTACATCCATATATCATAAACATGGATTACAATTCTTTGCAACATACATATCATGCAATATAACTTCGTGTTTTAGCTAACACTTTACCCTTTTCAGGATAAGATTAAGAGGCTATTGTTAACAATTATTCAGATACAGTATGGATACACCCCAGACACGGCGGTCATTCTATTACTCATTCAGAACTTCAAGTCGAAATACAGTATGGATACATCCCAGACGCGGCGATCATTCTACTACTCATTCAGACTTCAGTAATCAGATACAGACTAGATACGCTCTAGACACGGCAGCCATTCTATCTCTCATTTATATTCAACTATCAACTACAGGTTCAGATACGCTCCAGACACGGATGCCATTCTGGCTCTTACATCAGCAGTTTGACTCTCCCCAATGCAGTCGCCACGGAAATCATTTTGTCACTTATTCAGATCCCAGATACAGTACGGATACACCCCAGACACGGCGGTCATTCTACTACTCATACAGGTCTTAACTTCAGATACAGTCCAGATACGCTCCAGACACGGTTGCCATTTTGTCACTCATTCATAGTTTAACCCCAGCACACAGTTGCTCCATACACAAATGTTTTCCTGTTACCCAGATACAATACAGATACACTCCAGACACGGCAGTCATTCTGATGTTCATTCAAAGTTCAAATACAGTTACAACTCGGATACGCTCCAGACACGGATGCCATTCCTTTGCTCATACAGACCCAGTCTCCAGATACAGTTCAAATGCATTCCAGACGCGGATACCATTTTGATGCCCATTCTCCTGACCTACAACATTACAGTTCAACAAACATTATTGGATGGCATCTTTAAGCCCATCTCTAGCAAGATTCTACCATCTCCAAATGGCATCTTTAAGCCCATTCCCTCAACAATATTTTGGCGAGTGCAAATTTACGGGCACTCTAGTGTCCAATCTTCCTTTACCTTCGAGTCGCGAAAGGCAAAACTTGCCAATCTAACTCTTCAGGTTCAAGAAGATTGAACAGGGGCAACTGTTGTACCCCAAAATTTTCCCTCTCTTTTTTATCAAACATTTCTCATCACAAGGCCTTTGGAACTCAAGATTAAGCTAGGGTTTGCTCAGCTCAAGACACCTCCTTGCACTGTTGACCTAAATTAGGGTTTGAATTTGCACAGAGATGTTTTGACCTACAATGCCCAAAGTGACTTTCATACTTCATGTTGGACTCACAAGTTTGTCCATACCAAGTTTCAAGCCTTGAATCAAATTTTTGCCCAGTCAATTGGACAGTTGACCTAGAAATCAGTTGTATTAGGGAAAAAGTCAACTGTGGCCAATTGACAGTCAAACCTCATGAATTTTGACCCACATCAACATTATGAACTCATGTGAACCATTTGGTCAAGTTTGGATCACAATTCCACAAGAAATTTGATCAGATCACCAAAAGGGCAAAATGGTCATTTTTAGGGTTTTGACTGTGCAAAGGCAATTTTTGACTGTTTGACCCAGCCAATGGAAAATTAAGCTCAACCATGGACTCAAGGACTCAATGACATCATCTTGACCCATTCAACAAGTTCAAAAGATCTCAAATGCATATGATTGACAGATGAATTTTTCAGTCAACTAATCAAAATTTAACTGTATACTGAAAAGTGAAACTTTGACTTTTTGGTCAAAATCAAGTGCCAAGGGTCATTTTTCATCAAGACATGCCAAATTATGAAACTTGTTCATCAAGAAACCCAAAAATACAAATTAGGGTTTAAAATGGAAAATTTTCATAACTTAGAAATTTTCTAAGTTATGAGATTTTCTTATTTTTTCCTAACTTTGTCCCACTTTTTCACCAAGATGCAAATGGATTCAAACAAAACTTGAAACATGAAAGTTGTAGTCCGTCACAAATTATACAACTTTGATTCACAAAGTTTCCTCAAAAGAGGCTTGTATCTCAAGTTATGATTTTTGGAACAAGGGTACCTAAAACTTTTAACTTAGAGAAATTTTGCCCTAATCAAGGCAGCATTTTGACCCATTTTCTTGGCCATTTTTCGTATAGTTCCACTTGGATTTTCAAATTTCATTTCAAAGATGGATTATAGTACATGTTCCAAGATTTCCAAATTGTCCAAGAACTCCTCAAACACCATTGTGGTTAGAGAGAATCGAATGCTTGAAGTTGGCAAAAACTCACTTTTGTCCATGACCAATACATGTTCATACAAACTTGCATTTTCAAATCAGCATGCCTTACACTAGTTTTTAGGCCTCTAAACCACTTCACACTCCATAATTTAATTTCAATCCATCAGTCTAAGCCTTTGTTTTGTTCATTTGGACATTATACACAAGATTAAGCCTTAAATAGAAATAGGCAAATTTCCATTTTTGCTTAAGTATGCTTTATGTCAAACCAACAATCCTTGAGCATTGGTCCAAGATCTCTTGCAGCAAAATAAATCCACAAATCAGAGGGGCCAAGAGCAATGTATGCAAGCATATTTGACAGCCTATACAGGCTTGTAACTTGACTTCTACATTTGAACTTCAAGTAGAGAAAACTTGCAAAACATAAGCAATGTCTCATATCTATTAACACAAGCTTAGACAAACATTGTAGACAAGTTCCATACCTCCCAACAAGCCTAAGACACGACCCTTTCATCACTCAAACCTCCTCATACTCAGAACCACTATTTTTCTGCAAAACAGGGCAGATTCTGCATTTTGCAAGCCACAACAAAATTCCATCGTGCGTTTTGTCCCAAGATAGTTACAACACCTTCCAATCAACTCACCTGAACTATCCCAGGCCCCCATTGCAAGCTGTAACACCTCTAACACACTTTTCCATTTTCATTTTAAAGCTTTGCGGGTTGAGTTCTACAGCACGATTCAAGTTGTTTCAAAGCAAGCCAAGCATTGGAGAAGCTTCCTTGGACCTCAGGCAAGCTCAAGAGAAGCTCAAACACCATTGAAGGTTGCTACATTGTCCAGCTCGAAGTCAACTGAAACAGGTATTTCATGGACTTCTATCTCCCTATTTAGGAATGGTTAGTCTTAGGTTTGTGAATGAAATATGTTGTACTCATAGCCCTGAAGCCATACATATGCTTAGTTTTCATTTACATTAATCGTGCTGAGAGAATTTCACTCATGAACTTTCTGAAAAAACTAGGTTAGAAATTAGGGCCAGAGAAATTCTCTCTGGTCTTTGAGAGTTAATCCAAGTTTTTTTTATGGTTGAACTCGTTGTTTGATGCTCTACAAGTTTCATGTTGTGAGTTTTGTCAAAAGATCAAAGAATCAGGAGATAGCATTGGAAGTACAGAACGCGTGTGTTGTTTGAAACTGAGGAAGAAGATGAAGTTGCTTGGGCTGGGCCTGAGTTGCTTTTGCTTTTCACACATGCAAATTCAGTTTGCACCCCCCCTGGCCCATTTGCTTGCATATTTGTCATTTTTTGCATTTTATTTCATTTTTGATTTTGATATTTTATCTTCTAACATAAAAAATACCTAAAAATTATTTTCATAAATTTTTTATATTTATTTGGAATTTATTCTAATTATTACTAGTATAAAAAATATTTAAATGCTTTATGTTCTTTTTATTAAAACCTAAAATAATGTAAAAAATATATTTATTTTCATTTATTATTTTTATTCACATTTAAAAACATTTTCTTGAATATACACATTTTTTTTTATAAATAACTAATTTTTTATCTTTATACATTTAATGTATTTAATACTTATATATTTTATTTTATTAAAAAAGGAAAATAAGAGAAAAAAAACATCAAAAATAATACATGTTTATTTTATTAATATTACATACCAACAATACCTCTTTACAATATACTTTTATTTTTTGTACAAATTGATATATATATATATATATATATATATATATATATATATATATATATATATATATATATATATATATATATATATATATATATATATATATATATATATATATATATATATATATATATATTTGTAAATAAATAATAAATAATGCTATTTATTTAAGAAAATTAGGGTTTTTGCCCTAAATGAAAAAATAATTAAACTTGACTTTTTTCTTTATTTATTTTTACTTCACATATTAAAAACACTTTTTTTTACATACATAAAAATCATTTTGTACATAATACATTTTATTTACATTTATTTATTGTATTTATTTCAATTATTGTACATTTAAATATTGTATCTTATACATTCAATTTGGTTGTAATAGTAATCTAGGATTTAATTTCTTGTCAAATATCCTCAATTCAAATTTGTACCCCCTCTCTATATCATGTTGTAATAGTGTAGCATTTAAATTCTCGCACATTTAAAAACTTTCAATTATGCCATGCTTAGACCTAGGGTTTGTATGCAAATAAGATCAACAAGTAGTTTGACCTAATCCAAGATAACATGCATGAAAAACAAACACAATGCACACTTGCACCCCTAGGGTTTCATCCACTTGTTGCCTTCAAAAAATGGGCCATGGTTGCATGTCAAGTACTTTGCAAAACAAAAACAAACAAAAAGATCATAGTACTTTGATGACGCTATCTGAGTTGCCTAAACAAAATGATCAAGTCCCTCAAGAAAATTGCCAAAGATACTTGACACTATTGCTATCATGGTCTATACGATGACCCGCGCTTGTCCCGTTAACATCCTAACACAAGGTTGTCCACCAAATACAATGGTGGAACAACACTGTTAAAAGGTTTAAAAACACAAGAAAGATCTTTGAGTAAAATAAGGTAGATAACTCCTAGTTACTTGATCAAAAGCTTGCAAAAACATCCTTGCTACTTTCAAAACACACTTCACAACACAATTTCAAAACCCTACTTTCAAACATTGAAAACTTTTCAAAAACACAAAAACACCTTTGTATACATTCAAACAAGAATCATTACAAAGGTTGCCACAATGATGGCCTCTTTTCAAAACATCTTTCAAAATCACACACAAAGCACCATTTCAAACAATTGAAGAGCACCATTTCAAACAATTGAAAAGCAAAGCAACTGATCTAAGCAAGTAACTAAGATCCCATGGATAACCATGGACAGAAAGGGTGATAATACCTTCCCTTTCTATAATCTACTCCCTGAACCCAAGAAAACATCTCAAAGGTCTTTCCTGTGCTTTTTGACCCTTCCTTAGGATAAAATAAAAAGTCGGTGGCGACTCTTGCTAAACCGAAACATTTGCGGACACAAACGCAAAATCCCAAGTCAGTTCTCCCACTGTATCACACATACCTTTCAAGAACTAAACCATTAGCACTTGGTTAGGAGGTGAGAATGAGGGGCGCTCCGGCAACAGAAATTCAAGAGGGGAAGATCAGATGGAACCCTTCGAGCATAAATCCGACCCTAGGTTTTTTTTCATAGAAAACGTGAATCGCGGTGAGATGATGAGAAATTAGGCTGTTAAGAGAGTGATTCATTCATGAAATTAGGAAGAGGTGAGTAACAGAAATCAAAGATGAACGAGATTGGAAGATACGATGAGAGAGTGCCGTTGTACCAAGGACCTTCACAAACCCTAATTCGTTCAAGCTTACCCTAATCAGAAAATTAGACAAACTTAATGCATTGGGCCGGTATTATTTTACAAACTTCTCAGGCCCACACGCGTTTTTCTAGTAACCCACCCCCCTTTGTGCCTTATTCTGTTTCAGCAAGATAACAATAGCTTTGGGCCTCTCATCCAATCCCTTAAGCCCATTTTCACTTGTTTTTTTTTAATTTAATTTAATTTGTTTTATTTCTTTTTGTTAATAATATACTAATGAGTTTTAAAACTTCATTTTATTAAATTAACTTAGTTGTTAATGTTTAGTTTTCTTTTACCATTTTCTCTTTTTTATAAAAATTCATTTTTATTAATTTTCTTACATTTAACAAAACACCAAAAAAAGAATTAACTTAGCTTATTTTTCTTTCTTTAAGTTAGTTCACACAATTAATAAAATACAAAAAGAATAATAATAATAATAAATTTAATATTTTTTTAGAATAAATTTTATTTCTCTCTTTTCAAGTAAATACATACATTTCATACCTTGTTGATTTTATTTCATAAATTTTCATAGCTTTGTATTAAATCGCACAACAATTCGATTTGGTTGTATTATTTGATATTTGGACATTGCTATTTTTATTTGATTCATCCCCATTTGTAACAATTGTACCCCCATTCCTGAACACTCTGTAATAGTTTAGAATTTCAATTCCCGCAATTTATTGCTTTCTATATACTGTATAGTAACTAGGCGTGTATGGCAAGATTCAAAAATCAATCGCTAGATGACCTAATCCAAGAATAAATAACTTGAAACCAACACACTTCTCACACGCGCACCTCTAGGGCAACCTCGCTTGTTGCATCGGAAATACAATCATGTCCTTCGAATATGAGACACTCTAGCAAATGACCCTTCGATAAACAAAGATCGTAGTCCCTCAATGACCCTCGATGTTGCCTTCGATAAAACGATCTCGTCCCTTACAAAATTGCTAAAGAGTTTCACAAGTTGCCTTCAATGATTGTACAATTGACCCGCGTTTGTCCCTTCACATCCAATGATGGGGCTTCTTACCAAATCAATGGTAAGATAGCACCATTAAAAGGAAGAAGAAAAGAACAACTTAAGACCTTTCGAGTAGATAGATTCGCTCTTAGTTACTCGCTTGCTCACGACAAAATCTTTTACACCTACACCTCCATTTCAAAGCACTTTCAAAATACAAAACATTTTGTATACGTTCTTATAGAGATGAGAACCATTGCAAAACCTCTTTTCAAAACACTTTTCGAAACACGAATGATAAACACATCTTTGAACCATCTTTCGAAACAAAAACTTTGTATGCGTTCTTATAGAGACGAGAACCATTACAAAGAAACTTTCCAAAATACTTTCAAAACCCACACCACAAGCATACAATCAAACAAAGGCAAGTGATCTAAAACGAGTAACTAAGAGCCCATGGAAAACCATGGATGAAAAGGGTGTTAATACCTTCCCTTTTCATAATCTACCCCTCGAACCCGAGAAAATTCTTGAAAGGTCTTTCCTGTGATTTTTTACCTTTCCTTTTGGATAAAAGAAAAGTCGGTGGCGACTCTTGCTAACCGCATAAGTGCGAACGAAACGCAAAACCTCTAGTTAGTTCTCCCACCGCATCACAACGGTGGCTGAAATGTTAGTAGATTCTGCTGTTGGTTTTAAATATCTTAGTATGTTGGATGGGTATTCAGCATACAATCAGATTTTTATTGTAGAAGAAGATGTGCCAAAGACAGCATTTCGATGCCCTAGGGCAATAGGCACCTATGAATGGGTGGTTATGCCATTTGGTTTAAAAAATGCTGGGGCAACTTATCAAAGAGCCATGAACTCTATATTTCATGATTTAATAGAAACTTTCATAAAGGTCTATATTGATGATATAGTAGTGAAATCTATATCAGGATCTAGTCACCTGGATCACCTTCGCCAGTCACTCGAAAGGATGAAAAAATATGGCCTGAAGATGAATCCCCTTAAATGTGCATTCTTTGTGCAGGCTGGTGAATTTCTTTGTTTTGTGGTCCATAAGAAAGGCATATAAATCAACCAAAACAAAACAAAGGCAATAAGGGAAGCGAAAGTGCCATCACAAAGAAAGTGTTGCAATCACTGCTGGGAAAGAATAACTTCTTGCGAAGATTTATATCAAACTTAAGTGGTCGAACTCAAGCCTTTTCCCCACTCTTGCGGTTGAAGCAAGGAGACTTTGCATGGAACGAAGAACATCAAGAGGCATTCAAGAAAATCAAACAATACTTAATGCATCCACCTATTCTAACGCCTCCTCAAAGAGACAAGTGCATCAGGTTATACATATTTGCGTCAGATAAAAATATAGGAAGCATGCTGGCTCAAGAGGATAAAAATGGCGTCGAAAGGGCCATTTACTACTTAAGTAGAGTATTGAATGACACAAAGACTAGATATAGTTCAATAGAAAAATTATGCCTTTGCTTGTACTTCTCATGTACTAAGTTAAAATATTATATAAAGCCAGTTTACGTTTCCTCATATTTTGATGTTATTAAGCATATGCTGTCAAAACCAATTCTACATGGTCGAATTGATAAGTGGGCCATGGCCCTAACAGATTATTCTTTAACCTTCATGCCTTTAAAAGAAATGAAGGGTAAAGTAGTCTCTGATTTCATTGTCGAACATGCATTGGTCGAAACATCCCATAACCTTGTGGAATTGGAACCTTGGAAATTGTTCTTTGATGGTTCTACACATAAGGAAGGAAGTGGAATTGGGGTTTTGATTATTTCTCCAGATAAAATTCCAACAAAGCTTAAGTACAAAATAGATGCCCCCCCCCCCCCTTGTTCAAACAATGAAGCGGATTATGAAGCATTGATAGCAAGACTTGAAGCTTTATTGGAATTGGGGGCAACTAGTGTCGAAATAATGGGTGACTCTGAATTAGTGATCAAGAAAATTACCAAAGAGTACAAGTGCATAAAAGAAAACTTGATATTTTACTTTGTGATAGCAAATAGATTGCTCCAGAAATTTGAATATGTAGATATCAAGCACATCCCCAGGCTGAAGAATCAAGAAGCAAATGATTTGGCCCATATTGCCTCAGGATATAAAGTATCAAAAGAAAGATTGGAAGATTTGATCGAAGTACGAGGCAAGGTACTAGCTACTAAACTTTCTCCAGTAAATTTAAAAAACTCAAGTCTAGGTTATGCAAACGAAGTACATTTCGAAGTATTAGCCACAGAAAGTTTAGCAAATATAGATAGGAGAAATCCAATAATAAGTTATTTAAAAAACCCAACAACAAGTACTGAAAGAAAGGTAAAACATCGTGCCTTAAGTTATGTGCTAATAGGCAACTAATTGTTTAAGAAAACCCCAGAGGGGGTCTGTAGCGGTAGAAATGTTCAAGACTAAGCCATTGGATTGACTAGACTTTATACAAATAAAAACAAAAATCGCCACCGCGCTTTATTGTTTCCAAAGGAATGGGAAAAGAGCGAATAACCCAAAAGAGGGGGAAAGATTTAAGGTAAGGGGGTTGGTTATGCAAAGGGAAGGTATTAGCATCCTAAACATCTACCGTGCTCCACAGGAACCTCTTTGTAAAATTTGTATATTTTGGCTATAAAAATGTGTTGTATATAAAATGGATGATGGAGGAGAGAAAAGAAATATTTTTTATGATTTTTGCACCCGCCGCGGTTGCAAACCTTTAGTGCCTACGTACCACCTTTTGTGCAATAGGGGATCAGGGTACACGTAGTTCCTCTTTTAAAAATTTGAAACACAAGTGTGTTGATTAATTTTAAGAGATAAGACATCATCATCATTGTTCGTGTGGAAAACATACTTACTATCCACAATCATGAGAAAGAAGAGTTTGCATCATCTCAAAGTGGAGGATATGGCTTGGATTTTAAAATCAACAATGCCTCACTCAACACCCAAGTGGAAAATATCTTACTTCACTACATATTGTAGAAGTATAGTTGTTTGCATCACTACAAGGTTTGACAAGAATCTAATCTTTTGAGAAAAGTTTAAAGATAAAAGCCAAAGTGGCAAAATGGTTTGAAATGAGATTGATTGACTTTTAGTCTTCTCACAAACAATGTCAAGGTATTATTAAATTGATTGAAGTTTATTTATGAAAAGATTTTGAAAATGCATGGACCTAAGTACAAGTTTATTATGAAAGTGTTTCAAGTTTCAAAACAAGAAGGGTTTTCAAAAGGAGGGAGAAGATTTTTGAAATTAAAGAAAATGGGAGGAGAAGAAGAGACTATCCTAAAGCATAAGGTAAAAGCTAAGGATAAGATCCATCTAACCAACAAGAAGCCAAGGTTTGACATTATGTGCCAAGATAGAATTCACATTCTTTGGATTGAAACCAAGCAATCAAAGATACTAGACCTCTTCAAGTGTATTAAGTCTTCACAAAAATTGGACAGAGTAACAACCGTGTACAGGTGAATTCCAGATTACAAACAGAGAATGTAATCATAAAATTCTGCACAAAAAAAAAAACAAGAAACCCAATGTCTTGAGGTAAACCTCAAGAACTCCAGACAAAATAATCATATAAGATCACAAGGTCTCCAAGATAGGCCAAGGTTTCTAATACTAAGTCCAAGCAATAGTCCCATGCTCCATAATGCCAAGGATAGTATCCAAATAGTCTAAGTGCCATTAAAGATTTTTAGGGTTTATGTTGATTATTAAGTATCTTAAGAAAAGAAAAGAAAAGCTCAAGTGAGCAAAGTAAAAATGATAAGAAAATAAATGCTCAAATGAGCAAAGATGAAAATGGCATGAAATGTAAATGCTAAAAGTAAATAGTACATAAAGCATAAAAAAGAATAAAAGCATAAGATAAAACAAGTCAATAATTAGTGGTTAGTTGGATGACTGTGATAGGGTGGGAGAACTGACTTGAGGTTTTGCGTTTGTGTTTGCAAATGTTTCGGTTTAGCAAGATTCGCCACCGACTTTTTATTTTATCCAAAGTAAAGGTCAAAAAGCACAGGAAAGACCTTTGAGATGTTTTCTTGGGTTCGGGGAGTAGATTATGAAAAGGGAAGGTGCAAGCACCCTTTTCATTCATGGTTATCCATGGGCTCTTAGTTACTTGTTTAGATCACTTGATTTGCTTTTCCAATTGTTTCAAATGGTGCTTTGTGTGTGGTATTGAAAATGTTTTAAAAAAGAGGCCATCGTTGTGGCAACCTTTGTAATGATTCTTGTTTGAATATATACAAAGGTGTTTGTCTTTTGAAAAGATATTTCAATGTTTGAAAGTTTGTTTTTGGGAAATATTTTGAAATTGTGTTGTGAGGTGTGTTCGAAAATAGCAAGGATGTTTTGCAAGTTTTGATCAAGTAACTAAGAGTTGTCTACCCTATTTTACTCAAAGGTATTTCCTACACATTTTTAACCCTTTTGACAGTGTTGTTTTACCATTGCATTTGGTAAACATCCTTGTATTAGGATGTTAAATGGGACAGGCGCGAGTCATCGTATTGACCATGACAGCAATATTGCCAAGTATCTTTAGCAATTTTGAGGGACTAGATCATTTTGTATAGGCAACCAAGATAGCGTCATCGAGGGACTATGATCTTTTGTTTTGTTTTTGTTTTGCCAAGATACTCAACATGCATAACATGACCAATTTTAAAGGCAACAAGTGGATGAAACCCTAAGGATGCAAGTGTGTATTGTGTTATCATTTTGCAAGCTTTTTTGTCTTTGTATTAGTCAAGCTATTTGTTTGATTTTGGATTTTTGCATACAAACCATAATCTCTAATCATGGCATAATTGAAAGCATAAATGCGTAAAATAAATCTACACTATTACAATATTTGATATGGAAGAGGGATACAATTTTTGAAAGGGGGGATATTTGCAAGAAAATAAAACCCTAATATTTACTATTACATCCAAATTGAATCATTGGTACAAATAATAAATGAACAATATTTAAATAAATAAAATTAACAAATATGCAAAAATATTATGAATATGCAAAAAATGTTTTGTTTATTTTTATGTATGCAAAAATATAATATTTAATGTAAAAAAGAAATAAAAAGATTATTTTTTATTAAGGGCAAAAACCCTAATTTCCTTTTAAGAGAGTAAATATATATCATATACTTTTTATGTACAATAAAATAAAATAATGTATATACAAAAATAAAATATATTTAGAAAAAATATTATTTAAGTATAAATGATAAATAATAAAGGTACAATATTTTTATGTTTTATTCTCAAGTTTTCATAAAATAAAAGTATGTATATATATTAATTATATTAGTTATGTACAATAAAAAATAAAATAAAATATATACAAGACAAAAATATATTTAAAAAAATATTATTGGAGTATAAATAAATAAAGAATAAAAAAGGTATAATATTATTATATATTATTTTCAAGTTTTTCATTAAATAGAAGTATATACTAATTAAATTATTTTTATGTTAGAACAAATAAAAATAAAATACAAAATAAATGTGAAAATTTACAAAAATATTTTTTGATATTTTTTATGTTTGGAAATTAAGAAAATAAAATCAGAAATTAAAAATAAATCAAAAATATAAAAATATGAAGAAATGGGTCAGGGGGGTGCTGTCAGTAATGAGGGGGTTGTCAAAAACAAGAATCCAAAGCCCAACCCAAGTCCAGACTTCATCTTCAACCTCTCATTCAAAAAACGTGTGCCTGACTTCAAACATGAACAACCTGCATACGTGCTCTAATGCAAAACCCCATAACATCAAAGTTGTAGCATTTTTCAAGACGAATCCAACCATGTAAAGAACTCATTCTAACTCTCAAAGACCATAGAGAATTTCTCTGGCCCTAAATCCTAACCTAATTTTTTCAGGAAGTTCATGGATCAAATTCTCTTAACACGATTTATTTAAATGAAAACTGAGCATATGTACAGCTTCATGGCTATGAATACTACATTTTTTATTCACAAACCTAAGCTTAATTATTCCTAAATAGAGAGATATGAAGTTGACAAAAACCTGTTTCAGTTGACTTCCTGTATGGCAATGTGGAGCTTTTCAGTGAGACCTGAGATGTTTGGGAGCTTGCTTGAACTTCCTCTGACCTTCCCCAATGCCTAGTTTTCCTTGAATGTGCTTGAATAAGTCTGTAGAACTCAACCTACACAAGCTGAAATCAAAAATGGTAAACCTTGCAAATGGAGTTGCAGTCAGTGTTTAAGGGTTGGGATAGCTTGGATAGGTTATGTGGAATGTGTTTGAACCAGTTTGAGGCAAAACGCACGAGGGGTTTTTACTATGGAAGTCAAACTACAGGGAGTGCCCTGTTTTTCCAATGGAAGGTGACTTTGTGCTATGGGAGGTTTCAGGACTCAAAGGCTCGTGTTTTTGGCTCAAGGGGATGTGTGAAACTTGTCTCAAATGTTTGCCAAAGTTGGTTTTCTTTGATGTTCCAGTTGTGTTGTGTTTTACAAGTTTCTTGTATATGAAGCAAAAGTGGAAAAGTGATGCAAGACAGGCCTGTACAGGCTATCTATCAGCTTGCAAACTATGCTCTTGGCCCCTCAAGTTTGTGGATTTGATTTGTTGTACAAGATATGGTTCAATGCTCAAGGATGCAATTTGACATAAAGCAAGATTTTGACAAAAATGGCAATGTTACCTTTTACCATTTTTGGATTAATCTATTGTATAATCTTCTAATGACCAAAACAAAGCCTTAGACCAATGGATTTGAATTTAATTATTGAGTATGGAAGGGTTTTGGGACCTGTAATCTAGTGCAAACAAGGCTGATTAGAGTTTGCAACTTGTATCAATATGAACATGCCATGGATAAAAAGTGAGTTTTTGCCAGCTTCAAGCCTTCGATTCTCCGTAACCACAAATGATTTTGGAGAGTTCCTGGACATTTTGGAAAGCTTTCAACATTCTATACAATCCATATTTGAAATGCATTTTGATATTCCAAGTGGAACTAGGTGAAAAATTGCCAAGAAGATAGGTCAAAATCCTGCCTAAACTAGGGCAAAATTTCACTAAGTTAAAAGTTTCATGGACCCTTGTTCCAAAAATCATAACTTGAGATCCATGCTTCTTTTGAGAAAACTTTGTGAATAAAAGTTGTAGACTTTGTGGGGGACTACAACTTTCATGTTGGAATTTTTGTTTGAATCCAATTTCATCATGGCGAAAATGTTGGGCAAAGTTGGGGAAAAATAAGAAAATTTCGTAACTTAGAAAAATTCTAAGTTATGAAATTTTTTCAATTTTAAACCTAATTTGCAAAATTAGGTTTCTTGATGAACAAGTTTCATGTTTTGACACATCTTGATGAAAAATGACCCTTGGCACTTGATTTTGACCAAAAAGTCAAAGTTTGACTTTTCAGTGTACAGTCAAATTTTGATCAGTTGACTGGAAAATTCATCTGTCAATCCAATGCATTTGGGATCTTTTGAACCTTGTGAATAGGTCAAGATGATGCCATTGAGTACTTGAGTCCATGCTTGAACCCAATTTGCCATTGGCTAGATGAAAAATCAGAAATTGCCCTTATACATTCAAAACCCTAAAAATGACCATTTTGCCCTTTTGATGATCTGATCAAATTTCTTGAGGAGTTGTGGTCCAAACATGATCAAATGATTCATATGAGCTTATAATGTTGATGTGGATCAAAAATTGTGAGGTTTGACTGTAAATTGGCCATAGTTGACTTTTTCCCCAATACAGCTAATTTTTAGGTCAATTGTCCAATTGACTGGGCAAAAATTTGATTCAAGGCTTGAAACTTGGTAGAGTTAATATTGTAAGTCCAACATGAAGTATGAAAGTAACTTTGAGCATTGAAAGTCCAAAAATCCCTGTGCAAACTCAAACCCTAATTTAGGTCATCAGTGCAAGGAGATGCCTTGATCAGAACAAAACCCTAATTTTGTCTGAAATTCAAGGAGTCTTGTGAGGGGAAATATTGATAAAATGAGAGGGAAAATTTTGGGGTACAACAGCTTCCCCTGTTCAATCTTCTTGAACCTGAAGAGTTAGATTATCGAGTTTTCCTTTCGTGACTTGAAGGTAAAAGATGATTGGACACTAGAGTGCCCGTAAATTTGCACTCGTCGAAATGTAGCTGAGGGAATGGTCTTAAAGATGCCATTTGGAGACGATAGAATCTTTCCGAAGATGGGCTTAAAGATGCCATCCAAGACTTATTTGTTCAAAATCAGGAAAATGAATATCATAATGGTATCTGTATCTGGAACGTATCTGAGTTGTATCTGGAGATTGGATCTGTATGAGCAAGGGAATGGCGTCTGTGTCTGGAGTGTATCCGAGTTCTAATTGTGTTTGATTCTTGAATGAATATTAGAATGACTGTCGTGTCTAGAGTGTATCTGTATTGTATCTGAAATCTGAAATCTGAATAAGCGACAGAAAGACATCCGTGTCTGGAGTATCTCTGGGCTGGGGAATAGGTTTGAATGAGTGACAGAATGGCTACCGTGTCTGGAGCATATCTGAACTATATCTGAAGTTGAGATCTTGTATGATTAGCAGAATGACTTTTGTGTTTGGAGTGTATCTGAACCTGAAGTTGATAGTTGAATCTGAATGAGAAATAGAAAGGCTTTCCTGTCTGGAGCGTATCTAGTCTGTATCTGATTGCTGAAGTCTGAATGAGTAGTAGAATGACTGTCGTGTCTGGGGTGTATCCATACTGTATCTGAAATAAGAGATCTGAATGAATAGCAGAATGACTTCCATGTCTTGGAGTGTATCCGTATTGTATCTGAAATCTTTGAACATTTGTTAAAGGTAGCTTTTAATCTTATCCTGAAAAGGGTAAAATGTTAGCTAAACCACAAAGTTATGTTGCATGATATGTATGATGCAATAAAATGTGTTATGTTCGTGTTTATGATATATGAATGTAATGAATGCGCATGTAAGCTGATTAGATGTCTTGCTGAGGAAAATAAATCCTTGATAGCTGGAGATAATGAAATCTTTGACTGCTGTCGGGGAAAATAAATCCTTGACCACTGTTGAAGAGTATGTGTGTCTTCAAGCTTTGCTTAGAATACTTCTACCGGGGATTCATATTTTGTTGTTTGAGGAGAACTCCGCTGGGGAATTGAGAATGAGAATCTTCATTCTGCTAGGGGAATTTGCGCTGAGGAGTCAAGAACGAGCATCTTCGATCTGCAGGGGTTAAAAACTCCAACAAATTTATGCTGAGAGTAAAGAAGGCTCTGGCAACTTCGTTGGAGAATCAAAGATGAGAAACTTGATTTTATTGGGGAGTAAAAACTCTGTGGGGAATAGCTATACTGTTGAGGAGTAGCTATCCTGCTTGGAGAGTAAGTTCAGGACTCTGGGAAAAAGCTTATTCCTGTTTGGAAGAAGTTCGGGAGTTTAGGTTGTATGCCACTTGGTGAATGAGAATCTTCATTCAGGCGTTTGGGAATATCAGGAACTCGGGTTATATGCCACTTTGAGAATTAGAATCTCCATTCTGTCCGGAATATCAGGAACTCGGGTTATATGCCACTTTGAGAATGAGAATCTTCATTCTGTCGGGAATATCAGGAGCTTGGGTGTATGACAATCTACTGGGGAAGCAAGAATGAGAATCTTCATTCAGGCGTTGGGGTCAGGAGGTTGGGTGTATGCCAATCTACTGGGGTTTCAAGGATGAAAATCTTCATTCTGTTAACGGTATCAAGAGCTTGGGAGTATGCCAATCTTCTGAGGTATTATCCTTGGTTGGGGATAAAACAAAAGTTAATTGTTATCTGGTTGATTTCCAGGCTTTAAGATAACTTGCTGGGGAATTTGGAGAAACTGGATGATTTCCACTATGGTTTGATAGTTTCGGCTCCACTGGGGATTTTAATAACATGCTGATTTGATGGCGTTATAGAAATGGGTTTAAAGACACCATTCAAAAGTGATTGTTGACGGAAATTTTTAACTGGATCTACGACAGCAAAATCTGGAAGTGAATCAGAATAAATCGTTGCGAGATTTATCTGAAACAGCAAAACCCGGAATATCTTCCACTGGAATAAGAATCAGGGAGATCTTAGTGTCGATCTGACTGAACCAGAGAAGGTCTTGGATTAACTTTGACTCAACCGGATGATGAAGGAATCTTGGATGACTACAACCTCAGCAGAACGATGAAGGAATCTTGGATGACTACAACCTCAGTAGGACGATGAAGGAATCTTGGATGACTACAACCTTAGCAGGATGATGAAGGAATCTTGGATGACTATAACCTCAGCAGGATGATGAAGGAATCTTGGACGACTACAACCTCAGCAGGACGATGAAGGAATCTTGGATGAATACAACCTCAGCAGAATGATGAAGAAATCTTGGATGACTACAACCTCAAAAGGTAATGATAACCTTTATCTATCGATCGATCTTTCCTGAAAAGGTAAAGAGTTAGTTGTATGCAATGTCATGATGTATGCATTGCATAATGATGTTCTCAAAATAAATGAGATTTATGTTATATGTATTTTGTATGCATATGCTATGAATGTTTTTGAAATGTAATTTTGTCTTGGAGAATAAATCCTTGACAGGTGTTGAGAATTTAAATCCTTGACCGCTGATCTGCTAGAGAGGTGATGAACTTCTCTAGGTTTCTTGAATTTCTTTTCATAAGGATTTTGGACAGATTCGTCATTGTCCCTAGTATCAAAAGTTTGTGGCACTGCTAGGAAATTTGGACTGTACGCAACCCTTTGATGAGATTGACGTTTAATGCCCCAAGTGAAGGAGATGGAGACTTGCCCCATGTTATTCTGCAATTGAGAGATTTCTTGAAATCTTGACTGGACTGCCCCAGGTTTACTGGACTTTGAGAGATTTCTTGAAATCTTGACTGGACTGCCCCAGGTTTAATGGATAATGCCATGCCAAGTCCCCTTTTGTTGATAGGAGATTTCTTTTTGCAATGGAAGTATCATCCCACTTGAAGTGATTTTGTTCACTAAGAGAGCTTTCGTTCATCAGAACATTCACTGTGTGAATTTCTTCGCTGTCAAACAAATAGCCATATGCAAACGATGATATTCAAATAATGCAAAGTTTATGCTTGTCTCAAAGTTTCGAAAAATGCGTTTTTTAGCAGAAAACTTTTTTTATAAGAAAAATTCAACTCAGGATTTAGAGCAAAGCCTTACAGGAGTCAGGATACCTTTTGTAACAGTATGCTTTCGAACTAACCCATGCTTCAAGTAGGACTTTTGAAGGGTTGTAATGTGGCTTGGTTCACGGTTTAAGAAACAAAGGATAAAGGCTCAAAGTATATTTGTACCCACCCGCTCTTCGTGATGTTCTTCAATCCTAAACTCAGTTAATTGTGCATTTGAACTCCAAATGAGTCTGGAACGACGTTTTGGTGATGGTTCACACAAGTTGAATTTGTTGGAAGGAAGTAATTTTTGCAGCATTTTCATGTTGTTGAGGATTTGTAATGACCTCTTTCTTTTGATTTGTTATTCCTAATTTTTGCCTGACTGTTCCTGTTTTTGAGATTTACAGTCAGCGGGATGCCCCAGCTTTCTTAAGTCTTATTTGTAGGTTTTGACTCAGTGGGCTTTTCTTTTTGAGAGATAATGACTGCCTATGAGATAAGGAACCATCACCGTATTTTGATTCCAAAGGAATGTTTTTGATGTCATTCGTTGTATTACGAAATGAGAGTTTGCGGCTAAACGCGCATTTGAACCAACTGAGAGACTACCCTGCCCCCGGTTTGAATAAAGGTTTCAATTTGTGTTAAAACAGAAATCTTCTACTTCTTTGGCTCGAAGGGGTTGACTAAGGATTATCTTCATTATAACTCCAGTGTTTAGGATTTGAAAGAAACTCATGTATATCGTCAGCAAGGTCTGTCCAAAAGCATACTGTATGAGATTATGGCATTGTTTTCGTCATCCTCCCTCTAAAGGCTTGTAACTTTTAGCAAGAGTTAAATGTCATCAAGAAAGTAGAAAGCATAGTTCAAGTATAGTGAAAACGAATGGGTGAATTCAAGACAAACATATGCAATGCATTAATGAAACAGAGTTTGACATTAATAGATAATTGTTTGAATAACAAAAGAAATTACAACTTGAAAATTCAAATGAGCAGAAGCCTCTTTGTTCGAACTTGTCATTTCAGGTGGAGAACCCTCAGCGGAAGATTTTCATCCGGCCATCCTGTGTAAACTCCAGCGTTGTTTCTTTAACCAGATCTTGAATTTTGTTTCTCAATGTCCAACAGCCATCGGTGTCATGTCCAGGACTGTTGGAATGATACGCACATCTCGCATTTGGATTGTACCCTGGAGCGGTTGTGTTGAGACGCCGAGGGGGGTCCCTTAGTACAATTAGCTGGACTTCCAACAAGCGTTGCAGCACTTGGGATAATGGCATGTTAATCTCAGTGAAGTGCTTTTCAGATGTATTTCGCTTACGCCGATTACCCTGTTGATCCTGGTGAGGCTGTTGTTGGGCTTGTGACCCTGAAGCAAACTGGGGAGACTTTCCCTTGACTTCTTGTCTCAAAGGAGGCTGAATGGTTACTTTATATTCAACCCTAGTCGTTTGCCTCATTGGGTTACATCCATCCTGATGCAGTTTGTTGATGAGGACCTTTAAATCCTCTTGTCCTTGAGCTAGGTTTTGAATGAGAGCCATCTGGCCCACCAGTTGTCCCATCATCTGGATTTTCATTATTACCAACTCAATCTGTAGTCCTTCCAACTGATCATTCCTGATGCCCCCTGGATTCCTTGTGACCATGCCTCGTGTGAGGAGAGCTTTCACTTCTTCTTGTCCCTTGGACAGGTTCAAGAACATCTCTTGAAGTTGAGTGTTTTGAGTTTGGATATCTTTGACAATCTTCTATATAGCCATCTCTACTGAAATAAACAGTATGAAGGTATGGAGACCTGAAAGGGGGAAACCTGTCATGATACGATGCATGATATGTGGATGCATGTTTTCAAGGATCTCGCGGGGTAAACACAAGAAAATGTTAGAGGTTGAACTTCGATCAACATCTTTGATTGGAGAACTTTGTATTGGTGGATGTCTTTCCACCAGAATCAAGCTCACCATGTCAAGTGGGTCATAGCCCTCGATTCAAGTTGTTGTACTTGATCTTTAACGGAGTTTGTTTAGAGAAAAATGAGTCCTCTTTCCCTTTGGTAGACGTCTGGTTCAACGTGACCCTGCATCAAAGACCCTCGAGATCCTTGAAAAAGTTATTGAAAATGTTATGGTATGATGTTATGATGTTATGTACAAGTATGCAAAAGTAAGCAAGTGTATATACAGATAATCACATTCACACAAAGCAGACAAGTCCTTAGGTTTAGGCTTGCATGGGGTTCATAGGTAAGTACCCTCTTGAAGTCTAGTTGGCTCAACCTGTCTTAGAAATAGTAACTGGGTTCTAAGGAGCTTAATATCACCGGATTATTTTCTGTGTTCATTGCTTCTGTTTAACCACTTTACTGGCGACCAAAATATTCCAAGAAAATAATCCTCAATGAGTGTAGTATCGAGTATCTACCAACTTCGGACTGCACCAAAACCGGTCATCTCACTACATCCTAAAAGGCCAAGTTGGTCAAATAGGGTTCTAAAGTCAGTTGATGCTTCACGACACCATGCGGCCGCCCCGTACTCTCCTTGATTCAACTCAAGGGTTACCGGTACCAACCAATGTGCCACATCAATGTAGCTACTGTTTCAACCATATCGGTATACCCCACACAGTTCCCTCACAGTTTATTTCTACTTACCTAAAAGGTTTCCCCAAGTCTGGGTGTAGGATTTAAAATAAACCCAAACAAGGAACCACAAAGTAAAGCATACTAGTCAAATAATATAAGCATGTAAAGGTGATCTAAACCATAAGGTAACCCCACTTTTGGAATAGTCCCCAGCAGAGTCGCCAGTTCTGTGATACGGTGGGAGAACTGACTTGAGGTTTTGCGTTTGTGTTCGCAAATGTTTCGGTGTAGCAAGAGTCGCCACCGACTTTTTATTTTATCCAAAGGAAAGGTCAATAAGCACAGGAAATACCTTTGAGATGTTTTCTTGGGTTCGGGGAGTAGATTATGAAAAGGGAAGGTGCAAGCACCCTTTTCATCCATGGTTATCCATGGGCTCTTAGTTACTTGTTTAGATCACTTGCTTTGCTTTTCCAATTGTTTGAAATGGTGCTTTGTGTGTGGTTTTGAAAATGTTTTAAAAAAGAGGCCATCGTTGTGGCAACCTTTATAATGATTCTTGTTTAAATATATACAAAGGTGTTTGTCTTTTGAAAATATATTTCAATGTTTGAAAGTTTGTTTTTGGGAAATGTTTTGAAATTGTGTTGTGAGGTGTGTTCAAAAATAGCAAGAATGTTTGCAAGTTTTGATCAAGTAACTAAGAGTTGTCTACCCTATTTTACTCAAAGGTATTTCCTACACATTTTTAACCCTTTTGACAGTGTTGTTTTACCATTGCATTTGGTAAATAACCTTGTATTAGGATGTTAAACGGGACAGACGCGGGTCATCGTATTGACCATGACAGCAATATTGCCAAGTATCTTTAGCAATTTTGAGGGACTAGATCATTTTGTATAGGCAACCAAGATAGCGTCATCGAGGGACTATGATCTTTTGTTTTGTTTTTGTTTTGCCAAGATACTCAACATGCATAACATGGCCAATTTTAAAGGCAACAAGTGGATGAAACCCTAAGGGTGCAAGTGTGCATTGTGTTATCATTTTACATGTTTTTTTGTCTTTGTATTAGTCAAGCTATTTGTTTGATTTTGGGTTTTTGCATACAAACCCTAATCTCTAATCATGGCATAATTGAAAGCATAAATGCGTAAAATAAATCTATACTATTACAACATTTGATATGGGAGAGGGATACAATTTTTGAAAGGGGGGATATTTGCAAGAAAATAAAACCCCAATATTTACTATTACATCCAAATTGAATAATTGGTACAAATAAAAAATGAACAATATTTAAATAAATAAAATAAACAAATATGAAAAAATATTATGAATATGCAAAAAATGTTTTGTTTATTTTTATGTATGCAAAAATATAATATTTAATGTAAAAAAGAAATAAAAAGATTATTTTTTTATTAAGGGCAAAAACCCTAATTTTCTTTTAAGAGAGTAAATATATATCATATACTTTTTAGGTACAATAAAATAAAATAATGTATATACAAAAATAAAATATATTTATAAAAAATATTATTTAAGTGTAAATGATAAAAAATAAAGGTACAATATTTTTATGTTTTATTCTCAAGTTTTCATAAAATAAAAGTATGTATATATATTAATTATATTAGTTATTTACAATAAAAATAAAATAAAATATATACAAGACAAAAATATATTTAGAAAAATATTATTGGAGTATAAATAAATAAAGAATAAAAAAGGTATAATATTATTATATATTATTTTCAAGTTTTTCATTAAATAGAAGTATATACTAATTAAATTATTTTTATGTTAGAACAAATAAAAATAAAATACAAAATAAATGTGAACATTTACAAAAATATTTTTTGATATTTTTTATGTTTGGAAATTAAGAAAATAAAATCAGAAATTAAAAATAAATACAAAAATATAAAAATATGAAGAAATGGGCCAAGGGGTGCTGTCAGTAATGAGGGGGGTGTCAAAAATAAGAAGCCAAAGCCCAACCCAAGTCCAGACTTCATCTTCAACCTCTCGTTCAAAAAACGCGCGCCTGACTTCAAAGATGAACAACCTGCATACGTGCTCTAATGCAAAAGCCCATAACATCAAAGTTGTAGCATTTTTCAAGACGAATCCAACCATGTAAAGAACTCATTCTAACTCTCAAAGACCAGAGAGAATTTCTCTGGCCCAAAATCCTAACCTAATTTTTTCAGGAAGTTCATGGATCAAATTCTCTTAACACGATTAATTTAAATGAAAACTGAGCATATGTACAGCTTCATGGCTATGAATACTACATTTTTTATTCACAAACCTAAGCCTAATTATTCCTAAATAGAGAGATAGGAATTTGAAAAAAACCTGTTTCAGTTGACTTCATGTATGGCAATGTGGAGCTTTTCAATGAGGCCTGAGATGTTTGGGAGCTTTCTTGAACTTCCTCTGACCTTCCCCAATGCCTAGTTTGCCTTGAATGTGCTTGAACAAGTCTGTAGAACTCAACTTGCACAAGCTGAAATAAAAAATGGTAAACCTTGCAAATGGAGTTACAATCGGTGTTTAAGGGTTGGGATAGCTTGGATAGGTTATGTGGAATGTGTTTGAACCAGTTTGAGGCAAAACGCGCGAGGGTTTTTTGCTATGGAAGTCAAACTACAAGGAGTGCCCTGTTTTGCAAATGGAAGGTGACTTTGTTCTATGGGAGGTTTCAGGACTCAAAGGCTCGTGTTTTTGGCTCAAGGGGATGTGTGAAACTTGTCTCAAATGTTTGTCAAAGTTGGTTTTCTCTGATGTTCCAGTTGTGTTGTGTTTTACAAGTTTCTTGTATATGAAGTAAAAGTGGACAAGTGATGCAAGACAGGCCTGTACATGCTATCTATCAGCTTGCACACTATGCTCTTGGCCCCTCAAGTTTGTGGATTTGATTTTATGTACAAGATATGGTTCAATGCTCAAGGATGCAATTTGACATAAAGCAAGATTTTGAAAAAAATGGCAATGTTACCTTTTACCATTTTTGGATTAATCTATTGTATAATCTTCTAATGACCAAAACAAAGCCTTAGACCAATGGATTTGCATTTAATTATTAAGTATGGAAGGGTTTTGGGACTTGTAATCTAGTGCAAATAAGGCTGATTGGAGTTTGCAACTTGTATCAATATGAACATGACATGGATAAAAAGTGAGTTTTTTCCAACTTCAAGCCTTCGATTCTCCCTAACCATAAATGATTTTGGAGAGTTCTTTGACATTTTGGAAAGCTTGAAACATGATCTACATTCAATATTTGAAATGAATTTTGAGATTCCAAGTGGAACTAGGTGAAAAATTGTCAAGAAGATAGGTCAAAATCCTGCCTAAACTAGGGCAAAATTTCACTAAGTTAAAAGTTTCATGGACCCTTGTTCCAAAAATAATAAATTGAGATACAAGGTTCTTTTGAGAAAACTTTGTGAATAAAAGTTGTATACTTTTTGGGGTACTACAACTTTCATGTTGGAAGTTTTGTTTGAATCCAATTGCATCATGGTGAAAATGTTGGGCAAAGTTGGGAAAAAATAAGAAAATTTCATAACTTTGAAAAATTCTAAGATGAAATTTTTTCAATTTGAAACCCTAATTTGAAACCCTAATTTGAAAAATTAGGTTTCTTGATGAACAAATTTCATGTTTTGACACATCTTGATGAAAAATGACCCTTGGCACTTGATTTTGACCAAAAAGACAAAGTTTGACTTTTTTGTGTACAGTCAAATTTTGATCAGTTGACTGGAAAATTCATCTGTCAATCCAATGCATTTGGGATCTTTTGAACCTTGTGAATAGGTCAAGATGATGCCATTGAGTCCTTGAGTCCATGCTTGAACCCAATTTACCATTGGCTAAGTGAAAAATCAGAAATTGCCCTTATACAGTCAAAACCCTAAAAATGACCATTTTGCCCTTTTGATGATCTGATCAAATTTCTTGAGGAGTTGTGGTCCAAACTTGATAAAATGATTCATATGAGCTTATAATGTTGATGTGGATCAAAAATTGTGAGGTTTGACTGTAAATTGGCCATAGTTGACTTTTCCCCAATACAGCTGATTTTTAGGTCAACTGTCCAATTGACTGGGCAAAAATTTGATTCAAGGCTTGAAACTTGGTAGAGGTAATCTTGTAAGTCCAACATGAAGTATGAAAGTCACTTTGAGCATTGAAAGTCCAAAATTCCTTGTGCAAACTCAAACCCTAATTTAGGTCATCAGTGCAAGGAGATGCCTTGATCAGAACAAAACCCTAATTCTGTCTGGAATTCAAGGAGTCTTGTGAGGGGAAATCTTGATAAAATGAGAGGGAAAATTTTGGGGTACAACAATGACCATCTTTAAACTTGCATTTGGAACTCATTAGAGGATTGTTAGAACCAAAGCCTCTACACAACAAGTTGCATTTGCTTTTTGTCAAGTATATCATCCATTTGGAATTCTCACAAGTACCATTTAATGATCAACGGTGTTTAAGTGATCCGCGTTGACCAAAGGTGTTGTAGATCCATTAGAGGATTGGTAGAACCAAAGCCTCCACACAATAAATCTCAAAGTTATTGGATCAAAGAGATCAAATTAACATACTTGGGCTTGCAATCATAAGTTTGGGCCACGAATGATCATTTATTATAATCGGGACAAAATTTAGCGCTATGTTAAGCAATCGTAAGTGGAATTATATAGAAGTCGCACCTATTTTGAGGCCGGTCAATAGCAATCTATGCACCATTTGTTTTGAGACATGATATAGAGATCATGCTCCAACAACATTTAGTGCAATAAGAAGGGGATGAGATGAAGAGGATTAGGGAAAAAGATGAATAAACCACTTTTGAATTAAAAATTTGATCAAACTATTATTAAAATCACTCATCCATTTTGGTGGAGTTGAATTCAACACCCAAGATCTAATGATGTTAATAAAGTCATTATCAAAAAAATCAACTCAAGACAGCCAGAAAATAATCACAAAATAATAATATATTTAATATATACAAGGGTTAAAAAATGTTTTAAAATAGAAAATAATGAGGAAAATATCAATTATGTTCAAATTAATCAAGAAAGGATAAATAAAGCCATAGAAAAATCAGAAATGGATCCAAATATTTTTATAAAAATTTTAGTAATTTTTAAAAGTCAGAAACTATTTTTAACTATTTAAAAATTGTTCAAACAAACATAAAATAAGTAAAAAATAGTAAACCTTAACATAAAATTCCATAAAATTTTTAGAAAATCAAAAATATGCAAAATAATATTTATGAATTTTTTCAGAATTAAAAAATGTCAGAAAGTATTTTTTAAGTAATTAAAAGAAAGCAAATAATGCAAAAAATATATAAAATACCAAATGTCAAAATAAAAATGTGAAAAAATATTCATGAAATCAGAAATAATTCAAAGTATTTTTGTGAATTTTTTCATAATTTTTGGAAAAAGAATAAAAGAGTTATGAATTTTTGAAAATTTAATCAAATAAAATATAAAATCAGAAAATAAAATAAAACCAAAAAGATGTGGACCATCATATCATAGTCAAAACGCGTTAGTAAGCTAATCCAATGGACCAGCCGCGCTGTGCTTGATATGGACCTTAGTGAAACATACATGTGATCAGAAAAAGGGCAACCAATGAAATTAAAACGCTTGGCACGCTATCATTGGCTGAGATGAGAAATGTCATCGTCTTCAACCTCCAGACACCCTGCAATGGGGATTTTGTGAGATCCTTCAAATGGAAAAATTAGGATCCCAGGCTAGCATCATTGAACTCATCTCTTCAAGACGATTCTAACACAACCATCGCGCCAAATTTATATAAGGTATGGAGAGAGATATGAATCAAAAACTCAGAAAATAGCGAGCACCTTAAATTTGGGATTTCTCTATCAATTCTCAATGAATTTAAAAATTGTAAGCAACATTAGAATCAGACAAAGGAGTAGAACAGATTAGTGCTTGATTTGGATCCAAATGATGGAGAATTCTACCTTTTCGAAGTTCAAGTAAAAAGCTCTGAAACTGGACTTCTGTAGCTTGAATTATGGATTGTTTTAATTGGTTTAAGTGCTGGAGAGTTTGTATGAAGTTCAAGGATGATGAATGTGCAAAGAATTTTGGAAAAGGCAGCTTAAATTTTAGAAACTGAATTAAAAAAAATGGGTTCGTGTGAGGTTTTGGCAGGGTGTTCTTGGCTTTCTAAGCTTGGGAAAATGCATGGGGGATGACCCTCTATTTGTAGGGAAGAAAAGGGGATCAAAAGAAGGAGTGAATGATGCGTTTTGGAGGTAATTCGTGTGGGTCTGCATCATGAAGAAAGTGTGACTCAATCTTGATCAAAACGCAGCTAAATCGTGTGTTTCATGATGCTAATCACTTCTGGAAAGTTTCTAATCATGTTTAGAAACAAAAATGCATGGAAAACTTGTGATTAGAAGCCAAAACAAAGATTTCAAAATCCTGACTTTGTGAAAAATTCAATTTCAAGTTACCAAATTCAAATCCATGGCATTTCCAACTCATGGGGTCTTAGGGCATGATTCTTGATGCTTTGGAAAGATGAGGTTACAAGCTTTGCAATGAAAAAATAATGGAATCAAATGGATGCTTGAGCTGAAAGTTACATGGAGTCAAAGTTGAAGAAAAAGAGTTGACTTTCCATACTTAGAAATATTTCAAATTCTTCTTCAAAAATGACCTATAATCTTTTGCTTCCAAACATGGCCTTCCACTTGGAATTTGCTCTTGACCAAAAAAGATAGAATGAAGTAGACCTCTTGAATGACATTTTGAAATTTGAACCACTCAAAATCTCAAAAAATTGAGCAAGTTATGACTTGTTGAAGTTGGTCAAGAATCATGAAATGACCTATAATCTTTTGCATTCTTAAGGCAACTTCCATTCATTTTCTCACTTTGCACATAAAAGAAAGAAAAAATTACACATCTTCAAGATCATCATGGAAAACGAATGGACTCAAGGTGATAAAAATTGACCAATTTATGACCATTTGAAGTCACATATGGAAAATGGTGGATTCATCTGGATGACTTGTAATCTTTCTTCTTCACCAAGTTCCTTCCACATGAAAAATCTTTGGAACTTTTGAAGTGATTTGTTGGTAACTCCTTAAAGAGAAAGATGTCTTTGGAACCACTCAAAAATACCAAAAGGTGAGCAAGATATGCTCCTTTGAAGTTCAAAACCCTAGCCTTTAGATCAAGAGAATGCTTTGAGGAACTTTGACAAGTTTGAACAAACTTCTTGTGTCAATATTCTTTATTTGTGAGTAGAAGTTATTGAGGATGATGATGAGGACTCATAGCCACCAAAACTACTTCCATATCTTGAAATTTGTGAGAAATGTGCTCTTGTGACCAATAGGAACAAGATCTTGTCCAATCATGATAACTTCTTCACTCAACCCCTTGTACTTTTGAATCAATTTTGATAACTTTGAAACATGTTGAACCAAAATAAGCCTTGTCATGCCATTTCTTCCAAAACCACTCCAATAGTGAAGTTTGAACTCCTCAAGCTATGTTGACTAGGGCATGGAAATAAACTCATGAACCCATGAAGCAACCTGCTAAACCTCATTGCCTTTACCTATTATTAACAAGTAAGGCAAACCAACATTGCATATTTATTAATAAAAGAAAAATTTAAGAAAAATATTCATGATCACAAAAGAAAACAATCCAAGGTGCTTGGTAACTCCTCAAAGAGGGAATCTAAAGATAGGGAGAAGAACTAAAAGCCCTAAGGTGATCTTGTTGTGAGTGAAACAACATGGTATGATGAAGGGATCTTAGGGGGGAAATTGGGGTACAACAGGGTCTTGTTGAAATGTTTAAGATAAAGTGAAGCTTATTTAGCGCTAGCCAACGTGCATAGTGGGGCATGTGGAGCACATCAGGAAGGTTACAAGATGAAGTGGTTTTTGTTTTGATATGGCATGTATTGGCCTACAATTCTAAAAGATTATATAGATTTTGCCAAAGGATGCCAAGAGTGCCAGATTCATGCAGGAATTCAGCATGTTCCTGCAAGTGAACTACATTCGATTGTTAAGCCTTGGACTTTTAGAGGTTGGGAATTGGATTTGATTGGAGAAATTAGGCCATCATCTTCAAAAAATCAGAAATACATCTTGGTGGGAATAGATTATTTCACAAAATGGATAGAAGCAATACCTTTGGTGAATGTTGATCAAGAAAGCATCATCGAATTCATCCAGAGGCATATAGTTTATAGGTTTAGAATTCCAGAAACTATTACAACAGATCAAGGATTGGTATTTATTGGTCGAAGGATGCAAGAATTCGCTAAGAATATGGGTTTTAAATTACTAACTTCTACGTCTTATTATGCACAAGCAAATGGACAAGTTGAAGCAGCTAACAAGGTAATCATTGGTTTAATAAAGAAACATGTGGGCAGAAAGCCAAAGAATTAGCACAAAACTCTAGATCAAGTCTTTTGGGCTTGTCGAACATCCCCCAAAGAGGCAACAAATGCAACTCCGTTTCGCCTAACGTTTGGACATGATGCAGTTTTTCCAATAGAGATTTACTTACAGTCAGTCAGAATCCAAAGACAAAACGAAATTCCCATTGATCTTTATTGGGAAATGATGATGAAAGAATTGGTGGATTTAGATGAGGAAAGGTTACATGCTTTGGAAATTTTAATAAGGCAAAAAGAAAGAGTAGCCAGAGCATATAATAAGAAAGTTAAGGGAAAAACCTTCTCTAATGGTGATATGGTTTGGAAGGCGATTCTGCCAATGGATCGAAAGAATAAGTTATTGGGAAAATGGTCTCCATATTGGGAAGGCCCCTTTTGAGTCATTCAAACATTCACTAACAATGCCTATGAAATCGAAGAACTAGCAGAAGATCGAAGAATCTTGAAAGTTAACGGTAAATATTTGAAAATATATAAACCTTTTCTTCAAGGTTTAAAGATTGCGACAAACTAGTAAATTAGTGAAATAATGAAGCCAACATGGTGTAAAACATAAAAGTTCCAAAATGGATTTGTCTAAGCATGCTTATAATACAAAGTAAATACAACAAATGGTTTATTACATAAATCAAAACGGGATATTTTTCTTCATCCTTTCATACTTGATTTTTGCTAGGCCAAGCTTATACTGAATAATGGCGTGTATGCTTTTGAGGCGTACAATGTCTTCAGTCATGGCTGAAGCTCTTTCGACATGCTTAACGCTTTATGCAGCCAAAGTATCAGATTCAGTAGTGTCCAATCCTTTGATAGCAGTTTGTTTTTCCCTAGCATCAACTATTTTCTTCTGCAACTCCACAATGTGAGACTCCCAAAGTGTGATCGAAGCGGTGTAAGTGTCGAATTCCGATTGGGCTGCCTTCCTCGAAGCCAACAAATCCTTAGATGCTTTAGAAGCACTCTGAGCTTTGTCAAATTCAGCAGTTTGCTCCTGTTCTTTTGCTTGAAGCTTCGAAGTTGCATCAACTTCCCTGTTGTACTCAGCGCAGATTTGGTCAATTAGATTTTGAATATCTATTAGGACCTCACCTACATTAGCAAGACAAGAAGTAATGTTGATGCGATTAATCATCTTTTTCACCCCAAAGCGAGCACTAACATCCGTTTTCAGCACTTTGAACAAATCAGCTTCGAATACAGCTTTTTTCACTTGCTGAAGGAGTTCGTCATAAGAAGCTTCACTAGCGCTGGTGCCAGATTAAGTCGAAGTCCCAGAAGCGCTTTTTTCTAGATAAGAATCCCTTAGAGACATCATCAAATCCACATATTTTAGGGGATCACTCTTCTTTAGCGTTATTTTTTCCTCCTCAGTTAGTGTTGGAGTCAGGATGGGATGTGGAATTGATCGAGCTTGTGTGCTTGGTTCATCAGTAGTATCAGGATGTGTCGGATGAGTATCTTCAGGTTATGGTTCAACCTCCTCCATGTCCTCATCTTCTCGAAAGTATGTCTCAACCCCATCTGAATATTGTTCTTCGTCCTCGGCATAATCCACAAGAAATTGAGCCCTTTTTAGAGAAGAATCTCTAGGGATGCTTTCAGAATCTTCATTTTTCTCCAATATTTGCTTGCCAAACACTGGCAAGTCATCTTCACTAGGAGAGGAAGTCTCCTGTTCGACTTGGACGTCACCTGCTTTAGATTGGGGAACCATAGTCGAAGACCCTTTATTTTGGACAGCACCACTGGATGTGGGAGGAGGTGAAAGAGTCTCTGTATTCAGAGGAGTATCTTGGTTGATAGGAGAAATGGGAGGAGTAGTGGATTTATCCTGCAGATAAAAAAGATGTTAGGTCAAAAGATATTTGAGCAAGAAGTAAAAGATTAGAATAAAGATGTACCTTTTGATCATCAGGGTTAGAAGCATTGCTGCCAATATGCTCCAAAATTACAACCCCGGAGGATGCAGGTTGAACTTCACATTGAGGAGGAGGAAGGATTTTTACTTCCACATATTTTTGATTGGTGGTTTGATATGAAACACCCTTCGACGTTGTGGCTTTCTTATGTTTATTCTTGGCCTTGAAAGGAGTGAGGGGGACGTCATCATCATCATCAGGAATAATGATTGTTTCTTCGTCAGAAGCTTTTCTTTTCTTTGGTGTTCTATGGGGTAAGCCACCACCCTAAAAAGAGAAGATTGCAAGGAAAGTCATGATAAGAGAATGAAAAAAGTAAGAAGGATTTTTAGAAATGGTTCATTTACATTCTTCGCTACTTTTTTGGGGGAAGCACCCTTTGCAGAAGAGAGTCCTTGGCTGGAAGAAGTTCCTGCTTTTGAGGCGGTAGCCGAATCCGCCTTCGTTGCAGGTTTTTCCTTCTTTGTAGTTTTCCTTTCAATAGCTAGAAAACACTATCAAGTTTAGTCAAATGCTCAAAACTGGAAATTTCAAACAAAAAATAATTAAAAGAACCAAGGAATCCTTTGGTTCCACACCTTCATGTGTCGGAGATAATAGAGACTGCTGATAAGTCATAGTGAAGGAAACCTTTGAAACTGTCCAGAGTGCACTTAGTCGAAACCACCCTCTTAGCAGGTTTTGGGGAGTCATTTTTAAATCATTGAAAATATTGCCACAAGTAAACCAATCTGGATAGGGTGGAAAGAACGCGATGGCGAAATCAGCACTAGGCAATTTTGGAAATTTTGGTGGTTGCAGCTCAAAGGCCAAATCATATCTATGTTCGGGTTTTACAGAAGAGGGAATCTTTAAACGTGGAAGTTTCTTTGTAAATTTTTCTTTTAAAGTAGATGCTGCTTGGAAAACGATTCGATTGGATCATAGACAGTTTCAAAGAATTTCTGGAAAGCCTGGATTTCCTGAGTATGAGTTAGTTTACCTTTTGGGACGTTTTCCTGCACAAGGAAAAAAACTTTTGTTAAATGTTCATTTATTTGAGTAGTGTCGAACATGTTGTTCGAATAAAAGTCAGTCCACCAGGTATAGAAGCCTTTGGTCATGTAGAAATAAGGATGATAAGGAATGAGACAAAATTCAGCAAAATTAGCATGGTACTCTTGGTGTTTCTGGATATCTTGAACGGAGTAATCTATACCTGCAATGCAGATCTCACGTTTTCGACTGAAAAGAGGCTCGGGGATAAGTTGACACAATCCAAATTATCGAGAGACAAAGTTGGATTGATGAGCTAATAAGCAAACATGGCTCTTCACTGGTAAGATCCTAGAGACTAGAAGTCTAGGAAGAAGGAATGTGCGCCATATGTTTTCAATGCCAGTGTCTGCATTCTTTACAATATCTTCAATTGACAAGGTAAACCAGGAGGGACCATGAGTTCTACTGGCGAAAGGAGCCATAGTGGGAGTGAAATTGTGACGTTTCAAAAACATCAACATATATTTAGTGAGCCAAGCTTGAAGGGTCTCAGCATCATCACTGGGAGTTAGTTGTAAGAGTTTAATTCCTTCAATACTTCGACCTGCTATTTTGGGGTCCTCTTCATCAATATTTCCAGCAGTTTTGAGAGAGGGTTCAAAAGTGGCATTTAGCCACAATTGAAGTAGCCAATAAGGTCCAGATAGAAGTAAGTTGGTACCTGCTTCATAATCTTTTAGTTTGGAAGCAGCGGCCCCTAAACTTTCATACAAACTGGATAAAAGCAACTCACTTAAGCATACCTTTCGACCAGAATGTAACGGGTTCTCCAAGGTTAGAAATCTTTTAGCCACTTGCAGAGATTTGCAACAAAAAATGAATTTAGATAACCACAGAGCTAAGAAATATATATGCTCAACATCAGAAACCTCTTCACCGTCCACGTGATATAGATCTATGTAAGTACTAAAAGAGGCATTTTTAACATTAAAGTCAATGGTGTTTTCTGACTCCAAATAGGGATCAAAAGCCTCTCCGATAGGAGGAAGTCCAGTAATGGCAGTTATATCAAAGAAGGTGGGAGTTATCATCCCACAAGGGAGGTGAAAGGTGTTATAGGTACTATCCCAAAAATACAGGGAAGCTAATAGAAATGGTTGACAATAACTGAAGCCTAATTTTGACATTTGAATTAGGTCAAAAATTCCCAATTCTTTCCAAGCTTGAGTTTTCTTCTTCTCAACCTTAGTAAGCCGAGCTAAGTAAGATTTATCTAAGGTTGGACATGATCTAAAAGGTCTAAAGCTCTCAGTTATATAATCCAATTGGAAAGCTTCTCTCTTTATCTTAGGTTTTGAAGAACTACTTTCAGAAGTTTTATTAGAAGACTTTTTAGGTTTCTTGGTGGAATCATCGATGTTCTCTTCAGAAGCCACAGTTTTATTTGCTAAAGGTTTAGTAACATGATAAGTTGGAAAAAATTCCACATATTTTTCTAAATATCCTGTAGTGATTAAAGGCCCTAAGAAACCTAAGGTTTTACCAGAAAACAAAGAAGGAATTAGTACCTGAGAAGCATAAATGGCTCTTTGTTCCCTAGTGAGTTTGGGAGGTGTGATAAATTCTTGATTCCCATAAGTGATGATTTTTCTTGTTGGTAAGTTTTAAGAAGATGAACCTTTAGAGATTCCAGATTTTTAAGCATGTTTTGAATCTTGTTTACCGGAAGACATTGTTGTTGATTTGAAGAACTGACGAATTTTTCAAGAAGGAATAAGAGTGAAAATCAGACAGAGTATGAAGATTTCTGAGTTTGCAAAAGTAGAAAGAGGAATAATAAAAAAGGTAATTTTTATATAATGGTAAGTGGGGACGTGGGAGGTTACACCTCAGGAAGTTAGTGGGGCACGTGTCAACATCTGACAGAGGAAAGTGAAAGATCACTATTCATGTCCTTGGAAGTTGGTATATAATTATGGTGAAACTTTCGCACGCATGCCTTGATGAGAAGTTTTGGAAAAAGGCAGTCATGATTAACTATGACGTCAAGAAATGAAGGAAATGAAAGATTGTTAGTCGAAATCTGGTGATTACAAAAAATGGCCATTTCTGCATTGATTTGAAATGGACATTTATTGGGGGCAATTTGTTAGCTGAAGATTTCGATATTTGATAAAAATATGAAAGTTGATGTGATAAGGTCATGGTCTAAAAAAAATAACATGAAATTGGACCTTACAAGGTTATTTTTGTAAAAAGAAAAAAAGCTTATGATTCGATATGTCGAAAGAGGAGCTTAAAATAATATTTCAAGATATGTGAAATACTTTGACAGTCACGTTGGTTGAATTCAAAGTTGAATTCAAAAAATCTTCGAGCGGGAAGTTTAAATTTCAAACTAATGCATTTCTCCAGAAAGACGCGTGGAAATGCCAGAATGTCTGCATGTAAAAGGTGTCGAACGTGGCGTAATCTCATAGAAATACTGTTAGGGTCGAATTAGTATAAATAGGAGTCTTAGATGTTAGGATTCAAGGTGTTCACATATTTGTACAATATACTCAAATACTCAAAGTACCAGTCTTAGAGAAACGAGTTAGTGAGATATGTACGTATGATGCACCATATTTACATTCGAAAGTTATTTACATTTAATGAAATTTCTTCATGTCATTTATATTCTTTACAATTTACAAGTCTATAATAGTTTTCTATTTTATTGTTTTTATAAGAACATTTTATTTGATATCAAAGTGATTCTCTCTGTTTAAAGAAGTTATCATCAAAACCTTTTTCCTAAAAACTAGAACACAATATTCCTGAGATCAATCTGATCGATCTCGCAAGTAACTGAATCTTTTTTTTAGAGATTTAGAAGATCAGCGGTTGTTTACCAAATTACAGGGTAAACAGCCCGACAACACATCCTCATCGTCTAATGACGTTGCGCGAACAGGGTTTACCTGTTGTGATTTCCTGCATAAACAAGTCCCAAATTCTTGTGATTTAACCATATTATAGGTCTCCAAATATCAATACTTCACATATTTTCATCATATAACAACATCCCTAAATACCATACCTCATATGCATCAATTGTTTGCAATTAAACATCATAATTCCATCAATTCATCATCAAACACCACATAATCATCATCAACCAAAACCTAATACAATTCTACAATTATCTAAACCTTAGATCGATTATAATAACAATGATAAACACCCCTTACCTCAGATTCCTAGCAACAATTCTCACTCTTTGCATTCTACCGAAAAATCCCCTTGCCTCTTTGTGCCCTAGCTCTCTTTCTCCATAACGACTGTTCTTTTCACGATCGTTCCAAAAATAAATATTTTATATATTCCTTGTTTTAACCTTTAGACCCCTAATAATGAACTTCCCATCACGCCCTCACTTACTTTTCCCAAATGACTACCTTTCCCTTATTTCCTCTATATCAATATTACTCTATTTTACAAATTAAAATAATCCCACTTAATTATTCTAATAATTCTAAATTACCAAAAGTCCTCTTAATTTCCAATAATATATATGACATACATTAACATCACATAACCATCATGTTAAACATCATATTCATCTCAATTCATCATGGCTACCTCATACTCATCAAAACATCAAAAAACCTCACAATTACTTATATAAAAACACCAAAACATCACATATATCAAATACTTCACATAGAATCCTATATTCATGCTAATTAATTAAATAAATAAATAATCTAGAATTCGGGGCGTTACAACTCTTCCCCACTTAAAATAATTTTCTCCCTAAAAAATTATCTGATGAAAACAACATCGGATAAGACTCTTGTATTTGATCCTCATGTTCCCAAGTCTATCTTTCACCAACTGGTCCACCCTAAAATACCTTCACTAAGGAAATGTATTTACCCCACAATTGTTTCACTTCCCGACCTTCTATTTGCAATGGTAATGCTTCAACAATCAGGTTATTTCTCACATGTACATCATCCATTTGAATCACATGCAAAGGGTCCAGAATACACTTTCTCAAATGAGACACATGAAACACATCATGTAGATTCGCAAGTGACGACGACAAAGTAACTCTATAAGCCACCTAACCTATCTTCTCTAATATTTTATACGAACCAACAAAATACGACATAAGTTTTCTCGACTTCAAAGCTCTACCAATACAGTTTATCAGAGTAACTCTAAAAAACACATGATCATCTTTTTGAAATTTGAGATCTTTCCTCCTCTTATCATGGTAACTCTTCTGACGACTCTGAGAAACCTTCATCTTCTCTTGGATTATCTTTATCTTTTTATTTATCTCTTGTATAACCTCAGGTCCGAGTACAACACTCTTTCCTGACTCATACCAACACAATGGAGTTCTACACCTCATACCGTACAATGCTTCATACGGTGCCATCCCAATACTAGAATGGAAACTATTATTATAAGTAAACTCAATCAATGGCAAGTGACTAACCCAAGATCCCCCTTGTTCTAGCACACAAGCCCTCAAAATCCTCGAAAGACTGAATAGTTCTCTCTGTCTAATCGTATGTATGCAGATGATATGTGAAAATCAACTTCAACTTACTACCAAAGGAATTCTACAAACCTGTCCAAAATTTTAATGTAAACCTTGGATCTCTATCTGACACAATACTCAAAGGTATTCCATGTAGCTTTACAATATCATCAATATACATCTCGGTTAGCTTCTCCATAGGATGATTAATCTTCATCGCTAAGAAATGAGCCGGCTTAGTTAACCTATACATAATCACTCAAATCAAATCATTTCCCTTAGCTGTCTTCTGCAAACCTGACACAAAATCCATGGAAACATTGTCCCATTTCAACTCTGGAATACTCAAAGGTTGCATAAGACCCATAGACTTCTGATGTTCAATCTTCGACTTCTGACAAGTCAAACAAGCATAAACAAACTTAGTGATCTCTTATTTATACCAGGCCACTAAAATAACTTCTTCAAGTCTTGATACATATTTGTATCACCGAGATGAATACTTAACCCACTTCTATGTCCTTCTTCAAGGATACTCTTCTTAAGATCTGGAACATCTGGAACACACACTCTATCGCCAAACCTTATTACACCACCCTCGTCAATTCTAAACTTATCTCCTTTACCTTGGTTAATCAAAGTCAACTGGTCGACTAACCTTAAAACAAACTTTTAACCTTCACGGATTTCTGCCATCCACTAGTCAGCTTCAACATTCCTAACCTTACACTATTATGAGTTTCTTCACACACCAAGCTCATATCTCTGAATTATTGGATCATCTCTAACTCTTAAACCATAAGCATTTGAAGAATTGAAAAACACAAGAAGGGGGGTTAAATTGGGGTTCTTAAAAAATATAACAATAGACACATTAGTTATCCTGGTTCATTTGAACTCAAACTACTTCAGTCCACCCGCCAAGGTGATTTCGCCTCTCTCAAATGAGGTCTTAATCTACTAATAAAATCTTGATTACATAGATACAATGACTATTGTCAATGTCTTCTTGAGTTTAAACCATAACTCAGTTTTCTCAAGGTATTACAAGATAAATAAATTAATAGTGTGTACAAAGATGTTTTCTAAACAAAACTATATCATAACAGTGATGTATACCCAATTGAAAAGCACGAGATAGAACAGGGTAATAACATTTTTCTTTGTCAGTGCGCAGTAGAGTTGTGTTTGATTTCTTCTTTAAGTCTTCTTTATATAGGTGATGCATAAGAGACGTGATAAGATGCTTTTGGAAGGTTGATAAAGTATAGTTAATGTACTTTCCAAAAATATAGATCTTGTCTTGGTTCAACCGTTACTTTTTGATTTGTGTGATACGGTGGCAGAACCGACTGTTAATACTGGTTTGCGGTTTTTGTTCGCAAATGTCGCGGTAAGCAAGAATCGCCACCGAATTTTATTTTATCCAATAAGGAAAAGGAAAAAGAACAGAAAAAACCTTTTTCGAGATGTTTCTGAGTACGGGGGGTAGATTATAGAAAGGGAAGCTGTTAGCACCCTTTCTATCCGTGGTTTTCCACAGGCTCTTAGGTACTTGCTCATTTTGAAAACTGCTTGTGTGTGCTTGTTTTGAAAAGTTTTGTTTTACTTCGTGATAACCCTTGTATCAGTCCACAAGAGTGTGACGAAGTTTGTTTTGAAAATTTGTTTTGAAAGGTGCTTGTGTGAAAAGTGTTTATTGAGCAAGTACTTAAGATTCTACCTACTCGAAAAAAGATTGTTCGTTCTCATTTTCTTTAGACATCACTATCCTACTATTAAGGAGTAGGTAGCACCGTCGTTGGATGTTTGAGGGACTATCGAAAGGGACGTAATGATCACTGAAGGCTACATGTAAGGATACCTTAGCATTTCGAAGGGACTGTCATCATATATTCGTAGGTAACATCAAGGGACAAGATCATTTCTCGTAGGTAACTCGAGGGACGTTAAGGGACTATGATCTTTATGATGACTTTTAGATTAAGGGTCTTTTGCTAAGATATCCCTATGTTCGAGAGACACGACCATTATTTCTGAGGCAACCAATTGAGGAAAACCCTATGAGTGAGCATGTGCGAGTGTAATTTTCAGTTAATTTATCTTTGCACATTTAGGGTTTTCTACCGTATTAATTTTTAGTTTGTCTTTCCATACAATCCTATTAACATACATCTAAGCAGTTTATAGTTTGCAGAATTAAAAGCAAGAAAGTTTAAAGTCATAGCTATTACAAGGCTTTTGCAGATACATAATTATTTTGGACTGAAAATAAAAATGCGGAATTTAAACCCTAATTACTATTACAACCACGAAACAGTTACAATAATAATAAAAGGAAATTAAAAAATGCGCGCGGCGAATTAAATGCGAGAATAATTTAGGAAACCTAAAAAATCTAATTGAAAAAAGATTTAGGTTAGTTTTTTTTTTGAGAAAAATTAATTAGGTATGTACAAATTAAAACCCTAATTTCTAATTAAATTAAATTATAAAAAAGGAACTAAATTTGCCCTAAATTAAATTAAACTAATTAACTAAGGAAATAAAATATTTTTATGAAATAAATGATTTTTATGTTTTTTTTAATGATTTTTTGATTAAATAAAAAATAATGACTTTTTGGTGTTATTTTAATAAAGGAAAATAATTAGTAAAACAATTAAAAAAAATTAAAATAGAAAAGAAAAGAATGGGCATGTGTTGTGCCAGCCTGAGAGTGCATCATAGTCCTTCATTGTTTGAGGCGTTGGATCTGAATTATTGCTACATCCAATGGCCAGGTGGTGGTAGCGCATGGTAGGCGTTTTGGATGATGATGCATTGAATCTGTAGAAACAAAGTAAGAAAACAAAATTTGCTGGGATGGTTAGTTGTATATATAATAACATAAATAAAATATAAAGGAAATAGAGTGGTCTTCCCCAAACGCGCGCGTGATTCAAATCACCCAATAGGATTCTGCCACCTAATTGTCTTCTTCCCCATAACTGTTGTTTTTGGCCATACTTTTACCTACAGTCGTTTCCGTCACTAAAGGCTATAGTGACAGATTTTGTTTGTAGCCATAAACATGTAAAATTCAAAAAAACGCAGCACAGGCAGAATAAATTCAAACCAAAGACATGGATCAACTGCAAATCATCTCCTGAGCATGATAGTACCCCTAATTTTGTCCAATTTTGCCTTTATATAGAATTCCCAATTTGGGACCTCAAAACCCTAACAATGGCATCGTGTCATTCCTGCACTTAAACTTCAATCAAACCAATCAAAAACATTGCAAATATGATAGCAAGTATGGATATATGATCAAAACATGTTTATGATGGATAAATCATTGAAAACGAATCTTGAAAAAAAGATGCAAACTGTGGCACTGTGAGGCATGATTTCTGAAGGTTTTTAGGCTTGAGGATGATTGGAATTGCTTCAGAACACGTCCAGGAACAGACTGTTGGCTTTGGAATTACTTGAAACAGCCTATGGAAGAGAATACATTCTGCACTTTTTCTTCCAAAATTTGCAATTTCTTCCCCTTGTTTTCACGACCCCAAACCCTTTTTTATGCTTTAGAGATGTTAGGTATATATGGTAGAATGATTTAGGTCAACAAAAACTGATCATATCTTTGCAAATTATGGAGATTTGATTTCATTTTTTTCCTTCTATGATTTGTTTCCAAAATAGACAAAATTAAGATCTTTTCCCATCAATTAGCTCTTGCACGAATTTTTTGATTTGCTAGCTGTTCATGGACTCATAATATGCTCATAAAATCAAATCTTTGATTTTATTTGATTATTATACTATTTAAATTGATTTATTTTGATTTAAATGGATAAAAAATAAAAATAAATAATAAAATAATAGGTGGATAAGCTCAGGGGTCGTGGGCCATCTTAGGAACAAGTTTCAAACAAGAAAACATGGGCCCATTTGGAAAAAAAGTCATTTTGATCGATATTGACTTCATGCACATTTCCAAAAATTGGTCAATTTTGACAATACATATCTCCATCAATTTTAACCCTAAGAGGGTGTTATTGGGCTTTTTAGAAAGCTTAGGATGTCCCCTAAACAACCCTTTTTGTCTCATCTCAATTGGGTCTTCCATGTTCATGTAAGAAGCTTTGACCCAAAAGGTGTTTTTGTTGAATTTTCAAAAGGACCTATAATATAGAAATTCATATCTTTTTATGAGTGAATATTTTGAACTTGTGAGCTGAAGATGAGTTGTAGGGAATTGCATCTTCTTCAAAATGAGCCTTGTACGGAAACTTTCTGATAAAGTATGAGGAAGTTATGCTTGGTCAAAGTTTGGTTGACTTTTCCTAAGAAACCCTAATTTAGCAACGTTTGGGTTTTGATGAATTTAGGGAATTCCTTGAAGAATCATGATCAACCCTTGATCAAATGATGGAAGTCACTTAAAAATGTGGATGTTGACCAAAAATCTTGAAGTTTGACTGTATGTGGGCCACAGTTGACTTTTGACCTAATACGGTCGATTCTCAAGCATCTGAGCAATTGACTGAGCAAACTTCTTGTGCATTGCTTGAAATTTGACATGGAGGGTATTGAGAACATATTAGGACCATGGAGAGAATATGAGGTCTTTGGAGTCCACCTATATTAATGAAAATGGAAACCCTAATTTGAGACACACTGCCTTAGGAGAGAGTTTATCTGGTCAACTCTTGGGCAAACTTGAGCAAATTGAGGATCTCTAGGAGTATGTATTGAGTAAAATGAGAGGGAAAATTTTGGGGTACAACAGCTGCCCCTGTTCAATCTTCTTAAACCTGAGGATGTAGATTGGATGTCTGCCTTTCGTAATCTGAAGGTGGAAGATGATTGAACACTAGAGTGCCCAAAAATTTGCACTCGTCTGAGATGGTTCTGGACTGTGTAGGTAGTATCGGGAATGGGCTTATAGATGCCATTTGGAGGATAAGAGGTTATCTACTCCTAAATTTCTCAAAAGATCATTGCTATACTTTTAACCCTTTTGACAAGTTTGCTCCACCATTATATTTGGTGGGCAAGTTTGTGTTAGGATGTGAGAGGGACAGGCGCGGGTCATCGTTTTGGACCATAATTGCAACGGCGTTAAATGTCCTTGGGCAATTTTCTCTAAGGGACTTGATCATTTGTTTTTGTTTGTTTTGAAAAGTTTTCTCGAGGGACTATGATCATTCAAATTGTTTGTTTTGCCCAAAGAAGTTTAACATACAATATGGCCCATTTATTTGAAGGCAACAAGTGGAATACCCTAGGGGGTGCAAGTGTGATTTGTGTGTCCATTTTCATGCTTGTTTATCTTGTATTAGGTCAAACTATTTTTTATCGTTTTTCGCATACAAACCCTAATTCTAACATGTTATCATTAGAAAGCAGTAAAGTGCGAAATTAAAATTACTAAACTATTACACAACCAAATATGGGAAGGGGGGTACAAAGGTCCAAATGGGGATATTGACAAGAATTTAAATCTAAATTATTACATCAATTGAATATTTGCAAGGTAAATAAATTGCATAATTAAATGGAAATTAAATAAATATGTGAAATGCAAAAAAAAAAAAAGTTTTTTTATGTGTATGAGAAAAGTATGGTTTATGTAAAAGGGAAAAGAAAATAAAAATGTATTATTTTTTGAGTATTTTGGACTTGGGGTAAAAAACCCTAATTTTAAAGAAAAAAAGTATTATTTTCTAATTTAATACAACTATTTACTTATTATTTATAAAAATAAAATAAAATGAAGTGTATTGTGAAAAAAGGTATTTTTATATCAAATATTAATAAAAATGAAAAAATTCAAGTATTTTTATATTTTTGTCTTAAATATATTAATCATCACATATATATATATATATATATATATATATATATATATATATATATATATATATTTATATATTAAACCCTAAATATGTATTATATACAAAATAAATATTTATTTAATACTTTAATAAAATAAATAAAAAGGGTATCTTTTGTGTGAAGTATTTTCAGAATGTAAACAAAAAATAAAAGTTGTATTTATAATATTTTTATATTTACTCTAATAATAGTATATATATATATATATTTATGCACAAATAAAGAAAATAAACAAATAAATATGCAATAAATGCAAAAAATGATAAAAAAAATATTTTTAATTTTTTAATGTCATGAGAAAAAATAAACAAAGTCAAACAAAAAAGAAAAAGTCAAAAATGTTAAAAAATAAACAAATGGGCTCAGGGGGGTGTGAATCAAGAAAGATGGTGTGGAAATCAAAATTACACAGGCCCAGCCCACTTCACTCCTTCTTCAACCTCCAGCTTCAAACGTTTGAAAAAAACGCGCGCTTCTTGCTTCAATGTCTAACTCCTGATTCTTGGCTTTTCAGCAAAAACTCATAACACAAGAAATATTCAGCATGAAGAGACGGTTTCAACCATATAAATAACTTGACCTATCTCTCTAAGATGAGGGAGAATTTCTCTCCCCCTCTTTTCTGACCTAACTTTTCATCAATGTTCAGACATGAAATTCTCTAAGCACACGAAACATAAATGAAATCTAATCATATGAGCATGTTCAGGGCTATGATTGTGACATGTTTTCTTCAAAAACCTAAAGCTAACAATGCCTAATAAGAGAGATAGAACTCCATGAATATACCTGTTCAGTTGGAATCGAGCTGGGCAATGGAGGATGTTTCAGAGTGAAATGATGACTTGTACAGCTTCCTTGAAGTGTAAGGATGCTTTTCCAATTCCTACTTTGTCTTGAAACTCCCTGAATCGAGCTAGTGAACTCCAACTGCAAAACAGAAAATTGAAAATGGTGAAGTGGCTTGGAGGTGTTACAGGTCTGATTTTAGGACATGGTTAGCTTGCATATATTGTAGGGAAGGTAAAGGAAAAGGTTTGAATCAAAATGCTTGAAGGGATTGGGAGTTTGCACTCAAACTGCAGGGGCTCCCCTGTTTGTGCAGTTTTGAGGTGATTTTGAGATGGAGGGTGCTTCAGATGGCAAAGGCTCGTGTGTTAGCTTGGATTTGGTCTATGAAAAGTGTTTGATAACTTTTTTTTCTGTTTCTAAGCTGAGATGAGAGTTAGCATAAGTTATGGACTTTTCTTCACACTTAAGCTACAAAATGCCACTTTGCTTTCTAGGTCAGTACAGGCCCTCTAACTATGCTGCTATCCCTTGCCTTGATCAGTGCAATTTGCCCACAAACTTGTGCCAAGAAGATCTTGCTTGTACTTGCTTGGATTTCTAATTGACATAAAGCAAGCTTTTCAAGAATGGAAATAATGCTTTTTCTAGTTTAGGCTTAATTCCTTGTGTAATGACCAAAGGCTTAGAATAACAACTTGATTCATTGGTTTTGCATTAAATTAAGGAGTGTAATTTGGTTTTAGGACCTGTAAAGTAGCACAAACTATGCTGAGTTCAAATTTGCCAAGTTTATGAACATGCTTTGATGAAGAACAAAAGTGAATTTTTGCCAACTTGTGAAATTCGAATCTCTCAAGTTATGAGGTTGTTTGATGAGTTCTTGGACATTTTGGAAAGCTTGGAATGTGTACTACATTCCATCTTTGAAATGCAAATCAAAATTCCAAGTGGAAGGGTATGAAAAGTGGCCTTGAAGTAGGGTAGAAAACCTTGTCAAAATAGGTCAAATTTCACTAAGTTAAAAGATGGTTTAGTGCCCTTATTCAAAAAATTATAACTTGAGATACAAGCTTCAAATGAGAAAACTTTGTGAATCAAAGTTGTAGACTATGCAACAAGCTACAACTTTCATGTTTTGACTTTTGTTTGAATCCAAATGGATCATGGTGAAAAGATGGGGTAAAGTTGGGAAAAAATTAGGGTTTTCCATAACTTAGAAAAATTCTAAGTTATGAAAAATTCCATTTTCTAACCCTAATTTGCATTTTGTGATTTCTTGGTGAACAAGTTTCATGATTTGGAATGTTTTTGATGAAAAATGAATCTTGACTCTTGATTTTGACCAAAAAGTCAAAGTTTGACTTTTCAGTGTACAGTCAAAATTGATCAATTGACTGGGAAATTCAACTGTCAATCTTGTGTACTTGGGATCTTTTGAGCTTGATGAACATGTCAAGATAATTCCATTGAGTCCTTGAGGCCATATGTGAACTTGGCTTGCCATTGGTTAGGTCAAACAGTCAAAAATTGCCTTTGTGCAGTCAAAACCCTAAAAATGACCATTTTGCCCTTTTGATGATCTGATCAAATTTCTTGTGGAATTGTTATCCAAACTTGATCAAATGGTCCATGTGAGTTCATAATGTTGATGTGGATCAAATTTCATGAGGTTTGACTGTCAATTGGCCACAGTTGACTTTTTTCCCAATACAGCTGATTTCTAGGTCAACTGCCCAATTGACTGGGTAAAACTTGGAATCAAGACTTGAAACTTGGCATGGGTAAACTTGGGAGTCCAACATGAAGCATGAAAGTCATTTTAGGCATCTTAGGTCAAAACATCCTTGGGCAAACACAAACCCTAATTTGAGTCCACAGTGCAAGGAGAAGTCTTGAGCAGAGGAAACCCTAACTGTATCTTGATCTTCAAAGGTCTTGTGATGAGAAAATGTTGGGGAAATGGGAGGGAAAATTTTGGGGTACAACAGTTGCCCCTGTTCAATCTTCTTGGACCTGAAGAGTTAGATTGGCAAGTTTGCCTTTCGTGACTCGAGGGTAAAAGGAGATTGGACACTAGAGTGCCCGGAAATTTGCACTCTCATGCTGGAGTCTCAACAATGTGGTGTCGGGAATGGACTTATAGATGCCATTTGGAGAGATGGTGGATAGGGAGATGGGCTTATAGATGCCATCTGGAGAAGTGACGGAACCTTGTCGGGAATGGGCTTATAGATGCCATTTGGAAGTGTCGGTCGCAGAAGAGATTCCTTTGCGAGAAACTTGTGTATTTGAGGAAGGAGGATGTCTTCCTGGCTTGTTACAGGTGTTTGATCCTCAGTCTCCTGATGCAGATATGCCCTGGCTGGATACAGGTATCGAATCTACAATTGGTTGCTCACAGATGTGCCCTGGCTGGATACAGGAGTCGAATCTGGAAATAGTCGTCAATAGATGTGCCCTGGCTGGATACAGGAATCGAATCTTTGAACTCTTCAGATGTGCCCTGGCTAGATACAGGAATCGAGTCTGGAAATGTAGTCAACAGATATGCCCTGGCTGGATACAGGAGTCGAATCCGGAAATGTTGTAGCTGACAGATGTGCCCTGGCTGGATACAGGAATCGAATCTTTGAACTCTTCAGACGTGCCCTGGCTAGATACAGGAATCGAGTCTGGAAATGTAGTAGTTGATAGATGTGCCCTGGATGGATACAGGAATCGAATCTTTAAACTCTGCGGACGTGCCCTGGCTAGATACAGGAGTCGAGTCTAGAAACTGATCACTCTCAGATGTGCCCTGGCTAGATACAGGTATCGAATCTGGAATTGTGACAGTTGAAGGTAGTCATTTTTGAGATTGTCTTTTTCCTGAAAAGGCAAAGACGTAAGTTGTATGCAATGTCATGATGTATGATATGCATGATGTCATGATGTTCAACATTTGATGTTGTATGCGTTTCATCATGTATGTAAGCAAGATGTATGAAAATGTGAAATGTTTATGAGTGTAATTTCATCTTAGGAAAATAAATCCTTGACGAATGGCCGGGAAGCTGCTCTGCGGAAGAGATACTTGGCCGAAGTTTTGATGAGAGGCCTGCTGAAGACTTTAATGATGGATTCCGCTGAGGATGATGGTGATAAACTCCGCTGGGGAACTCCGAAGATAAACTCTGCTTGGGAATACCAAAGATAGACTCCGCTGGGGACTGAAGGAACTTTGCCGAGAGCGATCTTCCGTGGCTTTTAGCTGAGGATAACCTAGTTATAAGTCCTTGTGAGGAAATAACCCTAAATAAAACTCGGGCGAGACGTCCGTACTTTGCAGGGGATAAGCTTCCAGAATCTACTGGGGATGAGCTTTAAGACCGGCCCGGGAATGTTGGGCTTCTTCAGGATCGACGGGGGATCAACTTCTCTTGGGGAAAGTATTGCTGAACCTTGTTTTACTCTGCGGGGAGTTAAGATGATTTGGCCACATTTTTCAGTTGAACCTACCTTGGTGCCTTGGCGGACAAAACAACTAGACTGCATTAGACAACTCCACATTGCCCCTGTCTTTGATGTCACCTATAATTAATCTCTTGTTTTATATGCAAATATTTATGAATCAGCAATTTAATGTCAAATGCATATATCAAAAATGAACATTGGACGTTCTTCGCAAGACAAAACAGAAAAAAGGGGAAACAATGGTAATTTGTATGGACAAGTGAATTTGTATTGATTTAAACTTTGCCTGTGAATAGGCGTTTTTTTGTACAAGAGACTGACATCCTAGTAAGAGGATATCGCCAAATAGTATAGAGTTTACAATTTGAAAAAGGAAACAAAACAGCTATGTGAACAATCCCACTGGGTTCCAACTCTGCTATCGCCTTTATGTCTTCGAACGTCTCATCGCTTTGCTGCCTAATTTGAAGATGAAGCTGATTGATTAATGCCGAAATCTGGAGTCAGATAGTTGATGCCGAATTCCGGATGCGAAGTGATCCAATGAGACATAGTGTTACGCTTTTATCCCTAACTTTTGCCTGGACTGCCCTTTCGGGTTTTCAGTCCACCGGGATACCCTTTTTTGCCCAAGCTGCCTTTTCAGGTTTTCGACTTGCCGGGTGTACAGATTTTTATTCATTTCATCCCTTATTTTTGCCCGAACCCTTTTGGTTCGCCGGGAAGCCCTTATTTTTTGCCTAGGTATGTCAACCTAGCGGGTCTTTTATTTATGCGTAGTATTTTTTCACTATGTCTGCATTGGCGGGGTGAGGAAGGTCGTCACCATCCATGGTGGTTAGGATCATGGCTCCTCCTGAGAACACACGCTTAACCACAAATGGCCCTTCGTAAGTAGGGGTCCATTTGCCTCGGGGATCACTTTGAGGAAGGATGATGCGCTTGATTACCAGGTCCCCAACTTGATACTCTTGCGGTCTGACTTTCTTGTTAAATGCCCTGATCATTCGTTTCTGATACGTTTGACCATGACAGATAGCAGTGAGCCTCTTTTCGTCAATCAGATTTAATTGATCAAGTCGAGTCTGGATCCAATCATCTTCATTCAAGTCTGCATCCTTCATTATCCGGAGAGAGGGTATCTGGATTTCGATCGGCAAGACTGCCTCCATGCCATAGACCAAAGAGAAAGGAGTTGCCCCGGTTGACGTCCTTGCTGAGGTGCGGTACCCATGAAGAGCGAACGGTAACATCTCGTGCCAATCTTTATAGGTCACTGTCATCTTCTGCACAATTTTCTTGATATTCTTATTGGCTGCCTCTACAGCCCCATTCATCTTCGGCCGGTAGGGAGAAGAATTATGGTGCTGTATCTTGAATTGTTCACAGAGTTCAGTGATCATTTTGTTATTGAGATTGGTACCATTATCCGTAATGATTCTTTCTGGGACGCCGTACCGACAGATCAGATTATGCCGGATGAAACGCGCCACGACGCTCTTGGTTACTGTGGCATAGGAAGCTGCCTCAACCCATTTCGTGAAGTAATCGATCGCCACCAAGATGAAGCGATGCCCATTGGATGCCGTTGGTCGGATTTCACCGATCATATCGATGCCCCACATTGCGAAAGTCCAAGGTGCCGTCAGGACATTCAAAGGAACTGGAGGGATATGCACCTTGTCAGCATAGATCTGGCACTTATGACAAGTTCGGGAGTGTTGGTAACAATCGGCTTCCATTGTGGACCAGAAATATCCTGCCCGAAGGATTTTCTTAGCCATGGTGTGTCCACTGGAATGTGTTCCAAATGTACCTTCATGCAGTTCCATCATGATTTTCTCCGCTTCAGCCTTATCCACACAACGCAGCAGAGTCGAATCATGATTCCGTTTGTAGAGAATGTCGTTGCTGAGGAAGAATTTTGCAGCAAATCTCCTCATGAACTTCTTATCATTGACAGATGCACCTTCCGGGTATTCCTGAACCTCCAAGTACCTCTTTACCTCGTGATACCAGGGTTTTTCAGTCACCTTTTCAGCCTCGAGCTCGCAGCAGTATGCCGGTTCATCCAACTTCCAGATTATGATTCGGGGAGCCTCATTGTCCCATTTAACTTTGAACATTGAAGACATCGTGGCTAGTGCGTCCGCCAGCTGATTCTCCTCTCTGGGGAAATGCTCAAAAGTTATCTCTTCAAAGTGAGGGAGCAAGGTCGACACATACTCCTTGTAAGGAATAAGATTCGGGTGTTTCGTATCCCACTCGCTCTTGATCTGATTGATCACGAGAGCGGAATCTCCGAAGACACTTAGAAACTTGATCCTCAAATCGATTGCAGCTTGTAAACCCATGATACATGCCTCATATTCTTCCATATTGTTGGTGCAGCTGAAACATAATCGGGCGGTGAGTGGAGTATGCGTTCCTTTGGGAGATATGATTACAGCGCCGACGCCGTTACCCAGAGCATTGGAGGATCCATCAAAATGCATAGACCATCGGGATCCTTCCTCAGGTCCTTCATCCGGTCCAGGTACTTCACAGTCAGTTACCACCATGATGTCTTCGTCAGGAAAATCAAAGTTCAATGATTGGTAATCATCTACAGGTTGGTGTGCCAAATGATCCGCCAGTACACTTCCCTTAATTGCTTTCTGAGTTGTATACTGGATATCATATTCTGTTAAGATCATTTGCCATCTCGCTATTCTTCCAGACAGAGCGGGCTTTTCAAATATGTACTTGATGGGATCCATCTTTGAAATCAATAAAGTAGTGTGAGTCAGCATATACTGTCTCAGCCGGCGAGCAGCCCATACAAGAGCGCAGCAAGTTTTCTCAAGCAGTGAGTAACGAGACTCACAGTCGGTAAACTTTTTGCTCAAGTAATAAATAGCGTGCTCTTTTCGGCCAGACTCGTCATGCTGCCCCAGCACACACCCCATTGAATTATCAAGTACCGTCAAGTATAGTATCAGAGGTCTTCCTTCCACCGGTGGCATAAGAATGGGTGGCTCTTGGAGATATTCCTTTATCCTTTCAAAGGCGGCCTGACATTCATCATTCCAGCGTACCACTTGATCTTTCTTCAGTAATTTGAAGATCGGCTCACAAGTAGCGGTTAGATGTGAGATGAATCGGGCAATGTAATTAAGTCGTCCTAGGAAACCTCTGACTTCTTTCTCTGTTTTTGGAGTCGGCATCTCTTGTATGGCTTTTACCTTGGCAGGATCCACCTGAATACCTTTATCACTTACAATGAAACCTAGCAACTTTCCGGATCTTACCCCAAAGGTGCATTTGTTGGGATTCAACCTCAGCTTGTATAACTTGAGTCGATCAAACAACTTCCTCAGATGGTCAAGGTGCTCCTCCTCAGTTTGAGACCTCGCTATCATGTCATCAACGTATACTTCAATCTCATGATGGATCATATCATGAAATAAAGCAACCATGGCACGTTGATAGGTTGCCCCAACATTTTTCAATCCGAATGGCATGACCTTATAACAGAAGGTACCCCACTGAGTCACGAAGGTAGTCTTCTCCATATCCTCTGGAGCCATCTTAATCTGATTATACCCTGAAAAACCATCCATGAAAGAGAACACCTTGTGTTGAGCTGTATTGTCAACAAGGACATCGATGTGAGGTAGGGGGAAGTCATCCTTGGGGCTGGCCCTGTTCAGATCCCTGTAGTCGACACACATTCTGACTTTACCGTCCTTCTTCGGTACTGGCACCACATTGGCAACCCATTGAGGGTAAGAAGTCACTGCAAGGAACCCGGCATCAAACTGCTTCATAACCTCGGCCTTGATCTTTTCAGACATCTCTGGACGCATCCGTCGAACTTTTTGCTTTACCGGAGGGCATTCTTCCTTGGTTGGCAGGTGGTGAACTACAATGTCGGCATCCAAACCAGGCATATCTTCATAGGACCAAGCAAAAATTTCCATGTAGTCTTGTAGCATCTGGATCAATCGTTGCTTCACGCTGAGCTCTAGATTGGCACCAATCTTGACCTCTTTCCTATTTGTCTCAGTACCCAAGTTAATTGTCTCCACAGGCTCTTCATGTGGTTGAATAGCCCTCTCTTCCTGAAGTAGCAGTCTCGCAAGTTCACCAGGCACTTCGCAATCATCTTCACCTTCGTCTTCGGCCAAGTTGATCGGATTTTCGAAGTCATAACTGGCGGTAGCAGAGCTGTTACCAGTAAGATCCAGAGTGGATTGAAACCTGTATAAGTGAGTGTGTGTAAATATAGCTGTTTTGCAATATGTATAACACAGAAAGAAAAAAAAAGAGCACAAGATTTGAAATGCAACAAACGTCCAATGTTTTGATTGATGATATATGAAAATGTCATACAAAAAGCCCTCACAAATGGAGCTACGATGCCCCGGGTAGGACACCGAGCCAACAGAGTTTTAACATATTGTTTGTTACAAATTGAAAATCAAAAGAAATCAATTACTGCGTGACAAATGTGATAGGGGTAAAATCCTTTGCCGTCCAGTTGCTAGGTCCGTTGCTGGTAGTCGGGTAGATCCAACTGTCAAACTCAACTTCCTCCACATCCTCCTCGATAGCATTCACCCTTGAGCTGGAAATAAACACTGGAGCCTTTCCGATCTTCTCTTTGCGCACCGCCTTCTGAGCCTCTGCAGTAAAGCCTAGCCCAAACTTGTCGTTCTTCTGAGTGAAGTCAGGAAGCTGACCCCAGTGTGCACAATTGCCTTTCTGAACCACAGCCCGGGCATCCTTTAGGGAAGCCATCTTCAAGGAATCATTCTCCTCGGTCATTGTCTCTGCAGCTGCTGAAATTGGATGCACCTCCTCGAAATGCTGGAAGGGGGTTTCAATGAACTCTCCGTCCATCTCGATGTACCTGAAGGAATTCAAATGGCTCACCATATACTCCTCTTCTCCTTGTACAGTGACGATCTTCCCCCTAACGGGATACTTCAGCTTTTGGTGCAAGGTGGAGGTCACTGCCCCAGCTTTATGGATCCAAGGTCGACCCAACAGACAAGAGTACGACGGACGTATATCCATCACGTAAAAGGTAGAGTCAAACACTTGAGAGCCCACACGAATAGGGATGTTAACCTCCCCATGAACCATCCTTTTGGAACCGTCAAAGGCCCTGACGATGATATTGCTGGGTTTCAACTCCAGGCCCTCATAATCCAGACGATCTAAAGCCTTTTTCGGAAGAACATTCAAGGATGAACCAGTATCCACTAATACATGTGCCAGAGTGGTGCCCCTGCATTCAATAGAGACATGCAGGGCATCATTGTGGTCTCTCCCTTTTGCGGTCAGGTCAGCATCTGAAAAACCCAAGCCGTTGTCCGCCGTCAGATTCGCTATGCAGTCAGTGAACTGAACTGCAGACGTCTCCTGCGGCACATGGGCCGTCTTGAGAAATGAGATCAAGGCCTTAGCATGGGCCTCGGAGCATAGCAATAGGGAGAGCAGGGAGATCTTGGAGGGTGTATGCCCCAACTGCTCGACAACATTAAAATCACTCTTCTTTATTATTTTCAGAATCTCCTCCATTTCTTGTCGGGAGGCCTCAGCATTTACGGGTATTGGTGCCTCCATCCGGGCAGGCTCTTCTTCAATCCCTTTGCCCCGAGCATTTGATGACTCGGCAGCAGGGGACACAATTTGATCAGCAACAGGACTAGGTAAACTTACAGGTTTTATGAGGAGGGGTTTTCGAATAGCGGGCGGCGCAATGTCAGGCGAGAAGAGCCTGCCACTGCGGGTGACTTTAGCTGGACCGGTGATATCGCAGATACTGGCACTAGCGTCAAATTCTTGTTTGATTCCATTTACATACACGTCTGCCCCATAATGCCAGGGGACAGCTTTATCAGACACGTAAGAGAGGGGCCCTGGAACAGTAATGATCACAGGCGCAACTGTCATGATTTGAATAGGCTTCTTTGGGGGAGCCTTGATTGGATTTTTGAAGATGGTAATTACAGAAACTTCTTTCGTCGGAACCAATTGAACAGCAGTCTTTTTGAATAGAATCTCCTTGCTATCCATTAGGCCTTGGATGCCTAACCTTAGCAGGGGACAATCAGATAGGGAAATAGCACAGAATGGGCAACCCTCGCCGCAACCCGGAAATAAACCGGCCCGCAGTAGGTTCTTCTTAACAGTCTTCAGAGGGGTAACAACTTCATTTACCGAAACAGCGTACACTTCTTCCTCAATGGCATTTACCCTATGCTGGGGCATAGGAGCCGTTACAACATTTGGTCTTTCCGGCGCTTCAAACTGAATTTCCTTTGCGTCGATCAGATCTTGCACTTTGTTTCTCAAGGCCCAGCAATCATCAGTAGTGTGTCCGGGACTATCAGAATGATAAGCACGCCGGGCATTTGGGTTGTATTTAGGAGACGCAGTGTTGACGACCTTAGGAGCTTCTTTGAGGGTCACCAGGTTGGTGGATAACAATTGGGGTAAAATTTGAGATAATGTCATACTCAATCGGGTATACTGCCTCTTGGGCCTTTCGCTTCTTTGTTGATTGTACTGCTGAGGAGCAGCAACAGGTTTGGAGATGACCAAAGCATTGACGGCTTGGCGACTTTCGGGCTTGACTTGTCTTCTAGGACCATAGACGGCGCTTGCTTCTCTCTTAAATGGCCTCTTCTCAGCACTTGTAGAGGCAGCCTTCTGTATCTTGCCTGACCTGATGCCAGCTTCAATTCTTTCTCCTGTTAATATCAAATCTGTGAATCCAGCGGAGGAGTTACCAACCAAATGATTGAAAAACGGACCAGACAACGTTCCCAGAAACATATCAACCAGCTCTCGATCAGTTAATGGAGGCTGCACCCTGCCAGCCAAATCTCTCCATTTTTGAGCGTACTCTTTGAACCCTTCACCCGTTCCTAGAGTCATACCCTGAAGTTGGGTACGCGTAGGAGCGAGATCAGAATTGTATTGGTATTGTCTGTAGAATGCGGTTGCCAAATCTTCCCAGTGTCGGATGCTAGCTCCATCCAATTGGTAGAACCATTCAAGCTGTGACCCCGAGAGGCTGTCCTGGAAGAAGTGAATCCAGAGGTTCTTATCCGCCGTGTAAGGTTGAATTTTCCTTACGTACGACCTTAGATGTAGCTTTGGGCAGGAGACCCCATCATACTTGGCGAAGGCAGGCGCCTTAAACTTGTGTGGGATGACTACCCCAGAAGATAACCCCAAATCTCCGAAATCCAGTCCCGGCACATTCTGAATCTCCATGGCGCTCAAGCGGTCCTCCAATTGTTTGTATCTGTCAGCAGCAGGTGGGTATTGTTCGTCGTTATAGTCCGTCTCGTTGTCGGAGACTGCGGGACTAGGAGCTCCTCCCCCTTGGGGACTGTTTTTCTCAGTAGAAGAAGTGGTTGGATCAGCTTCATTGTGGAGTGTGTTCCCAAATCTGCGTCCGGTGTTGAACAATGCAGTCCTCTTTTTCTTCTTCTTCTTTAGGAGTAGAGTCTTCAACTCTTGCTGACCTTGGGCTAGGCTTAGGACCATCTCTTGAAACTGTGCACTTTGGGCCTGAAGGGATTTGATTGCTTGCTCACTGGATGAGTCTGGATTCATGATGACTGTTCAAAATAAACAGCGAAGGAGATTAAGCAACCTGTGAAATAGGGTACCTGCTATGCATATGGTGTAATGGAATGCGTATGTTTTATGTTTTCAAAGACAAACAAGATTCAACTTTGTAGACAAAAAGGGAAACACACTTCATTAGATTAAAATTTTCAATTGTTCAACAACTTGCCCTTAGGCATTACAGGAATGAAAAATACTGGAAAGGAAATAAACTATAAAAGGAAACATCCAAAGCTCCTCAATGCTCCCATGGCCTCCTCTTTTCAGTGCTGATGTAGTTGTTCAGGACCCGTTCTTCCTCCAATTGCTTAGTCAGCCTTTGGATCTTCCTTTCCTGCTCGTTGAACTTCTCCCGATAGAAATCCCGTTCTTCCTTTAGTTGTGCCCAAGATCTCTTCATTGTATCAAAATCAGTGGGTATCTGAGGGGGGAGGACAGTTGGAGGAATCCCATCTTCAACAGAAGACTCAAGAATGAGAGGTTTAACAGCTTCGTAGGGCATACCTAATTTCTGAGCACGGATGCGGACCCATTTGCAATAGGGCTTCAATGGCAGAGAAGTCTTTGGTCCTAACTCATGTGGGTCAGCTTTGTGAATTCTGTCCCAAGCTCTAATGAATCCCTGGCGTAGTTTGTCACTGCCTGCCTGAAACTCAAAATGGAAGTGAGGAACCAGCATCTCATGAGGCCCGTCTCCTCTGGCTCTTCCAAACTGACGGAGAGCTAAACACGGATTGTAAGAGATTCCTCCTTGGATACCAATCAACGGGACATTAGGGTATTCTCCGCAACGGTCGATAACAGCTACCTCATCCAAACCTCTGAGAGTCCAGGTGATGTCATTATCAGTGAGAGACATTAACCTCCGAGCCCAGCCTTTTCCTTCTTCATTCTTCAGCACGAACTTAGGAAGGTGCGAAATAAACCACCTTACTAGCAAAGGAGCACAACACCACGGAGTTCCCCGTTTTCGAGCAGTACGAGCATGGAGTTGTTGTAGAATGTCACCCAAGAGAGTGGGTACCGGATTCCGAGACATGAAGATTCTTATGACATGGATACTGATAAAGGTGTCAGGGTTGGGAAACAATACCAGACCATAGATCAAAAGAGCCAGAATATCCTCATATGCCTTGAAGTCCAAGTCACTCCAGAAATCATTAGCCTTGCCAACAAGAAATTTGACCAAAAAGCCCTTGATCCCATTTCTAGTTTCCCAGTTGGACAACACCTCTTCTTTAGTCAAGGGGAGAATTGCAGCAATCTCTTCGGGCCTAGGAGTCTTTTCCAAACCAGTGAATGGAGTTTGTTCCAAGACAGGGATCCCAAGCAGGTAAGAGAACTCTTCCAGGGTAGGAACCAGCTGGAAGTCTTGAAAGGTGAAACAGTGATACAGAGGGTCATAAAATTGGGTCAGAACACTTATCAGTTGTTGGTCCCATTTTGCAGTGACCAAACTGAGAAGAGAACCATGCCTCCGAATGAAGGAAGTGGTATTTGGAATTCTGCTAACCAACTCATCAAGCAACTCAGGTGAACGAACAAAGCTGAACCGGATAGTATTCCTTCGCACAGGCATCATAATGTCCTGTAAAACAGAGCAAAGATGAAACCTCTTTTGTCTTTGAAATGGGTTAGCCTTTTACACAGGATGCATGCAATGGTATGATGGAATGATGCTATGATGAAACACACCACAAATATTCACATAGACAGATAAGGCACACAAGTCACACAAGACACCCTTAGGTTTCAGGCCAGCATGAGTTTCAGGTATTACCCTCTTTTGGTTTTGTTGGTTAAAACCTGTCCTATCAGAAGTAACCGGGTTCTAGAGGATCTCAAATCATTGGCTACCCTCAATCGGTCATAACTCCAGCATCGCAATCTTTTCTCGCGGCCAGAACCATCTCGAGAGTTTAGCCTCAATGAGTGTAGCATACTGCTACTGTCCTAATAGCCAAGTTGGTCAATTTAGGGTTGTAAGGTCGGTTGGTGTTTAATGACCCCTTAGAAGACCTATATTCTCCCCGTTACAACACAAGGGATATAGGTACAGACTAAGATGCCACACCAACGTAGCCACTGCTTCACCCATGTCGGTCTACGCCGGACAGGTCCCTCACATATTATGCTACCTAAAAAGGGTTTTTCCCAGATCCGGGTTAGGATCTATGAAACTCCGATACAAAGCCCACAAATGTAAAAGCAAACAAAGCAAACAATTGAAAACAAAGGTGATCTAAACCCTAAGGTTACTCCACTTTTAGTCAATCCCCAGCAGAGTCGCCAGTTCTGTGATACGGTGGGAGAACTGACTTGAGGTTTTGCGTTTGTATTCGCAAATGTTGCGGTTAGCAAGAGTCGCCACCGACTTTTTATTTTATCCTAAGGAAAGGTTAAAAAGCACAGCAAAAACCTTTTGAGATGTTTTCTTGGGTTCGGGGAGTAGATTATAGAAAGGGAAGGTATTAGCACCCTTTCTATCCATGGTTATCCATGGGCTCTTAGTTACTTGCTTAGATCACTTGCCTTTTGTTTTCAATTGTTTTAAATGGTGCTTGAGTGTGTGGGTTTTGAAAATGTTTTTGAAAAGAGGCCAATGTGGTGGCAACCTTTGTAATGATCCATGTGGGGATGTATACAAAGATGTATGTCTTTTGAAAAAGTTTTCATTTTGTTTTTGAAAGTTTTGTTTTGAAAGTGTTGTGATGTGTGATTTTGAATTTAGACAAGTGTTTTGTTTTGCAAGTTGATTCAAGTAACTAAGAGGTTATCTACTCCTAAATTTCTCAAAAGATCATTGCTATACTTTTAACCCTTTTGACAAGTTTGCTCCACCATTATATTTGGTGGGCAAGTTTGTGTTAGGATGTGAGAGGGACAGGCGCGGGTCATCGTTTTGGACCATAATTGCAACGGCGTTAAATGTCCTTGGGCAATTTTCTCTAAGGGACTTGATCATTTGTTTTTGTTTGTTTTGAAAAGTTTTCTCGAGGGACTATGATCATTCAAATTGTTTGTTTTGCCCAAAGAAGTTTAACATACAATATGGCCCATTTATTTGAAGGCAACAAGTGGAATACCCTAGGGGGTGCAAGTGTGATTTGTGTGTCCATTTTCATGCTTGTTTATCTTGTATTAGGTCAAACTATTTTTTATCGTTTTTCGCATACAAACCCTAATTCTAACATGTTATCATTAGAAAGCAGTAAAGTGCGAAATTAAAATTACTAAACTATTACACAACCAAATATGGGAAGGGGGGTACAAAGGTCCAAATGGGGATATTGACAAGAATTTAAATCTAAATTATTACATCAATTGAATATTTGCAAGGTAAATAAATTGCATAATTAAATGGAAATTAAATAAATATGTGAAATGCAAAAAAAAAAAAGTTTTTTTATGTGTATGAGAAAAGTATGGTTTATGTAAAAGGGAAAAGAAAATAAAAATGTATTATTTTTTGAGTATTTTGGACTTGGGGTAAAAAACCCTAATTTTAAAGAAAAAAAGTATTATTTTCTAATTTAATACAACTATTTACTTATTATTTATAAAAATAAAATAAAATGAAGTGTATTGTGAAAAAAGGTATTTTTATATCAAATATTAATAAAAATGAAAAAATTCAAGTATTTTTATATTTTTGTCTTAAATATATTAATCATCACATATATATATATATATTTATATATTAAACCCTAAATATGTATTATATACAAAATAAATATTTATTTAATACTTTAATAAAATAAATAAAAAGGGTATCTTTTGTGTGAAGTATTTTCAGAATGTAAACAAAAAATAAAAGTTGTATTTATAATATTTTTATATTTACTCTAATAATAGTATATATATATATATATTTATGCACAAATAAAGAAAATAAACAAATAAATATGCAATAAATGCAAAAAATGATAAAAAAAATATTTTTAATTTTTTAATGTCATGAGAAAAAATAAACAAAGTCAAACAAAAAAGAAAAAGTCAGAAATGTTAAAAAAATAAACAAATGGGCTCAGGGGGGTGTGAATCAAGAAAGATGGTGTGGAAATCAAAATTACACAGGCCCAGCCCACTTCACTCCTTCTTCAACCTCCAGCTTCAAACGTTTGAAAAAAACGCGCGCTTCTTGCTTCAATGTCTAACTCCTGATTCTTGGCTTTTCAGCAAAAACTCATAACACAAGAAATATTCAGCATGAAAAGACGGTTTCAACCATGTAAATAACTTGACCTATCTCTCTAAGATGAGGGAGAATTTCTCTCCCCCTCTTTTCTGACCTAACTTTTCATCAATGTTCAGACATGAAATTCTCTAAGCACACGAAACATAAATGAAATCTAATCATATGAGCATGTTCAGGGCTATGATTGTGACATGTTTTCTTCAAAAACCTAAAGCTAACAATGCCTAATAAGAGAGATAGAACTCCATGAATATACCTGTTCAGTTGGAATCGAGCTGGGCAATGGAGGATGTTTCAGAGTGAAATGATGACTTGTACAGCTTCCTTGAAGTGTAAGGATGCTTTTCCAATTCCTACTTTGTCTTGAAACTCCCTGAATCGAGCTAGTGAACTCCAACTGCAAAACAGAAAATTGAAAATGGTGAAGTGGCTTGGAGGTGTTACAGGTATGATTTTAGGACATGGTTAGCTTGCATATATTGTAGGGAAGGTAAAGGAAAAGGTTTGAATCAAAATGCTTGAAGGGATTGGGAGTTTGCACTCAAACTGCAGGGGCTCCCCTGTTTGTGCAGTTTTGAGGTGATTTTGAGATGGAGGGTGCTTCAGATGGCAAAGGCTCGTGTGTTAGCTTGGATTTGGTCTATGAAAAGTGTTTGATAACTTTTTTTTCTGTTTCTAAGCTGAGATGAGAGTTAGCATAAGTTATGGACTTTTCTTCACACTTAAGCTACAAAATGCCACTTTGCTTTCTAGGTCAGTACAGGCCCTCTAACTATGCTGCTATCCCTTGCCTTGATCAGTGCAATTTGCCCATAAACTTGTGCCAAGAAGATCTTGCTTGTACTTGCTTGGATTTCTAATTGACATAAAGCAAGCTTTTCAAGAATGGAAATAATGCTTTTTCTAGTTTAGGCTTAATTCCTTGTGTAATGACCAAAGGCTTAGAATAACAACTTGATTCATTGGTTTTGCATTAAATTAAGGAGTGTAATTTGGTTTTAGGACCTGTAAAGTAGCACAAACTATGCTGAGTTCAAATTTGCCAAGTTTATGAACATGCTTTGATGAAGAACAAAAGTGAATTTTTGCCAACTTGTGAAATTCGAATCTCTCAAGTTATGAGGTTGTTTGATGAGTTCTTGGACATTTTGGAAAGCTTGGAATGTGTAATACAATCCATCTTTGAAATGCAAATCAAAATTCCAAGTGGAAGGGTATGAAAAGTGGCCTTGAAGTAGGGTAGAAAACCTTGTCAAAATAGGTCAAATTTCACTAAGTTAAAAGATGGTTTAGTGCCCTTATTCAAAAAATTATAACTTGAGATACAAGCTTCAAATGAGAAAACTTTGTGAATCAAAGTTGTAGACTATGCAACAATCTACAACTTTCATGTTTTTACTTTTGTTTGAATCCAAATGGATCATGGTGAAAAGATGGGGTAAAGTTGGGAAACAATTAGGGTTTTCCATAACTTAGAAAAATTCTAAGTTATGAAAAATTCCATTTTCTAACCCTAATTTGCATTTTGTGATTTCTTGGTGAACAAGTTTCATGATTTGGAATGTTTTTGATGAAAAATGAATCTTGACTCTTGATTTTGACCAAAAAGTCAAAGTTTGACTTTTCAGTGTACAGTCAAAATTGATCAATTGACTGGGAAATTCAACTGTCAATCTTGTGTACTTGGGATCTTTTGAGCTTAATGAACATGTCAAGATAATTCCATTGAGTCCTTGAGGCCATATGTGAACTTGGCTTGCCATTGGTTAGGTCAAACAGTCAAAAATTGCCTTTGTGCAGTCAAAACCCTAAAAATGACCATTTTGCCCTTTTGATGATCTGATCAAATTTCTTGTGGAATTGTTATCCAAACTTGATCAAATGGTCCATGTGAGTTCATAATGTTGATGTGGATCAAATTTCATGAGGTTTGACTGTCAATTGGCCACAGTTGACTTTTTTCCCAATACAGTTGATTTCTAGGTCAACTGCCCAATTGACTGGGTAAAACTTGGAATCAAGACTTGAAACTTGGCATGGGTAAACTTGGGAGTCCAACATGAAGCATGAAAGTCATTTTAGGCATCTTAGGTCAAAACATCCTTGGGCAAACACAAACCCTAATTTGAGTCCATAGTGCAAGGAGAAGTCTTGAGCAGAGGAAACCCTAACTGTATCTTGATCTTCAAAGGTCTTGTGATGAGAAAATGTTGGGGAAATGGGAGGGCAAATTTTGGGGTACAACACCGTGCTCCCTTGGTTAGAAGTGTTTTTCCACTTGAGGTGATCTTTTTATTGAGAAGGTTTTTGTTCACTAGATATTCGTCATGCGAATTTCTCTACTGTTGAACAAATAGTCATATGCAAATAATGTTATTTTAAGAATGCAAAGCTTATGTCTGTCTTGAAGTTTGAAAATTCATTTTTTAGTAAAACAAACAAATTTTCTAAAAGTGTGATGTCAACTCAGGATTTATAGCAAACCTTATAGGAGTCAGGATACCTTTTGTAACAATATGCTTTTGAACTAACCCATGCTTCATCTAGGACTTTTAAGGGTTATAACGTGGCCTGGTTCACGATTTAAGAAACAAAGGATAAAGGCTCAAATTTTATTTGTACCCACCCGTTCTTCGTGATGTTCTTTGATCCTAAACTCAGCTAGTTATGCATTTAGATCCTGTTTGAGTCTTTGCTCTGATATTCCAATGATGGTTCGGATACTGACAGTTTATTTTGAATAGGCAGTCATTTCTTTTTTGTTGAGGGTTTGTAGGACCTCTTTCTTTTTTATTTTATTATCCCTGTCTTTTTCCTGAACTGTTCCTTTTTGTGATTACAGTCAGCGGGATGCCCCAGTGTTTTTTCTTAAGTCTCCTTCATAGGTTTTGACTTAATGGGCTTTTATTTCGAGAGATAACGACTTCCTGTCTTGATGATTATAGGGAACCATCACCGTATTTTGTTTCAGAAGGATGTCTTTGATTCCATTCATTGTGTATGAAGTGGCAGATTGTGACTGAATGCGCCTCTGAATTAACTGAGAAAACTACCATGTCCCAGGTTATGATTAAGGGTTTTAATATGTGTGAAAAGAAAAACTCCTACTTCTTTGGCTCGAAGGGGTTGACTAGGGATTATCTTCCTTATAACTCCATTGTTTAGGATTTGAAACAACGCTAGTACATCATCAATAAGGTCTATTCAAAAGCATATTATAGAGATTGTGGTATCATTTTCGTCATCCTCCATCTAAAGGATTACAGTTTTTAGTCGAGAGTTGAATATCACAAAAAGGAAATATAAAGCAATTTGAGCATAATGAAAACAAATTAATTCAAGACAGACATGTGTAATGCATTAATGAAATAATAGAGTTTGACATGACAATAATTGTTCGAATAAGCAAAGAAAATACAACTTCATAATTTAAATGAACAAAAATGCTTTCAATCCTAGCCATGTTTTGTCAAGGGAGCAGTGATCATGTTGGGAGTCTCAGGAGGGTCGAATTTGATCTCCTTGGCATTAATCATATTCTGAATTTTATATTTCAGCACCCAACAATCGTTAGTATCGTGCCCCAGGCTGCCAGAATGATAAGCACACCTTGCATCTGAGTTGTAGTTAGGAGAAGAAGTCTTAGGGTTTGGATGAGGGTTTATCACCGTAATCAGATTCATCTTCAACATGTGTTATAATGCTTGTGACAATGGCATGTTGATTTGGGTGAACTGCCTTTGAGGTCTTTCCACCTTGGTTGATTGTTTTGTTGTTGTGGTCGTTGTGTGCGTGCCGAATTAGAGATCAGTACTGCCCCCACAGATTGGTGGTAGTCTTCCCTGCTACGCCCCTTATGGCCGTGCACAGCATTGGCTTCCCTCTTGCCACCAAATGACTTCTTCTCTGTACTCGAAGAGGTATTTTTCTGGATCTTGCCACTCCGGATCCTAACTTCTACTCTTTCTCCAGTCAATATCAGCTCGGTGTAACCAGCTGAGGAGCTACCAATCAAGTGATTGAAGAAAGAACCAGACAACATACCAAGGAACATATCCACCAACTCCCTATCAGACAAAGGGGGTTGGACTCTCCCTTCCAGATCTCTCCATTTCTGTGCATACTCTGGAGTTGAGTACGGGTAGGGGCAAGGTCAGCGTTATATTGATACTGCTTGTAAAAAGCAGCAACCAGATCTTCCCAGTTACAGACATTGGTTTCCTCTAGTTGATAGAACCATTCAAGCTGATTCCTAGATAGACTGTCCTAAAAGAAATGGATCCACAAGTTCCTATCAGCGGTGTGAGGCTTAATCTTTCTGACATAAGAACGGTGATGGAGTTTTGGGCAGGACACCCCATCATACTTTGCAAAAATTGGAGCTTTGAACTTCTGCAGGATGACCACTCCCGACACCAATCCCAATTCTTCGAAATCCAACCCAGGTATCCTCTGGACCTCCATAGAATTCAAGCGATCTTCCAATTGCTTGTATCTATCCTCAGTGGGAGGATACTGCTCTTCATTGTAGTCGGTATCATTGTCCGAAACATCAGGACTAGGATATTTCTCCCTTGTTTCTTCTTCTTTATTCTCCCCTTCCTTAGATGAAGAGGTCAGATCGACTTGTTGCTTCAACGTCCCTCTAAACCTTCTGCCTATATTCAGAATATCGGCGGCCTTCTTCTTTTTCTTTTTCTCTTTCAGGATGAGGGTTTTCAGATCCTCCTGCCCTTTTTCCAAATTTATGAACATTTGCTGGAACTGGGCTTTTATGCCTGAAGGTCCTTGATGCTTTGTTCGGAATACATTTTTGTTTAAATAAATAGCGAAGAAGATGAGAAACTTGTAATGGTACCTGTAGTGATGTGTATAATATGCATGCAATGTTTTCAAGGATCTCGCGGGGTAAACAAGAAACTGTTAGAATTTGATTGCAGCTTAATTGAAGAAACTTCATGTCGTTGAGAGTCCTTCTTCAAGAGTCAAGCTCACCATATCGAGTGGGTCATAGCCCCTGACTCAAGATCCTTTGAAAACATTGGCTAGAGGAAAATAAATCCCCCTGCCCCTTGCTATAAGTCTGGTTCTCCATGACCTACATCGCAGACCCTTGAGATCCTTGAAATGGTTAGTATGATATGTCATGTTTATGATGTCATGATGTCATGATTATGTTGAGAAATCACAAGTATAACAAGCACAAACAAATCAAACCAAGTCCTTAGGTTTAAGGCTTGCTTGAGTTTAAGGTAGTACCCTCTTGAAGTTGGATTGGTTCAGCCTGTCCTATAAATAGTAACCGGGTTTTAAGGGATCTCAATATCACTAACCATCCTTTATCGGGCATTGTCTCAGCTCAAGCAATCTTTTCTTACGGCCTAAATATCCCGAAAGTGTGATCTCAATGAGTGTAGCATCGAGTATCAACCAATCCTCAACTCTACACCGAGGCTGGCTATCTCACTACTTTCTAATGGCCAAGTTTGTTCAACTAAGTTTCTAAGGTCTGTTAGTGCTTCACGACACCATGTGGCAGCCCCGTATTCTCCTTGTTTCCCCATGAAGGATACTGGTACCAACCAAAGTTCCACGCCAACACAGCCATCGCTTAAACAATATCGGTCTACGCCGTATAGTCTCCATGATCTATTGTTGTTTACCTAATAAGTGCCCCAAGATCTGGGTGTAGGATCTATAGTAACCCAAGCAAAACCCTTTAAGAATAAAGCAAACAAACAAGAAAGCAATTTTGAAATGTCCTAGATCCTAAGGTATACCCCACTTTATTTTCCCCAGCAAAGTCGCCAGTTCTGTGATATGGTGGCAGAACCGACTGTTAATACTGGTTTATGTTTTTTGTTTGCAAATGTCGCGGTAAGCAAGAGTCGCCACCGACTTTTATTTTATCCAATCAAGAAAAGGAAAAAGAACAGAAAAAACCTTTTTCAATATGTTTCTGAGTACGGGGGTAGATTATAGAAAGGGAAGGTGTTAGCACCCTTTATATCTGTGGTTTTCCACGGGCTCTTAGGTACTTGCTCATTTTGAAAACTGCTTGTGTGTGCTTGTTTTGAAAAGTTTTGTTTTACTTCGTGATAACCCTTGTATCAGTCCTCAAGAGTGTGACGAAGTTTGTTTTGAAAATTTGTTTTGAAAGGTGTTTGTGTGAAAAAAATTTATTAAGCAAGTACTTAAGATTCTACCTACTCGAAAAAAGATTGTTCGTTCTCATTTCCTTTAGACAGCGTTATCCTACTATTAAGGAGTAGGTAGCACCGTCGTTGGATGTTTGAGGGACTATCGAAAGGGACGTAATGGTCATTGAAGGCAACATGTAAGGATACCTTAGCATTTCGAAGGGACTGTCATCATATATTCGTAGGCAACATCGAGGGACAAGATCATTTCTCGTAGGCAACTCGAGGTACGTTAAGGGACTATGATCTTTATGATGACTTTTAGATTGAGGGTCTTTTGCTAAGATATCCCTACGTTCGAGGGACACGACCATTATTTCCGAGGCAACCAAGTGAGGAAAACCCTAGGAGTGAGCATGTGCGAGTGTAATTTTCAGTTAATTTATCTTTGCACATTTAGAGTTTTCTACCGTATTAATTTCCAGTTTGTCTTTCCATACAATCCTATTAACATACATCTAAGCAGTTTATAGTTTGCGGAATTAAAAGCAAGAAAGTTTAAAGTCCTAGCTATTACAAGGCTTTTGCAGATACATAATTATTTTGGACTGAAAATAAAAATGCGGAATTTAAACCCTAATTACTATTACAACCTCGAAACAGTTACAATAATAATAAAAGGAAATTAAAAAATGCGCACGGCGAATTAAATGCGAGAATAATTTAGGAAACCTAAAAAATCTAATTGAAAAAAGATTTAGGTTAGTTTTTTTTAGAAAAATTAATTAGGTTATGTACAAATTAAAACCCTAATTTCTAATTAATTTAAATTATAAAAAAGGAATTAGATTTGCCCTAAATTAAATTAAACTAATTAATTAAGGAAATAAAATATTTTTATGAAGAAAAAAATGATTTTTATGTTTTTTTTTTTTGATGTTTTTTGATTAAAATAAAAAATAATGATTTTTTGGTGTTATTTTAATAAAGTAAAATAATTAGTAAAACAATTTAAAAAAATTAAAATAGAAAAGAAAAGAATGGGCCTGTGTTGTGCCGGCCTAAGAGTGCACCATAGTCCATCATTGTTTGAGGCGTTGGATCTAAATTATTGATACATCCAATGGCCAGTCACCTTTTCAGAGAAAAAGTACAGTAAGCAATATAATATGCTTTTAATCTATAAAGAGAGAGAAGAGAGAAAAGAAGGCTTACAGTAGGTTTAGGCTTAGGAAGAGATATAAACAAGATATCAGAACAAGTAAAGAGGGGGCAGAATACATAACAAAGTAACAAACCAGCTCAAAGCTTGAAAACCATCAACCTGCCTCAAACAACACAAATCCTGTCAAAAACTGAAACCTAAACTCAGTTTCAAAAACAAAATACGCCAAGCCTCAAACCAGAAGCACCACAAGCTCTCAAACTGTAACAACAAAAAACTGCCTCCAACACAAACTGTGTCAAACCTTTTCAAACACCAAGCTCACTACAAACAGAAGCCTGAACCTGCCTTAACACAAAAACACAACAAGGCCTGTCAAACGCTAAAACCACCTCAAAACAAGCCACACAAATCTTAAGCCTGGCCAAGCCTCAGACCAGAAAAAAAGCACAAGCCTTTCAACCTGTCAAGCCTAAAGCCTGTTGAAGCCCAAGCCTCCAGCCTTTCCATCCTGCATAAGCAAGCCTGAAGCCTAAAACTTCAAGGCCTGTAACTTCAAAGCCTAAAGCTCCAAACAAAATTCCAACCAAACCTGCTAACTTGTTTCAAGCTCAGCATCAAACACTAAGCATTCAAACCAACAACCACACCCTCAGAATGTTTTCATCACAGGGTTAATATCCAAGGCAACCCAACAATCAATGTATAGAGGCAAACATATCAAGCATATCAAGCACCTCAGAACATACAGAAGCAAAGGGCTAACAAGAGAAGAAGAAAAGAAGCAATCAAAGGCAACTGAAGCGAGTAGACAGAAGAGGAAAAGAGAGTTATACGAAGGTTTTCAGATATCATCACAAAACCATCAAAAAGCGAAATACAGAGTACCAGGAATACCAGAGCAAGCTCAGCATCATTTCCCCTCGCCTCCGGCCACCCTAGGCGCCTCCGATCCACTCCTCCTCCGTCTCCAAAAGCCAAAGGTAGTATTTCTCCCTTTTTTTTCTTTCCACGCACCTCAAACAGAAACAATGGCAACACAAAAATCAGAACACGAAAGTCACACGTGCAAGATATAAGATTTAAAACCCTAAGGTACAGAAGAGGGGAGGTTGTTACCTTGTACTAACCGCCGTCTGCGTGACCATGGAGGGGAGGAGATAGAGGCGATGCCTGGCGACCCTGGACAGCGAGAAGGCTTGTTCAGAGGCATGGTTCGAGCGAGAAAGACGAAGGTGATGAGATAAAAGGCGCCGCTCTGTAACCCTAATTGCAAAGTCCAAGCCAAATGAACAAAACTAACGCAACCCTAAAACAAACCTTGTTCCAAACCCGTCTGGGCCTTGCCCTTCCTAATCCATAAGGCCCATTTAATCCTTTAGCCTTTTTTATTTCAAACTAACTCATACTTTTTTTTACATTAAATTTCAATTAACAATACTCTTTTCTTAACATAATTAATATTTTGTTAAATAAATGACACTTTTTTTTATATAAAATGTTCTTAATTGTTTCTCTTTTTTATTATTTTTACATTTTAAAGTGAATATATAAACCTTAATATTAATTTTCTTAAAGTTGAACAATTTTCTTTTCTTTTCTTTAGTTAAAATTTTGTACATAAAATACTAACTAAAATACATAAAAGCATTAATACATAAAAATGGAATTTCTTAAAACATTTTCTTTTCTTTTATTAAAACCTTTGTTTATACATATTAACAAAAACACATAAAAATGATACATACTTAATTTTGTACTAGTTAACATCTTTTACCACTTGTAAATAATCACATGCACTTACACCAATACATTTGCTTATCTTTTATTCTTGTACATTGATACATGTTACATTGCGATTGCGATTCGATTTGGTTGTAAATATATTTGGACACTACTCTCCTAATAAGTCTCATCCCCATTTGTAAATATTTGTATCCCCATTCCCGGATACTTATTTGTAATAGCGTAGACTTTAAATTCCCGCAATTTATCGCTTTCAATTATACCATGATAGATCTAGGGTTTGTATGTAAATAAACTCAAACGCTAGATAACCTAACACAAAACAAATGCATGACAATCAATACACCATTCACACTTGCACCCCCTAGGGTAATCCCGCTCGTTGCCTTCCAAAATGGGCCATGCTTGCTCGTTAAGTTCTTTGGCAAAACAAAACAAATCAAAATGATCATAGTCCCTCGATGACGCTCTCGAAAGTTGCCTAAAATGATCATAGTCCCTCAAGCAAATTGCCAAAGGTCCTTGACACTATTGCATTCATGGTCTAAACGATGACCCGCGCCCATCCCGTTAACATCCTAACGCAAGATTGCCCACCAAATACAATGGTGGAACAAAATTGTTAAAAGGGATAAAACATAGGAAAAATCTTTGAGTAAATTTAGGGGTAGACAACTCTTAGTTACTTGATCGAACTTGAAAAACCCACTTGCCTACTTTTCAAAACCCACTACACAAACACAATTTCAAAACAAACTTTCAAAAACATTTGAAACATCTTTTCGAAAAGACAAACACCTTTGTAAAACATTCAAGTAAAGAATTGTTACAACGGTTGCCTAGACAAGGCATATTTTTCAAAGTATTTTCAAAAACACACACACACACCACCATTTCAAGAAATTGAAAATCAAAGGCAAGTGATCTAAACCAAGTAACTAAGAGCCCATGGATAACCATGGATGAAAAGGGTGCTAATACCTTCCCTTTTCATAATCTACCCCACGAAACATCTCAAAAGGTTTTTCCTGTGCTTTTTAACCTTTCCTTTAGGATAAAATAAAAAGTCGATGGTGACTCTTGCTAAACCGAAAAAGTGCGAATACAAATGCAAAACCTCAAGTCAGTTCTCCCACCGTATCACAGAACTGGCGACTCTGCTGGGGAGAAATTCAAAAGTGGGGTTACCTTAGGGTTTAGATCACCTTTACGTACTTGCTTTGATTGCTTTGATTGCTTTACTTTTTGGGTCCTTGTTTGGGTTTGTTGTAAATCCTACACCCGGATTTGGGGCACCTTCTTAGGTAAATAGCAATAAAACTATGAGGGAACTGTGCGGGGTATACCGACATGGTTGAAGCAGTAAGCTATGTTAGTGCGACATATTTGTGAGTATCGGTAACCCTTGAGTTCAATCAAGGAGAGTACGGGGCCGCTGAGTGATGTCATGAAGCACTAACGAACTCTTAGAACCTTACTTGACCATCTTAGCCTTTTTAGGGGTAGTGAGATGACCGACTTTGGTGCAGTCCGAAGTTGGTAGATACTCGATACTACACTCATTGAGGGTTGTTTTCTTAGAATATTTTGGTCGCCAGTTAAGTGGCTAAACCAAAACAATGAACACAGAAAACAATCCAATGATATTGAGCTCCTTAGAACCCGGTTTCTATTTTAGGACAGGATAAGCCAACTAACTTCAAGAGGGTACTTACCTACAAACCCCATGCAAGCCTAAACCTAAGGACTTGTTTACTTTGTGTGAATATGATTGCTTGTATATACACTCACTTGCTTTTGCATACATGTACATAACATCATAACATCATACCATAGCATTTTCAATAACCACTTCAAGGGTCTCGAGGATTCTTTTTGACGCAGGGGTAAGTTGAACCAGACGTCTACCAAAAGGCAAGAGGTTTCTCCTCTAAACAAATGCCATCCAAGATCAAGTGCAACAACTTGAATCAGGGGCTATGACCCACTTGACATGGTGAGCTTGATTCTCGTGGAAGGAAATCCACAGGTGCAAAGTTCTCCAATCAAAAATTGAAGTTCAACCTCTAACTTTCTCTTGTGTTTACCCCCAAGAGATCCTTGAAAACATTGCATACATATATCATACATATCATTGCATAGAAGGTTTCTCCCATACAGGTCTCCTTATCTTCCTACTGTTTATTTCAGTAAGATGGATATGGAACAAACGGTGAAAGATCTCCAAGCTCAAAATGCTCAATTCCAACAAATGCTTCTAGCTATGGGTAAAGGGCAAGAGGATCTGACAGCTCTTCTTCTCAAAGACAAGAAGAAGAAGTCCAAGAAGGCAGCCCGCATCCTGAACTTGAGAAGAAGACCTAAGACCCTGGACCTTGCAACTCCATCCAACATAGGGGATAGTCTTGAAGAAGACCACAATTTGGAGATTGATGAAGCTGACTACTCCGAGGAACAATATCCTCTCGCTGATGACAAGTACAAACAGTTGGAGGATCGCCTCTCTGCTATGGAGATTCAACAAATACCCGGCTTGGATTTAGGAGACATGGGTTTGGTTCCTGGATTGGTCATCCCTCCAAAATTCAAAGTCCCTACCTTTGTCCTGTACGATGGAGTCTCTTTCCCTAAGATGCACCTAACGTCTTATGTTCGCAAGATTCAACCATACGCAACTGATCCAAGGCTTTGGATCCATTTCTTCCAAGAAAGCCTGGTAGGGGCTCAACTCGAGTGGTTCTATCAATTGGAGAGTTCTCGCATCCACACCTGGGAGGAATTAGCTACTGCTTTTTACAAACAGTATCAGTACAATGCTGATCTTGCACCAACTCGTGTGCAATTGCAGAACATGACCATGGGTTCTGACGAGAACTTCAAAGGATACGCTCAAAAGTGGAGAGATTTGGCTGGTAGGGTGCAACCTCCTTTAACTGACAGGGAGCTGATTGACATCTTCATGGGAACTTTGACGGGGCCTCTCTTCAACCACTTAATTGGAAGCTCCTCAGCCGGATTCACCGAGCTAATACTGACCGGTGAAAGAGTCGAAGCTGGCATTAAAAGTGGAAAGATCCAAGGAGTGACACCCTCTGATAGGAAGAAAGAGTCCAGTGCGGTCTACAGTTCAAAGAGACAGAATAGACCTGAACATCGCCAAGCTGTCAATGCGGTTGTTATTTCAAAACCTGCTAGTGCTCCTCAGCGTCACAACCAACAAAGGGACGAGAGACCTCCAAGGCAATTCACTCGTCTCAGCATGACTTTGTCTCAGATTCTTCCACAGTTGCTGAAGACCAATCTGGTAACCCTAAAAGAAGCTCCAAAGAATTCAAACACAACGTCACCAAGGTATAACCCTAATGCCCGTTGTGCTTTTCACTCTGATAGCCCGGGGCATAGTACGGACGATTGTTGGGTCTTGAAGAACAAGGTGCAAGACTTAATTGATGCCAAGGAGATTGAGTTTGGTCCTTCGGAGACTGCAGCATAATCACTGCTCCTATGCCAAATCATTGAGATTGTCTTTATTTCATTTGAATTGTCAAGTTGTAATCTCTTTGTTATTCAAACAATTATCTTTTAATGTCAAACTCTGTTTCATTAATGCATTGCATATGTTTGTCTTAAATTCATCCATTCGTTTTCACTACTCTTATGTTTTCTTTATGATATTTAAATCTTGATAAAAAGCTGCAAGCCTTTAGAGGGAGGATGACGAACCAATACCATAATCTCATACAGTATGCTTTTGAACAGACCTTGCTGATGATGTACAGGCATTTCTTTCAATTCCCAAACACTGGAGTTATAAGGAAGATAATCCCTAGTCAACCCCTTCGAGCCAAAGAAGTAGGAGTTTTCTGTTCTAAACAATTTGAAACCTTTGATTTAAACCTGGGGCAGGGTAGTCTCTCAGTTAATTCAAAAGAGGTGCGCATTGAAGTCGCAAACTCTCAGTTCGTAATACAACGAACGACATCTTAAAGAGAAAAGCATTCCTTTGGAATCAAAAGACGGTGATGGTTCCCTATCACATAGGCAGTCAATCTCTCAAAAAAATAAAAGCCCACTAAGTCAAAACCTATAAAGGAGGCTTAAGAAAGCTGGGGCATCCCGCTGACTATAATCTCGAAAACAGGAACAGTCAGGCAAAAGTTAGGGATAACAAATCAAAAGAAAAAGGTCATTACAAATCCTCAACAACATGAAAAAATGTTGCAAAAGAAAAAGGAGATGATGACTGTCTTCCAAAATTCAATTGGTGAACCATCACCCAAAAGTCGTTCCAAACTCGAATAGAGTGCGACGCACAATTAACTGAGCTTAGGATTGAAGAACATCACGAAGAGCGGGTGGGTACAAATATACTTTGAGCCTTTATCCTTTGTTTCTTAAACCGTGAACCAGGCCACGTTACAACCCTTCAAAAGTCCTAATTAAAGCATGGGTTAGTTCGAAAGCATACTATTACAAAAAGGTATCCTGACTCCTGTAAGGCTTTGCTCTAAATCTTATGTTGATTTCGTCTTATAAAAAGTTTTCTGCTAAAAAACGCATTTTTCAAAACTTCGAGACAGATATAAACTTGGCATTGCTTGAATATCACTGTTTGCATTTGGCTTTTTGTTTGACAGCGGAGAAATTCACACAACGAATATCCGATGAACGAAAGCTCTCTCAGTGAACAAAATCACTTCAAGAAGGATGACACTTCCATTACAAAAATCTCCTATCAACAAGGGGGCACGACATGTCACTAACCAGCACGCCTGGGGCAGTCCAGTCAAGGTTTCAACAGATCTCTCAAAGTTCAGTTAACCTGGGGAAGTCCAGTCAAGGTTTCAAGAAATCTCTCAATTGCAGAGTGAACTCTGGGCAAGTCTCCCTCACCATCACTTGGGGCATTAGAATGTCAAATCTCAAGGGTTACGAACAGTCCAAGTTTCCTGGCAATATCACAAAGCATCAGGTGCTAGGGGCAGTGATGAAACCTCTCCGAAATCTTTCTGAAAAGAAATTCAAGCGTCCTTGAGAAGATGTCACCTCTCCAGCAGACCGACAGCAGGGTTTATTTCCCCAACAACATCAGGATTCCCCAGCCTGAGTTTGCCTCTTCGACTACTACAATTCAAAGGACCACAGCTCCTCTTCTCCAGTAGACTACTCTGCAATCTCCAACAAGTTACTGCGAAATCTGGACCCGACCCGATATCAGTTCAACTTCGACTTCCCGGTAGAGCAACGGACAACCGAGACTCCTAAACTCTTTTCCCAAGCAGAAATAAACATACTCCCCACAGAGTTTTCAATATCCCCAACGGAGTTCATCATCAAAATCTCAGCAAAACACCTCTTCCCCACAGAGTATTTCCCCGCAGAGTAATCTCTTCATCAGCTTATTCTCCAACGGAGTTCTTTTCTCCTGCAATCATCTTCGTTCATCATCCCCAGTGGAAACGAAGAACTCAACTCTATTCTCCAGCGGCTCCGGGATTTATTTTCCCCAGCTAAAACATCACATTCTCATACATCATGATACATGCATATACGCATCATACCATACAATCTCATTTATGTTGAGAACATCATTGCTTGATCCATATCATGCATAGCATATGACTGACCTTTACCTTTCAGGAAAAGATGTAGTTAAGTTCTCAGTTACGTCGAAGACCTGACCGGTTCTTAAAACTCAATTGAATTATCATCGGTTGAATTTCAGATAAGGTTCTCAATTTCGACATTTTCCTCCGTCATAGTGTGGACGAGTTCTATAACCTCAGCGGTATACTCCTGGTGAGCACGAGACAGTTCCTAGATCTTGATGAAGATGTTTCCCTACGTCATAGTATAGACAAGTACTATAACCTCAACGGTATACTCCCGGCGAGCACGAGTCAGTTCCTATATCTTGATGTTTTCCTCCGTCATAGTGTGGACGAGTTCTATAACCTCAGCGGTATACTCCCAGTGAGCACGAGACAGTTCCTAGATCTTGATGAAGATGTTTCCCTACGTCATAGTGTGGACAAGTACTATAACCTCAACGGTATACTCCCGGTGAGCACGAGTCAGTTCCTAGATCTTGATGTTCTCCCCTGTCATAGTGTGGACGAGTTCTATAACCTCAGGAGTATACTCCCAGTGAGCACGAGACAGTTCCTAGATCTTGATGAAGATGTTTCCCTACGTCATAGTGTGGATAAGTACTATAACCTCAACGGTATACTCCCGGTGAGCACGAGTCAGTTCCTAGATCTTGATGTTTTCCTCCATCATAGTGTGGACGAGTTCTATAACCTCAGCGGTATACTCCCGGTGAGCACGAGATAGTTTCTAGATCTTGATGAAGATGTTTCCCCATGTCATAGTGTGGACAAGTACTATAATCTCAACGGTATACTCCCGGTGAGCACGAGTCAATTCCTAGATCATGATGTTTTCCTCCGTCATAGTATGGACAAGTACTATAACCTCAACGGTATACTCCCGGTGAGCACGAGACAGTTCCTAGATCTTGATGAAGATGTTTCCGCACGTCATAGTATGGACAAGTACAATAACCTCAACGGTATACTCCCGGTGAGCACGAGTCAGTTCCTAGATCTTGATGTTCTCCTCCGTCATAGTGTGGACGAGTTCTATAACCTCAGTGGTATACTCCTGGTGAGCACGAGACAGTTCCTAGATCTTGATGAAGATGTTTACCTACGTCATAGTGTGGACAAGTACTATAACCTCAACGGTATACTCCTGGTGAGCACGAGTCAGTTCCTAGATCTTGATGTTTTCCTCCGCCATAGTGTGGACGAGTTCTATAACCTCGGCGATATACTCCCGGTGAGCACGAGACAGTTCCTAGATCTTGATGAAGATGTTTCCCTACGTCATAGTGTGGACAAGTACTATAACCTCAACGGTATACTCCCGGTGAGCACGAGTCAGTTCCTAGATCTTGATGTTTTCCTCCGTCATAGTGTGGACGAGTTCTATAACCTCAGCGGTATACTCCCGGTGAGCACGAGACAGTTCCTAGATCTTGATGAAGATGTTTCCCTACGTCATAGTGAGGACAAGTACTATAACCTCAACGGTATACTCCCGGTGAGCACGAGTTAGTTCCTAGATCTTGATGTTTTCCTCCGTCATAGTATGAACGAGTTCTATAACCTCAGCGGTATACTCCCGGTGAGCACGAGACAGTTCCTAGATCTTGACAAGAGTTAGACTTCCCCAGTGGAATCTTCTACAAACAACAGGTATGCAAGTTCTCGCTAAGGAATCTCTTATGCGATCGACATTTCCAGATGGCATCTCTAAGCCCATCCTCCTACCGGAAATTTCCCGATGGCATCTCTAAGCCCATCCCCCGACAAGATTCTGTCACATTTCCAGATGGCATCTCTAAGCCCATCCCCCAACAAGATTCTGTCACATTTCCAGATGGCATCTCTAAGCCCATCCTCCTACCGGCAATTTCCCTATGGCATCTCTAAGCCCATCCCCTGACAAGATTCTGTCACATTTCCAGATGGCATCTCTAAGCCCATCCTCCTACCGGCAATTTCCCGATGGCATCTCTAAGCCCATCCCCCGACAAGATTCTATCACATTTCCAGATGGCATCTCTAAGCCCATCCTCCTACCGACAATTTCCCGATGGCATCTCTAAGCCCATCCCCCGACAATATTCTGTCACATTTCCAGATGGCATCTCTAAGCCCATCCTCCTACCAGCAATTTCCCGAGGGCATCTCTAAGCCCATCCCCCGACAAGATTCTGTCACATTTCCAGATGGCATCTCTAAGCCCATCCTCCTACCAGCAATTTCCCGATGGCATCTCTAAGCCCATCCTCCTACCAGCAATTTCCAGATGGCATCTCTAAGCCCATCCCCCGACAAGATCCTGTCACATCCCTAGATGGCATCTTTAAGCCCATCACCAAATGGCATCTTTAAGCCCATTCCCTCTACCATCACATCACCGAGTGCAAATTTTTTGGGCACTCTAGTGTCCAATCTCCTTTTACCCTCGAGTCGCGAAAGGCAAGCTGGCCAATCTAACTCTTCAGATTCAAGAAGATTGAACAGGGGCAACTGTTGTACCCCAAAATTTTCCCTCCTCTTTTTCCACAAGAAATCACAGCTTCGGGTTTTCCCTGACTTTTTCAGATTGGCGTAAGAATCAGTCAAACATACTTTTTCTTATCATTCTATCCAAATTAGGGTTTTTAATGGACTCTGGAACAGTTCAAGAAGATTATTAGGTTTTGTTTGAGTTTGGGCTCATGGTTTGATCAGGCAGGCGCTTCTGTGAAAATTAAACCAAGAATCAGGGTTTTGTGCGCGCATTCTCAGAAAGAATTAATTCTACAGTTCTTTTCAATTTACTCTGAGATTTGGATTAAGGCATTTGAATTGAGAGCTTGCAGTGCTTGGTATGATCAGTAAAGGCAAAAGAATATGGATGTTTGTTTGATTTGACTGTGCAATGCTTATGGCTATTTGAAACGCCGGGATTATTGTGGATTGATGCTAAGACCACAGTGTTTATTAATTGTTTATTTATTCTAAGTTAGAATAATTGGGATTTATTTCCATTTATTATAATTTAAGAATTATAAATAATTTAATAAACATTTGAAGAATAATTAAAAAGGATTAAACTTTTATTGACTTTTAATTATTAAGTACAAATGTTATTTGAATACATTTACAGTATTTACAAATAATATTATTACAAATAATTAAAATGAAATAAAATTACATCCTAAAATTATCCTAAGTTTTCTAAATCTTCATCTTCTACTGACGCTCCCCATTGATCAATTAATTTTTACCTGCAAAAAAGAAAAAGAAGAAAAGTCAAAGGCAGATGAAATAATAAAAGAGCAGACAGATAAAAAAGGACTCATCATTAAAAGTAACTGGCCGGAATCAGTTGTTCCCCTCTTTGCAAATCACAAGATTGCTCTTGGTTCACAAAGAGGGATAGAAAGTGTTTGCAAAAATGTGAAATGCACAAAAGCTACTTGTGATCGGTGGATCTGGAACTGACTGTTTAACGCTGATTCGCGAAATGTCGCGGAAGTAAGAGTCGCCACCGTCTTTTATTTTCTCCAACATGGACAGGACAAAAGCACAGCAAAATTCCTTATGAGATTATCTCTCGGTTCGGGAGGTAGATTTATAGAAAGGGAAGGTGTTAGCACCCTTTCTATCCATGGTTATCCATGGGCTCTTAGATACTTGCTCATTTGTGTTTTCAAAATGTTTGCTTTTCAATTGTGAGTGAGCTTAAAAAAGTTCCGTTTAAAGATTTCAGATCGACTCTTGTATCAGTCCTCAAGAGTGTTTGAAAAATTGTTTTGAAAGCTTTTGAAAGTGTCGGTGTAAAAAGAGTTTTGTTGATTTGTTTTTGAATAGAGCAAGTATCTATGAGTCATCTACCTACCCTAAGGAATTAGGCTGTGTAAATGTCCTTAAGGTAGTACCATCCCACTATTGAGGGGTAGGTAGCACCACCGTTGGAGGTGTTCGGGTCAATTCGTTTGTTAGGGACAGTGTGGTCACCAGAGCAACAGTAGGACACCTTAGAAGCTACCCTTATGCCATTGATCCTTTTTTATCCGAGGCAACTTTTCTGAGGCAACTTGTTTTGAGGCATATGGATCAACGGACATAAGGACTTACTAAAACGTCCTATACTCGACGACCACGTTTCGAAGGTAAGGCAACAGTGAGGCGTACCCTAAGAGTGGTGTGTGAATTTGTGTATTATTTTCATGTTATGTTTTATCTTGTACATGTATCATGGTGATCTACGCTTGTTTTTAATTTAGGTCATACATTCTTTCATGCAATTATAATTTAAAAGTACGGAAATTTAAATGCGGAAAGTAAAATCCTACGCTATTACAAGGCGCGGGTCTATACATCGCCAAATTAACAAAGACCCGTTTTGAATAAAAATGCGGAAAGTAAATAAATTCCTAATTACTATTACATGGCTTGAACAGTTACATAATATTCACAACGAAAAATAAATGCGCGAAAGAAATAAAAATAGGACGTTCGAGGGTGTTGGACCCTTTGCATGAAATTAAATTAAATTAAAGTCCAATTAATTATTTAATTAAAAGAAAAGAAATGTTTTTTAGGTTTTTGGTATTTAATGGAAAATAAAGAACAAGAATTAAAAGGAAACCCTAAATCTAGATTATTTTAATTATTAATGAAAATATTAAAGTTAACCTAATTTACTAGTTAATTAATTTATTTACATGTTTATTTACAAAATTAATGATAATTAATAATAATGATAAATAATGATGATTAATAATTTATTTAAGAAAAAGATGAATATGTCAAAAAAACCTAATTCTAGATACTTTTTACTTATTAAGAAAAAGATTAAAGTTTAAAAACCTAAATTAAACTAAGTTAATTGTTAGAGTTTATTTACAAAAAATAGGTTAGTGATGAAATTAATAATAATTAAATATATTTGTATTTTTGATTTTTTTCTGTTTTTATTATAGAAAATTATTTTATGGTGAAAAAAACAATTAAAACAATTAAAAAAGAATTAGAAAAGAAAAGAAAATAAGATTAAAAAGGATGCAAACCAAGGGGGGTTTCAGGCCCAAGGGGAGGTTTTTTTGAAGTATTCTGGCCCATTAGACAAAAAGCCTTGTTTGACTTTCTGGCATCACGTGCGTGTTCATTGACTTCTGAGTATCGTGGTCTGCATTCTTTGGCCATTGGATTGGGTTTCATGGCCATTTGTGTTCTGGCTGTTGGCCATTTGTGTTCTGGCCTCATCATGCATAAGTTGTTCTTTTGGCCATTTGGCTTTTTGTATTTTGGCCTCAACGTTCCTTAATGAACCTGCATGAGATCCTGTCTAAAATCTGCAGTGTTGAATCTCATGAACCCATTAAATAAAATCATAAAATGCGAATAAAGTCAATATATGAAGAAATTTAATGTTTAGGCACAATATGGCATGTATGAATGATTATACCCTTTTGATCATGGAGATCAAATCAATCTTACCCTTACTGGAAAATTAGTGACCTGAATGCTTTTATGCCCTTTGGATCATGGAGACTAAGCCAGCCTTATCCTTACTGAAGAAGTAGTGAGGTGTTGGTTTGTAACTGTGATGGCTTGTTTGTAGTGAGAGAGGGATTTGTAATAAGGATTTCAAGGTTTTAGGGTTCTTGAAAGAATTTGATATTCTAACAGTGTTGTGGCCAGGTTTTTTTTCTCTTTTTCTCCTCCCTGATTTGTGTGAAAAGAAGGTGATTATATAATGGAAATTAGGGTAAAGAAAATGGACTTTGAATGTGCAATTGGGCCTCCAATGTTCACTTGAGTTCGTCACTTTCCAGGCTAAATCGCAGGACTTAAGTGCAATTTTTGAAGTTGAAATGTGAAAACAAAATGTAGCCGACATCGATAACTAACTCCTGTCCGAAAATCGGCTCAATCGGATAAACGGTGAATTAGTTATGAATTTTTGAAGTTTCAGCTCAGACAAACTCATTTTGGGCTCCAGTGTCGACTCTGACACGTTCTTCAATAAAAAACTGGTATTGGTCGGAGCATAATCCGGTCTCGACTTTTGAAGCAAAGTTGTAGATCTATGAGTCAGGAACCTTGTGTAAAAATATGAGCCCAATCCGATAAAAATTGACCGAGTTATGAATTTTCGAAGTTTCGGCCCAGATGAAATAATATTCAGCATTCAGGATTTTCAGCGTGTCACGCACTCTGAGCAAAAAACGAAGGCCTTTTGAACACCGTTCGAACTCGATACCTCCTGTGAAAATGTAGCCAACTCAATTTGTGAAACTTTGGCGCCAGAACCAGCTCGATACGATGAAAATCGACCAAGTTATGATTTTCTGAACATGACGCAAATAAACTTCTGTCACAAATTTTCTGTACGAAAATACTTGATAAATCCACATTTTTGAAGACCTTCTGATCGAAATTGGCTTCCATCCGTGAGAAATGAAAACGTAGATAAAGTCAAGACGGAATTTTGGCCACCGGAACGGGTTCAAAACGAGCCACGATCTTCAAGTTATGAATTTTTTAGCGCGTAAAAACTGCACTTTCAGCACACTTTTTCACCATATTTCTTCAAGAAAACTTACACATTCGGCTACCTTCTTTAAAGAATTATCTCTTGAGCCGAACCTGAATTTGAGAATACGTTATCAGAGATATCTTGGGGAAAGAACACCTGAATATGACGCGCCGGGTTGGACTTGTGAATTTTTCTTGAGATGTTTTGAGAAATATGGGAGGGCAAATTTTGGGGTACAACAGTTGCCCCTGTTCAATCTTCTTAAACCTGAGGATATAGATTGGCTTTCGGGCCTTTCGTGATCCGAAGGTGGAAGATGATTGAACACTAGAGTGCCCAGAAATTTGCACTCACATAGTAGAGTGTCAGCAATGTGATGTCGGGAATGGGCTTACAGATGCCATTTGGAAAGATGATGGATAGGAGGATGGGCTTATAGATGCCATCTGGAAGTGTGACAGAACCTTGTCGGGAATGGGCTTATAGACGCCATTCGGAGGCTGTTGGTATGTGGATGGGCTTACAGACGCCATCTAGGTGTCGATCGCATAAGAGATTCCTTAGCGAGAACTTGCGTACCTGAGAAAAGAAAGATAATTACCTGGCCTGTTACAGGAGTTGATCTTCAATTTCTTTATGTAGATGTGCCCTGGCTGGTTACAGGAACCGAATCTTTAAACTCTTCAGACGTGCCCTGGCAAGATACAGGAATCGAGTCCGGAGAATATAGTCGTCAACAGATACACCCTGGCGAGATACAGGAGTCGGATCTTCGAACTCTTCAGACGTGCCCTGGCAAGATACAGGAATCGAGTCTGGTAATGGTAGTCGTCAACAGATACACCCTGGCAAGATACAGGAATCGAGTCTGGTAATGTTAGTCGTCAACAGATACACCCTGGAAAGATACAGGAATCGGATCCTCAAACTCTTCAGACGTGCCCTGGCAAGATACAGGAATCGAGTCTGGTAATGTTAGTCGTCAACAGATACACCCTGGCAAGATACAGGAATCAGATCCTCAAACTCTTCAGACGTGCCCTGGCAAGATACAGGAATCGAGTCTGGAATTCAGGAAGGTTGGTGAGTTGTCTTTACTGACAGGTTATTTCCATGAACGGGTGGTCTTTAACGACGGGTGTCTATAACGACAAGTTTCTATAACGACGAGTGTCTATAACGACGAGTGTCTATAACGACGAGTGTCTATAACGACGAGTGTCTATAACGACGAGTGTCTATAATGACGAGTGTCTATAACGACGAGTGTCTATAACGACGAGTGTCTATAACGACAAGTGTCTATAACGACGAGTGTCTATAACGACGAGTGTCTATAACGACGAGTGTCTATAACGACGAGTTTCTATAACGACGAGTGTCTATGACGACGAGTGTCTATAACAACGAGTGTCTATGACGACGAGTGTCTATGACGACGAGTGTCTATAACGACGAGTTGTATCAGAGAAATCTTTAGGCATTGATTTAACTGGATTTGTATTCTTTGATTGGGTTGGTCTCTTTTGACTGTATTCGTCTACATAGCTGATCTTTTAACTGTATCCTTCCTGAAAGGTAAAGGTCAGCCATATGCAATGCATGATATGGATCAAGCAATAATATTTTTCAACACATGAGATTGTATGATATGATGCGTATATGCATGTATCATGATGTATATCAATGTGATGTTTATGAATGTATCTTCGTCTAGGAAAATAGATCCTTGACGGATGCCGGGAAGTCAAATCCTGGGCTGATGTTGAAGAGTGAGATTCTTCGTTTCTGTTGGGGATGATGATTGCAAGAATACTGGTAGGAGAAGATAACTCTGTTGGGGAATAAACTTGGCGAATAGATTACTCTACGGGGAGTGAACTTTGTGGGGAAAGATAAGTACTTTGCTGAGGTTGATGAAGATAACTCCGCTGGGGATACCGTTGATAAGTTATGTTGGGAGATTTGATGAACTCTGCTGGGGAGTTTGATTCCACTTTCCTGGGGAAACTTTTGGACTGGACTCTCCTGGACAACTTATTATTGCCCCCGTTCCTGAGGTGAGGGAAGAAGATACCTGTGGAGGTGCTTGATGACTGCCGATTGACAACTCTTCTTCTGGTAGGCAAGTGGCGAGATGTCGGGACATAGTCGTACGCTTAAATCCCTAATTTTTTCCTGGACCGCCCTTTCGGGTTTTCAGTCCACCGGGATACCCATTTTTGCCCAAGCCGCCTTTTCAGGTTTTCGACTTGCCGGGTATACAGATTTTTTTTATTTCATCCCTTATTTTTGCCTAGGTATGTCAACCTAGCGGGTGTTTGATTATGCGTAGTATTTTTTCGACTATGTCCATGTTCTCAGAATGTAGGGAGATGCCCCTGTTGATAGTGTTGTGTTGCCCTACTACCAGAAGATCTTCGTTTGATCGTCCAATGCCCCAAGTGACTTAGACAGAGATTTTCCCCAGGCTATTTGGCATTTGAGAGATTCTCTGAATCTTGACTTAACTGCCCCAGATGACGGACAATGATCATGTCATGCCCCTTGTTTGGGAGTGCTTTTGTTCATCCGATATTCGTCGTGCGAGCTTCTATGCTGTTCAAACAAAAAGTCATATGCAAACAAGGTTATGTTAAAAATGCAAAGCTTATGTCTGTTTCGAAGTTTTTGGAAATGCATTTTTTTAATAAAACAAGTGAGTTCTTTTGTAAACTGTGATGTCAAACTCGTTATTTTACTGCGAGCCTTAAGGAGTCAGGATACCTTTGTAACAGTATGCTTTCGAACTAACCCATACTTCAGCTAGGACTTTTTAGGGTTGTAACGTGGCCTGGTTCACGGTTTAAGAAACAAAGGATAAAGGCTCAAATTTTATTTGTACCCACCCGCTCTTCGTGATGTTCTTCAATCCTAAACTCAGTTGATCGTGCGTTAGACCTTATTTGAGTTTTTGTCCTGATATTCCCGTGATGGTTCAGATGTTGATAGTTTATTTTGAATAGGCAGTCATTCCTTTTTGTTATTGAGGGTTTGTGTGACCTCTTTCCCTTTTTTTTGATTTCGTTATCCCTGTTTTTTGCCTGAACTGTTTCTTTTGTGATTACAGTCAGCGGGATGCCCCAGTTTTGTAAGTCTCCTTCATAGGTTTTGACTTAATGGGCTTTTTGATTTTGGTAATGACTGCCTATTTTTTATGGTTATTTGGAACCATCACTGTCTTTTGTTTCAGAAGGACTTCTTTTGATGCCATTCGTTGTGCACCTGGATCAGCTGAGAGAACTACCCTGCCCCAGGTTATGATTAAGCGTTTTAATTTTCGAAAAGAAAAACTCCTACTTCTTTGGCTCAGAGGGGTTGACGAGGGATTATCTTCCTTATAACTCCAGTGTTTAGGGATTTGAAACAATGCATGTACTTCATCAGCGGGGTCTGTTCAAAAGCATACTGTAAAGATCGTGGTATCGTTTTCATCATCCTCCCTCAAGAGGCTTAGAATTATTAATCGAGCATTGAACATCACAAAAAATGAAAGCAATTTTAAATATAGCGAATGCGAATATATTGATTCAAAACAGACATATGCGATGCATTAATGAAATAACAACGTTTGACATGAATAAAATGTTTGAACAATCAAAAGAAAATTACAACTTGAAAATTCTAATGGGCAAAAGATCTTCTCATCTCAGGACTTGTTACTTCAAATGGTGAATCCGGTAGGGATGGTAGAAACATTCAGCCTGACCCACTTGGGTGAAATCCACTGCTCCTTCATTAATCAGATCCTGGACTTTGTTCTTCAGAGCCCAGCAGTCAGCAGTGTCATGTCCAGGACTATCAGAGTGGTATTTACATCTTCTGTCGGGATGATAGTTAGGAGCAGAGATGTTGGGGTTCCGGGGAGGAGCCCTTAGTGTAATCAGATTCAAACTCAACAGGTGTTGTAAAGCTTGAAACAACGGCATGTTGAGCTAGGTGAAATGCCTCCTGGTCCTGCTCGGCTTATTCTGATCAACCTGTTGCTCTGGGCGGGGTTGATGTTGGGCTTGTGAAGTGGTAGCAATTTGGAGAGGTCCATTCTTCCCCATACCAGACTCTTGTCCTCTTGGAAGTTGATCAATGACCTGGTCCCTGACCTGGGCCGGTTGCTTCATGTTGTATCTCTCTCGGTGAAGCTGGTTGACCATGGTCCTCAACTCTTCTTGCTCCCGAGCTAGGCCTTGGATGAGAGTCATTTTCCCCAGCATCTGGGTTCTCATTGTATCTACCTCAGCTTGCAGACGTTTCAGCCGTTCGTCCTTGCCATCTTCGGGACCTTTCTTGGCCAAAGTCCCCATGAGGAGTGTCCTTAACTCTTCCTGCCCCTTGGATAGGCTTAGGAAGATCTCCCTGAACTGAGTCTCTTGAGCGTGCAGACCCTAGTTATCTTGTTGGGAAGCCATTGCTGAAATAAATAGCGAAGAAGGTAAGTGACCTGTAACAAGGGTACCTGTTATGCAATGATGTGTATGTATGCATGCAATGTTTTCAAGGATCTCGCAGGATAAACAAGAAAATTGTTAGAATTTGAATCTGGTATCTTGATGGAAGGAACTTCATATTGTTGAGAGTCCTTCTTCAAGGGTCAAGGCTCACCATATCTAGTGGGTCATAGCCCCTGACAACCTTGGCTAGAGGAAAATAAATCCCCTTTGCCCCTTGCTAGACATTTTGTTCATCATGACCTGCATCACAAGCCCTTGAGATCCTTGAAACGGGTTAGTCTTTATGCGGGATGCATGCAATGGTATGATGTTATGCTATGCATGGGGTAATGTAGGTAAACCCTGTTATGAGTCCCAATTAAGGACTATAAACAAAACCTGCAAGAAACTCATGCGTTAGATAACAAGCATGCAAGTAGTCAAGTTTGAAAGCACACAAGTCACACAAGACAGCCCTTAGAGTTTAGGCCAGCATGGGGTCTGGGTATTACCCTCTTGAAGTTGGTGGGCTCAACCTGTCCTATCAGAAGTAACTGGGTTCTAAAGGTCCCAATATCACTGGACTGTTTTCATTGTTCATCGTTTTGATTTAGCCACTGAACTGGCGACCGAAATATTCCAAGAAAACAACCCTCAATTGAGTGTAGCATCGAGTATCAACCAACCTCGGACTGCACCAAAGTCAGTTATCTCACTACCCTAAAGAGGCCAAGATGGTTCAATTAAGGTTCCTAAGGTCAGTTGATGTTTCACGACACCACGCGGCGGCCCCGTACTCTCCTTGACTGAACTCAAGGGTTACCGGTACACACCAAAGTGCCACATCAACGTAGCAGACTGCTTCAACCATGTCAGTATACCCCGCACAGTTCCCTCACAGCCTTGTTGCTACTTTCTAAGAAGGTATCCCCAGATCCGGGTTAGGATCTATAGAACTCCCAAGACAGTACCCACAATAATAAAGCAAGCAATTCAGACAATTGAAAACACAAGTGATCTTAGTCCTAAGGTACACCTCACTTTATAAGAGTCCCCAGCAGAGTCGCCAGTTCTGTGATCGGTGGATCTGGAACTGACCGTTTTTAGCGCTGGTTCGCGAAATGTCGCGGAAGCAAGAGTCGCCACCGTCTTTTATTTTCTCCAACATGGACAGGACAAAAGCACAGCAAAATTCCTTATGAGATTATCTCTCGGTTCGGGAGGTAGATTTATAGAAAGGGAAGGTGTTAGCACCCTTTCTATCCATGGTTATCCATGGGCTCTTAGATACTTGCTCATTTGTGTTTTCAAAATGTTTGCTTTTCAATTGTGAGTGAGCTTGAAAAAGTTCCGTTTAAAGATTTCAGATCGACTCTTATATCAGTCCTCAAGAGTGTTTGAAAAATTGTTTTGAAAGCTTTTGAAAGTGTCGGTGTGAAAAGAGTTTTGTTGATTTGTTTTTGAATAGAGCAAGTATCTATGAGTCATCTACCTACCCTAAGGAATTAGGCTGTGTAAATGTCCTTAAGGTAGTACCATCCCACTATTGAGGGGTAGGTAGCACCACCGTTGAAGGTGTTCGAGTCAATTCGTTTGTTAGGGACAGTGTGGTCACCAGAGCAACAGTAAGACACCTTAGAAGCTACCCTTATGCCATTGATCCTTTTTTATCCGAGGCAACTTGTTTTGAGGCATATGGATCAACGGACATAAGGACTTACTAAAACGTCCTATACTCGACGACCACGTTTCGAAGGTAAGGCAACAGTGAGGCGTACCCTAAGAGTGGTGTGTGAATTTGTGTATTATTTTCATGTTATGTTTTATCTTGTACATGTATCATGGTGATCTACACTTGTTTTTAATTTAGGCCATACATTCTTTCATGCAATTATAATTTAAAAGTACGGAAATTTAAATGCGGAAAGTAAAATCCTACGCTATTACAAGGCGCGGGTCTATACATCGCCAAATTAACAAAGACCCGTTTTGAATAAAAATGCGGAAATTAAATAAATTCCTAATTACTATTACATGGCTTGAACAGTTACATAATATTCACAACAAAAAATAAATGCGCGAAAGAAATAAAAATAGGACGTTCGAGGGCGTTGGACCCTTTGCATGAAATTAAATTAAATTAAAGTCCAATTAATTATTTAATTAAAAGAAAAGAAATGTTTTTTAGGTTTTTGGTATTTAATGGAAAATAAAGAACAAGAATTAAAAGGAAACCCTAAATCTAGATTATTTTAATTATTAATGAAAATATTAAAATTAACCTAATTTACTAGTTAATTAATTTATTTACATGTTTATTTACAAAATTAATGATAATTAATAATAATGATAAATAATGATGATTAATAATTTATTTAAGAAAAAGATGAATATGTCAAAAAAACCTAATTCTAGATAACTTTTACTTATTAAGAAAAAGATTAAAGTTTAAAAACCTAAATTAAACTAAGTTAATTGTTAGAGTTTATTTACAAAAAATAAGTTAGTGATGAAATTAATAATAATTAAATATATTTGTATTTTTGATTTTTTCTGCTTTTATTATAGAAAATTATTTTATGGTGAAAAAAACAATTAAAACAATTAGAAAAGAATTAGAAAAGAAAAGAAAATAAGATTAAAAAGGTTGCAAACCAAGGGGGGTTTCAGGCCCAAGGGGAGGTTTTTTTGAAGTATTCTGTCCCATTAGACAAAAAGCCTTGTTTGACTTTCTGGCATCACGTGCGTGTTCATTGACTCCTGAGTATCGTGGTCTGCATTCTTTGGCCATTGGATTGGGTTTCATGGCCATTTGTGTTCTGGCTGTTGGTCATTTGTGTTCTGGCCTCATCATGCATAAGTTGTTCTTTTGGCCATTTGGCTTTTGGCTTTTGGCCATTTGGCTTTTTATATTTTGGCCTCAACGTTCCTTAATGAACCTGCATGGGATCCTGTCTAAAATCTGCAGTGTTGAATCTCATGAACCCATTAAATAAAATCATAAAATGCGAATAAAGTCAATATATGAAGAAATTTAATGTTTAGGCACAATATGGCATGTATGAATGATTATACCCTTTTGATCATGGAGATCAAATCAATCTTACCCTTACTGGAAAATTAGTGACCTGAATGCTTTTATGCCCTTTGGATCATGGAGACTAAGTCAGCCTTATCCTTACTGAAGAAGTAGTGAGGTGTTGGTTTGTAACTGTGATGGCTTGTTTGTAGTGAGAGAGGGATTTGTAATAAGGATTTCAAGGTTTTAGGGTTCTTGAAAGAATTTGATATTCTACCAGTGTTGTGGCCAGGTTTTTTTTCTCTTTTTCTCCTCCCTGATTTGTGTGAAAAGAAGGTGATTATATAATGGAAATTAGGGTAAAGAAAATGGGCTTTGAATGTGCAATTGGGCCTCCAATGTTCACTTGAGTTCGTCACTTTCCAGGCTAAATCGCAGGGACTTAAGTGCAATTTTTGAAGTTGAAATGTGAAAACAAAATGTAGCCGACATCGATAACTAACTCCTGTCCGAAAATCGGCTCAATCGGATAAACGGTGAATTAGTTGTGAATTTTTGAAGTTTCAACTCAGACAAACTTATTTTGGGCTCCAGTGTCGACTTTGACACGTTCTTCAATAAAAAACTGGTATTGGTCGGAGCATAATCCGGTCTCGACTTTTGAAGCAAAGTTGTAGATCTATGAGTCAGGGACCTTGTGTAAAAATATGAGCCCAATCCGATAAAAATTGACCGAGTTATGAATTTTCGAAGTTTCGGCCCAGATGAAATAATATTCAGCATTCAGGATTTTCAGCGTGTCACGCACTCTGAGCAAAAAACGAAGGCCTTTTGAACACCGTTCGAACTCGATACCTCCTGTGAAAATGTAGCCAACTCAATTTGTGAAATTTTGGCGCCGAAACCAGCTCGATACGATGAAAATCGACCAAGTTATGATTTTCTGAACATGACGCAAATAAACTTCTGTCACAAATTTTCTGTACGAAAATACTTGATAAATCCACATTTTTGAAGACCTTCTGATCGAAATTGGCTTCCATCCGTGAGAGATGAAAACTAAGATAATGTCAAGACGGAATTTTGGCCACCGGAATGGGTTCAAAACGAGACACGATCTTCAAGTTATGAATTTTTTAGCGCGTAAAAACTGCACTTTCAACACACTTTTTCACCATATTTCTTCAAGAAAACTTACACATTCGGATACCTTCTTTAAAGAATTATCTCTTGAGCCGAACCTGAATTTGAGAATACGTTATCAGAGATATATTGGGGAAAGAACACCTGAATATGACGCGCCGGGTTGGACTTGTGAATTTTTCTTGAGATGTTTTGAGAAATATGGGAGGGCAAATTTTGGGGTACAACACTACCATACTGCATAAATTGTCAAACCAAAGAATATGCCAAAAGAACAAATTGCCCATTTCAAAATTCCAAACCAAGTATAAAGTCCAAAAGGCAAACTGATGTACATTGCCAAACAAGCTGTCAAAGAAGCATAATGTCTAACCAAGTCACATATTGCAAACTGAACTGCACAAACTAAGCCAAAGATGTCAAACTATCCAAACTGTCCAAAGACTATTCAAAGCTGTCAACAAAGAACACAAAGTATGCAGGAAAGCAAGAATTATGCAGAGGAAAAATACAAATGCAAGCAACCTTCAAAGATACATCACTTTCCAAGGCCAGTCACTTTTTCAGAGAAAAAGTACAGTAAGCAATATAATATGCTTTTAATCTGTAAAGGGAGAGAAGAGAGAAAAGAAGGCTTACAGCAGGTTTAGGCTTAGGAAGAGATATAAACAAGATATCATAACAAGTAAAGAGGGGGCAGAATACATAACAAAGTAACAAACCAGCTCAAAGCTTGAAAACCATCAACCTGCCTCAAACAACACAAATCCTGTCAAAAACTGAAACCTAAACTCAGTTTCAAAAACAAAATACGCCAAGCCTCAAACCAGAAGCACCACAAGCTCTCAAACTGTAACAACAAAAAACTGCCTCCAACACAAACTGTGTCAAACCTTTTCAAACACCAAGCTCACTACAAACAGAAGCCTGAACCTGCCTTAACACAAAAACACAACAAGGCCTGTCAAACGCTAAAACCACCTCAAAACAAGCCACACAAATCTTAATCCTGGCCAAGCCTCAGACCAGAAAAAAAGCACAAGCTTTTCAACCTGTCAAGCCTAAAGCCTGCTGAAGCCCAAGCCTCCAGCCTTTACATCCTGCATAAGCAAGCCTGAAGCCTAAAACTTCAAGGCCTGTAACTTCAAAGCCTAAAGCTCCAAACAAAATTCCAACCAAACCTGCTAACTTGTTTCAAGCTCAGCATCAAACACTAAGCATTCAAACCAACAACCACACCCTCAGAATGTTTTCATCACAGGGTTAATATCCAAGGCAACCTGTTGTACCCCAAAATTTGCCCTCCCATTTCTCATTGATTTCTCATCACAAAGCCCTTGGAGATCAAGATCCAGTTAGGGTTTCATCTGCTCAAGACCTCTCCTTGCACTGTTGACTCAAATTAGGGTTTGTGTTTGTACAAAGATGTTTTGACCTAAAGTGCCCAAGATGACTTTCATGCCTCATTTTGGACTCCCAAGTTTACCCACATCAAGTTTCAAGTCTTGATTCCAAGTTTTGCCCAGTCAATTGGACAGTTGACCTAGAAATCAGCTGTATTGGGGAAAAGTCAACTGTGGCCAATTGACAGTCAAACCTCATGAAATTTGACCCACATCAACATTATGAACTCATATGAACCATTTGATCAAGTTTGGATCACAATTCCCCAAGAAATTTGATCAGATCATCAAAAGGGCAAAATTGTCATTTTTAGGGTTTTGACTGCACAAAGGCAATTTTTGACTGTTTGACCTAGCCAATGGCAAACCAAGCTCACACATGGACTCAAGGACCCCATGGAATTATCTTGACATGATCAACAAACTCAAAAGATCCCAAGTACACAGGATTGACAGTTGAATTTCCCAGTCAATTGATCAATTTTGACTGTATACTGAAAAGTCAAACTTTGACTTTTTGGTCAAAATCAAGAGTCAAGATTCATTTTTCATCAAAACATGCTAAATCATGAAACTTGTTCACCAAGAAATCACAAAATGCAAATTAGGGTTTAAAATGGAATTTTTCATAACTTAGAATTTTTCTAAGTTATGAAAAACCCTAATTTTTTCCCAACTTTGCCCCACTTTTTCACCATGATCCATTTGGATTCAAACAAAAGTCTAAACATGAAAGTTGTAGTTTGTTGCATAATCTACAACTTTGATTCACAAAGTTTTCTCATTTGAAGCTTGCATCTCAAGTTACAAATTTTTGAATAAGGGCACTAAACCATTTTTAACTTAGTGAAATTTGACCTATTTTGACAAGGTTTTCTACCCAACTTCAAGACCATTTTTCATACACTTCCACTTGGAATTTCAAATTGCATTTCAAAGATGGATTGTAGTACACATTCCAAGATTTCCAAAATGTCCAATAACTTCTCAAACAACCTCATGGTTAGGGAGAATCGAATTTCACAATATAGCAAAAACTCACTTTTGAATTGGCCATTTTTTCATGTTCATAAGATTATGCAACTTCTCAAAACCAGCATGCCCTTGATTACAGGTCCTTAAACCAAGTTACACTCATAAATTTAATGCATACTCTTTGTGCCAAGACCATGTTCTTTGTGTTCTAACATTACATGAAGGTTTAATCCATTTTTAGATAAAGTAAACTATCCATTTTTACAAAAGTTCACTTTATGTCCAATTGGTAAATCAAGCAAGTACAAACAAAATCTCTTTGGCACAAGATTATGAACAAATTACTCTGATCAAGAGAAGCTTGGCAGCAGGATTAGAGGTCCCCTACTGACCTAAAACACCAACTTGCATTTTGTTCCTTAAAGGTTAAGAAACATTGCATAACTAAGACCAACATCCATCTCAGCTTAGATGCACAAGAACAAAGTGATCAAACACATTACACACATCATAACCAAGCTATTGCACGAGCCATTTACCTCCAAAACATCATCCAACCAAAAAACACAATCAAACTGCAAAAACAGAGTTGCCTCTGCAGTTTGAGTGCCAACTTCTATTTCTCTCAAGCATTCTTGCCAAAAAAAGTACACATACCTTCCATATCATCTATGCAAGCTAACCATGACCTGAAGCACGACCTGTAATCCCTCTAACCACTTCCACCATTTTCAATTTCTTGTTTTGCAGGTGAAGTTTTCTAGCTTGATTCAGAAGCTTTCAAGACAAAGTAAACATTGGAATAGCATCCCTGGACCTCAAGGAAGCTTTTCCAATCATCACCTTGCACTGAAAGTTCCTACATTGCAAGATAGAACTTCAGCTAAACAGGTATCTTGGTGAACTCGTATCTCTCTTATTATGCATCATTAGCTTTAAGTTTGTGAATAAACAAGGTTCTACTCATGCCACTGAACATGTACATGTTTTTACTTTTCATTTCTTTTGCTTGAGTTGTGAGAATTTGGAATTTGAAAATGGCAGAAAAACTAGGTTAGGATTTGGGGGAGGAGAAATTATCCCTCATCTTAGAGAGTTAGATCAAGTTATGCATATGGTTAGAATCGTCTCTTCATGCTTAACATTTTTTGTGTTGGAAGTTTGTTCAAAAAATCAAAGAATCAGGATGTTCAAGTGGAGCTCTTGGCGCGCGTTTTCTGAATAATTTTTGTTCAGAGGTTGAAGAAAGGTGACTTTGGGCTGGGCTTGCTTCTGAGTTACTTTTCACACCACCCTTTTTGGTTTTGCACCCCTGAGCCCATTTGCTTCATTTTTAATATTTTTGACTTTTGCCTTTTTTTGATTGGTTCATTTATTTTTTCTCAGCATATTAAAAACATAAAAATATTTTTCTCATCATTTTTTGAATTTATTAAGTATTTATTTGATTATTTCTTTAGTTTGTATATAAATGAATAAATATATATCTTTTGTTTAAAATTACAAAAATAGCACAAATATACCTTTTATACACTTTTATTTTATTTTTACTCCCTGAAAATATTTTATAAAAAAAATACTTTTTTTTATTTTAATATTAAATATCATTAATTAATATATATAATGCATATTTTATAAATAATATAAATAAATAGGTATATTAGTATACTTAGGATAAAAATACCAAAAAATGTACATATTTTATTTTTTAATATTTAATACTAAAAAATGCCTTTTGTACAAATATACCATATTTTATTTTGTTTTTATATGTAAATAATAAATATTATATGAATTGATTAATTAATGTCCCTTTTGATTAAAAAATTAGGGTTTTTGTCCTAAATTTGAAAATACCTCAAAAATAATATCTTTTTATTTTTTATTTTATTTTTTACATAAATAATACTTTTGTCATACATATACAAAACATTTTTTGCATCTTGCATATTTTGTTCCATTTTTTTATTTAATTATTGTACCTTAATTAAATTGTATAAATTCAAAATTGGTGTAATAGTTTTAGGTTTAATTTCTTGTCTAAATAATCCCCATTTGAAACATTGTACCCCCTCCCCATATTATTGTGATGTAATAGCGTAGGAATTTAAATTTCGCACTTTATCGCTTTCTAAACATACTATGCTAGAATTAGGGTTTTGTATGCGAATAAAAATGAACAAAATAGTTGGACCTAACACAAGATAAATGAGCATGAAAAATGGATAACACATTTCACACTTGCACCCCTAGGGTATTCCACTTTGTTGCCTTCAAATAATTGGGCCATATTGTATGTTGAATTTCTTTGGGTAAAAAACAAACAATCAAATGATCATAGTCCCTCAAAATGTTGCTTAAATGAATGATCAAGTCCCTTTTAAAGAAAATTGCCCAAAGACATTTAACACTATTACAACTATGGTCTAAACGATGACCCGCGCCCGTCCCTTTAATCTCCTAAAACAAGATTGTCCACCAAATGCAATGGTGGAACAAAATTGTCAAAAGGTTTAAAACATAACAAAAATCTTTGAGAAAACTTTAGGGTAGATGAACTCTTAAGTACTTGTCAACTTTCCAAGAAAACACTTGCCTTATTTCAAAACCCACTTCACAAACACTTTCAAAACAATCTTTCAAAAAAAACCTTGAAACATCTTTTCAAAAAGACAAACACCTTTTGTAAAACATTCGAGTAAAGAATTGTTACAAGGGTAGCCTATACAAGGCATCTTTTTCAAAACCTTTTCAAAACCACACACAAAGCACCATTTCAAACAATTGAAAACCAAGGCAAGTTGATCTAAGCAAGTACCTAAGAGCCCATGGATAACCATGGATAGAAGGGGTGCTAATACCTTCCCCTTCTATAATCTACTCCCCGAACCCAAGAAAAATCTCAAAGGTTTTTGCTGTGCTTTTTAAACCTTTCCTTAGGATAAAATAAAAAGTCGGTGGCGACTCTTGCTCAACCGAAACATTTGCGAAAACAAACGCAAAACCATAGTCAGTTCTCCCACCGTATCACAGAACTGGCGACTCTGCTGGGGAAAATTTTTTTAAGTGGAGTAACCTTAGGGCTTAGATCACCCCCCTTTTTGCATGACTAATTGTTTGATTTGCTTGCTTTATACTTTGGCTCTATTGTTTGGGTTTACAATCCTCCACCCGGATTTTGGGAAACATTCATAGATAGCAATATGTTGTGGAAACTGTGCGGGGTATACCGACACGGTCTAAGCAATAGCTATATTAGTGCGACATATTTGTGAGTACCGGTAACCCTTGAGTTCAATCAAGGAGAGTACGGGGCCGCTGAGTGATGTCACTAAGCACTAATGACCTAGAACCTTACTTGACCATCTTGGCCTTTTATTAGGGGTAGTGAGATGACCGGCTTTGGTGCAGTACGAAGTTGGTAGATACTCGATACTACACTCATTGAGGGTTGTTTGCTTGGAATATTTTGGTCGCTAGTTAAGTGGCTAAACCAAAACAATGAACATTGAAAACAATCCAATGATATTGAGCTCCTTAGAACCCGGTTACTATTTATAGGACAGGTTTTTAAGCCAACTACACTCAAGAGGGTACTTACCTATGAAACCCCATGCAAGCCTGAAATTAGGGTTTGGTGTGATTTGCTTGTACATATGTTTTGTGCATACATCATAAACATCATGAAACATCATATGCATTCACTAACCATTTCAAGGGTTTTGGATCTTCATCTTTGTTCTTGTTTTGTAGGACATGGAAATCCCTCGCAGAAATACCATTCAAGTCAACCTTGTGAGAATCTCTCCTCAGCTCAAGGAGATCACCTCAAGAATTCCGGAAAATTCATCCTTCAGTGAAAGACATGGTAGACTACTCAGCCTTGTCAACACCAACATTGAAGAAGACATGATGAAAGTGCTATTCCAGTTCTTTGACCCTCTTCACCACTGCTTCACTTTCCCTGATTATCAGTTGGTACCCACTTTGGAGGAGTTTTCTCAACTCTTAAGAATCCCTATCCTTAATCAACTACCCTTCAACGGTACGGAAAAGGAACCAAAGCCGGAAGATGTTGCTCGAGCATTACATCTACAACCATCCGACATCAAGGGGCATTGGGAAACCAGAAGTGGCGTCAAAGGATTCTTAGCAAAATTCTTGTTTGAGAAGGCACAAGAATGTTGGAACTCATTGGACCTACAAGCCTTTGAAGATATTGTGGCACTCCTTATCTATGGGTTGGTCTTGTTCCCAAATCCTGACCAATTGGTAGATGTCAACGCCGTCAAAATCTTCTTGTCCAGAAATCCAATACCAACATTGCTTGGGGACATCCTTCACTCATTTTACACACGAACAATGAGAAAGAGGGGTGTTCTCATGTGCTGCACTCCTATCCTCGCAAGGTGGTTTATTTCGCACCTTCCACAATCTGTCTTGAAGAATGACCAGGGTACAAGGTGGTCCCAACGGTTGATGACTCTTACTCATTCTGATGTGCATTGGTGTTCTCGGTCCAGAGAAAATGTCATCATCGTCGATCGTTGCGGAGAGTTCCCTAATGTTCCTTTACTTGGAATCAGGGGAGGCATTACCTACAACCCTTGCCTAGCTTTGAGGCAATTTGGATATGCACGGAGGGATGGCCCTCATGATATGTTGATTCCTAGCCTAGTTTTTGACTTCGACAACGATGCCCAAGGACTTCGCCAAAGATTCATCAGAGCTTGGGGAAAACTCAACAAGGTTGATAGCAAGACTCTGGGACACAAGAACTCCATCCCTCTTGAGCCTTATCTCAAGTGGGTACGAGCCCGAGCCCAAAGTCTAATGATGCCTTATCCTCATGTACTCCCAGTGATTAAAGAGCCCGTCAATGAAGGAGAGGTTCCCTACACCATCCTACATCCAGACATGCCTACATCGTGGGAAGAAATGCAGAAAAGTTGGATTCAGCTCAAGGAGGAACGGAACACTTTTGAAGCTAGCTACTACGCCAGTGAAAAGAAGGTTCTAGAGCTTACCCGCCGACTCCACGAGCAAGAGGCCCTCAACACCTACATCGCACCAAAGAGGATGCGCAATGTCTTTCTGCCTTGAGAAGTTTATTTTGTAACATTTGGCCCATGGGGCATTTATGTACTAACAAATTTCTTCTTATTAATATGACGTGCGTTCTTCTTTGTCTGAAACAATTTTGAATGTCCTAAATCCTTGAATGCATTGCATACATCAGCATACCATTCATCATGTGCATAAGTAGGTCTCACTCCAGGTTTCCTTATCTATCTGCTGTTTATTTCAGTAGGATGGATCTCGAGCAAACAGTCAAAGACCTACAAGCCCAGAATGCACAGTTCCAGCAACTCTTGATGACTCTGGTTAAAAGTCAAGAGGATATCAAGACTCATCTGGAGAATAAGGACCCAGTAAAGAAGAAAAAGAGGGTCGGAGTGGCTACTTTGGGGAGAAGATTTGACAGAGAAGCTCGGAGAGTGCTTGAATTTCCTCCTACTTCTGATGAAGGGACTAGTAAAAGGGATCGAATTGCGGTGCCTTCCGAGTCTGATGTGGAGGAGGAAGAGGTCGAAGAGGATGAAGATTATTCCGACCAGCAATACCCTCCAGCTGATGATAAATACAAGGGTTTAGAAGACAGATTGGCCGCCATGGAATTGCAAAGGGTACCGGGTTTGGATTTTGAAGACATGGGCTTGGTTGCCGGAATTGTGATTCCCCCAAAATTCAAAGTGCCAGTGTTTGTGAGGTATGATGGGCTGTCCTGTCCCAAAATGCATCTCAGGTCCTACGTGAGAAAAATTCAACCTTATACGGCAGATAAAAATCTCTGGATTCATTTCTTCCAAGACAGCCTATCGGGAGCCCAGTTGGAGTGGTTTTATCAGCTAGAAGGAACCAGTGTCAGAAATTGGGAAGATTTGGCCACAGCTTTCTATAAACAATACCAGTATAATTCTGATCTTGCTCCTACTCGTACCCAACTTCAGGGTATGTCACTAGGAACAAGTGAGGGATTCGAGGAATATGCACAAAAATGGAGGGATTTGGCTGGCAGGGTGCAGCCTCCTTTAACCGATCGTGAGCTCGTTGATATGTTTCTTGGGACCCTATCTGGGCCATTTTTCAATCATCTAATTGGTAACTCTTCCGCAGGGTTTACCGATTTGATCTTAACCGGCGAAAGAATAGAAGTTGGCATCAAGTCAGGAAAAATTCAGAAGGGTGTTGCTGCAAGTGTTGAGAAGAATCCTTTTAAGAATGAGACAGCTATGGTATATTCTCAGAGAAGAGCAGGGAAGATGGAGCGTCGGCCAACTGTGGGGGCCGTAATGATTCAAAACACTCCGAGTGAGCAGCCTCGCTATAACCAGTCCAGACCAAATCAGCAACGGGTGGAAAGGCCACAACGGCAGTTCACCCGTATTAATATGACTCCAGCGCAAGTGCTTCCCCATCTATTGAAGTTAAATCTTGCCACCATCAAGGAGGCGCCAAAGAATGTGAATACGTCCTCCCCGCATTATCATGCCAATGCTAAATGCGCCTATCATTCAGACAGTGTTGGACACGACACCAATGATTGTTGGGAACTCAAGCATAAAATCCAAGACCTGATAGAGGCTAAGGAGGTAGAGTTTGACGCTCCAGAGAAGCCTAATGTGATATCTGCACCTATGCCGAAGCACGGCCGGAATATCAATGCCATTGAGGAGGATTTGTATGTTGCTGACGTCAGTGATCTGAATACTCCACTGCTAACCATTAAGTTGAATTTGTTAAGGGCCGGGATCTTCCCGGGATGTAAAGAAGACTGCTACTGTTGCCACTCTCTGCTGTTTGATTGTCCGCTATTAAAGAAATGCATCCAAGGCCTTATGGATAGCCGACAAATTTTGTTCGAAAAAGTTTCTGCTGTTCCAGTTCATGTTGAAAATGTCTCAATCATAACCATTCACGCCAATCTTTCTGAGGCCGTCAAAAAGCCAGTTAAGATTACACCAGCTGCAAAATCTGTTCCTTTAAAGATAACGATGTCGGGGCCTGTTCCCTATGTTTCTGAGAAGTCGATACCTTGGAACTATGGTGGTGACATCTACTACCATGGTATCAAGCAAGTTGAAGTAATTGAAGAAAGTCCGGATGATGAAGAAGCCAGCATTAGTAACATTACGGGCACCAGCAAAATCACCAGGAGCGGGAGAATATTTTCTCCAGAGATTGCCCCTCCAAGAGCAGTCTTTGGACCCTCATCAGCTAAAGAAGTCATCCCTGCACCAGTAAAGCTCTCTGTTAGAACTCCTTTGATTGAAGAGGTTGTCGTTCCTAGTGCTGTCTCTCCTACCATTGCTGATAAAGGAAAGGGAATACAAGATGAGCCCGTCAGGACGAGGGCTCAACCCTTGGTGATCCCGGAAGCCTCCAAGAAAGAAATGGACGAGATTTTGAGGATAATCAAGAGAAGTGATTACGATGTGGTGGAACAGTTGGGGCAAACCCCCTCCAAGATCTCCATGTTGGCACTATTGCTTTGCTCAGAAGCGCACGCTCAAGCTTTGATTAAGTTTCTGAAGGCAGCTCATGTGCCCCAGGAAACCTCTGCAGATCAATTTCAACATTGCGTGGCTAGCCTGACTGCGGACAATGGATTAGGTTTTTCTGATGCCGACCTGACCCCTAAAGGCCGAAACCACAATGATGCTTTGCATATTTCAATCGAGTGTCGCGGAACCACCCTTGCACATGTTTTGGTTGATATCGGGTCGTCACTGAATGTTTTGCCTAAGAAGGCCTTGGACCGGCTAGATTGCGAAGGGTTGGAATTGAAGCCGAGTGATATTGTCGTCAGAGCTTTAGATGGGTCGAAGAGAATGGTCCATGGAGAGGTTGAAATTCCCATCAAGATAGGTACTGAGGTGTTTAAATCCACTTTCTATGTAATGGACATCCGTCCATCATACTCCTGCCTGCTGGGTAGACCTTGGATACACCATGCTGGGGCAGTCACCTCCTCCTTGCATCAGATGCTGAAGTATCCTGTCAAGGGAAAGATCATCACTGTCCACGGCGAAGAAGAGTACATGATTAGCCACTTAAATTCTTTCCGGTATGTGGAGGTTGAAGGAGAGTTCATTGAGACGCCGTTTCAACATTTCGAAGAAGTTCTTCCTGAAATAGCAGTAACAAAGTTGGCAGCCGAGACACCGAGACAGATGGCCAGGATGGCATCTCTGGAGGATGCAAGGGCCGCAGTTAAAGAAGGGAAGAATTCAACATGGGGGAAGTTACCCGACTTTCCGCATAAGACTGACAAGTTTGGATTAGGTTTCACAGCCGCTGGCCAGAAAGCTATGCGCCAGTCAAAGATTGAAAGAGCGCCAGTCAAAATTTCTCCTTACGGAATCAACGCCCTGGAAGATGAAGACAAGGAAAGCAACATTGAAGAGTGGATTTATCCAACTGTCAGAGGAGGATTGAGCAATTGGGAGGCTAAAGACTTTGTCCCCGTCACTTTTATTCATCAGTAATTTATCTGTTAAACATTTCTTATTTGGTCTGTAATATTTTACTTTCAAACAATCCGTACACTATCTTTTCACCTCCTGCCTTGCCCGGGGCATGTAGGTCCATTTGTAAGGGTTTTGATTATTTTTCATATCCATATGCCATGTTTAATGATTCATTGGACGTTTTTCATTTGATAAACTGCTTATGTTCATTTTCTTTCCTTTTGCATTTTTGTTTAAGGATGGCTATCCCTTACACACACCCACACTCACCAATGCAGGTACCCATCCACTCCGGATTCCATGGGTGACTATTCTGCTATATCTTTCAACAACTCTGAAGATCTGGTCAATCTAGCCGAGTATGAAGATGACGAAGGTTGTGAAGTACCCGGGGAACTAGCCAGACTTCTGCAACAAGAGGAAAGGGCCATCTTACCGCATGAAGAGCCATTGGAAACTGTTAACTTGGGAACCGAGGAGAATCGAAAGGAGGTGCAAGTGGGTGCCAATCTGAAACCGGGTGTCAAGGAACGCCTGATACAGTTGTTGAATGAGTATGTTGAAATCTTCGCTTGGTCTTATGAGGACATGCCGGGTTTAGACACAGACATCGTGGTTCACCGTCTCCCCACAAGAGAGGATTGCCCGCCGATCAAGCAAAAAGTTCGCCGAATGAGGCCTGACATGTCTGAAAAGATCAAGGCAGAGGTAATGAAGCAATTCGATGCTGGCTTTCTGGCTGTTACGTCCTATCCTCAATGGGTCGCTAACATTGTGCCAGTACCAAAGAAAGATGGCAAAGTCAGAATGTGTGTGGACTACCGGGATTTGAATAGGGCCAGCCCTAAAGATGATTTCCCGCTACCTCATATTGACATCTTGATCGACAACACAGCTCAGCACAAAGTGTTTTCCTTCATGGATGGATTCTCGGGCTACAATCAAATCAAAATGGCCCCCGAGGATATGGAGAAAACAACTTTTGTCACACAATGGGGCACTTTCTGTTACAAGGTGATGCCGTTCGGGCTGAAGAACGCAGGGGCAACTTATCAACGCGCCATGGTAGCTTTATTTCATGATATGATACATCATGAGATTGAAGTTTACGTAGACGATATGATAGCTCGGTCACAAACAGAGGAAGAGCACCTTGAACATCTGGAGAAGTTGTTTGCCAGATTGAAAGAATACAAGCTCAGGCTGAATCCAAGTAAATGCACTTTTGGAGTTAGGTCTGGAAAACTCCTGGGATTCATTGTAAGCAACAAAGGCATTGAAGTCGATCCGGCAAAAGTAAAAGCAATACAAGAGATGCCTGCTCCCCGTACTGAAAAGGAGGTTAGAGGATTCTTGGGGCGCATAAACTATATTGCCAGATTCATCTCACATCTGACTTCTACCTGTGAGCCAATTTTCAAACTCTTGAAAAAAGATCAGGTAGTGGAATGGAACGACGATTGTCAAGCTGCTTTTGATATAATCAAGGAGTATTTGCTAGAACCTCCTATTCTGATGCCACCCGTCGAAGGAAGACCATTGATCATGTATTTGGCCGTCTTGGATAACTCAATGGGGTGTGTTTTGGGCCAGCATGACGAGTCTGGTCGAAAAGAGCATGCTATTTATTACCTTAGTAAAAAGTTTACCGACTGTGAGACTCGCTACTCACTGCTCGAGAAAACTTGCTGCGCTTTGGTATGGGCTGCTCGCCGACTAAGACAGTATATGTTGACTCATACTACCTTGTTGATTTCCAAGATGGGTCCTATCAAGTATATCTTCGAGAAGCCCGCTTTATCTGGAAGGATAGCTAGATGGCAAATGATCTTAACCGAGTATGACATCCAGTACACCACCCAAAAAGCTATAAAAGGGAGTGTACTAGCTGACCATCTGGCTCATCAGGCTATCAAAGACTATCAACCCATGAGATTTGACTTCCCAGACGAGGACATCATGAATTTGGACAACGTTGAAAGTGACGGACCGTATGACGGACCCGAAAAGGGATCCCGACGGACCCTGTACTTTGATGGTGCTTCAAATGCACTTGGAAACGGTATTGGCGCCGTACTCATTTCTCCGGAAGGTTGTGACACTCCTTTCACGGCCCGACTTTGTTTCAGCTGCACAAACAACATGGCTGAGTATGAAGCTTGCATCTTTGGTCTCAAGGCTGCCATATACTTGGGGATCAAATCTTTGATCGTATTTGGGGACTCGGCTTTGGTTATCAGTCAAATCAAAGGAGACTGGGATACCAAGCATCCTAATCTTATCCCATACAAAGAACATGTCTTGACATTGTTGCCTCATTTCGAGCAAATTACCTTCGAGCATTTCCCGCGAGAAGAGAATCAGCTAGCCGATGCTCTAGCCACAATGTCCTCCATGTTTAAACTCAACTGGGATAACGAGGCTCCCCAAATCACCATCAAGCGAATGGATGAACCGGCGCATTGCCACGAGATTAATACCGAAGAAGTAGTGGAACAACCTTGGTTCCATGAAATCAAAAGGTATCTCGAGACTAGAGATTATCCTGAAGGAGCTTCCGTAAATGACAAGAAGTTCTTAAGGAAATTCGCTGCTAAGTTCTTCCTGAGCAACGGCATCCTTTACAAACGAAGCCATGATTGTGTATTAGTCCGATGTGTGGATAGAGCTGAAGCAGAGTTGATCATGACTGATATACACAGCGGCACATTTGGCACTCACTTGAGCGGGCATACAATGGCTAAGAAGATCCTAAGGGAAGGCTATTACTGGTCTACCATGGAAGCTGACTGCCATCAACATTCCCGCACTTGTCACAAGTGTCAAATCTATGCTGACAAAGTTCATATTCCTCCGGTTGCCCTCAACGTCCTGACTGCCCCGTGGCCCTTTGCAATGTGGGGCATTGATATGATTGGAGAGATCAAGCCCACGGCTTCCAATGGACATCGCTTCATCCTGGTTGCCATTGACTACTTCACTAAATGGGTCGAAGCAGCTTCCTTCGCCTCTGTCACCAAAAATGTGGTTGCTCGCTTTATCAAGCAAAATCTCATATGTCGGTATGGTGTTCCAGACAAGATCATCACGGACAACGGTACAAATCTAAATAACACAATGATCACTGCATTATGCGAACAGTTCAAGATTTATCATCACAATTCATCTCCCTATCGGCCGAAGATGAACGGTGTTGTTGAAGCTGCGAACAAAAACATTAAGAAGATCATTCAGAAAATGACAGTCACTTACAAAGACTGGCATGAGATGTTACCGTTTGCTCTGCATGGATACCGTACGACGACACGTACTTCAACTGGGGCAACCCCATTTTCTTTGGTTTATGGCATGGAAGCTGTTTTGCCTATGGAAGTCCAGATCCCCTCTCTAAGAATTATGAAGGATGCGGGTTTGAATGAAGATGATTGGATGCAGACCCGACTTGATCAACTCAATCTGATCGACGAGAAGCGACTTGCTGCTATATGCCATGGTCAGACGTATCAAAAGCGGATGATCAAGGCCTTCAATAAGAAAGTCAGACGTCAAGTGTATCGAGTCGGGGATCTCGTAATCAAGCGGATTATCTTGCCGCAAAGTGATCCCAGGGGCGAATGGACTCCTACATATGAAGGACCATTTGTGATCAAAAGCATATTTTCTGATGGTGCAATGATTCTGACCACCATGGACGGCGACGATTTACCACACCCTGCGAACGCAGACATAGTCAAAAGATACTACGCATAAAATAACCCGACAAGTCGAAAACCCGAAAGGGCGGCTTGGGCAAAAATGGGCATCCCGGTGAACCGAAAACCCGAAAGGGCGGTTCAAGCAAAAATTAGGGATAAAAACAAAAATTTGTACACCCGGCAAGTCGAAAACCCGAAAGGGCGGCTTGGGCAAAAAGGGGTTTCCCGGTGGATCGAAAACCCGAAAGGGCGATTCAGGCAAAAGTTAGGGAATTGAAGCGTATGACTATGTCTCGTCGGATCACTTCAAAGACAATCTCTTCATCAACCAGTTCCAGACTTCTGATCAATCCAGTCATCGTCAAACGAAGCATTGAATGGACAGATATTCAGAGTTGTGAAAGCTATAGCAGAACGGAATCCCATGGAATTATTTCACATAGCCATCCTTTATTTTGTATAAAATCTTTCAATATTTACGGCAAAGTCCTCTTACTAGGATGATTGTCTCCTTTGTACAAATATACTCAAAGAAAATCAATACAAATACTCTTCCCAAAAATTTGTGTCATTTCCCTTTTCTTTTTCTCTTGCACTAATTGTTTTATTTTGAGAAACGTCCAATGTGTTGTTAAATAGGCATATGCATTTGAAACATAATCACTTCCTAAATGAACCTAAGAAAGAGGATTACTGATAGGATGAAGGTACTGATGGATATCTGGACACCCTTTCGAAGGAAACCCCCCAAGAGATTTGGAATCCACATCCCTAGTGAACCCTGAGGTTTATCTCCAGCAGACTCTCGAGGCTTATCCCCAGTAAGGTTCTGGAAGGTATTTCCCCGCAGAGCACGAACGTCTCTCCCGAGTTTTATTCAAAGTTATTCCCCACAAAGGCTTATAACTGGGTTATCCTCAGCTAACAGCCACAGAAGATCGCACTCGCCAGAATTCTTCCTGTCCCAAGCGGAGTTCATCAAGAGTTTCCCAACACAATTTATCAATATATCCCCAGAGGAGCTTATCCTTGTTATCCCCAGCCAGAGGATCCTCCAGAACTCATTTTTCCTCAGAGTGCAAATTTTCAATATCCCCAGCGGAGCCAGGCTAATGAGCCTTCTCCCCACAGAGTTTTAGGAAAAGAAATCTTGAGTTCCCCAGTGAGATCGCCAGAGTTACTTCCCATCAAGCTGAAGACTCTCAATCTTACCTCCCCAGCATGAGCCTATTAGATTGGAACTCCCCAGTAGAGGTCATCAGGAATTCTCTTCCCCAGCAGCAGCCAAGGATTTATTTTCCCCGGCAGCAGTCAAGATGCTTTTATCTTCAGCCACCTCAGATTCATTTATCCTCAGCAAGATAGCTCGTCAGCTTACATGCGCATTCATCACAATCATGTCATAAACATTGATGTCACGTATATTGCATCATGCATCATAACATTGCATACAACTAATTCTTTACCTTTTCAGGAAAGATCAGTCGACAGACTAAAATTATTCAACTTCAAGATTTCTGAAAACAGTTCACGGGTTCTCCAAGTAAACGGATGTTAACCTGTCACTTGTTCAGATTCTTCTTCAAGACTTCTGAAAACAATCTATGGATTCTTCCCAACAACGGATGTTAATCTATCGACTTGTTCAGATGCAACTTTTGAAAACAGTTTACGGACGCTTCCCAACAACGGATGCTGCTCTATTGCTTATTCAACTTCAAGATTTCTGAAAACAGTTCACGGGCTCTCCAAGTAAACAGATGTTAACCTATCGCTTGTTCAGTTTCTTCTCCAACTTTTGAAAACAGTTTACAGATTCCTCCCAACAACGGATGTCAATCTATTGCTTGTTCAGACCCCCCAGTTCAGAGATGGTCCCAAGCCTGGACACCTTCCTGATATTCCCTTCCAGATGACATCTCTAAGCCCATCCCCGGCAAGATTTCTGTCACTCTCCCAGATGGCATCGTTAAGCCCGTCTCCAAATGGCATCGTTAAGCCCATCTCCAAATGGCATCTCTAAGCCCATTCCCGCATCCATTTGCTTTGACGAGTGCAAATTTCTGGGCACTCTAGTGTCCAATCTCCTTTTACCCTCGAGTCGCGAAAGGCAAACTTGCCAATCTAACTCTTCGGATTCAAGAAGATTGAACAGGGGCAACTGTTGTACCCCAAAATTTGCCCTCCCATTTCTCATTGATTTCTCATCACAAAGCCCTTGGAGATCAAGATCCAGTTAGGGTTTCATCTGCTCAAGACCTCTCCTTGCACTGTTGACTCAAATTAGGGTTTGTGTTTGTACAAAGATGTTTTGACCTAAAGTGCCCAAGATGACTTTCATGCCTCATTTTGGACTCCCAAGTTTACCCACATCAAGTTTCAAGTCTTGATTCCAAGTTTTGCCCAGTCAATTGGACAGTTGACCTAGAAATCAGTTGTATTGGGGAAAAAGTCAACTGTGGCCAATTGACAGTCAAACCTCATGAAATTTGACCCACATTAACATTATGAACTCATATGAACCATTTGATCAAGTTTGGATCACAATTCCCCAAGAAATTTGATCAGATCATCAAAAGGGCAAAATGGTCATTTTTAGGGTTTTGACTGCACAAAGGCAATTTTTGACTGTTTGACCTAGCCAATGGCAAACCAAGCTCACACATGGACTCAAGGACCCCATGGAATTATCTTGACATGATCAACAAACTCAAAAGATCCCAAGTACACAGGATTGACAGTTGAATTTCCCAGTCAATTGATCAATTTTGACTGTATACTGAAAAGTCAAACTTTGACTTTTTGGTCAAAATCAAGAGTCAAGATTCATTTTTCATCAAAACATGCTAAATCATGAAACTTGTTCACCAAGAAATCACAAAATGCAAATTAGGGTTTAAAATGGAATTTTTCATAACTTAGAATTTTTCTAAGTTATGAAAAACCCTAATTTTTCCCCATCTTTGCCCCACTTTTTCACCATGATCCATTTGGATTCAAACAAAAGTCTAAACATGAAAGTTGTAGTTTGTTGCATAATCTACAACTTTGATTCACAAAGTTTTATCATTTGAAGCTTGCATCTCAAGTTACAAATTTTTGAATAAGGGCACTAAACCATTTTTAACTTAGTGAAATTTGACCTATTTTGACAAGGTTTTCTACCCAACTTCAAGACCATTTTCCATACACTTCCACTTGGAATTTCAAATTGTATTTCAAAGATGGATTGTAGTACACATTCCAAGCTTTCCAAAATGTCCAAGAACTTCTCAAACAACCTCATGGTTAGGGAGAATCGAATTTCACAATATAGCAAAAACTCACTTTTGAATTGGCCATTTTTTCATGTTCATAAGATTATGCAACTTCTCAAAACCAGCATGCCCTTGATTACAGGTCCTTAAACCAAGTTACACTCATAAATTTAATGCATACTCTTTGTGCCAAGACCATGTTCTTTGTGTTCTAACATTACATGAAGGTTTAATCCATTTTTAGATAAAGTAAACTATCCATTTTTGCAAAAGTTCACTTTATGTCCAATTGGTAAATCAAGCAAGTACAAACAAAATTTCTTTGGCACAAGATTATGAACAAATTACTCTGATCAAGAGAAGCTTGGCAGCAGGATTAGAGGTCCCCTACTGACCTAAAACACCAACTTGCATTTTGTTGCTTAAAGGTTAAGAAACATTGCATAACTAAGACCAACATCCATCTCAGCTTAGATGCACAAGAACAAAGTGATCAAACATATTACACACATCATAACCAAGCTATTGCACGAGCCATTTACCTCCAAAACATCATCCAACCAAAAAACACCATCAAACTGCAAAAACAGAGTTGCCTCTGCAGTTTGAGTGCCAACTTCTATTTCTCTCAAGCATTCTTGCCAAAAAAAGTACACATACCTTCCATATCATCTATGCAAGCTAACCATGACCTGAAGCACGACCTGTAATCCCTCTAACCACTTCCACCATTTTCAATTTCTTGTTTTGCAGGTGAAGTTCTCTAGCTTGATTCAGAAGCTTTCAAGACAAAGTAAACATTGGAATAGCATCCCTGGACCTCAAGGAAGCTTTTCCAATCATCACCTTGCACTGAAAGTTCCTACATTGCAAGATAGAACTTCAGCTGAACAGGTATCTTGGTGAACTCATATCTCTCTTATTATGCATCATTAGCTTTAAGTTTGTGAATAAACAAGGTTCTACTCATGCCACTGAACATGTACATGTTTTTACTTTTCATTTCTTTTGCTTGAGTTGTGAGAATTTGGAGTTTGAAAATGGCAGAAAAACTAGGTTAGGATTTGGGGGAGGAGAAATTCTCCCTCATCTTAGAGAGTTAGATCAAGTTATGCATATGGTTAGAATCGTCTCTTCATGCTTAACATTTTTTGTGTTGGAAGTTTGTTCAAAAAATCAAAGAATCAGGATGTTCAAGTGGAGCTCTTGGCGCGCGTTTTCTGAATAATTTTTGTTCAGAGGTTGAAGAAAGGTGACTTTGGGCTGGGCTTGCTTCTGAGTTACTTTTCACACCACCCTTTTTGGTTTTGCACCCCTGAGCCCATTTGCTTCATTTTTAATATTTTTGACTTTTGCCTTTTTTTGATTGGTTCATTTATTTTTTCTCAGCATATTAAAAACATAAAAATATTTTTCTCATCATTTTTTGAATTTATTAAGTATTTATTTGATTATTTCTTTAGTTTGTATATAAATGAATAAATATATATCTTTTGTTTAAAATTACAAAAATAGCACAAATATACCTTTTATACACTTTTATTTTATTTTTACTCCCTGAAAATATTTTATAAAAAAAATACTTTTTTTTATTTTAATATTAAATATCATTAATTAATATATATAATGCATATTTTATAAATAATATAAATAAATAGGTATATTAGTATACTTAGGATAAAAATACCAAAAAATGTACATATTTTATTTTTTAATATTTAATACTAAAAAATGCCTTTTGTACAAATATACCATATTTTATTTTGTTTTTATATGTAAATAATAAATATTATATGAATTGATTAATTAATGTCCCTTTTGATTAAAAAATTAGGGTTTTTGCCCTAAATTTGAAAATACCTCAAAAATAATATCTTTTTATTTTTTATTTTATTTTTTACATAAATAATACTTTTGTCATACATATACAAAACATTTTTTGCATCTTGCATATTTTGTTCCATTTTTTTATTTAATTATTGTACCTTAATTAAATTGTATAAATTCAAAATTGGTGTAATAGTTTTAGGTTTAATTTCTTGTCTAAATAATCCCCATTTGAAACATTGTACCCCCCTCCCCATATTATTGTGATGTAATAGCGTAGGAATTTAAATTTCGCACTTTATCGCTTTCTAAACATACTATGCTAGAATTAGGGTTTTGTATGCGAATAAAAATGAACAAAATAGTTGGACCTAACACAAGATAAATGAGCATGAAAAATGGACAACACATTTCACACTTGCACCCCTAGGGTATTCCACTTTGTTGCCTTCAAATAATTGGGCCATATTGTATGTTGAATTTCTTTGGGTAAAAAACAAACAATCAAATGATCATAGTCCCTCAAAATGTTGCTTAAATGAATGATCAAGTCCCTTTTAAAGAAAATTGCCCAAAGACATTTAACACTATTACAACTATGGTCTAAACGATGACCCGCGCCCGTCCCTTTAATCTCCTAAAACAAGATTGTCCACCAAATGCAATGGTGGAACAAAATTGTCAAAAGGTTTAAAACATAACAAAAATCTTTGAGAAAAATTTAGGGTAGATGAACTCTTAAGTACTTGTCAACTTTCTAAGAAAACACTTGCCTTATTTCAAAACCCACTTCACAAACACTTTCAAAACAAACTTTCAAAAAAAACCTTGAAACATCTTTTCAAAAAGACAAACACCTTTTGTAAAACATTCGAGTAAAGAATTGTTACAAGGGTAGCCTATACAAGGCATCTTTTTCAAAACCTTTTCAAAACCACACACAAAGCACCATTTCAAACAATTGAAAACCAAGGCAAGTTGATCTAAGCAAGTACCTAAGAGCCCATGGATAACCATGGATAGAAGGGGTGCTAATACCTTCCCCTTCTATAATCTACTCCCCGAACCCAAGAAAAATCTCAAAGGTTTTTGCTGTGCTTTTTAAACCTTTCCTTAGGATAAAATAAAAAGTCGGTGGCGACTCTTGCTCAACCGAAACATTTGCGAAAACAAACGCAAAACCATAGTCAGTTCTCCCACCGTATCACACAACCCAACAATCAACGTATAGAGGCAAACATATCAAGCATATCAAGCACCTCAGAACATACAGAAGCAAAGGGCTAACAAGAGAAGAAGAAAAGAAGCAATCAAAGGCAACTGAAGCGAGTAGACAGAAGAGGAAAAGAGAGTTATACGAAGGTTTTCAAATATCATCACAAAACCATCAAAAAGCGAAATACAGAGTACCAGGAATACCAGAGCAAGCTCAGCATCATTTCCCCTCGCCTCCGGCCACCCTAGGCGCCTCCGATCCACTCCTCCTCCGTCTCCAAAAGCCAAAGGTAGTATTTCTCCCTTTTTTCTTTCCACGCACCTCAAACAGAAACAATGGCAACACAAAAATCAGAACACGAAAGTAACACATGCAAGATATAAGATTTAAAACCCTAAGGTACAGAAGAGGGGAGGTTGTTACCTTGTACTAACCGCCGTCTGCGTGACCATGGAGGGGAGGAGATAGAGGCGATGCCTGGCGGCCCTGGACAGCGAGAAGGCTTGTTCAGAGGCATTGTTCGAGCGAGAAAGACGAAGGTGATGAGATAAAAGGCGCCGCTCTGTAACCCTAATTGCAAAGTCCAAGCCAAATGAACAAAACTAACGCAACCCTAAAACAAACCTTGTTCCAAACCCGTCTGGGCCTTGCCCTTCCTAATCCCTAAGGCCCATTTAATCCTTTAGCCTTTTTTATTTCAAACTAACTCATACTTTTTTTTACATTAAATTTCAATTAACAATACTCTTTTCTTAACTTAATTAATATTTTGTTAAATAAATGACACTTTTTTTATATAAAATGTTCTTAATTGTTTCTCTTTTTTATTATTTTTACATTTTAAAGTGAATATATAAACCTTAATATTAATTTTCTTAAAGTTGAATAATTTTCTTTTCTTTTCTTTAGTTAAAATTTTGTACATAAAATACTAACTAAAATACATAAAGCATTAATACATAAAAATGGAATTTCTTAAAACATTTTCTTTTCTTTTATTAAAACCTTTGTTTATACATATTAACAAAAACACATAAAAATGATACATACTTAATTTTGTACTAGTTAACATCTTTTACCACTTGTAAATAATCACATGCACTTACACCAATACATTTGTTTATCTTTTATTCTTGTATATTGATACATGTTACATTACGATTGCGATTCGATTTGGTTGTAAATATATTTGGACACTACTCTCCTAATAAGTCTCATCCCCATTTGTAAATATTTGTACCCCCATTCCCGGATACTTATTTGTAATAGCGTAGACTTTAAATTCCCGCAATTTATCGCTTTCAATTATACCATGATAGATCTAGGGTTTGTATGTAAATAAACTCAAACGCTAGATAACCTAACACAAAACAAATGCATGACAATCAATACACCATTCACACTTGCACCCCCTAGGGTAATCCCGCTCGTTGCCTTCCAAAATGGGCCATGCTTGCAAGTTAAGTTCTTTGGCAAAACAAAACAAATCAAAATGATCATAGTCCCTCGATGACGCTCTCGAAAGTTGCCTAAAATGATCATAGTCCCTCAAGCAAATTGCCAAAGGTCCTTGACACTATTGCATTCATGGTCTAAACGATGACCCGCGCCCGTCCCGTTAACATCCTAACGCAAGATTACCCACCAAATACAATGGTGGAACAAAATTATTAAAAGGGTTAAAACATAGGAAAAATCTTTGAGTAAATTTAGGGGTAGACAACTCTTAGTTACTTGATCGAACTTGCAAAACCCACTTGCCTACTTTTCAAAACCCACTACACAAACACAATTTCAAAACAAACTTTCAAAAACATTTGAAACATCTTTTCGAAAAGACAAACACCTTTGTAAAACATTCGAGTAAAGAATTGTTACAACGGTTGCCTAGACAAGGCATATTTTTCAAAGTATTTTCAAAAACACACACACACACCACCATTTTAAGCAATTGAAAATCAAAGGCAAGTGATCTAAACCAAGTAACTAAGAGCCCATGGATAACCATGGATGAAAAGGGTGCTAATACCTTCCCTTTTCATAATCTACCCCCTGAACCCACGAAACATCTCAAAAGGTTTTTCCTGTGCTTTTTAACCTTTCCTTTAGGATAAAATAAAAAGTCGGTGGTGACTCTTGCTAAACCGAACAAGTGTGAATACAAACGCAAAACATCAAGTCAGTTCTCCCACCGTATCACACCAGCGAAGTTCTTTCTATCCCCAACGGAGTTCATCATCAAAATCTCCAATAGAGCTTATCAACGGAATCCCCAGCGGAGTTATTGTTAAAATCTCAACAAAGCATCTCTCCCCACAGAGTAATTCCCCGCAGAGTAATCTCTTCATCAAGTTTATTCCCCAACGGAGTTCTTTTCTCCTGCAGGTTTATTCACACAATCATCTTCGTTCATCATCCCCAGCGGAAACGAAGAATTCAACTCTATTCTCCAGCAGCTCCGGGATTTATTTTCTCCAACTAAAACATCACATTTTCATACATCATGATACATGCACATACGCATCATATCATGCGATCTCATTTATGTTGAGAACATCATTGCTTGATCTATATCATGCATTGCATATGACTGACCTTTACCTTTCAGGAAAGACGCATTTAAATGCTCAGCTATGTCAATGGAGACAAAACCAGTTAAATCGATTCCTAAAGATTTTTCTGATCCGAACACAGTCAATGGAGACAAAATCAGCTAAATCGATTCCTAAAGATTTTTCTGAAGCCAGTCAAAGGAGACAAAACCAGTTAAATCGATTCCTAAAGATTTTTCTGAAGCTAGTCAATGGAGACAAAATCAGTTAAATTGATTCCTAAAGATTTTTCTGATGCTAAGCCAGTCAATGGAGACAAAACCAGATAAATTGATTCCTAAAGATTATTCTGATGCAAACCCGTCAATGGAGACAACCCGTCAATGAAGACAACCCATCAATGAAGACAACCTGTCAATAGAGACAACCCGTCAATAGAGACAACCCGTCAATAGAGACAACCCGTCAAAGGAGACACCCCGTCAAAAGAGACAACCCGTCAACGAAGACAACTACAAACCAACAACCTCCAGGTGGCATCTATAATCCCATCCTCCTATCCATCATCTCTCCAAATGGCATCTGTAAGCCCATTCCCGACATCACCATGCTGATACCAGTTCATGCGAGTGCAAATTTCTGGGCACTTTAGTGTTCAATCATCTTCCACCTTCGGATCACGAAAGGCCCGCAAGCCAATCTACATCCTCAGGTTTAAGAAGATTGAACAGGGGCAACTGTTGTACCCCAAAATTTTCCCTCCCATATTCCTCAAGATTTGTCAAGAATGATCTTCAAATTGCTCAAGATGGCTCAAGAGGTAGACAGTCAAACCATCTCCTAAGCCAGCTGAAATTAGGGTTTTCGTTCTTTCAAGGAATTTGGGGTTTTCAATGGTTCAATCAAGTCTCATAGGCCCATATAAATTCTCAAGCATCTACATGCCAAGTTGCAAGACTCACAGTGTCAATTTGCACAGTCAAAAGCCTCATTTGACCTACAGTCAACTACAAGGGCAAAATGGTCATTTTACAGTCAAAAGTAGGAATTTTTGGTCAACATCTCATTTTGAGTTCACAATCATCATTTGATCAAGTCTTGATCATGATTCCACAAGAATAGCTCAAAAATCATCAAGATGCAAAAGTTACTATTTTTGGACAGTAGAAAAGTCAACTGTATCTTGACTAGGGCATAACTTTTTCATGGTTTATCAGAAAAATTCCATCCAAGTCTCATTTTGAAGAGGATGCAATTTCCTACAATCCATCTTCACACTCCAAGTTCAAGAAATGCTCTCACAAAAAGTTACCAATTTTTACATTATAGGTCAATTTCAAAAGTCAACAAAAGTACACTTTGAGTCAAAGGCCATAACTTGAGATTGGTAAATCCAAATGACATGGGACCAAAGGCATTGGTTAGAGGACTTCAAGAGCTTTCCAAAATGTCCAAGAACATGGTCATATGAACAAAATTGAGCAAGTTGTGCATTGGAGAAGTTGGGAAATTTTCATGAATTTGCAAAAGTCAACTTTGCTCAAAACACCTTCTTTTTGCTAATGGGCCTCAAATCTCTTCTTGAAACTTCACCCATGACCTATGCACGACCCATCAAGATTAATTGGATTTATTTTCTTATTTTTATTGATTAATTGGATTTTTAATTAATATTAATCCATTTAATTAATTTAAATCATAAGAAAATAGAAGGTTTGTTTTTTAAATCTTTTTGTGAAGCAAATATGACCTAAACATGCTGGAAAATTTATGCACAAGTCAAAGATACAAAAAAAATCCAAATTTGGCAAGTTTGTTCAATCATGAAAATCAAGAATATTTGATTTTTCAATCAAGGATTCAATCATCAATGCACATGGATTTTTGCCCAGCTTTTGACCTAATTCAATTGCCTTATACATAAGCAAGCTAACCCTGACCTAGTGGACGATGAAAAAGGCTGCATAAACAACCATATAGTTTCAAGAAATTCCAAGAAAACTGAAAATCTATTCTTGCATTCTAGGCCAATTCAAGGCGTGCTATTCATTCAAACACATTGCAGAAAGTGTCAGGAGTGATTTGCAATTAAATCCAGGCATCAAAGCTCAAGAAATCACTGATTACAGTTTCACGGTTTGCACCTTTTATTCAAAATCGTATTGCTTAATTCATGCGCATTTAACATGTTTTTATGATTGTTTTGCATTGCTAGAGACTGAACAAAGCTAATGGAATGGTTTAATTGAACCATAGCACCCTGAATCGAAGAATGCCATGATCAAATTTCTAGGGTTCTTGAGCTTTAAATTAGGGCTTTCTGAACCAGGAAAAATTGGGACTAGTGAGATATATGACTGGACTCGTGAGACCAAGACGAACACAACTGACCCCTCGTGAAATATTTATATGTATTGTACTTCTATTCGCTATTTTTCCTTGCAGGTGTTAGTGGAGGTTAAAAACCCCCGCTATCTGATGTTAATTATACAGGACGAACGAAGAAGATGATGAGGTGTTAGCATCTGAGTGGTTAATTTGAAAAAGCGCGCGTTTGTTTTTGTTTTACTGCATATTGATTAATTTCCCAATATAATAATTGCTCCTTATTTTACTAACAATTGAAGCAGCGTAGTGGAGTGGTTGGTGCGTTATCCTGGAAGCATTGGGACCTGGGTTCGAATCCCAGGTCCCCCAAACGTTTATTTGATTTTTTTTTGTTCAGGCGTTCTTGTGTAAGCTTGCAAAGGGAGTCTACCATATGCTCCAATTCCTATGCGCCATGTGGCTTCAGCCATGAATCCTATGGTCAGGGGTGAGAGATCATCATGCTCCCTAGTCAACGAGCATGCAGGGAATCCTGGAAAGTCAAAACAGGCTGGAAGCATAATGGGCCACAAATTTCCAAACCCACCTCCTGATTTGGGCCAGCACCCCCCTGGGTTTATTTCTTTTTTCTTCTTTTATATTTTTCATTTAATTGTTTTATTATTAATTATTATTATTATTACTTAATTAACCAAATAATTATTTTTCTTAATAAAATCAGAAAACTAAAATATAATATTTTTTTTATTATTATTTATTAAAATTAATTTCACCCTTTTATTATTTTTGTAAATAAATGAATAATGAATTAATCTAGTGTATTTTAACTTTTTTTCACAATAAATAAAATCAATGTAGAATTAGGGTTCTTGACAATTTTAATCTTTTTTTATTTTATTTTCCTTAAAACATAAAAAACTCAAAAAAATATTTCTTTTTAATTAATTAATTAGTCTAGGTTTAATTTAATTTAATTCATGAATAATAAAATCCCTTTCTTTCTCAAAAAAAGGGTCAAAACCCTAAGAACTTCTCTGATTCAATTTTTCTCGCGCGTATGTTTATTTTATTCATATTTTTATTTGATTATGTAATTGCTCCAAGGATGTAATAGCTTTAATTAGGACTTTTTATCGCTTTTATCTATTTTCCGCAATTTACTTTTTCAAGGGTTTGTTTTTGGCGATGTAAATACCCGACGCCTTATAATAGCTTAGCTTTATTTTCCGCAACTATTAACTGCTAGATGTATGCTAACTAGGCTATGCATGTTAAGATCTCTCTTAAAATAAAATCAATCGTAGCTCACCATAATATGTACAAAGATAACATAACTGAAACTTGACACACTCGCACATGCCACTCCTAGGGTACGCCTCACTTGGTTGCCTCGACGTGGTCATTGAGTATAGGGTGTTTTAGAGGTCGCCCTCCTGTCTAAAGATCAAAGTTGCCTCGAAACGGTTGCCTCGAATAAAAATGATATAGGACATTAGGGTTACCTCTAAGGCGTCCTACTATTGCTTTGATGACCACACGTCCCTTAATCGAATTGACCCGAAAACTCCAACGACGGTGCTACCTACTTCTCAATAGTGGGATAGTACTGTCTAAAGGACATTTACACAGCTTAATTTCTTTTGAGTAGTTAGAGGTTCTTAGATACTTGCTCTTTCAAAACAAAAATACTTTTCGCACCTACACTTTTCTGACAAAAGTTTTCAAACAACACTTCATACACTCTTGAGGACAGATACAAGAGTTAAATCGAAGTTTTCAAACAAAAAACTTTTTCAAAACCCACAATCACAAAGAAAAGCAAATTTTTGAAAACATAGTGAGCAAGTACCTAAGAGCCCGTGGATAACCACGGATAGAAAGGGTGCTAACACCTTCCCTTTCTATAATCTACCTCCCGAACCCGAGAAACATCTCGAAAAGGAATTTTGATGTGCTTTTGTCCTTTCCTTGTTGGAGAAAATAAAAGACGGTGGCGACTCTTGCTTACCGCGACATTTTGCGAAACGCAAACGCGAACCAGCATTCCAAAACAGTCAGTTCTATTTCCACCGATCACAGATAGCAAGCATGGATATATGATCAAAACATGTTTATGATGGATAAATCATTGAAAACGAATCTTGAAAAAGTGATGCAAACTGTGGCACTGTGAGGCATGATTTCTTAAGGTTTTAAGGCTTGAAGGTGATTGGAATGGCTTCAGAACACGTCCAGGAACAGATTGTTGGCTTTGAAATTACTTGAAACGGCCTATGGAAGAGAATACAGTCTGCACTTTTTCTTCCAAAATTTGCAATTTCTTCCCCTTGTTTTCACGACCCCAAACCCTTTTTTATGCTTTAGAGATGTTAGGTATATATGGTAGAATGATTTAGGTCAACAAAAACTGATCATATCTTTGCAAATTATGGAGATTTGATTTCATTCTTTTCCTTGTATGATTTGTTTCCAAAATAGATCAAATTAAGATCTTTTCCCATCAATTAGCTCTTGCACGAATTTTTTGATTTTCTAGCTGTTCATGGACTCATAAAATCAAATCTTTGATTTTATTTGATTATTCTACTATTTAAATTGATTTATTTTGATTTAAATGGATAAAAAATCAAAATAAATAATAAAAATAATAAAATATTAGGTGGATAAGTTCAGGGGTCGTGGGTCATCTTAGGAACAAGTTTCAAACAAGAAAACATGGGCCGATTTGGAAAAAAAAGTCATTTTGATCAATATTGACTTCATGCACATTTCCAAAAATTGGTCAATATTGACAATACATATCTCCCTCAATTTAAACCCTAAGAGGGTGTTCTTGGACTTTTTAGAAAGCTTAGGATGTCCTTTAAACAACCCTTTTGGTCTCATCTCAATTGGGTCTTCCATGTTCATGTAAGAAGCTTTGACCCAAAAGGTGTTTTTGTTTACTTTTCCAAAGGACCTATAATGTAGAAATTCATATCTTTTTATGAGTGAATATTTTGAACTTGTGGGCTGAAGATGAGTTGCAGGGAATTGTACCCTCTTCAAAATGATCCTTGGATGGAAAATTGCTGATAAAGTATGAGGAAGTTATGCTTGGTCAAAGTTTGGTTGACTTTTCTTGAGAAACCCTAATTTAGCAACTTTTGGGTTTTGATGAATTTAGGGCATTCCTTGAAGAATCATGATAAACCCTTGATCAAATGATGAAATTCACTTCAAAATGTGGATGTTGACCAAAAATATTGAAGTTTGACTATATGTGGGCCACAGTTGACTTTTGACCTAATACGGTCGATTCTCAAGCATCTGAGGAGTTGACTGAGCAAACTTCTTGTGCAGTGCTTGAAATTTGACATGGAGGGTCTTGAGAACATATTAGGACCATGGAGAGCATATGAGGTCTTTGGAGTCCACCTATCTTAATGAAAATGGAAACCCTAATTTGAGACACAGTGCCTTAGGAGAGAGTTTGTCTGGTCAGCTCTTGGGAAAACTTGAGCAAATTGAGGATCTCTAGGAGTATGTCTTGAGTAAAATGAGAAGTCAAATTTTGGGGTACAACAATTTGTAATTAATGAGTTGTAACACATCAGAACATTGCTTTCTTGGGATCATATCAGAAGATGGATATTACCGTTGAGTCTTCTTTTGTTCTTCCAGAACTTTACTTTATCAGAATAACAGAGTTTGGCTCATAGCGTTGGTGTAACCATAAGTTGTAACATTAGAACTTCTTCATTTAAGCGTGTTACACTGATTGGCTTATAAGTATGATGTGTCACAGTAGAGATTCAAGAACTTAACTCTCTCATCTTTTATGCTTCTTACCTCAGAATTTCCCTGCATATTAAAATACATTATTAGAGAGCATATTTGTTCTTTATAGATATCATGTGTTTGTTATCATCAAAACTCTTACAAGGATGTAGAACCAAAATATGTTCTAACAATCTCCCCCTTTTTGATGATGATAAAAACTTGTATATTTTGATAGATTACTTAAGAACATAAAGAATTAAAGTCTCCCCCTAAGTTGAATACTAGGATAAAGAAAAAATACTTCCCTGAAGAAGTGTTGATCATCAGAGCTTTGTGATGGAGGTTATGATACGTCCACATGATAGAAGTTACTTTTAGAGGTTGCTTTTCAAGAGATTTTTCCTGTTTTTCTTTCAGAGGATAAAAACAGAAGCTATGATATTTAAAAAATTTAAGACTGAGTCTTGATACTATTATATTCAAAATATCTTACGTTCTCCCCCTTTTTGTCAAGAATCAAAAAGCAATAAAAACACGTAAATGTAACAAAAAAGGATTTTGTATTCAAAGTGGATTAAGATAAACATAAGGAAATAAATAAACATAAGATTGAAATGAGAAACAAATAGCAGAAATAAAACAATTTTTTAGAGCTATGGTTGATGAGGCAGAAGTATTGTGAACAAGGCTTCCAATAAACTCTTGATCTGATTATTTGATTCCTCTTGTCTCCCTAGCATCCCCTTAATTTCTTTGCTAGTTTCATCCTATTTATCTATCCTTTCCTTAAACACAACATTTTCTTTCTACAACTCCTCCATAGTTTTCAAAACAAGAGAGGAGGAGGTTGTTTTAGCATAAGAGACCATATTCTCATAATTAACTGCAACTGATTCTTGCTCAGGAGATTCTTCAGTAGCCTTTCCTTTGTCTTGAAACATGACTAGAGGAAGAGGTTCAGGAGACAGTTCATTATACTCTGATGTGTGAGGAGCTTCCCAAGGGGTGTTGTCCATAAGAAGGAGGGGTTTCTTTACCCAGTGTCACAAAACTTGATCCTTGAAGACTTTCAGGTGATCGCAAAAGTTCTGTTGAGCGATTTCATATTTGAGCTCCTTTAGCTTTAGAGATTCAAAGTTAAACCATTTTTTGAACTGATTCTAGTGAGAATCAAAAGCATTTGGGTTAAGATTATCCATGCAAGCTAGCTTTAAGGAGTTAACCCATTCTTGTATTTCTGTTTCAAAAATCAGCAAAGATTTACCAGCATCTGATTTGGATATTTTTGGTGTTGGTTTAGGAATGTCTATTTTCTGGGAACTTGTGACAAGATTGTCCTAAGCTTCTAAATTAATGATTATTATGAGGGGATCTTCTGGGTAGTTATTGGGAGAGGGAGGGTAGGAAAGAACTATAGGTGAGTTAGATGGTGTTGAAAGATAGGGAGATGGAATATCTTGAATGGAGAAAGTTTGTGATGTAGTTGTAGGGGTTATTTGTGGTTGAGAGATCATGAGAGGGAAAGTGATGCCTAGGATGGATGATGTGGTATCAGAGTCAAAATTTGGATTTTTGGCTTGAGGAGCTTCAAGCAGAGGATCAAATTGATCAATATCAGAGAGAACTTGTGCAAGTTCTGGCTGAGTATGATCAAAATGGGTAGAAGGTAGATTAATTAGAGCATTATTTGCAAGTATTAAAGTCTCAATTTCTAGGTCAAAATCATCAAGAGTTTGAGGAGATAGATCTTCAGTGAGTTTTGGAGATGAGGGGGTTTTAGATGTTGATAAAAATACTGATTTAATAACAGAAACAAAAGACAAGTTACCTTTCTTTTTGGCAGCTTTAAGGGTTTTCTGAGAAGTTCCTTCTCCAACAGCTTTCCTTTTTCTTGATTTTTTGGGAGCAACTTCCAGAGGTTGTTGCCTTAGATCAATAATGTTCACATATGGAATCGTACCATCACTCTTGCAGGCTTCCAGATACCTGAGAACAATTTCTGGAGATGAGTCTGTTTGAGTGAAGAGATGAAAATCCTTCAGAGGTACTCTTCGGGTGGTGATGACTTCCTTGGTGGTGATTGTTGGATCCTTCTTAATAGTTTCAATAATCTTCATCTTCTTCAGATTTTTGGTGTTTAGAGGCTTTCCAGCACAAGATTCCAGACTATTTGCTTGTTAGGCCTCAGTCAGATGTTCTATCAGTCTGTTTTATGTCAAAATATCTGAAATGAGTCTTCTCAGAGGAATCTAATCTCTCTTTGTTCTTTCTTTTTCTCTTGTTTCTTTTATAATAGTTTTCAGGTGGTTGAACAGAAGATGTGGAAGATGAGCTTTTGCTTTGGTGGAGATGAAGTATAGAAGGTACTGCTGATCAATGTTGATGTAGTCTGAAGAGTTGGTTGGTTTCCTGTGATGGATGCACCCTGGAATTATTTTGGACCAAATTCTGAGATAATCCTTAGATCTTTGATTTTTTTTGGATGGTTGGCTAGAGGAAAAATTTCTTGTAAAGTTCTATTCTTTTGTTCTACAATTCCATTTTCTTGAGGAGTTCTAGGACAAGAGAAATCATGAGAGATGCCATTATCGTTAAAAAAGTTTTCAAATCTTTTATTTTCAAATTCTCCACCATGATCACTTCTGAATTTAACAATTCTAAAATATTTTTCATTTTGAACTTGGCTACATATGGTAGAGAACACATAGTGCAACTCGTCCTTGTGTCTTAAGAACTTTACCCATATCCATCTTCTATAGTCATCTACAATCACTAATCCATACTTCTTGCCACTGATGGATGCAGTTTTCACTAGTTCAAACAGATCTATATGCATAAGTTCTAATGGTCTAGAGGTAGAAACAATATTTTTTTATTAGAAAGAAGGTTTTGCAAACTTGTCTTTTTGACATGCTTCAGACAGAGCTTCTGAGCTGAACATCAGGTTAGGAAGTCCTCTAACCAGATTGAGTTTGTTAATCTGAGATATTCTTCTCATACTAACATGCACTAATCTTATGTGCCAGACTCATTGCTCATCATTAACATACATAAGGCCTTTTAAATTATGACTTTTTAGTTCATAAAGTTTTATTTTATAAATGTTGTTCTTTCTCTTACCATTAAAAAGGATAGCCCATCTTTCTGACTAATTGCTTTACAAGACTTTTGATTAAAGATTATATCCTAACCGTTGTCACTTAATTGACTTATGGATAACAGTTTATGCATTAATCCATATACTAACAGAACATTAGTTATAAAGGGAAGTGTACCATTACCAATAGTTCCAGAGCCAATAATATTTCCTTTCTAATTGCCTCTAAAACCTACATAGCCTCCAGATTTAAGCTCCAGACTTTGGAACATATGCTTTCTTCTCGTCATGTATCGAGAGCATCCAGAGTCTAGGTACCAAGATTGGTGTTTCAACTTTGTTGTTAAATACATCTACAACATAGACGATTTTATCCTTAGGTACCCATATCTTTTTGGGTCCTTGTTTGTTAGAGTTTCCAAAATCCTGTTTGAATTTTGGTTTTGCAGAAAAAGCATTACTAGTATATTTAATATCATGTGTATGTCCATATGTAAAGTGTGAATAGAAAGGTGTGTATTTTATAACTGTATCATAAACTTTCTTTGGTTGAGGTGTTTCTTCTCCCCTTGGTTTAACATATTCTATACCTTTTCTTCCGTTTATGCTAACTCCATAGATCATTGAAGCCATCTTGCTCCTATATATGTTTTTAGCTAGAAATTTCTGAAAGTTGTGATCATATTCTTTTATGATTTTATCAGAACTATTCGAAACTTCTGAAATATTTTTTCTAATCTTTTTGTAATTCATTTTTAATAACATAGTTTTCATTTTTAAGTTTGGAAATGGTTTCTTTTATCCCATAGTTTTCTGTTTTTAGTTTCTTAGTTTCTTCAGATTTAAATACTAGATCCTTTTTCAGGTTCTTGTTTTTGACTCGTAGTTGCTAATATCTTTCGAGAATTTCTGACAGACTTTCTTCTAATTGAGATTTGGAAAAGTTAGAGAATACCTCTTCTACCTCTGAGTCTGACTCGGATTTAGATGATCTAGTGTCATCTGATATGTTGGTCATTAAGGCTATATTGGCTCGTTCATCTTCTGATTCTGTTTCAGCTCCAAAAGATTTTGAGTCATCCCATGTTTCCATAAGACTTTTATTATTTTCTTTGGAGAATTTATTTTTAAACTTTTCTGTAGGTTTGGGCAGTCGCTTTTATAGTGACCTGGTTCGTTGCATTCATAGCATACAATGTCTTTGTTGCTAGATTTTTTGTATTCAGAAGATGTTTCAGAGTGGTTTCCTGTTCTTCTGGGGTTTCTAAACTTCCTCTATTTGTGCTTCCATAGCTGATTGACTCTTCTGGAGAGAAGAGATAGTTCGTCTTCTTCTGACGAGGATCCACCAGAGTTTTCTTCTTTTTCCTGAAAAACTTTAGGTTTAGATTTTTTATTAGATTTAAGAGAGAGAGAGAGAGAGAGAGAGAGAGAGAGAGAGAGAGAGAGAGAGAGAGAGACTTACCTTGCTTATGGGACTCATCTTCTTCAAGTTCTATCTCATGACTTCTCAAAAAGTTGATAAGTTCTTCAAGTGATATTTTATTCAGATCTTTGGCTAGTTTTAAGGCTGTGATCATAGGTATCCATTTCTTGGGTAAGCTTATGATGATTTTATTTACATGATATGTTGTTGAGTACCCTTTGTCCAGAACTTTCAGTCCAGCAACCAAAATTTGAAACCTTGAGAACATTGTTTCACCCGTTTCATCTTCTTCCATTTTGAAGGCCTCATACTTCTGAATGAGTGCAAGAGCTTTAGTTTCTTTGACTTGTGTATTACCTTCACGCGTCATTCTCAAAGAGTCAAACATGTTTTTAGTTGATTCTTTGTTCGTGATTTTCTCATACTCGGTGCACGAGATAGCACTCAAGAGGATTGTTTTGGCTTTGTGATGATTTATGAATTATTTCTTTTGTTGATTTGTCATTCTCTTTTTGTCGATCTTCTGACCGCTTTCGTCAACTGGATGAATGTATCCATCAATCACCATTTCCTAGAGATCAACGTCATGAGCTAGAAAGAAACTTTCAATTATGTCTTTTCAGTAATCAAAGTTCTCACCGTCAAAGATTGGAGGTATACCGATGATTCTGTCTTTATCATCATGATTATCATTGCTGATGATCTGACCTTGTCCCACCATAGTGTTTTTCTTAGTAGGATCTTTTCTGACACGGTTAAGTGTTTGCACCCAGAACCAGGCGCTTTGATGCCAATTGAAGAATGGAAAAACACAAGAAGGGGGGTTTGAATTGTGGTTTTAAAAAAATACAATAGCAGACATGTTGGTCATCCTGGTTCATTTAAACTCAAACAACTCTAGTCCACCCTCCAAGGTGATTTAGCCTCTCTCAAATGAGGTCTTAATCCACTAATCAAATCTTTATTACACAGATACAATGACTACTGTCAATGTCTTCTTGAGTTTAAACCACAACTCGGTTTTCTTGAGGTATTACAAGATAAATAAATTAATAGTGTGTATAAAGATGTTTTATAAACAAAACTATATCATAACAGTGATGTATACACAATTGAAAAGCACAAGATATAACAGGGTAATAATATTTTTCTTTGTCAGTGCACAGTAGAGTTGTGTTTGATTTCTTCTTCAATTTTTCTTTATATAGGCGATGCATGAGAGACATGAGAATATGCTTTTGGAAAGTTGATAAAGTGTAGTTAATGTACTTTCCAAAAATATAAATCTTGTCTTGGTTCAGCCGTTACTTTTTGATTTGTAATGAATGAGTTGTAACGCATCAGAACATTGCTTTCTTGGGATCATATCAGAAGATGAATATTACCGTTGAAACTTCTTTTGTTCTTCCAGAACTTTACTTTATCAGAATAACATAGTTTGGCTCGCAGTGTTGGTGTAATCAGAAGTTGTAACATTAGAACTTCTAGATTTAAGCGTGTTACATTGATTTGCTTCTAAGTATGATGTGTCACAACAGAGCTTCAAAAATTTAACTCTCTCATCTTCTATGCTTCTTACATCAAAATTTCTCTGCATATTAAAATATATTATTAGAGAGCATGTTTGTTCTTTATATATATCATGTGTTTGTTATCTTCAAAACTCTTACAAGGATGTAGAACCAAACTATGTTCTAACATCATTTACATATGCAGCGACTTCCTACTCAATGCATCAGCAACTACATTTGCTTTACCAGGATGGTAATTTAAATCAAAGTCGTAATCCTTAAACAACTCAAGACATCTTCTCTGCCTCATATTCAACTCCTTCTGGTCAAAAAAGTATTTCAGACTCGTGTGATCACTAAACACTTCGAATTTAGAACCAAAAAGATAATGTCTCCAAATCTTCAATACAAACACCACCGCTGCTAACTCTAGGTCGTGTGTAGGATAATTTCTTTCATGAACTCTGAGTTTCCTAGAAGCATAAGAAACAACTTGCCCATTTTTCATCAGTACACCACCAGGACCCATCTTAGACACATCACAATACACCACAAAATACTCGCTCGGGTTAGGCAAAATTAATACTGAAGCGGTCGTCAACCTCTTTTTTTATTTCTACAAAGCTTTCTTCGCACGCAACATCCCACACATAAGCTTGACATTTTCGAGTTAACTGAGTTAACGGTAATGCTAACTTAGAAAACCCTTCAATGAACCTTCGATAGTAATCTGCCAAACCAAGAAAACTTCGAATCTGTGTTGCAGACTTCGAAGTCTCCCATTGCAACAATGCATCAACTTTAGAAGGATCCACAACTATAGATTGACACCATGAAAAAAAATTTGAAGTTTAAAAACAAGCTTTTCTTGAAAAATAAAAACAAAACTTTACATGCAAAGAGTGTGATTCACTTTATTTCCAAATTGTTCAATTAAAAAGAGTTCTTGAAAGGTATGAAAAAGGACAAATTGGATTGGACAATGTCCTTAGTCAACAAAGATACTCCAATAATAAAAGTGGACTTGTTTATTCCAAATTTAACAAATCAAGTACTAGTAAAACTATCTTTGTTAAGGTAAGTGACCAATCCATAAAAGAGAAGGTGAATAAAGCACACAAAGTTCATTATCATCTTAAGAAGAGATTCCCTAAAAAGAAATCTTTTGTTCCTAGATATAGAAGTAATTTTCTTCCTACATGTTTCTATTGTAGTATAAGTGGTAATACACCTAACGCTTGCTATATAAGAAACTTTAGTATGGAAAGTGGGTGTTATGTGTGGGTTAAGAAAGGAACTAATTATTAAGGATCTAAGGCATATTAGGTACCTAACAAAACCTAATTTGTTTTGTATGCATGCTTGAAGACCACTACAAACTTATGGTATCTCGATAGTGGTTGTTCGAAGTATATGACAAGAGATATAAGCAAATTCTCAAATCTAGTACTTAAGGCCAAGGGTCATGTCACTTATGGAGACAACAACAAAGGAAAAATTCTTGGCATTGGAAAAGTTGGAGAACTATATTTCACAACTATTAAAGATGTACTTATGTTGAAGGACTAAAACATAATATTCTAAGCATAAGCCAACTTTGTGACAAATGTTTCAAAATTAACTTCACCAAAGATGAATGATTGATTGAAGATGAAGTCACTCATGAGGTAAAACTCAAAGGTAAAAGAATTAATAATATTTTTATGATATATTTAGATGATTTATATTTGAAAGTAAAATGTCTCTTAGTAAACAACAATGACTCGTGGCTTTGGCATAAAAGGGCAGCCCATATTCATATGGAATATTTAAATAAATTATCCAAACATGATCTAGTCATTGGTTTACCAAAGATAAAGATTTGTTAATTCTCTATTTTTATGATTGATATTATGTTTGGTAAAACTAACTTAGGATAAACATGTTGAAGTAAGATGTTTTATCAACTGGAAGAACATGTCAAATAAGATGTCTTATCCTGAATCATTCGACATCTTGTCTAGTACAGGTCTGCAACTTGGATTTATTTGTTTTAAATTACTGAATATTCTGGATATATTGAGTAATCCTATGTGGAGTCCAAGTTTGAGGAATCATGGATAATGTTTTGAATTGTTTTGATAGCTTGGATGATGTTGAGACATTTTAGGAAACATATGATTGAAGACCTATGTCATACCCCAAATTTTCCTGCCTTAGTGATACCGTCAAATTTATTTTCGAACTTGGGTTTTAAAATTAATTTGTTTTAATTACATTAACATTTTTGAGTTTTAATAAATATTCTCTTTCAAGTCTATTTAAAAATATAATAATTTATTTCAAATTATTTTTATTTTTAAAATATCAAATAATTGCTCGTCTTCATATACCTTCGATTGGCTTTTAATTTTAAATAAATAACATAGCACAATTGGTAAGGAATCATAGCTTGGAAGCATAAGGTCACGAGTTCGAATCTCACTTGGTGCATTTTTATTTCTTTGTTTATTGTTACTAATTTTATTTCCATTCATAAAAGTCATAAAAAGCCATTTTTTTATTATTTAAATATCAAAGTTAGAATAAAGTACATTTTGATTACAGAGTTAGTTAAAATATAGTAACTATCAAAATCTTAAATGTATGCAATTGAATCAAAATCTTAAATTACAATTGAATCAAAATCTTAAATTACAATCAAATATCAAAATCCACGCAATTCATAGACTATATCAGACTCCCTCTGCATCCTTCATAAAAAGCAGCACAGAGTCAATATCTGACACGTGATGAGGAGATTATATCAGACTCCTCGTGCCATATGTCCAACCATACGCGATAAACAAACCAAATTTCAAAACAGCTAACCAACAATTCAAACATTTTTTTACTAACATAATCAAATTCAAGAACATTTTCGAAAAAGGATTAAGGAGAATTCTTATCGAAATTAATTGCGAACTACGTCTAGCTCACTCAATTTTCAACCCAGACAAGGTTCAAGGATAAAATCAAAAGCAATTCTACGTGATCCTATAAAAAACACTAACAAACACTATGAACTACGAATTAGAATTCTGATTCCTCATAAGGGGATACATAGGCATACGACTAAAATCGTGGTGAGTTCCCCTATTAAAAAAATTAAAATCCTATTCCCTAAACCTTTAAAATCTAAATCGTAGTATCCTTGTGAACAAGGTAGATGAGGGGTGTCTAACACCTTCCCTTCATCTAAAAACGAGTCAACAACCTAGAATCTCTAACTTATTTAGGGTTAACCTTTATATTCCTTTCCTTAGGATAAAAATTAAGGGTGGCGACTCTCATTTTAAAATCGGCTACAATAGCTGGAGAATTTGATGGGGACTTTAACCCTAGGGTTTAGAAACTTTTCTCTTTTAGGTTCAGGGTTTTGTTAGGGTTTGTCTACATTTTTTATTTCTATATTTATTTATTTATTTATTTGGTTTTATTTATTTTATATTATTGTGAATATCATAATATCTGTTATGGTGGATTTTAATTTCAAAAAATATTTTTCAAAACTCTTAGAAAGAAGGTTCATCTATTATCCAAGAGAATATACATCAACCCTATGAGTTTATGTGACAACTTCGCCTAGAGTCAGTGGAATTTCACGAAAGGAAGATGTCTCAAGAGACATCCTCTTAGAGGGTATAACTTTGGAATGAAACCTACGACTCTTTGTATAACCCTAAACCAAAATCTCATGGTGAGACCTTTCATGACCTAGAGACGGAAGTTTCAGTCTGTAAAGAGGTTATACTTAAGGGAGGCCCTTGTGCCTTTACCTCTAGTGTTATCTATGATAATGTGATATGGTGGCAGAACCAACTGTTATATTCTAGTTTGCGTTTGTATTCACAAATGTCGCGGTAACCAAGAGTCGCCACCAACTTTTCTTTTATCCAACAAAGGAAAGGGTGAAAAGAACAGAAAAGACCTTTTTTCGAGATTTTTGGGTAACGGGGGTAGATTATGGAAAGGGAAGGTGTTAGCATCCTTTCCATACGTGGTTTTCCACGGGCTTTTAGGTACTTGCTTATTTTTAAAATTGCTTGTGTTGGAATGGTTTAAAAATCTTGTTTGAAAATGCCTTAGTGCAGCGATTTGCTTTGTGATAACCCTTGTATCAGTCCTCAAGAGTGTGATAAAGCATTTTGAAAACTTTGTTTGAAAAGTGTTTGAAAGTGTGGTGTGAAAATTTATTTGAGCAAGTACCTAACAGTTATCTACCTACTCGAAAAAGATTTTTATTTTCCTCCTAACCTTTAGACCGTGTTATCATACTATTAGTGAGTAGGTAACCCTAGTCGTTGGATGTTAAGGGACTATCAAAAGGGACGTAATGGTCATTGAAGGCAACATGTAAGGATACCTTAGCATTTTGAAGGGACTATCATCATAAGATCATTTCTCGTAGGCAACTCGAAGGACATTTAGGGACTATGATCTTTATGATGACTTTAAACTGAGGGTCTTTGCTAAGAGTATCCCTACGTTCGAGGGACATGACCATTTTTGAAGGCAACCAAAGTGGGAAATACCCTAAGGGTGCAAGTGTGCAGCAATGTGCTTTTTTTTAGATATTTTATCTTGCAGTTTAAAGATCTAAGATTAGTTGATTAGTTCTTGCCATACACGCCTAATTTACTAGCAGTTTATATACATACATTTAATATAGTGCGAAAAGTAAAACCTACGGCTATTACAAAGCTTTGGGGCAATTACAATTATATTTGACTGAAAATGTAAAATGCGGAAAATAAAAACCTAATTAAACTATTACAAACCAGGCACAGTTACATAATGATAAAAAATAATCGTATAAAAAAAAGTAATGACGCGCAAAAATTAAGACGAGAAAAAGTTCTAAACCCTAAAAAATCTAATTGCTCATTGAAAATGTTTTTTGGTATTTCATGAAAAAAAATTAGAAGTTGAACCTAATTTCTAACTAATTTTAAATTAAAGAAAAAAGTTAAAGTTTAATTAAATTAATTTGCAAAAATTAATTTTATTAAGAAAAACTCTAAATCCTAATTTTTATGATTTTCTGATTTTTATGATTTTATTGAAAAAATGAATGAATAGGAAATATAAACTAATTAAAAAAAATTAAATAAAATAAAGGAAAGAAGATGGGCCTGAGGGTGAGGAACCCAATTGAGGGGTGTGTTGGAATTTATGCTATGGGCCCAAATCTGTTGGCCCACAACCTGCGTTGGATCCAGTGTTGCTAGATCCTGAGGGTTCACCATGGAGAAGCATTTCTAGGCGCTAGATATGGAGGGTGAGTGACCCAACAGTGATGATAATAGGTCCCATGATGCAATTTAACATACTAGAATCTGCAGAAAACATCAAGAAAATAGAAAAGCGCTGGACTTGGGATCGAACCCAGGTCCCTTCCTTCATGTACTCAATCCTTTGCCAATTGCGCTGCTTGTTCATTCATACATATAACAACATAATAATATTATATGTAAATTCTGGAAATTTAAGCTTCGAATCAAAAGCCCATCCCACACGAAAAGTGTTACTGAATTCAAATCCAGTCTTAGTTTTTGTTGGGTATGCCTGTATCGTCTAGTTCGAAGCATGACACTCATTTTGCCCTAAATAATGGAAAAATCTTTGTTTCACCTCCAACCACTCATGTTTCACATTGGCCATGCCTTAAACAATCTCCTGGGTACGAATCAGACTAAGAAAAGGATTAACACATCATAGAAATGTCAAAATAAATTCAAGAGGTTACCCACGATGAACTATTTCGATTTGCTGGTTCTGGGAGGATTTGCCCTTCAAAGATGGATGGACTGGCTTGTTGAGAATCCTAGGAATACAGTTGGATTGTTGGAACTGTTTGAGATTGGCTGGAGCATGAGATTTGGAATGGCACCACGCTTGAATGATTTTGTAATTTTGTTCTTGGTTTGGAGGCAGCTTTCGTTTTCTTGAAATGTTGCACTTTTAGTCTGGCCCTTTTTTTGGCCGCGGCACATGTATCCTCCTCTTTTAGGTCTGGGATTCTTGTCTACATATAGTGAATCAAATTAGGGTTGCAATTGTGGAAGAATATCCATGGCATTGAGTGCAGTAATAATATGAAATCTTTCTAAATTTGGCCAAATCTTGCACAAATGACTCCCACACGTTTTCCCTTTGATTTGCCAGCATATTTCATTCCTTATTTGATTGAGAGAAGATTCTTTTGATTGTGAGATTTCTTGTCCTTTTGAAGAAAATTCCATGGTCGAATCAGCTCTTGTGGGGTTGGGAGCAAACAAGGCAAGAATCTGGTCTTTAACTCAAGAATTGAGTCCACGATCAGCATTGAATTCTTGTCATATTTGCAAGGAAAACATGCCATTTTGAACTTTGGGTGAACCTGGAAAGGTTAGGATATGTGTTTTTGCTTAGTCATGCCAGCCTATTTCATTCCTTCGAATCTGCCTTCTTTGTCAGCTTCAAAGTCCAATTCGAATATATTCAAAACATTCCCTATTAGACAACTTCGACCAGCCCTTTGCCTTGTGATGAGTCTAAGTTCTGATTCGAAGTGTTCAGAACTTCCTTCATCAGAGCATCTTAGATTAAGACAAACTTTGCACTGAAATGCCATTCGAAGGTCAGTTCATTCTGATGTTCTGATTGAGGGAAACTCTGAAGTTCCAGTCGAAGGACACTTTGAAGTTCCAGTCGAATGACCTTTTGGAATGCCAGTCGAAGGGCCTTTGTCCATACCAATCGAAGGCCTTGTTGAAATGCCAATAAAAGGACACTGTTACAATGCCAATCGAAAAGGTATTTGTTAAAATGCCAATCGAAAGGCCTTGTTAACAGGCCAATAGAATGACCTTTGTCCATGCTAATCGAAGGGCGCTATGTAGATGCCAATCAAAAGGTATTTTGGAGATGTCAATCGAAAGGAATTTTATAGATGCCAATCGAAAGGCATTTGGGAGATGCCAATCGAAAGGCATTTTGGATACGTCAATCGAAGGAAACTTAAAAACATCACTCACAAATTTTCCTTTTCTTTAGGCAAAGGTTTGTGACCAACCATGTAGGGGAAGACCTTGGAAAATATGAGAGGGAAAATTTTGGGGAACAACATATACCCTTAAGGAAGCCACCTTATGGAGAGGGTAGAATATGTGTAGGTCAAAATTAGGAACCTAACAACTAAGGATACCTTTCACAAAATCCCATTACAATCCCTAAACTCGCAAGGGTTATATTTTCGTCCATTACTAGCTTTAGCCTATAGGATTTTCCCTTTCTATATCATAATCCCTAGCTTGTATAGATTCATATTCATCTTTCATTGGCCATAATCCTTAAGGAATTATTGTACGTCTCAATCTCTAAGATAATGTAGGATATCATCATATCCATGTCTATTATTATCTTCGTCCTTAAGGAGTTCCTGCTTGTCTCAATCTTTGAGTCAGTGTAGGATATTATCATGTCTATCATTAATCTCATATAGGGTACCCTTATGTTTACCTTCATACTACGTCCATTTCGCATTGTGTTGTACCCTAAAATTTTCCCTCTCACTTATCAAGAATTTGCTCACAAGATCTCCTTGGGCTCAAGACTGCACTAGGGTTTGATCAGCTCAAGACACATCCTTAGGCACTGATGACCAAAATTAGGGTTTGAGTTTGAACAAGGATTTTTGAACTAGCAATGCTTCATATGACTTTCATGGACCATTATGGACCCCCAAGATTACTCATGTGAATTTTAAGCCTTGGATCACATTTTTGCTCAATCAATTGAGCAGTTGACCTAAAAATCAATTGTATTAAGGGAAAAGTCAACCAAGGCCAATTTATAGTCAAACTTCATAATTTTTGATCCACATAAACACTTTAAATCCATATGTATCATTTTATCAATTTTGGACCACAATTCCTCAAGAAATTTGATCAAATCTCCAAAAGGGCAAAATGGTCAAAATTAGGGTTTTGACTGGGAAAGGGCAATTTCTGATTTTTGACCTAGAAAATGATCAATTTGTTTAAGGAATTATCTCAAGATTCCAATTTCATCATTTTTACCTAATGACATGATTCAAAACATTGCAAATCCATTGGATTGACAGATAATTTTGCAGTCAACTGATCAAAAGTCAATTGTATACTGAAAAGTCAAACTTTAACTTTTTGGTCAAATTTAAGCACCAAAGATCACAATTCATCAAAACATGTCAAAATAGGAAACTTATTCATCAAGAAATCAAGAAATCAAGATTCCATTTTGAAAAGTCAAATTTTCTAAACTTGGAAATTTTTCTAAGTGTCAAAAATTTCTTATTTTTTCATAACTTTGAGCAATTTTTTCATTATGATGCAAGATGATTCAAAGGAAAATTCCAACATGAAATCTACAAATTTTCTTCACACAACTTCTCCTAAAAGTTCTTGGATCTCAAGTTATAATTTTATGAATACATGCTCATGAACTAAAAAAGACTTAGTGAAATTTTGCCCTAGTTAGGCAGGTTTTTGACCTAACTTCTTGGAAATTTTTCACATAGTTCCAGGGGGAATCCTCAAAAGAAATTCAAATATGAGTTGTATATCACATTTCAATCTTTCCAAAATGTCCAAGAAATCCTTGAGATCATTCTTGATTATGGAGAATCAAAGAGATGAAGTTGGTGTTTTGTCACTTGAATTATAGGTCATTTTCATGATGAACACAAATGCAATTTCAATGTTAGGTTGAATAATCTTTGCTTTACAGGTCTCAAACTTGTTTGCCACTCCATAATTAATGTATTACACAAACTTTTGAGCTATAATCCAAGTGGTTTAAGCTTTATCCAATTCATATTGCCATTTTGGGAAGAAAGTTAACAATACCATTCTTGTAAAAAAGCTTTTTGCATAAAGTTCACATTGAGCCTCTAACTTGTTCCCTCTGATCACAATCCATCCACAAAGTCAGAAGCAAGCTTGTTTAAAGCATGACCACTCTATCTTAGCAAGTACACAAGACTTTGAAACTTGTTTTGTCAAAAAATCACATGTTTAGCTTAAGGATGCAAATTTGAATTCTGATCAACTAGAGCTTCCCAAACTTGTTGCTTATAAATAGAGTCACCATTTGTGAGCTAGGACACGAGTTCTGAACACCCTGAAATACACCAAAACTCTCTTAAATCAGAAATTGCCCAAAAACTCTGTTGTTGCACAGTTTCTGACCTTGAACCTCAAACTCACATTTCCCTCGTGCGTTTCTTGGCCTTTTAGTTTCTAAAGCTTCCTTGCATCAAGAGTAACTCATCCATGTACCTGTTTATCTTCTGTAACACCATTTTCCATGTCTTCCATAACCAAAAATAGAGCATCACAGTTGGACTTCTCCAGACCATTCCAGCCATCCTCAGCTCAAGCCAACCATTGCATTAGCTTCCTAGAGGTCCAAGGAAGCTAACCTGATCATCAACAATGCCTGAAACAAGCTCAAATCCCTTTCACGATTTCCAGTTTTAAGGTATTTTTCTTGAACTTCTATCTCATTACTTAGGCATTGTTAGGCTTGCATTTATGAAGATAAAATGTAGAAATCATTGCCCTGAAGTTGTACATGTCCATAGATTTCATTTATTTTGATTGAGCTAGGAGAATTTTGAGTTTGAACTTTCTGAAGTATTTAGGTCAGAATTTGGTACTGTTAAAAATTCTCATTCATCTTTGATTTATAGTTTATGATATTTATATATTTGGATTCGTGTGACAAAATGGAGCAATTTTCATGTTTACATTTTTGCAAATGGTTGAGAAATGAGCAAGTTACATATCCTTTGGCTGGAGGTTGAAGATGAAGTACAGTCAGGGCGCGCTTTGTGTTATGTATTTATTATTTCATACAAGTTAACTGATGTATAACCACCCCAGTGGTAAAGTGCGCCTGTTAACCTATGGGACCTGGGTTCGAGCCCTAGTGGTACCCTTTTGTTCCTTTTTTTACATTTTTTCTCTTTTTTTTCAGCAAGCAGGCGCATGGGCTTCTCCCCTTTGGGCTTTTGTATTTTTGCTGACTTCTAACCCCTTCTTACTTTTACACCCCTGGCCCATTTCTCTTTATTATTTCATTTTTATTTTTATTTCATTATATTTTATTTTCTATAATATTTATTATTATTACTATTATTATTATTATTATTAATATTATTTTTATCTTTATTAATAAAAAGTCCAAAAATATTTTTATTTATTATTTACACTTATACTTTTTTTATTTTTCTTTATAAAACAAAAAGATTAAAAAACATTTTTTTAAACAAATTAATCTCTTTTTTTTAATAAATATTTAGACTTAGGTTTAATTATTATCTTACTTTCTAAATTAAAATTAACTTAGAATTTAGGTTTTATTTTAATTAATTAATCTTCACTTTATTTTCATTAATTTAAAACCTTTTATATAAAAAACCCTAAAAAAAATACTTTTTTAACCTAATTTTCTTTTCTTAACTAATTTAGGTTTAATATTATTATCTTTAATTAATTATTTTTCCTTCTTAGACATTAGGTTAAAACCCTTAAAAACTAAAACAAAATCATTTTTTTTTACATTCTTGCATATTTATTTTTTGTACATTTATTTATTTCAATTATTGTATAAATTCAATATGATTGTAATATACTAATTAGGCTTTAAATTCTTGCAATCCCCATTCAATTTGTACACCCCCTTCCCACAAATCATGTAATAGCTTAGTATTTTTATTTTCCGCAATTTAAATGCTTTATATTCACATGCTAGTAATTAGGTTTTGTATCGAAAAAAACAAAACCAACAAATAGAAAACCCTAATTAAGACAAATCAAAGCATGAAAACAATACATTTGCACACAAGCACCCCTAGGGTTACTCCACTTGGCTGCCTTGCAAAAATGGCCATATTACGCATGTGAGGTATCTTAGCAAAAACAAACGAATACAAGATCATATTCCATCGATGACGCTATCTAAGTTTCCTTACAAATGATCTCAGTCCCTAAAAGATAATGCTAAGATGCCTTGCAACATTGCTAATCATGGTTATACGATGACCCACGCCCGTCCCGTTTACATCCAAAGATAGGGTTGCTTACCAAATCAATGGTAAGATAACAATGTCAAAGGAAAAGAAAATTAACAAGAAAGACATTTGAGTAGGTAGATCGCTCTTAATTACTTGTTCCATTTCAAAACAAACATCTTTGCTATTTTCAAAACAATCACATACACTTTCAAACATCTTACAAAACTTGAAAACATTATCAAAAGATCAACATCTTTGTATACATTCTTACAAACAAGAATCATTACAAAGATTGCCTAAACAATGGCATCTTTACAAAATACTTTCAAAAACCACACAAAGCACAATTTCAAACAAAAGCAAGTGATCTAGCAAATAACTAAGAGCCCATGGAAAACCATGGATGAAAAGGGTGCTAATACCTTCCCTTCTCATAATCTACCCCCCAAACTCACGAAAAAAATCTCAAAGGTCTTTCCTGTTCTTTTTCACATTTCCATTTGGATAAAAGAAAAGTCGGTGGCGACTCTTGCTAACCGCAACATTTGCAATCAAATACAAAACCTTTAAGTCAGTTCTCCCACCGTATCACAGAACGGGCGACTCTGCTGGGGAAAATTCTAAAAGTAGGGTTACCTTAGGGTTAGATCACATTTACTTGCTTACATTATTTGACTTGTATGCTTTACATTATGGTTCTTCGTTTGGGTTTGAATCCTCTACCCGGATTTGGAATACATTATAGGTAAGTAGCAATATGTTGTGAAAATTGTGCGGGGTATACCGACATGGTCTAAGCAATAGCTACGTTAGTGCGACATATTTGTGGGTACCGGTAGCCTTTGAGTTAATCAAAGAGAATACGGGGCCGCTGAGTAATGTCATGAAGCACTAATGATTTTTTAGAACCTTTACTTGACCAACTTGGCCTTTAGGATGTAGTGAGATAACCGGCTTTGGTGCAGTCTGAAGTTGGTAGATACTCGATACTACACTCATTGAGGTTTGGTTTCTTGGGATATTTTGGTCGCCATTAAAGAGGCTTGTGTTGAAACAATAACCAAGGAAACAAACCAGTGATATTGAGCTCCTTAGAACCCGGTTACTATTACTAGGACAGGTTTGAGCCAACTAAACTTCAAGAGGGTACTTACCTATGAGACCCAATGTAAGCCTAAACCTTAGGACTTGTTTGCTTTGTTTGTATATACATACTTGTACATAACATCATGAACATCATGAACATCATATACATCCACTAACCATTTCAAGGATTTTTGGGATTCATCTTTGTTCTTGTTTTGTAGGATATGGATTCACTTCGTAGGAATACTATTCAAGTCAATCTTGTAAGAATCCCTCCACAACTTAAGGAGTTAGCTTCAAGGATTCCTGAAAACTCTCCATTTACCGAGAGACATGGTCGCCTACTCAACTTGGTCACCTCTAACACAGATGAGGACATGATGAAGGTGCTTTTTCAGTTCTTTGACCCCTTACACCATTGCTTCACATTTCCCGACTATCAACTTGTGCCAACTTTGGAAGAATTCTCCCAACTATTGAGGATTCCCATTCTCAATCAACTACCTTTCAACAGTACGGAAAGAGACCCAAAGCTAGAAGAGATTGCTCAAGCTCTACACTTGCACTCATCTGATATCACAACTCACTGGGAACACAAGGAGTGGTGTCAAGGGCTTCCTAGCAAAGTTCTTGTTTGAAAAAGCCCAAAGCTGTTGGAATTTCTTAGATCTGCAAGCCTTTGAGGAAATTGTGGCTCTCCTCATCTATGGGATGGTTTTGTTTCCAAATCCTAACCAACTCATAGATATCAACACCGTCAAAATCTTCATATCCCGCAACCCGGTGCCTACATTGCTAGGAGATATCCTACACTCTTTCCACACTTGCACAATGAGTAAAAGAGGTGTTCTTATGTGTTGCACTCCTCTCTTGGCAAGGTGGTTTATTTCTCATCTTCCCTAATTTGTATTAAAGAATGAGCAAGGTTCAAAGTGGTCACAAAGGTTGATGGCGCTCAAACATTCGGACATTCATTGGTGCTCCCGATCCAAAGAGAATGTTATCATTGTCGACCATTGTGGAGAATTCCCTAATGTCCCTTTACTTGGCATTAGGGGAGGTATCACCTACAACCCCTGCTTAGCCTTAAGACAATTTGGTTACACCCGAAGAGATGGCCCGCACGAGATGTTGATTCAAGGTCTGGTATTTGACTACGACAACGACGATCAAGGTCTTCGCCAGAGATTTATCCGAGCTTGGAGGATGTTAAACAAGGTGGATAGCAAGACTTGGGGCATAAAAATTCCATCCCTCTTGAGCCTTACCTCAAATGGGTACGAATTCGTGCTCAGAATCTTATGATGCCTTACCCCTCCATTCTCTCGGTAATCATTGAGCCTATCATGGAAGGAGATATTCCATACACTATCCTACATCCTGACATGCCTACCTCTCTTGAAGACCTACGAAGGGATTCGGTACAACTCAAAGGAGAGAGAGATACCTTCGAAGCCCAATTCTATGCAAGCGAGAAGAAGGTTTTGGAACTTACTAGACTACTTCATGAGGAACAGACTTTGAATGCCTACATCGCACCAAAGAGGATGCGAACTACCTTTTTATCTTACAGTTTTTGTATTATTTTGCCCGAAAAGGCATTGATGTGCTCAAACTTTAACTTATTAATATAAAGTGTGTTTCCTTTTTGTTTAAAACAAATTTGAATCTTAAAATCCTTGAAAACATTTGCATATGAATTTATCATTCATCATAACATAAGCATGTCTTTTGCAACAAATCTCCTCATCTCTCTACTGTTTATTTCAGTAAGATGGATCTCGAGCAAACAGTGAAGGACCTCCAAGCTCATAATACACAGTTTCAACAGTTTCTCTTGACCCTAGCCAAAGGAGAATAAGAGTTGAAGACTTTGCTAGCTGAGGAGAAGAAAAAGAAAACAAAGAACATAACCGGAGTCCTAAACATGGGAAGAAGATTTCATGGGCAGACAAGAAGGAACTTAGACTTTGCAACGACATCTGGCGAGAGAGACAATCAAGATAGGAAAGGCAAGGAAACAGTTGTCTCGTCAAAATCGGAAGAGGAAGAGGAAGAAGAAGACTATTCTGAAGAACAATACCCTTCAGCTGATGACAAGTATAAACATCTCGAAGAGCGATTGAGTGCAATGGAAATCCAAAAAGTGTCTGGCTTGGACTTTAAGGAATTGGGGTTAGTGTCGGGGATTGTCATTCCTCCCAAATTCAAAGCACTTGTGTTCGCCAAGTATGACGAAATCTCATGCCCTAAAATGCATCTCCGGTCCTATGTGAGGAAAATCTAGCCCCATACCGCTGACAAAGACTTATGGGTACACTTCTTCCAAGACAGCATGTCTAGAACTCAACTTGATTGGTTTTACTAGTTAGAAAGAGCCAATGTTCATAACTGGGAAGATCTTGTTGCAGCCTTCTACAAATAATACCAATACAATGTTGATCTTGCGCCTACTCGTGCTCAACTCTAGAGTATGGCCATGGCTTCAAATGAAGGCTTCAAGGACTATGCACAAAAATGGAGAGACTTGGTTGGAAGACTTCAACCTCCTCTATCTGAGAAGTGTTGGTAGACATGTTCTTGGGCACCTTGTCTGGTCCCTTCTTCAATCACCTAATTCGAAGTTCATCGGCAGGTTTTACTGAACTGATGTTGACTGGAGAAAGGGTAGAAGCTGGGATAAAGAGTGGAAAGATTCAAAAAGATACATCCTCTTCTGCAGCTGTAAGGAAGCCTTTCATCAGAAAGAAAGAGGTGGTTGATGTATATCCGCAAAGAATTCAAGATAGGGCCGAACGTCGTCCAATGGTGGGGGCTGTTATGATTCCTAAGTGTGATACGGTGGGAAGAGAATTGACTGTTTTTTGGAATGCTGGTTTGCGTTTGTATTCGCAACATGTCGCGGTAAGCAAGAGTCGCCATCGACTTTTATTTTATCCAACTGGAAAGGAAAAAAGCACAGAAAAATTCCTTTTTCGAGATATTTCTCGGGTTCGGGGGGTAGATTATAGAAAGGGAAGGTGTTAGCACCCTTTCTATCTGTGGTTATCCACGGGCTCTTAGGTACTTGCTCAAAGTGTTTTCAAAAATTTTCTTTTCTTTGTGTTTGTGGGTTTGAAAGAAGTTTTTTGTTTGAAAGATGTAAGTGCAAAAAGTTTTGTTTTGTTTTGAAGGAGCAAGTACTTAAGAACCATCTACCTACTCGAAAAAGGAATCAATCTGTGCTAATGTACTTTAGACAATGCTATCCTACTATTGATGAGTAGGTAGCGTCGTCGTTGGAGTTTTTAAGCATCAATTCGATTAAGGGACGTGTGGTCACTAAAGCAATGTTAGGATGCCTTAGCGGTAACCCTAATATCTTAGATCATTTTTCTGAGGCAACCGTTTCGAGGCAACTATGATCTTTGGACAAGAGGGCGACCTCTAAAACTTCCTATACTCAATGACCACGTTCGAAGGCAACCAAGTGAGGTGTACCCTAAGAGTGCACATGTGCGAGTGTGTTATTTCGGTTAATTTTATCTTTGTACATGTCATGGGTGAGCTATGTTGATTTTAGGTTCATACATTCGATCTTATCATGCATTCCCTATTATCAAACATCTAACAGTGTATAGGTTGCGGAAATTAAATTGCGAAAATTAAATCTAAACTATTACAAGGCGTCAGGTATTTACATCGCCAAAAACAACCCTTGAAATTAAATTGCGAAAAATAAAAGAAAGCGATAAAATAATTTAAAGTCCTATTAAAACTATTACATTCCGGGAAATAGATACATCAATATGGCAAAAATAGATCGCGTGCGGGAAAATTAAATCGGGTGCATTTTGTAGGGTTTTGACCCTTTTGAAAGAAAATGATTTTTTGTTATTTTTTGAATTAATGGAAACAATTAAATTAGGTTAACAATTAAATAAATAAACTAATTAATTAATTAAAATAATTTGGATTTTTGGATATTTAAAGAAATAAAAATAAATTTGATTAAAGTTAGTAAAAACTAATATTCTACATTAATTTTAATTATTGCAAAAATATTAAAAGTTAAACCTAATTAAACTAAATTAATTGAATTAGTATTTATTTACAAAAAATAAAATGATGAATTTAATTTTAATAAATAAAATATATTTTTTTGGTTTTTGATTTTATGAGGAAATAATTTAATTGGTTAGTGATAATAAAAATAACAATTAACAAAACAATTAAATAAAAGAAATATAAAAAAAAGAATAGAAATAACCAAGGGGGGTGTTGGGCCTGATTTGGATGTGAGATCAGCAATTTTTGTGGCCCAATACAAGCCAGCCTGATTGACTTTTCTGGATTCCACGTATGCACTTTGACTAGGCACCATAGTGGACTTTCATTCCTGACCACCAGATCTGGCCTGGGGCCATCTGGCAGATGATTAGGTGAGGCTGCATGATGAACCACAACTCCTGGAACGCATTGGATCCTGAAGAAAAAGAATAATATGCAATATGGTGGACCTGGGATTCGAACCCAAGTCCTATTGGAATTTGTACGCTCGCCTGGCCACTGCGCCACTATGCTTTTATTGTTAGTATAATAGATGGCAATTATTATATTAGAAACAAGTTAATATGCCTGAACAAAAAAATAAAAAGCGCGAATTTTTGAATGGTTCAATGGGATAGGGACACGTTGTTGTCCCTGTCCTCATAAATATACAGGGATTACCTGCGGATTCGTATCGCAGCAAAAAGCGTAGGTTGAATCCAAAATCCATCTCAGGCCATGGAAATTAATTCCAAACACATGGTTGTGTTCGTCTCCTTCCACTGATCATCTCTATGTCCATCATTTGCCCTAATTTTGCCTGAAATTAAAATGCCCAAAAACACATACCAAGAACCCTAGAATCGGCTAGGGGGTTACAGGCCATGAAAATGCAATTCAATGATGCAAAAATCTTCTAAATGGAATGACAAGCATGATTGTGTAAAGATTTTGCAAAAAAAAAAACGCATGAATATGAGAATATGATTTCAAGTGCAGAGTGATTTTCAGAGGGACTTACAGCGCGATTGAGGAGAGGAGAGAGCTTGATTTTGATTGCCTTTCACTCAGTGGATATCCAGCAAGGGGTCTACGTTGAGTTTTTGTGTTGAAAGCACCTCTAGGATTGATTTCAGATTCAAGCTTTTTTGCCTTTTTTCAAGTTTTTGTTCTTCAGATTGTGCAACTTCTAGGTTCTGAAACTCATGCCTTTGTGTTGTATAAGTAACATGGAGTGAATTAAGTCAAGTTTTGGGCTTTGAATCCTTATGCATTGATGATTTACGATTTGATATGATCCTCCATGAAAAAGCTTCCAAATTTGTCCAAAAACCAATATTTTGTGCATGATATGGCTTGATACGAGTTTGATCTTGTCCATGATGATAATTAAAACCTGTATCAATCAAAAAGATACCAAGTTATCAATATTTAGATTTTATTTGGATTTAAATTGATTTAAAATGAATTAATTCAATAAAAATCATATAAAATAGAAAAATTAATAAATGGACATGAGGCTGAAGCTAGGACACATGTGGAGTGTGACAAAATCAAATCAAGTGGAAAAAAGTGGGCCCTTTTGGCAAAATTTGAAGTTTTAGGGATAGTTGACTTTTGGCAATTTTGGAAAAATGCCCAACTTCAACAATGCATAACTTCTTCAATATTGAACTTTTGGAGGTGTTCTTGGACTTTTTAGAAACCTTGAGTTGTCCTCTAACCAACCCTTTTGGTATCATCTCATTTTGATATTCCATGCTCAAGTTATAAGCTTTTTCAAAAAAAGGTGTTTTTGTTGACTTTCAAAAATGACCTATAATGTCCAAATTTGTAACTTTTTATGAGTGCATTTCTTGATCTTGGGGTGTGAAGATGGATTGTAGGAAATTTCATCCTATTCAAAATAAGCTTTGGATGGGTCATTTATCATAAAGTATGATAAAGTTATGCTTGGTCAAAGTTAGTTGACTTTTCCTGTAAAACCCTAATTTAGCAACTTTTGAGTCTTGATAAATTTTGAGCAATCCTTGATGAATCATGATCAAACCTTGATCAAATGATGAAATGTACTTCAAAATGAAAATCTTGACAAAAAATATTGAGGTTTGACTGTTCATAGGTCTCAGTTGACTTTTACCCTAGCATAGTCGATTTTTGGACCTCTTGAGCAATTGACTGACCAAACTTCCTTTGCAAGGCTTGAAATTTGACATGGATGAACTTGAGAACATATTAGGACATTGGGGAGCACTTGGGGTCATTTGGATGTAAGGACCTTGATGCAACACAAAACCCTAATTTAAGGTTGACTGCCTTAGAAGATGATTTGACTGTCCAACTCTTGAGCCATCTTGAGCAACCTGGAGACTCTTCTTGTAATGTCTTGAGAAATATGGGAGGGAAAATTTTGGGGTACAATAGTTGCCCCTGTTAAATCTTCTTAAACCTGAGGATATAGATTGGCTTTCAGGCCTTTCGTGATCCGAAGGTGGAAGATGATTGAACACTAGAGTGCCTAGAAATTTGCACTCGCATGAAGTGGTATCAGCATTGTGATGTTGGGAATGGTCTTACAGATGCCATTTGGAGACTTTTGATAGGTGGTCTGAACTTCAACTGGAATACGAATCAGGGAGATCTTATCGGCGATCTGACTGAACCAGAGGAGGTCTTGTCTTCTTTGACTGGATTGGCATCAGAAAAATATTTAGGAATCGATTTAACTAGACCAGAGGAGGTTTTGTCTTCTTTGACTGGATTGGTATCATAAAAATCTTTAGGAATCCATTTAACTGGACCAGAGGGGTCTTGTCTTCTTTGACTGGATTGGCATCAGAAAAATCTTTAGGAATCGATTTAACTGGACCAAAGGAGGTTTTGTCTTCTTTGACTGGATTGGCATCAGAAAAATCTTTAGGAATCGATTTAACTGGACCAAAGGAGGTTTTGTCTTCTTTGACTGGATTGGCATCAGAAAAATCTTTAGGAATCGATTTAACTGGACCAAAGGAGGTTTTGTCTTCTTTGACTGCCTTTGACTGGATCGGCATCAGAAAAATCTTTAGGAATCGATTTAACTGGACCAGACAAGGTCTTGGGATATCTTCAATTGGATCGGCATCAGGAAAATCTTTAGGAATCGATTTAACTGGACCAGAGAAGGTTTTGTCTTCTTTGACTGGATTGGCATCAGAAAAATCTTTAGGAATCGATTTAACTGGACCAAAGGAGGTTTTGTCTTCTTTTTACTGGATTTGTATCAAAAAAATCTTTAGGAATCGATTTAACTGGACCAGAGGGGTCTTGTCTTCTTTGACTGGATTGGCATCAGAAAAATCTTTAGTAATCGATTTAATTGGACCAAAGGAGGTTTTGTCTTCTTTGACTAGATTGGCATCAGAAAAATCTTTAGGAATCGATTTAACTGGACCAAAGGAGGTTTTGTCTTCTTTGACTGGATTGGCATCAGAAAAATATTTAGGAATCGATTTAACTGGACCAAAGGATGTTTTGTCTTCTTTGACTGCCTTTGACTGGATCGGCATCAGAAAAATCTTTAGGAATTGATTTAACTGGACCAGACAAGGTCTTGGGATATCTTCAACTGGATCGGCATCAGGAAAATCTTTAGGAATCGATTTAACTGGACCAGAGGAGGTTTTTTGATATGGCTGAGAATTTAACTGCATCTTTCCTGAAAGGTAAAGGTCAGTCATATGCAATGCATGATATGGATCAAGCAATGATGTTCTCAAAATAAATGAGATTGTATGGTATGATGCGTATAAGCATGTATCATGATGTATGGAAATGTAATGTTTTAGCTGGGGAAAATAAATCTCGGATAGCTGTTGGAGAAATAGAGTTGAATTCTTCGTTTCCCGTTGGGGATGATGGACGAAGATGATTGCAAGAATAAACCTGCAGGAGAGGATAACTCCGCTGGGGAATAAACTGATGAAGAGATTACTATGTGGGGAAGAAGTGTTATGCTGATGATTTTAACGATAAACTCCGCTGGGGATTCCGCTGATAAACTCCGTTGGGGATTTCAACGATAAACTCCATTGGGGATTCCACTGATAAACTCCGCTGGGGATGGATTACCGTTGCTGGTGATATTGAATCTGCTGAGGATTTAATTCCTGTTTGTGAAAGGAAAGAACTTCGCTGGGGATGATCTTTCAGTTGCAACTTGTTGGGGATAACCCTGTTAGAATTTTGTGGGGATAATCCTTTGAATTTGGCTGGGGAGATTTACTTTTGTACTCCGCTGGGGATAAACTTCCAGAGTCTACTGGGAATGTTGATTCAATTCCATTGGGGAAACTTTTTTCAGACCGTGCTGGGGAAATATTGACTCCACCAAGGGTATCTTGTATTCTGCCGGGGAACATTCTTATACTTTACTGGGGAATATTCTTATACTCCACCGGGGAATATTAAGATTGTCGGGGATATTGAGCCTTTTTAGTGCTGATGGTAGATAAACTCTGCTTAGGGAGAGCATTGTTGATTCATTCATAGTTGAAAGTCCCAGCTGGGGAGAGCATTCATTACTGTCTTACTTTGACGGGAGTGAAGGTATCTTGGTCGTATTCTTCAGCTGAATTTACCTTGTACTTGGGGGACAAAGCAACTATACAGTTCGGACAATTCTTATTGCCCCTGTTTCTGATATTACCAGTAATTTGTCCTTTGTTTCGCATGTAAATATCCATGAGAAACAATTAATGTCAAATGCATATATCAAAAATGAACCTTGGACGTTCTTTGCAAAACAAAACAGATAAAGGAAAAACAATTTGAAATTTCTTTGAAAATGAATTGTATTGATTTGAAGTTTGGCCTGTAAATAGGCGTTTTTGTACAAGAGGCTGACGTCCTAGTAAGAGAACGCCGCTGAACAAACAGAATTTTACACAATTTGTTAAAAGAAAACAAAAAAGCTATGTGAATAATCCCACTGGGTTCCAACTCTGCTATTGCCTTTATGTCCTCGAGCATCTCATCACTTTGCTGTTGGTTGAAGGTAGATTAGATTGATTAGTGTCGTCCGAGCTTGATAGTCGATACTGAAGTCTGGATGTAAGGTGATCCAATGAGACATAGTGTTACGCTTTGATCCCTAATTTTTGCCTGGACCGCCCTTTCGGGTTTTCAGTCCACCGGGATACCCTTTTTTTCCCAAGCCGCCTTTTCAGGTTTTCGACTTGCCGGGTGTACGGATTTTTTTTATTTTCATCCCTTATTTTTTCCCGAACCCTTTTTGGTTCGCCGGGAAGCCCTTATTTTTGCCTAGGACAGTCAACCTAGCGGGTTGTTAATTATGCGTAGTATCTTTTCACTATGTCTCCATTGACGGGGTGAGGAAGGTCGTCACCATCCATGGTGGTTAGAATCATAGCTCCTCCTGAGAAAATGTTCTTAACCACAAATGGCCCTTTGTAAGTAGGGGTCCATTTGCCCCTGGGATCACCTTGAGGTAGAATAATGCGCTTGATAACCAGATCCCCAACTTGATACTCTTGTAGTCTAACTTTCTTGTTAAATGCCTTAATCATCCGTTTTTGGTACGTCTGACCATGACAAATAGCAGTAAGTCTCTTTTCGTCGATTAAGTTTAGCTGATCAAGCCGGGTCTGAATCCAGTCATCTTCGCTCAAACCTGCATCCTTCATGATCCTAAGAGAGGGTATCTAAACTTCAATGGGCAAGATTGCCTCCATACCATATACCAAGGAATAGGGTGTTTCCCTTGTTGACGTCCGTGTTGAGGTACGATACCCATGAAGAGCAAATGGTAACATCTCGTGCCAGTCTTTGTATGTCACTGTCATCTTTTGCACAATCTTCTTAATGTTCTTATTAGCCGCTTCGACAGCCCCATTCATTTTTGGCCGGTAAGGAGAAGAGTTGTGATGCTGTATCTTAAATTGCTCGCAGAGCTCAGTGATCATCTTGTTGTTGAGGTTGGTACCATTGTCCGTAATGATCCTCTCCGGTACACCGTATTGACAGATCAGATTGTGCCGAATGAACCGTGCCACGACGTTCTTGGTTATGGTAGCAAAGGAAGCTGCTTCAACCCACTTCGTAAAGTAATCAATCGCTACCAGGATGAAATGATGCCCGTTGGATGTCGTAGGTCTGATCTCGCCTATCATATCAATGCCCCACATTGCAAAAGGCCAAGGTACCGTCAAGACGTTTAGAGGAACAGGAGGTATATGTACCTTATCATCATAGACTTGGCACTTGTGACATGTCAGAGAATGCTGATAACAGTCGGCTTCCATGGTGGACCAATAATATCCTTCCCGAAGGATTTTCTTTGCCATGGTGTGTTCACTCGAATGGGTTCCGAAAGCACCTTCATGTAACTCCTCCATGATCCTTTCTGACTCGTTCTTATCCACACAATGCAGTAAGGTCGAATCATGGTTACGCTTGTAAAGAATACCATTGTTGATGAAGAACTTTGCCGCGAACCTTCTCAGAAACTTCTTATCATTAACAGATGCACCCTCGGGGTATTCCTGAGCCTTAAGGTATCTCTTCACCTCATGAAACCATGGTTTATCTGCTACCTCTTCAGTCTCAATGTAACAGTAATGTGCAGGTTCGTCCAATCTTTCAATGATAATTCGGGGAGCCTCGTTATCCCAATTGACTTTGAAAATAGAAGACATCGTAGCTAGCGCGTCCGCCAACTGATTCTCCTCTCTAGGGAAGTGTTCAAGGGTTATCTCCTCGAAATAGGGAAGCAACATCAATACATACCCCTTGTAAGGAATAAGATTTGGGTGTTTCATATCCCACTCGCCTTTGATCTGACTGATCACGAGAGCGGAATCTCCGAAGACACTTAGAAACTTAATCCTTAGGTCAATTGTTGCCCGAAGACCCATAATGCACGCTTCATACTCCGCCATGTTGTTGGTGCAGTTGAAACATAGTCGGGCGGTAAACAGCGTGTGAGAGCCTTTAGGAGATATGATCACGACACCAATTCCATTACCCAAAGCATTTGAAGCTCCATCAAAGTACATAGACCATCGGGATCCTTCCTCAGGTCCTTCATCCGGTCCAGGTGTCTCACCATCAGTTACCAACATGATATTCTCGTCCAGAAATTCAAAGTTCATAGACTGGTAATCATCCACTGCCTGATGTGCCAAATGGTCTTCCAACACACTTCCCTTAATTGACTTTTAGGTCGTATACTGGATGTCATACTCAGTCAAGATCATCTGCCATCTTGCTATTCTTCTGGACAATGCAGGCTTCTCGAAGATATACTTGATTGGATCCATCTTTGATATCAATAGAGTAGTGTGAGTCAGCATATACTGTCTTAGCCGGCAAGCAGCCCATGCCAAAGCGTAACAAGTTTTCTTAAGCAGTGAGTATCGGGTCTCACAGTCGGTAAACTTTTTGCTAAGGTAATAAATAGCATGCTCTTTTCGGCCAGACTCATCATGCTGCCCCAGCACACACCCCATTGAGTTATCGAGCACTGTCAAGTATAAGATCAGAGGTCTCCCTTCAACTGGAGGCATTAGAATAGGTGGCTCCTGGAGATACTCTTTGATCCTTTCGAAAGCGGCCTGGAATTCATCGTTCCAATGTACTACTTGATCTTTCTTCAGTAGCTTAAAGATTGGCTCACAAGTAGTAGTCAGGTGTGAGATGAATCGGGCAATGTGATTCAGCCGCCCCAGGAAGCCTCTGACTTCTTTCTCTGTTCTGGGAGCTGGCATCTCCTGTATGGCTTTCACATTGGTAGGATCCACTAGAATACCTTTGTCGCTTACGACGAAGCCTAGCAACTTACCAGATCTCACTCCGAAGGTGCACTTGTTCGGGTTTAACCTCAGTTTGTACAATTTCAGCCTGTCAAACAGCTTCTGCAGATGGTCAAGATGTTCCTCCTCTGTCTGGGATCTTGCAATCATGTCGTCAACATATACTTCAATCTCATGGTGGATCATGTCATGAAACAAAGCAATCATGGCACGCTAATACGTTGCCCCAGCGTTCTTCAGTCCAAAAGGCATGACCTTGTAGCAAAAGGTACCCCACTGAGTAACAAAGGTTGTCTTCTCCATGTCTTCGGGAGCCATCTTGATCTGATTATAACCGGAGAAACCATCCATAAAGGAGAAGACCTTGTGCTGAGCGGTGTTGTCAACCAGAACGTCGATATGAGGTAGAGGGAAATCATCCTTGGGGCTTGCCCTGTTCAGATCCCTATAGTCAACACACATTCGAACCTTACCATCCTTCTTCGGCACAGGAACCACATTGGCAACCCACTGAGGGTAAGAAGTGACTGCTAGAAAAACAGCGTCAAACTGCTTCATAACTTCAGCCTTGATTTTCTCAGACATCTCTGGGTGCATTCGGCGGACCTTCTGTTTTACTGGAGGATAGTCTTCCTTGGTAGGCAGGCGATGAACCACGATATCAGTATCCAAACCAGGCATGTCTTCATAAGACCAGGCAAAGATCTCAACATAGTCATGCAGCATCTGAACCAACCGTTGCTTTACATTAAGCTCCCGATTTGCACCAATCTTGACCTCTTTCTTGTCTATATTTGTACCCAGATTCACTGATTCCACCGGCTCTTCATGCGGCTGTATGGCCCTCTCTTCTTGGAGTAGCAGTCTTGCAAGTTCACCAGGCACTTCGCAATCATCTTCACCTTCGTCTTTGTCTAAGTTGATCGGATTTTCAAAGTCATAACTGGCAGTAGCAGAGTCGTTACCAGTAGGATCCAGAGTGGATGGTGACCTGTATATGTGAGTGTGTGTAAAATAGATGTTTTGCAATATATAATAAAGAAAAACAAGGAGCAAAAAATTTGAAATGCAAGAAACGTCCAATGCTTTTATTAATGATATATGAAAATGACACACATAAAGCCCTCACAAATGAAGCCACGGTGCCCCGGGTAAGACACTGGGCCATAAAGTTCAAAGCATTGTCTGTTACATATTCAAAATAAAAAGTTTCATTACTGGGTGATAACTAAAACGGGCATAGAATCCTTCGTTGTCCAGTTGCTTAATCCACCATTGGTAGTCGGGTAAATCCAACTGTCGATATCAAACTCTTCATCATCATCGTCTCTGATAGCATTCACCCCTGCATCTTGTTTAGGCTTCTCTGGTGCTTCGAACTCAATCTCTTTCACATCAATTAAGTTATGTATCTTATTCTTCAAAGTCCAACAATCATATGTATTATGCCTCGGGCTATCAGAGTGATAAGCACAACGGGCATTAGGGTTATACCTCGGTGACGTAGTGTTTGAATTCTTTGGGGCTTCCTTTAGAATCACCAGATTGGTTTTCAGCAACTGCGGTAGAATCTAAGATAAGGTCATGCTGAGACGGGTGAATTGCCTTCGAGGTCTCTCGTCCTTCTGTTGATTGTTGTGCTGAGGAACACCAGCAGGTTTGGAAATAACAACCGCGTTGACAGCTTGGCGGTGTTCAGGTTTATTCTGGTTTCTCGAACTGTAGACAGCACTGGACTCTTTCTTAAAAGGCTTCTTCTCGGTGCTTGATGAGGCACCCTTCTGTATCTTTCCATCCTTAATACCAGCCTCAATCCTCTCACCGGTCAGAATTAGCTCTGTAAACCCAGACGAGGAGCTTCCAATCAGATGGTTAAAAAATGGACCAGACAAGGTCCCTAGAAACATATCCACAAGCTCCCGATCAGCCAAGGGTGGTTGTACTCTTCCGGCGAGGTCCCTCCACTTCTGAGCATTATCTTTGAAACCTTCCCCCGTTCCCATTGACATACCCTGGAGTTGGGTACGCGTAGGAGCGAGGTCGGAATTGTATTGGTACTGCCTGTAGAAAGCAGTATCCAAATCCTCCCAACTGCAGATACTGGCTCCGTCTAATTGATAGAACCACTCAAGCTGAGTCCCTGAGAGACTGTCTTGAAAGAAATGGAACCATAGGTTCTTATCAGTGGTGTACGGCTGAATCTTCCTTACATATGACCGGAGGTGCAGCTTCGGACAAGAAACTCCGTCATACTTAACAAAGGCTGGTACCTTGAATTTATGGGGAATTACCATCCCAGATGATAGACCTAGATCACCAAAGTCCAGGCCAGGCACTTTCTGTACTTCCATAGCACTCAACCGGTCTTCCAGTTGTTTGTATCTATCCTTAGTAGGAGGATATTGTTCTTCATCGAAGTCCGTCTCGTTGTCGGAGACCACAGGGCTAGGAGCCCTCCTTTCCTCTTGACTATCTTTCCCTCTAGATGAGGTGGTCAGATCAACTTCATTTTGTAGCCTATTTTCAAACCTGTGCCATGTGTTAAACAGGATTGTCCTCTTCTTCTTCTTCTTTTTCTCTTTCAGAATCAGGGTCTTCAGATCTTGCTGACCCTTAGCTAGATTCATGAACAGCTCTTGAAATTGGGCATTCTGGGCCCGGAGGGCCTTGATGGCTTGCTCAGTTGAAGGTTCAGTAGAATGATGAGTGCTGAAATGAACAGCGAAGAAGATAAGAGACCTGTAATGGGTACCTGTTATGAAGTGCATGAGATGAAATGCGTATGATTTATTATTTCAAAGACAATCGGGAGATTCAAATTTGTAAACAAGAAAGGAAACACACTTTATTAGATAAACTTTGGAATTCAAATTGTTCAACTGATGCCCTTAGGGCGTTACAAGAATGGAAATACTGAAAAGTAAATAAAAACTGGAAAGGAAATCAACAAAGGCCCATCAGTGCTCCCATGGTCTCTTCTTATCAGTGCGGACATAGTCATTCAGGATCCGCTCGTTCTCTAACTGCCTAGTCAACTTCTGGATCTTCTGTTCTTGCTCGTTGAACTTCTCTCGGTAAGCATCTCGTTCCTCTCTCAGCTGCATCCAAGATCTCTTCAGTGCCCCAATGTCAGTGGGCATGTAAGGATGGAGGATGGTCGGAAGAACCCCTTCTTCATTAGAAATTTCAACAATGATAGGTCGGACAACTTCATATGGAATACCCAGCTTCTGGGCACGGATACAAACCCATCTAAGATATGGCTCCATAGGAAGTGAAGTCTTTGGGCCCAGCTCGTGTGGATCAGATTGGTGAACTCTATCCCAAGCCCTTATGAATCTACGATGTTGCTCGTTGCTATCCCCTTGAAAATCAAAGATGATACTAGGCATTAGCAGCTCATGAGGTCCTTCTCTTCGGGCTCTCCCAAACTGACGTAAGGCTAAGCACGGATTGTAAGAAATTCCTCTATTAGTTCCAATCAGTGGGACATTGGGGTATTCTCCATAACGATCAATAATAGCCACCTCGTCCATACCCTTGAGAGTCCAAATAATGTCATTATGCGAGAGAGGTATAACCCTATAGGCCCAGCCCATGCCTTCTTTGTTCTTCAGCACTGACTTGGCGAGGGGCGAAATAAACCACCTCGACAATAATGGAGCACAGCACATCAAGGTTCCTCGCTTTCGGACAGTACGAGCATAGAGCTGATGAAGAATGTCACCCAAGAGAGTGGGTACAGGATTGCGAGAGATGAAGATCTTTATCTCATTCACATCAACAAAGGAGTCAGAGTTCGGAAACAATACCAAGCCGTATATCAGAAGAGCCAGAATATCCTCGAATGCCTTGAAGTCTAGACTATCCCAGAAATAGTTAGCCTTACTGACCAAAAACTTAGTCAGAAAGCCCTTTGCTCCACTTCTAGTATCCCAATGAGCCATTACTTCTTCCTTTGTCATATGAAGGGCTGCAGCAACCTCTTCGGGTCTAAGGGTCTTTTCCCAACCAGTAAACGAGGCCTATTCCAGAACAGAGATACCGAGCAGCTCAGAGAACTCTTATAGGGTGGGAACCAACTGGTAGTCCTGGAAAGTAAAGCAATGGTACAGCAGATCATAGAATTGGACCAGGACACTCATCATCTGCTCGTCCAATTTGGAGGTGACCAAACTGAGAAGATAACCATGTCTCCTGAGGAAGGAAGTAGTATCAGGCATCTTTGCAATCAACTCTTTAAGCAAGGTAGGAACCTAGACAAAGTTGATCCGGATGGTATTCCTACACATGGGCATCATGATGACCTACAAAACAGAACAAAGATGAATCCCTCCTATCTTTGAAATAGGTTAGTCCAACGCAAGATGTATGCAATGTTATGATGTCATAATGGTAAGCACACCACAGGTATCCACAAATAGCAAACATGGTAAAGGCACACAAGTCACACAGAGAGCCTTTAGATTTCAGGCTGGCAAGGAGCTTAGGTACTACCCTCTTTCAGTTCAGTTGGTTTAAACCTGTCCTAAAAATAGTAACTGGGTTCTAGAGGATCTCAATATCACTGACTACCCTCGATCGGTCATAATTCCAGTTTAGAAACCTTTTCTTGCGGCCGGAATCATCGCGAGAGTTTAGTCTCAATGAGTGTAGCATACTGCTACTGTTCTATGGCCAAGTTGGTCAATTTAAAGGTTCTAAGGTCAGTTGGTGCTTAATGACCCCTTAGAAGACCCATATTCTCCTCGTTCCAACACAAGGGATATCGGTACACACTAAGTTTCCACACCAACGTAGCTACTGCTTCAACCATATCGGTTTACGCCGTACAGTTCCCTCACAGTTTATTGCTACTTACCTAAAGGGTATCCCCCAGATCCGGGTTAAGATCTATAGAAACTCTGATACAATCCCACAAAGATAAATCATACAAAGCAAACAATTGAAAACACAATGATCTAATCCTAAGGTACACCCTACTTATTAATAGTCCCCAGCAGAGTCGCCAGTTTTGTGATACGGTGGGAAGAGAACTGACTGTTTTTTGGAATGCTGGTTTGCGTTTTGCGTTTGTATTCGCAAAATGTCGCGGTAAGCAAGAGTCGCCACCGACTTTTATTTTATCCAACTGGAAAGGAAAAAAGCACAGAAAAATTCCTTTTTCGAGATATTTCTCAGGTTCGAGGGGTAGATTATAGAAAGGGAAGGTGTTAGCACCCTTTTTATCCGTGGTTATCCACGGGCTCTTAGGTACTTTCTCAAAGTGTTTTCAAAATTTTGCTTTTCTTTGTGTTTGTGGGTTTGAAAGAAGTTTTTTGTTTGAAAGATGTAAGTGCGAAAAGTTTTGTTTTATTTTGAAGGAGCAAGTACTTAAGAACCATCTACCTACTCGAAAAAGGAATCAATATGTGCTAATGTACTTTAGACAATGTTATCCTACTATTGATGAGTAGGTAGCATCGTCGTTGGAGTTTTTAAGGGTCAATTCGATTAAGGGACGTGTGGTCACTAAAGCAATGTTAGGATGCCTTAGCGGTAACCCTAATGTCTTAGATCATTTTTCTGAGGCAACCGTTTTCGAGGCAACTATGATCTTTGGACAAGAGGGCGACCTATAAAAATTCCTATACTCAATGACCACGTTCGAAGGCAACCAAGTGAGGTGTACCCTAAGAGTGCGCATGTGCGAGTGTGTTATTTCGGTTAATTTTATCTTTGTACATGTCATGGGTGAGCTATGTTGACTTTAGGTTCATACATTCGATCTTATCATGCATTCCCTATTATCAAACATCTAACAGTGTATAAGTTGCGGAAATTAAATTGCAAAAATTAAATCTAAACTATTACAAGGCGTCGGGTATTTACATCGCCAAAAACAACCCTTGAAATTAATTTGCGGAAAATAAAAGAAAGCGATAAAATAATTTAAAGTCCGATTAAAACTATTACATTCCGGGAAACAGATACATCAATATGGCAAAATAGATCGTGTGCAGGAAAATTAAATCAGGCGCATTTTGTAGGGTTTTGACCCTTTTGAAAGAAAATGATTTTTTGTTATTTTTTGAATTAATGGAAGCAATTAAATTAGGTTAACAATTAAATAAATTAATAAATTAATTAATTAAAATATTTTTGGATTTTTGGATATTTAAAGAAATAAAAATAAATTTGATTAAAGTTAGTAAAAACTAATATTCTACATTAATTTTAATTATTGCAAAAATATTAAAAGTTAAACCTAATTAAACTAAATTAATTGAATTAGTATTTATTTACAAAAAATAAAATGATGAATTTAATTTTAATAAATAAAATATATTTTTTTGGTTTTTGATTTTATGAGGAAAAAAATTAATTGGTTAGTGATAATAAAAATAATAATTAACAAAACAATTAAATAAAAGAAATATAAAAAAAAGAATAGAAATAACCAAGGGGGTGTTGGGCCTGATTTGGATGTGAGATCAGCAATTTTTGTGGCCCAATACAAGCCAGCCTGATTGACTTTTCTGGATTCCACGTATGCACTTTGACTAGGCACCATGATGAACTTTCATTCCTGACCACCAGATCTGGCCTGGGGCCATCTGGCAGATGATTAGGTGAGGTTGCATGATGAACCACAACTCCTGGAACGCATTGGATTTCCTGAAGAAAAAGAATAATATGCAATATGGTGGACCTGGGATTCGAACCCAGGTCATATTGGAATTTGTACGCTCGCCAGGCCACTGTGCCACTGTACTTTTATTGTTAGTATAATAGATGGCAATTGTTATATTGGAAACAAGTTAATATGCCTAAACAAAAAAATAAAAAGCGCGAATTTTTGAATGGTTCAATGGGATGGGGACACGTTGTCGTCCCTGTCCTCAGAAATATATAGGGATTACCTGCGGATTCGTATCCGCAGCAAAAATCGTAGGTTGAATCCAAAATCCATCTCAGGCCATGGAAATTAATTCCAAACACATGGTTGTGTTCGTCTCCTTCCACTGATCATCTCTATGTCCATCATTTGCCCTAATTTTTCCTGAAATTAAAACGCCCAAAAACACATACCAAGAACCCTAGAATCGGCTAGGGGGTTACTGGCCATGAAAATGCAATTCAATGATGCAAAAATCTTCTAAATGGAACGACAAGCATGATTGTGTAAAGATTTTGCAAAAAAAAACGCATGAATATGAGAATACGATTTCAAGTGCAGAGTGATTTTCAGAGGGACTTACAGCGTGATTGAGGAGAGGAGAGAGCTTGATTTTGATTGCCTTTCACTCAGTGGATATCCAGCAAGGGGTCTACGTTGAGTTTTTATGTTGAAAGCACCTCTAGGATCGATTTTAGATTCAAGCTTTTTTGCCTTTTTTCAAGTTTTTGTTCTTCAAATTGTGCAACCTCTAGGTTCTGAAACTCGTGCCTTTGTGTTGTATAAGTAATATGGAGTGAATTAGGTCAGGTTTTGGGCTTTGAATCCTTATGCATTGATGATTTAGGATTTGATATGATCCTCCATGAAAAAGCTTCCAAATTTGTCCAAAAACCAATATTTTATGCATGATATGGCTTGATACGAGTTTGATCATGTCCATGATGATAATTAAAACCTGTATCAATCAAAAAGATACCAAGTTATCAATATTTAGATTTTATTTGGATTTAAATTGATTTAAAATGAATTAATTCAATAAAAATCAAATAAAATAGAAAAATTAATAAATGGACATGAGGCTGAAGCTAGGACACGTGTGGAGTGTGACAAAATCAAATCAAGTGGAAAAAAGTGGGGCCTTTTGGCAAAATTTGAAGTTTTGGGGATAGTTGACTTTTGGCAATTTTGGAAAAATGCCCAACTTCAACAATGCATAACTTCTTCAATTTTGAACTTGGACTTTTTAGAAACCTTGAGATGTTCTCTAACCAACCCGTTTGGTCTCATAGCAGTTTGATATACCATCATCAAGTTATAAGCTTTGGCAAAAAAAGGTGTTTTTGTTGACTTTCAAAAATGACCTATAATGTCCAAATTTGTAACTTTTTGTGAGTGAATTTCTTGATCTTTGGGTGTGAAGATGGATTGTAGTAAATTGAATCCTATTCAAAATGAGCTTTGGATGGGTAATTTCTCATAAAGTATGAGAAAGTTATGCTTGGTCAAAGTTGAGTTGACTTTTCCTACAAAACCCTAATTTAGCAACTTTTGAGTCTTGATGAATTTTGAGCAATCCTTGATGAATCATGATCAATCCTTGATCAAATGATGAAATGCCCTTCAAAATAAGAATGTTGACAAAAAAACCTGAAGTTTGACTATTTGTAGGTCACAGTTGACTTTTGCCCTAGCACAGTCGATTTTTGGACCTCTTGAGCAATTGACTGACCAAACTTCCTCTTCAAGGCTTGAAATTTAACATGGATGAACTTGAGAAAATATTAGGACATTGGGGGGAACTTGGGGTCATTTGTATGTAAGTACCTTGATGCAACACAAAACCCTAATTTGAGGTTGACTGCCTTAGGAGATGATTTGACTGTCCAACTCTTGAGCCATCTTGAGCAACCTGGAGACTCTTCTTGTAATGTCTTGAGAAATATGGGAGGGAAAATTTTGGGGTACAACACTAAGCCTTCGCCTGATCATCAAAGAAACAATCAACCAAGGATGGAAAGACCAGTCAGGCAGTTCACCAGAATTAACATGACCCTATCTCAAGTATTACCACATCTACTAAGATCCAATTTGGTGACCTTGAAAGAAGCTCCGAAAAACCCCAACACAACATCTCCTCACTATCATCCCAATGCCCATTGCGCATATCACTCTGAAAGTCCCAGCCATGACACTAATAACTATTAGGCTCTAAAGAACAAAATACAAGACCTCATTGAAGCAAAAGATATTGAATTCGATGCGCCCGAAAAGCCAAATATCATTTCTGCCCATATGCCCAAACATGGCCATAATACCAATGCCATTGAAGAAGAAATGTGTGTTACTTCAGTTGATGAACTTATGACCCTACTCCTGACTATTAAAGTGAACTTGTTGAATGCTGGTGTGTTACCGGGTTGTGATGAAGTTTGTCATTTATGTTTGTCCTCACCAACCAGTTGTCCTTTGTTGAAAGCAGGTGTTCAGTGCCTAATAGATAACAAAGAAATTTTGTTTGAAAAGACTTTTGTTCCACCTGTTCCTTTTGAAGATGTTTCTATCATTACCATTTCCGCCAATTCTTCCAGGGTCTCCAACAAAAGACCCGTTAGAATTACATAAGTTCCAAAAGCAACTCCTTTAATAATCACAATACCATGGAATTATGGAGGGGATGTCTACTACCACGGTATCAAGTAAGATTGGCCAGCCGCCGAAGATTCAGTTTATGAGAAAGTCAACTCCGACATCAGTAATATTACAGGGACTAGCAAGATTACCCGAAGCGGAAGGATATTCTCTCCAGAAATTGCTCCCCAAAAAGCAGTTTCTGGACCCGTAATCATTCTTGTTGTTGCTACTCCTTCGAAGGCTATTCCCAATCCTACAATCATCTCCACCAATACCCCAACTGAAAAAGCTGTTACAACCCATGTTATCATTCCTACTGACACTCCTGCTACCGAGTTAACTAAGACTCGAGGTAAAGGTATTCTGATTGAGCCTGTCCAGAAGAAGGCTCAGTCATTGGCTATCCCTGAGACCTCCCGGAAAGAGATGGAGGAAATTCTGAAGATCATAAAAAGAAGCGACTACGATGTAGTTGAACAATTGGGGCAAACTCCCTCTAAAATTTCCATGCTGGCATTACTACTATGTTCTGAGGCGCATGCAAAATCCTTGGTAAAATTCCTGAAAACTGCCCATGCACCCTGTTGTACCCCAAAATTTGCCCTCCCATTTCCTCAATATTCTCTCATCACAAGACCCTTGGAGCTCAAGATCCAGTTAGTGTTTCATCTGCTCAAGACTTCTCCTTGCACTATTGACCCAAATTAGGGTTTGTGTTTACACAAAGATATTTTGACCTAAAATGCCTAAGATGACTTTCATGCTTCATGTTGGACTCCCAAGTTTATCCATACCAAGTTTCAAGTCTTGATTCCAAATTTTGCCCAGTCAATTGGACAGTTGACTTAGAAATCAGCTGTATTGGGGAAAAAGTCAACTGTGGCCAATTGACAGTCAAATCTCATGAAAATTGACCCACATCAACATTATGAACTCACATGGACCATTTGATCAAGTTTGGATCACAATTCCACAAGAAATCTGATCAGATCACCAAAAGGGCAAAATGGTCATTTTTAGGGTTTTGACTGCACAAAGGCAATTTTTGACTGTTTGACCTAGCCAATAGCAAACCAAGCTCACATATGGACTCAAGGACCCCATGGAATTATCTTGACATGCTCAACAAGTTCAAAAGATCCCAAATACACAAGATTGACAGTTGAATTTCCCAGTCAATTGATCAATTTTGACTGTATACTGAAAAGTCAAACTTTGACTTTTTGGTCAAAATCAAGTGTCAAGATTCATTTTTCATCAAAACATGCCAAATCATGAAACTTGTTCATCAAGAAATCAAGAATTGCAAATTAGGGTTTGAAATGAAGATTTTTCATAACTTAGAATTTTTCTAAGTTATGAAAAACCCTAATTTTTTCCTAACTTTGCCCCACTTTCTCACCAAGATTCATTTGGATTCAAGCAAAAGTCAAAAAATGAAAGTTGTAGTCCATTGCAAAATATACAACTTTTATTCACAAAGTTTTCCCAAAAGAAGCTTGTATCTCAAGTTACAATTTTTTGATCAAGGGTACCAAACCATTCTTAACTTAGAGAAAATTTGACCTATTTTAGGCAAGGTTTTTACCTAACTTCAAGACCATTTTTCACATACTTCCACTTGGAATTTCAATTTGCATTTCAAAGATGGATTGTAGTACACATTCCAAGCTTTCCAAAATGTCTAAGAACTCATCAAACAACCTCATGGTTAGAGAGAATCGAATTTGGCAAGATGGGAAAAACTCACTTTGTTCATGACCAAGTTACATGTCCATAACCTTGCATTTTTGAACTCAGCATGCCTTAAGCTAGATTACAGGTCTTTTATCTCATCTACACTCCATAATTTAATGCCAATCCTTTGTTCCAAGGTGTTGTTTTGTGTGTTCAAACATTGTATACCAAACTAAGCCATAAATAGAAAAAGTAAAATAGCCATTCTTGAAAAGTTACACTTTATGTCAAGATGCAAATCCAAGCAAGTACAGTTAAGATCTCTTTGGCACAAGTTTATGGGCTAATTGCACTGATCAAGACTAAGTTGTGCAGCATAGATTGGGGGCCTCTACCTGTCTAAAAACTCAAGTGGCCTTTTGTTGCTTAAAGTGTAAGAAAGCTAGCATAACACACAACAACTCTCATCTCAGCTAACACAACCTTAAGCAAACTTGTCAAACATATTCAAAACATCCATTCTGAGCTAGAACATGAGCCAACCATCCCCAACACCCTCTCATTCACAGAATCACCCTCAAACTGCTCAAAACAGGGCATCCCTGCAGTTTGAGTTCCATAGCTCAAACCTTCCATGCATTCTTGCTGAAAACACTTCAAACACATCCCACAACATCCCTTGAAGCTATTCCAAACCTCAAACACGACCTGTAACACTCCCAGGCAACATCACCATTTTCATTTTCTTGTTTTGCAGCTGAAGTTCCATAGCACGATTCAAAAGGTTTCAAGACAAAGTAAAGCTTGGAATAGCATCCCTGGACATCAAGGAAGTTGTACCAATCATCACCTTGCACTGAAGACACCTCCATCACCAGATACAACTTCAACTGAACAGGTAAGTTCATGAACTCGTATCTCTCTATCCAGGCATTGTTAGCTTTAGGTTTGTGAAGAAAACATGTCACATTCATAGCCCTGAACATGCCCATGTAATTAGATTTCATTTATATTACGTGTGCTTAGAGAATTTTAAGTCTGAACATTGAACAAAAACTAGGTCAGGAATTGGGGGAGAAGAAATTCTCTCTCATTTCTGAGAGTTAGATTGATTTCTTTATATGTCTGGAATCGTGGCTTCAAGCTCTACAGGTTTCATGTTGGAAGATTTGGCAAAAGATCAAGGAATTGGAAGATAGAAAACGCGTGTTTTCTTGAACAAACATGTTCTGAGGTTGAAGATGACAGGGTTCTGGGCTGGGCCTTGTTTCATATTTCTGTTCACACCATGCTTTTGCTTTTACACCCCCTAGGCCCATTTTGCTTATTTTCATGATTTTTTGACTTTTCTTTTTTTGTTCTGACTTACTTATTTATTCTTAGTTACTTGAATCAAACTTGCAAAACAAAACACTTGCCTATTTTTAAACCACACCTCACAACACTTTCAAAACAAACTTTCAAAAATAAATGAAAACCTTTTCAAAAGACGTACACCTTTGTATACATCCCGAACATGGATCATTACAAAGGTTGCCACCACATTGGCCTCTTTTCAAAACATTTTTCAAAACCACACACAAAGCACCATTTCAAACAATTGAAAATTAAGGCAAGTTGATCTAAGCAAGTAACTAAGAGCCCATGGATAACCATGGATAGAAAGGGTGCTAATACCTTCCCTTTCTATAATCTACTCCCCGAACCCAAGAAAACATCTCAAAGGTTTTTGCTGTGCTTTTTAACCTTTCCTTAGGATAAAATAAAAAGTCGGTGGCGACTCTTGCTCAACCGAAACATTTGCGAAAACAAACGCAAAACCATAGTCAGTTCTCCCACCGTATCACAGAACTGGCGACTCTGCTGGGGAGAACTTTTAAGTGGAGTAACCTTAGGGCTTAGATCACCCTCTTGCATGATTAATTGTTTGTATTGATTGTTTTACATTTTGGCTCTCTTGTTTGGGTTTGCAATCCTACACCCGGATTTTGGGAAACATTCATAGATAGCAATACGTTGTGGAAACTGTGCGGGGTATACCGACACGTTCGAAGCAATAGCTATATTAGTGCGACATATTTGTGAGTACCGGTAACCCTTGAGTTCAATCAAGGAGAGTACGGGGCCGCTGAGTGATGTCACTAAGCACTAATGACCTAGAACCTTACTTGACCATCTTGGCCTTTTATTAGGGGTAGTGAGATGACCGGCTTTGGTGCAGTCTGAAGTTGGTAGATACTCGATACTACACTCATTGAGGGTTGTTTTCTTGGAATATTTTGGTCGCTAGTTAAGTGGCTAAACCAAAACAATGAACAATGAAAACAATCCAATGATATTGAGCTCCTTAGAACCCGGTTACTATTTATAGGACAGGTTTTTAAGCCAACTACACTCAAGAGGGTACTTACCTATGAAACCCCATGCAAGCCTGAAACTAGGGTTTGGTGTGATTTGCTTGTACATATGTGTGTGCATACATCATAAACATCATAAAGCATCATATGCATTCACTAACCACTTCAAGGGTTTAGATCTTCATCTTTGTTCTTGTTTTGTAGGTCATGGAAATTCCTCGCAGAAAAACCATCCAAGTCAACCTTGTGAGAGACTCTCCTCAACTCAAGGAGCTCACCTCAAGAATTTCAGAAAGTTCATCCTTCAGTGAAAAACATGGTAGACTGCTCAGCTTAGTCAACACCAACATTGAAGAGGACATGTTGAAAGTGCTATTCCAGTTCTTTGACCCCCTTCACCACTGTTTCACTTTCCCTGACTATCAGTTGGTACCCACTTTGGAGGAATTTTCTCAACTCCTGAGAATTCCTATCCTCAATCAACTACCTTTCAACGGTACGGAAAAGGAACCAAAGCCTGAAGATGTTGCTCGAGCATTACATCTACAGCCTTCCGACATCAAGGGGCATTGGGAAACTAGAAGTGGCGTCAAAGGTTTCTTAGCAAAATTCTTGTTTGAGAAGGCACAAGAGTGTTGAAATTCATTGGAACTACAAGCCTTTGAAGAGATTGTGGCACTCCTTATCTATGGGTTGGTCCTATTCCCAAATTCTGACTAATTGGTAGATGTCAACGCCGTTAAAATCTTCTTGTCCAGAAATCCAATACCAACATTGCTTGGGGACATCCTTCACTCATTTTACACTCGAACAATGAGAAAGAGGGGTGTTCTCATGTGCTGTACTCCTCTCCTTGCAAGGTGGTTTATTTCGCACCTTCCACAATCTGTCTTGAAGAATGACCAAGGCTCAAGGTGGTCCCAACGGTTGATGACTCTTACTCACTCTGATGTACATTAGTGTTCTCGGTCCAGATAAAATGTCATCATCGTCGACCGTTGCGGAGAGTTTCCTAATGTTCCTTTACTTGGAATCAGAGGAGGTATCACCTACAACCCCTACCTAGCTTTGAGGCAATTTGGATATGCACGGAGGGATGGCCCTCACGACATGTTGATTCCTGACCTAGTTTTTGACTTCGACAACGATGCGCAAGGACTTCGCCAAAGATTCGTCAGAGCTTGGGGGAGGCCCAACAAGGTTGATAGCAAGACTCTGGGACACAAGAACTCTATCCCTCTTGAACCTTACCTCAAGTGGGTACGAGCCCGAGCCCAGAGTCTAATGATGCCTTATCCTCATGTTCTCCCTGTGATTAAAGAGCCCGTCAAGGAAGGAGTGGTTCCCTACACCATCCTACATCCTGACATGCCTACATCGTGGGAGGAGATGCAGAAGAGTTGGATCCAACTCAAGGAGGAACAAAACACTTTTGAAGCCAGCTTCTACGCCAGCGAGAAGAAGGTTTTAGAGCTCACCCGCCGACTCCATGAGCAAGAGGCCCTCAACACCTACATTGCGCCAAAGAGGATGCGCAACGTCTTTTTACCTTGAGAAGTTGTTTTTGTAATATTTGGCCCATGGGGCATTTATGTACTAACAAATTGCTTCTTATTAATATGACGTGCGTTCTTTTTTGTTTGCAACAATTGTGAATTTCTAAAACCCTTGAATGCATTGCATAGATAGCATCTCATGCATCATGTGCATAACAGGTACCCATTTTTCTACAGGTTGCTTAATCTTCTTCGCTGTTTATTTGGAACAATCATCATGAATCCAGACTCATCCAGTGAGCAAGCAATCAAGGCCCTCCAGGCCCAAAGTGCCTTGTTTCAAGAAATGGTCCTAAGCCTGGCCCAAGGTCAGCAAGAGTTGAAGGCTCTACTCCTGAAGAAGAAGAAGAAAAAGAGAACTGCGTTATTCAACACTGGACGCAGGTTTGGGAACACACTCCATAATGAGGCTGATCCAACTACTTCCTCTGCAGAGAAAGATAGTCCCCAAGGGGGAGGAGCTCCTAGTCCTGCAGTCTCTGACAACGAGACGGACTATAATGACGAACAATACCCACCTGCTGCTGACAGATACAAGCAATTAGAAGACCGCTTGAGTGCCATGGAGATTCAGAATGTGTCGGGGCTGGATTTCGGAGATTTGGGCTTATCTTCTGGGGTAGTAATCCCACACAAGTTTAAGGCTCCTGCCTTTGCCAAATATGACGGGGCCTCCTGTCCAAAGTTGCATCTAAGGTCGTACGTAAGGAAGATCCAACCTTACACGGCAGATAAAAATCTTTGGATCCACTTCTTCCAAGATAGCCTTTCGGGGTCACAGCTTGAGTGGTTCTACCAACTAGATGGAACTAGTATCCGACATTGGGAAGATTTGGCGATTGCATTTTATAGACAATATCAATACAATTCTGACCTCGCTCCTACGCGTACCCAACTTCAGGGTATGTCTCTAGGAACGGGCGAAGGGTTCAAAGAATATGCACAAAAATGGAGAGATTTGGCTGGCAGGGTGCAGCCTCCATTGACTGATCGTGAGCTGGTTGATATGTTTCTAGGGACCTTGTCTGGTCCATTTTTCAATCATCTGGTTGGCAATTCCTCAGCTGGGTTTACGGATCTGATTCTGACGGGTGAAAGGATAGAAGCTGGCATCAGGTCAGGAAAGATACAGAAAGCTGCCTCCACAAGTACTGAGAAGAGGCCTTTCAAGAAAGAAGCAAGTGTCGTCTATGGTCCTAGAAGACAAGTAAAGCCAGAAAGCCGCCAAGCCGTCAATGCCTTGGTCATTTCAAAGCCTGTTGCTGCTCCTCAGCAGTACAATCAACAAAGAGGTGAAAGGCCCAAGAGGCAGTATACTCGGCTGAGTATGACCTTGTCACAAATCTTACCGCAACTGTTATCAACAAACTTGGTGACCATCAAAGAGGCTCCGAAGGCCGTGAACACTGCATCTCCTAAATATAACCCAAATGCCCGTTGTGCTTATCATTCTGATAGCCCCGGGCATACTACTGATGATTGCTGGGCCCTGAGAAATAAAGTGCAAGACCTTATCGACGCAAAGGAAATTCAGTTTGAGGCGCCTGAGAGGCCAAATGTTGTAACTGCTCCTATGCCCCAGCATAGAGTAAATGCCATCGAGGAAGATTTGTATGTTGTTTCGGTGAATGATGTTGCTACCCCTCTTTTGACTGTTAAGAGGAACTTACTACTAGCCGGTTTATTTCCGGGCTGTAGCAAGGTTTGCCTCCTGTGTGCTGTTATCCCTACCGGTTGTCCGCTGCTGAAATCAGGCATCCAAGGCCTGATGGATAGCAAGGAGATTCTGTTCAAGAAAACTGCTGTTCCGTTTGTTTCCACTGAAGAAGTATTTGTTGTCACAATTTTCAACAATCCTACCAAGGCTCCCCCGAGAAAGCCAGTCCAAATTATGTCTGTTGCACCCATTACTATTACTGTTCCGGGGCCTCTCCCCTATGAATCTAACAAGGCTGTCCCATGGCACTATGGGGCAGATGTGTATGTGCTTGGAGTGAAGCAGGAGTTCAACACCAGTACCAGTATCAGTAACATCACTGGTCCCGCCAAGATTACTCGCAGTGGCAGGCTGTTCTCGCCTGACATTACACCGCCAGTTATCCGAAAGTCGCTTATCATCACACTCGCAAGTGTGCATGTTCCAAATCAAGTTCCTGTGTCTACTACTGCCGCCGAGTCCTCTGATGCTCGGGGCAAAGAAGTTGCTACCGATTTGCCTGCCAGGACAGAGGCACCAAAAAAGACTGTTGTTGAAGCCTCCCAACAAGATATGGAGGAAATCCTTAAAATCATTAAAAAGAGTGACTTCAATGTTGTTGAACAACTGGGGCATACCCCCTCCAAAATCTCTATGCTATCATTGCTGCTATGCTCAGAGGCCCATGCAAAAGCCCTGATTTCATTTCTAAAATGGCCCATGTGCCGCAAGAGACCTCTGCGGATCAATTCACTGACTGTGTGGCTAATTTGACAGCTGACAATGGCTTGGGATTCTCGGATGCTGACCTTACCGCCAAAGGGAAAAATCACAATGATTCCCTGCATGTCTCTATAGAGTGCGGGGGCACTACTCTCACGCACGTGTTGGTGGATACCGGTTCTTCCCTGAATGTTTTGCCCAAGAAGGCATTGGATCGCTTGGATTGTGAGGGCCTGGAATTGAAACCTAGTAACATCATTGTTAGAGCCTTCGACGGTTCTAAGAGGATGGTGCACGGTGAGGTAGACATTCCTATCCGTGTGGGTTCCCAAGTCTTCGAATCAACGTTCTATGTAATGGATATCCGTCCATCTTATTCCTGCTTGTTGGGTCGACCCTGGATTCACAAGGCTGGGGCAGTAACATCCACTCTACACCAAAAGCTCAAATACCCTGTCAAAGGGAAGATTGTTACTGTGCAGGGTGAGGAGGAATACATGGTTAGTCACTTGAATTCATTCCGGTATATCGAGATGGACGGGGAGTTTATTGAAACCCCCTTTCAGCATTTTGAGGAGGTACCTCCAACTTTGGCGTCAGCTGAAACAGTGGTTGAAGAAGACTTTTCGTTGAAGATGGCTTCCCTGAAGGATGCCAGAGCAGTGATCGAGAAAGGCAAATGTGCAAACTGGGGTCAGCTTCCTGACTTCACTCAAAAGAACGACAAGTTTGGGTTGGGCTTCACTGCAGAGGCTCAGAGGGTTGTGCGCAAAGAAAAGATCAGAAAGGCTCCGGTGTTCATAACCAATCCAAGGGTAAATGCTATCGAGGAGGACGTAGAGGAAGCAGAGTTTGACAGTTGGATCTATCCAACCACCAACAACGGACCAAGCAACTGGACGGCAAAGGATTTTACACCTATCACATTTGTCACGCAGTAATTAACTCTTTTGATTTTCAATTTGTAACAAACAATATGTTGAAACTTTTATTGGCTCGGTGTCCTACCCGGGGCATCGTAGCTCCATTTGTGAGGGCTTTTTGTATGACATTTCCATATATCATTAATCAAAACATTGGACGTTTGTTGCATTTCAAATCTTGTGCTCTTTTTCTTTCTGTGTTATATATTGCAAAACAGCTATATTTACACACACTCACTTATACAGGTTTCAATCCACTCTGGATCTCACTGGTAACAGCTCTGCTACTGCCAGTTATGACTTCGAAAATCCAATCAACTTGGCCGAGGACGAAGGTGAAGATGATTGCGAAGTGCCTGGTGAACTCGCAAGACTGCTACTCCAGGAAGAGAGGGCCATTCAACCGCATGAAGAGCCCGTGGAAACAGTGAACCTGGGTACTGAGACAGATAGAAAAGAGGTCAAGATTGGTGCCAATCTAGAGCTCAGCGTGAAGCAATGATTGATCCAGATGCTACATGATTACATGGAGATATTTGCTTGGTCGTACGAAGACATGCCCGGTTTGGATGCCGACATTGTAGTTCATCACCTGCCTACCAAGGAAGACTGCCCTCCGGTAAAGCAAAAGGTCCGCCGTATGCGTCCAGAGATGTCCGAAAAGATCAAAGCTGAGGTTATGAAGCAATTCGATGCCGGGTTTCTAGCAGTAACTTCTTACCCTCGGTGGGTTGCCAACGTAGTGCCAGTGCCGAAGAAGGACGGTAAGGTCAGGATGTGTGTCGATTATAGGGATCTGAACAGGGCCAGCCCCAAAGATGATTTCCCTCTGCCTCACATCGACGTTCTTGTTGACAATACTACTCAACACAAGGTGTTCTCCTTCATGGATGGTTTTTCAGGGTATAATCAGATCAAGATGGCTCCGGGAGATATGGAAAAGACTACCTTTGTGACTCAGTGGGGCACCTTCTGCTACAAGGTCATGCCATTCGGGTTGAAAAATGCTGGGGCAACCTACCAACGTGCCATGGTTGCTTTATTTCATGATATGATCCATCATGAGATTGAGGTATATGTTGATGACATGATTTCAAGGTCCCAAACTGAGGAGGAACACCTTGACCATCTGCGGAAGCTGTTTGACCGATTGAAGTTATACAAGCTGAGGTTGAATCCCAACAAATGCACCTTTGGGGTGAGGTCCAAAAAATTGCTAGGTTTCATTGTAAGCGATAAAGGTATTCAGGTGGACCCTGCCAAGGTAAAAGCCATACAAGAGATGCCAGCTCCCAAGACAGAGAAAGAAGTCAGAGGCTTTCTGGGACGACTGAATTACATTGCCCGTTTCATCTCACATCTAACTGCTACCTGTGAGCCAATCTTCAAATTACTGAAGAAAGATCAGGTAGTACGTTGGAATGATGAATGTCAGGCCGCTTTCGAAAAGATAAAGGAGTATCTCCAAGAACCACCCATTCTTATGCCTCCGGTTGAAGGGAGACCTCTAATATTATACTTGACAGTACTTGACAACTCGATGGGGTGTGTGCTGGGGCAGCATGACGAGTCTGGCCGAAAAGAGCACGCTATTTATTACCTGAGCAAAAAGTTTACCAACTGTGAGTCTCGTTACTCACTGCTCGAGAAAACTTGTTGCGCTCTGGTATGGGCTGCTCGCCGGCTGAGACAGTATATGCTGACTCACACCACTCTGTTGATTTCAAAGATGGATCCCATCAAGTACATATTCGAAAAGCCTGCTCTGTCTGGAAGAATAGCAAGATGGCAAATGATCTTGACAGAATATGACATCCAGTACACAACTCAAAAAGCAATCAAGGGAAGTGTATTGGCAGATCATTTGGCACACCAACCTGTGGACGATTACCAATCATTGAACTTTGAATTTCCGGACGAAGATATCATGGTAGTAACTGACTGTGAAGTACCTGGACCGGATGAAGGACCTGAGGAAGGATCCCGATGGTCTATGCATTTCGACGGAGCCTCGAACGCTTTGGGTAACGGCATCGGCACTGTGATCATATCCCCCAAAGGTACTCATACTCCACTCACTGCCCGGCTGTGTTTCAACTGCACCAACAACATGGCAGAATATGAGGCATGTATCATGGGTCTTCAAGCTGCAATCGATTTAAGGATCAAGTTTCTGAGTGTCTTCGGAGATTCCGCCCTCGTGATCAATCAGATCAAAGGCGAGTGGGATACGAAACACCCAAATCTTATTCCTTACAAGGAGTATGTGTTGACTTTGCTTCCCCACTTTGAAGAGATAACTTTTGAGCACTTCCCAAGAGAAGAGAATCAGCTAGCAGACGCACTAGCTACGATGTCTTCAATGTTCAAAGTTAAATGGGATAACGAGGCTCCCCGGATCATTATTTGGAAGTTGGACGAACCCGCATACTACTGCGATCTTGAGGCCAAAGAGGTGACTGAAAAACCCTGGTATCATGAGGTGAAGAGGTACTTGGAAGCTCAGGAATACCCTGAAGGTGCGTCGGTCAATGACAAGAAGTTCATGAGGAGGTTTGCTGCAAAATTCTTCCTCAGCAACGACATTCTCTAAAAACGGAATCATGATTCAACTTTACTGCGTTGTGTGGATAAGGCTGAAGCAGAGAAGATCATGATAGAACTGCATGAAGGTACATTCGGAACACATTCCAGTGGACATACCATGGCAAAGAAAATCCTTCGTGCAGGATATTTCTGGTCCACAATGGAAGCCGACTGTTACCAACATTCTCGAACTTGTCACAAATGCCAGATCTATGCGGACAAAGTGCACATCCCTCCGGTTCCTCTGAATGTCCTGACGGCACCTTGGCCTTTTACAATGTGGGGCATCGATATGATCGGTGAGATCCGACCAACGGCATCCAACGGGCATCGTTTCATCTTGGTAGCGATTGATTACTTCACGAAGTGGGTTGAGGCAGCTTCCTACGCCACGGTAACCAAGAGCGTCGTTGCACGTTTCATTCGGCATAACCTGATCTATCGGTACGGCATCCCGGAAAGAATCATTACGGAGAATGGTACCAATCTCAACAACAAGATGATCACTGAGCTCTGCGAGCAATTCAAGATACAGCACCATAACTCTTCTCCTTACCGGCCGAAGATGAATGGGGCTGTAGAAGCAGCTAATAAGAATATCAAGAAGATTGTGCAGAAGATGACAGTGACCTACAAAGATTGGCACGAGATGTTACCATTTGCTCTTCATGGGTACCGTACCTTAGCGAGGACGTCAACCGGGGCAACTCCTTTTTCCTTGGTCTATGGCATGGAGGCAGTCTTGCCGATTGAAGTCCAGATACCCTCTCTCCGGATAATGAAGGATGCAGACTTGAACGAAGATGACTGGATCCAGACTCGACTTGATCAATTAAACCTGATTGACGAAAAGAGACTCACCGCTATCTGTCATGGTCAAACGTACCAAAAACGAATGATCAGGGCATTTAACAAGAAAGTCAGACCACAAGAGTATCAAGTTGGGGACCTGGTAATCAAGCGCATCATCCTTCCTCAAAGTGATCCCCGGGGCAAATGGACCCCTACATACGAAGGGCCATTTGTGGTTAAACATGTGTTCTCAGGAGGAGCCATGATTCTAACCACCATGGATAGTGACGACCTTCCTCACCCCGCCAATGCAGACATAGTGAAAAGATACTACGCATGAATAAAAGACCCGCTAGGTTGACATACCTAGGCAAAAATAAGGGCTTCCCGGCGAACCAAAAGGGTTCGGGCAAAAATAAGGGATGAAATGAAAAAAATCTGTACACCCGGCAAGTCGAAAACCTGAAAAGGCGGCTTGGGCAAAAATGGGTATCCCGGTGGACTGAAAACCCGAAAGGGCGGTCCAGGCAAAAGTTAGGGATAAAGCGTAACACTATGTCTCATTGGATCACCTTGCATCCAGAATTCGGCATCAACTATCTGGCTCGGACTTCGGCATCGATCAACTTGCTTCATCTTCAACTAAGCAGCAAAGTGATGAGACGCTTGAAGACATAAAGGCGATAGCAGAGTTGGAACCCAGTGGGAATATTGTGCACATAGCTGTTTTGTTTCCTTTTCAAAATTGTATAAACTCTATGTTATTTGGCGGCGTTCTCTTACTAGGACGTCAGCCTCTTGTACAAAAACCGCCTATTTACAGGCAAATTTCAAAATCAATACAGATTCAGTTTTCCAAACAAATTGCCATTGTTTCTCCTTTTTCTGTTTTGTCTTGCGAAGAACGTCCAATGTTCATTTTCGATATATGCATTTGACATTAAATTGCTGATTCATAAATACTTGCATATGAAATAAAGGACTAATTTCAGGTGACATCAGAAATAGGGGCAATGTAAAGTTGTCTGATGCAGTCTGGTTGCTTTGTCTGCCGAGGTACCAAAGTAGATTTAACTGAAGAATGTAGTCAAGTTATCTCAACTCCCCACAGAGTAAGACAAGATAGCAGCATCCCCTAGTGGAGTATAGGCATTCATCAGCAAGCATCCCCGGCAGTCTTGGTCTAAGATTGTTCCCCGGCAGAGTATCAACACCCCAGTACAGTCTTAAAAGTTTCCCCAGGAAAATGGAATTCTTATCCCCAGCAGGTCTTGAAGCTTATCCCCAGTAGATTCTGGAAGCTTATCCCCTGCAGAGTACGGACGTCTCTCCCGAGCTTTATGCAAAGTTATTCCTCACAAGGGCTTATAACTGGGTTATCCTCAGCTAATTGCCACGGAAGATCGCCCTCGGCAAAGTTCTTTCAATCCCCAGCGGAGTTCATCAAAGTTCCCCAACATAACTTATCAACGCAATCCCCAGCGGAGTTTATCATTGTTATCCCCAGCGGAGTCCATCATTGAAATCCTCAGCGGAGCTCTCATCAAAACTTCAGCGAAGTATCTCTTCCACAGAGTAATTCCCCTCAGAGTAATCTCTCCGACAAGTTTATTCCCCAACGGAGTCATCTTCTCCTACCAGTGTATTCTTGCAACCGTCATCCCCAGCGGAAGCGAAGAACTCTACTCTTCAACATTAGCCCAGGATTTAATTCCCTAGCTGATCGTCAAGGATTTATTTTCCTAGACAAAAACACATTCATAAACATTTCACATTTCATACATCTTGTTTACATACGTAATAAAGTGCATACGACACTATCTCATTTTGAACGTCATGACATCATACATGTCATACATCATGACATTGCATACAACTGATGTTTCGCCTTTTCAGGAAAAAGACAACTACCTTCAACTGTCACAGTTTCCAGATTCGATACCTGTATCTAGCCAGGGCTCATCTGTGAGTGATCAGTTTCCATACTCGATTCCTGTATCTAGCCAGGGCACGTCTGAAGAGTTTGAAGATTCGATTCCTGTATCCAGCCAGGGCACATCTATCAACTGTCACAATTCCAGATTCGATTCCCGTATCCAGCCAGGGCACATCTGTTGACGACTACTTCAAGATTAGATTTATGTATCCAGCTAGGGCATATCTATTGACAACAATTCCAGATTCGATTCCTGTATCTAGCCAGGGCACATCTGAAGAGTTTGAAGATTCGATACCTGTATCCAGCCAGGGCATATCTGTTGACGACTATTTCCATATTCGATTCATGTATCTAGCCAGGGCATATCTGTGAGCAACTGATTGTAGATTCGACACCTGTATCTAGCCAGGGCATATCTACATGAGAAGATTGAAGATCAAACACCTGTAACAAGCCAGGAAAACATTTGTCTTTCTCAAAATACACAAGTTCTCGCTAAGGAATCTCTTATGCGATCAACACTTCCAAATGGCATCTATAAGCCCATTCCCGACAAGGTTCTGTCACGTCTCCAGATGGCATCTATAAGCCCATCTCCCTATCCACCATCTCTCCAAATGGCATCTATAAGCCCATTCCCCACATCACCTTGCTGATACTCCAACATGCGAGTGCAAATTTCCGGGCACTCTAGTGTCCAATCTCCTTTTAACCTCGAGTCACGAAAGGCAAACTTGCCAATCTAACTCTTCAGGTTCAAGAAGATTGAACAGGGGCAACTGTTGTACCCTAAAATTTGCCCTCCTATTTCCTCAACATTCTCTCATCACAAGACCCTTGGAGCTCAAGATCTAGTTAGGGTTTCATCTGCTCAAGACTTCTCCTTGCACTGTTGACCCAAATTAGGGTTTGTGTTTGCACAAAGATATTTTGACCTAAAATGCCTAAGATGACTTTCATGCTTCATGTTGGACTCCCAAGTTTATCCATACCAAGTTTCAAGTCTTGATTCCAAATTTTGCCCAGTCAATTGGACAGTTGACTTAGAAATCAGCTGTATTGGGGAAAAAGTCAACTGTGGCCAATTGACAGTCAAATCTCATGAAAATTGACCCACATCAACATTATTAACTCACATGGACCATTTGATCAAGTTTGGATCACAATTCCACAAGAAATCTGATCAGATCACCAAAAGGGCAAAATGGTCATTTTTAGGGTTTTGACTGCACAAAGGCAATTTTTGACTGTTTGACCTAGCCAATGGCAAACCAAGCTCACATATGGACTCAAGGACCCCATGGAATTATGTTGACATTCTCAACAAGTTCAAAAGATCCCAAATACACAAGATTGACAGTTGAATTTCCCAGTCAATTGATCAATTTTGACTGTATACTGAAAAGTCAAACTTTGACTTTTTGGTCAAAATCAAGTGTCAAGATTCATTTTTCATCAAAACATGCCAAATCATGAAACTTGTTCATCAAGAAATCAAGAATTGCAAATTAGGGTTTGAAATGAAGATTTTTCATAACTTAGAATTTTTCTAAGTTATGAAAAACCCTAATTTTTTCCTAACTTTGCCCCACTTTCTCACCAAGATTCATTTGGATTCAAGCAAAAGTCAAAACATGAAAGTTTTAGTCCATTGCAAAATCTACAACTTTGATTCACAAAGTTTTCCCAAAAGAAGCTTGTATCTCAAGTTACAATTTTTGGAACAAGGGTACCAAACCATTCTTAACTTAGAGAAAATTTGACCTATTTTAGGCAAGGTTTTTACCTAACTTCAAGACCATTTTTCACATACTTCCACTTGGAATTTCAATTTGAATTTCAAATATGGATTGTAGTACACATTCCAAGCTTTCCAAAATGTCCAAGAACTCATCAAACAACCTCATGGTTAGAGAGAATCGAATTTGGCAAGATGGGAAAAACTCACTTTGTTCATGACCAAGTTACATGTCCATAACCTTGCATTTTTGAACTCAGCATGCCTTAAGCTAGATTACAGGTCTTTTATCTCATCTACACTCCATAATTTAATGCCAATCCTTTGTGCCAAGGTGTTGTTTTGTGTGTTCAAACATTGTATACCAAACTAAGCCATAAATAGAAAAAGTAAAATAGCCATTCTTGAAAAGTTACACTTTATGTCAAGATGCAAATCCAAGCAAGTACAGTTAAGATCTCTTTGGCACAAGTTTATGGGCTAATTGCACTGATCAAGACTAAGTTGTGCAGCATAGATTGGGGGCCTCTACCTGTCTAAAAACTCAAGTGGCCTTTTGTTGCTTAAAGTGTAAGAAAGCTAGCATAACACACAACAACTCTCATCTCAGCTAACACAACCTTAAGCAAACTTGTCAAACATATTCAAAACATCCATTCTGAGCTAGAACAAGAGCCAACCATCCCCAACACCCTCTCATTCACAGAATCACCCTCAAACTGCTCAAAATCGGGCATCCCTGCAGTTTGAGTTCCATAGCTCAAACCTTCCATGCATTCTTGCTGAAAACACTTCAAACACATCCCACAACATCCCTTGAAGCTATTCCAAACCTCAAACACGACCTGTAACACTCCCAGGCAACATCACCATTTTCATTTTCTTGTTTTGCAGCTGAAGTTCCATAGCACGATTCAAAAGGTTTCAAGACAAAGTAAAGCTTGGAATAGCATCCCTGGACATCAAGGAAGTTGTACCAATCATCACCTTGCATTGAAGACACCTCCATCACCAGATACAACTTCAACTGAACAGGTAAGTTCATGAACTCGTATCTCTCTATCCAGGCATTGTTAGCTTTAGGTTTGTGAAGAAAACATGTCACATTCATAGCCCTGAACATGCCCATGTAATTAGATTTCATTTATATTACGTGTGCTTAGAGAATTTTAAGTCTGAACATTGAACAAAAACTAGGTCAGGAATTGGGGGAGAATAAATTCTCTCTCATTTCTGAGAGTTAGATTGATTTCTTTATATGTCTGGAATCGTGGCTTCAAGCTCTACAGGTTTCATGTTGGAAGATTTGGCAAAAGATCAAGGAATTGGAAGATAGAAAACGCGTGTTTTCTTGAACAAACATGTTCTGAGGTTGAAGATGACAGGGTTCTGGGCTGGGCCTTGTTTCATATTTCTGTTCACACCATGCTTTTGCTTTTACACCCCCTAGGCCCATTTTTCTTATTTTCATGATTTTTTGACTTTTCTTTTTTTGTTCTGACTTATTTATTTTTCCTCACAATATTAAAAATATGAAAAAATATTTTTACACCATTTTTATATTTATTAGGCTTTTATTTGTTTAAATAAGTATTTGTACATAAATAAATACATAAACACTTTTATTTGAAAATACTAAAAAATATGCAAACACATTTTATTTTCCATTTTTTATTTTATTTTATCTTCTGAAAATATTTTATATAAAATATACTTTTTTTATATAAATATTAAATATTATTATTTTGTATATATTCAATATATTTAATAAATAACACAAATATATATATATATATATATATATATATATATATATATATATATATATATATATATATATATATATATATATATATATATATATATATATATATATATATATATATATATATATATATATATATATATATATATATATATATATATATATATATTTAGGTTAAATTGCAAAATATACACATTTTTATTTTTATTAATATTTAATATTAAAAATACCTTTTTTACAAATATACTTCATTTTTATTTTATTCTTTGTATATAATAAATAAATTTTGTACATATTAAATAATTAATACTTTTATTTAATAAATTAGGGTTTTGCCCTAAATACACAAAAACTCCAAAAAATTAATACTTTTATTTTTGTTTCCTTTATACATAAAAATACTTTTTTTTCATACACATAAAAAACATTTTTGCATCTTGCATATTTATTCCATTTATTTAATTGTTGTATATTAATTACCTTGTATAATTCCAAATTGATGTAATAGTCTAGGTTTAAATTCCTTGTCAAAATACCCTCCATTTGAACATTTGTACCCCCCTTCCCATATTGTGTTGTAATAACTTAGGAACTTTATTTTTCGCACTTTAATGCTTTCTAATTATACCATGCTAGAATTAGGGTTTGTATGCAAATCAAAAATAACAAAATAGTTTGACCTAATTTCAAGATAATCAAGCATGAAAATGGACAACACTTATCACACTTGCACCCCTAGGGTATTCCACTTGTTGCCTTCAATAATGGGCCATATTGCATGTTAGGTCTCTTTGGGCAAAATAAAAACAATTCAAATGATCATAGTCCCTCGATGACGCTTTCGAAAGTTGCCTAAAAAATGATCAAGTCCCTCCAAGGAAAAATTGCCCAAAGATACTTGGCACCATTGCAATTATGGTCTAAACGATGATCCGCGCCCGTCCCTTTCACATCCTAACACAAGATTGTCCACCAAATGCAATGGTGGAACAAACTTGTTAAAAGGGTTAAAACATAGCAATAATCTTTGAGAAATTTAGGAGTAGACAACCTCTTAGTTACTTGAATCAAACTTGCAAAACAAAACACTTGCCTATTTTTAAACCACACCTCACAACACTTTCAAAACAAACTTTCAAAAACAAATGAAAACCTTTTCAAAAGACGTACACCTTTGTATACATCCCGAACATGGATCATTACAAAGGTTGCCACCACATTGGCCTCTTTTCAAAACATTTTTCAAAACCACACACAAAGCACCATTTCAAACAATTGAAAATTAAGGCAAGTTGATCTAAGCAAGTAACTAAGAGCCCATGGATAACCATGGATAGAAAGGGTGATAATACCTTCCCTTTCTATAATCTACTCCCCGAACCCAAGAAAACATCTCAAAGGTTTTTGCTGTGCTTTTTAACCTTTCCTTAGGATAAAATAAAAAGTCGGTGGCGACTCTTGCTCAACCGAAACATTTGGGAAAACAAACGCAAAACCATAGTCAGTTCTCCTACCGTATCACACACCCCAAGATACATTTGCCGACCAGTTTCAAGACTGCATAGCCAGCTTGACTGCAGATAATGGTCTAGGTTTTTCGTATGCTGATTTAACACCAAGAGGAAGGAAGCATAGTGAGGCATTGCATGTCTCAGTTGAATGTAGGGACACAACCCCGGCTCATGTTTTGGTGGACAATGGCTCATCTCTGAATGTATTGCCTAAAAAAGATCTTGATAGGCTTGACTATTAGGGATTGACATTGAAGCTAAGTAACATAGTAGTAAGGGCTTTTGATGGCTCGAAAAGGATGGTACATGGGGAGGTAGACATTCCCATAAAAGTTGGAACACAAACATCTGATTCAACTTTCTATGTAATGGATATATGTCCCTCATATTCCTTCTTGCTAGGCCGACCATGGATTCACAATGCTGGCGTTGTCACTTCTACGTTGCACCAATTGCTGAAATATCTTATTCAAGGGAAGATTATCACCGTTCATGGAGAAGAAGAGTATATGATCAGCCATCTCAATTCCTTCAGATATGTGGAATTAGATGGTGAATTTATTGAAACTCCATTCCAACACTTTGAAGAGGTCCCGCAAGATGTGGCAGTAACCAAGGTTGTTCCCAAGATCACAAGGCCTCCACTCCAGATGTCATCTCTGAAGGATGCCAAAGCAGTGGTAGAAGAAAGTGGGTGCACTATCTGGGGACAACTCCCAGATATTCCCGTATAAATCTGACAAATTTGGCCTAGGTTTCACTTCAGGTGCCCAGAAGGTTGTGCATCGCGCTCGTGTCGGAGGACCACCCCTGATGATCAGCAACCGCGAAGTCAACACCATAGAAGATGATGAAGATGGTTGTGACTTGGAGGACTGGATATTCCCAACTGTCAGTGGAGGGCTCAGCAACTGGGAGGCCAGAGATTTTGTCCCGATCACTTTTATCCCACAATAATTTGTCTTTACATTTTGTTGGATTTGTAATATTAAAACAATTCGCACTCTTAAAACCTTGTGTCTTACCCGAGGCACAATGGACCACTTGTAAGGGTTATTATCTCATTTTCATATGACATGAATGAATCATGGACATTTTCGCATACAAAACTTTGTGCTCATTGTTTTTTTTTTCTTTTTACATTTTTATCTCTTTCAAGGATAGCTACACCCTTACACACACTCACACTCACAATGCAGGTATACATCCATTCGGAATCCCATGGGTAACGATACTGCTATGGCATTTTGTTACTCTGAGAATCTAATCTACCAAGCCGAAGACGAAGGTGAGGAAGATTGTGAAGTACTAGGGGAACTTGCCAGACTACTACAACAAGAAGAGAGAACCATTCAGCCTCATGAGGAACCCGTGGATACAATCAACCTAGGTACCTAAGAAAACAAAAAAGAGGTCAAGGTGGGTGCCAATCTGGAACCCGGTGTCAAGGAGCATCTGATTCAGTTGTTACACGATTATGTTGAAGTCTTTTCCTGGTCGTATGAAGACACGTCGGGACTTGATGCAGACATTGTGGTACATCGTCTGCCTACAAGAGAGGATTGTCTGCCAGTAAAGCAAAAGGTTCACCGTGTGAGGCTTGTTATGTCAAACAAGATTAAAGCAGAAGTCATGAAGCAATTCAACGTTGGATTCTTGACTGTCACCTCTTATCCCCAATGGGTTGCCAATGTTGTTCGCGTGCCCAAAAAAGATGACAAAGTGCGAATGTGAGTGGACTACATAGATTTGAATAGAGCAAGCCCTAAGGACGATTTTCCACTCCCCACATTGATATTCTAGTTGACAATACGGCACAACACAAAGTGTTTTTCTTCATGGACGGATTCTCAGGTTACAACCAAATCAAAATGGCACCTGAGGACATGGAGAAAACAAACTTTGTCATGCAGTGGGGCACTTTCTGCTATAAGGTGATTCCATTCGGACTAAAGAATGTTGGGGTAACCTATCAACGTGCCATGGTAGATTTATTTCATGACATGATACATCACGAAATATAGGTCTATATGGACGACATGATATCCATATCTCAAACAGAAGAAGAGCATCTTGATCATTTACAAAAACTGTTCGAGAGACTGAAGAAGTACAGGCTGAGGTTGAATCCAAACAAATGCATATTTGGGGTACGGTCTGGTAAACTCCTAGGCATTATCGTCAGCAACAAAGGTATTGAGGTCGATCCTGCCAAAGTTAAAGCAATACAAGAGATGCCTGCTCCTTGTAATGAGAAGGAAGTCAGAGGATTCTTGGGGTGTTTGAACTAAATTTCCAGATTCATCTCTCACCTGACAGCTACTTGTGAACCAATCTTCAAATTGTTGAAGAAAGATCAAGTAGTCAAATGGAATGACGAGTGCCAAGTTGCTTTTGACAAAATCAAAGAATACTTACAAGAGCCTCCTGTGTTGATGCCACCAGTCGAGGGAAGACTATTGATCATGTATCTGACTATTTTAGAAAACTCAATAGGGGTGTGTATTCGGGCAGCATGACGAGTCTGGCTGAAAAGAGCATGCTATTTATTACCTGAGCAAAAATTTTACCGACTGTGAAACCAGATATTCACTGCTCGAGAAAACTTGTTGCGCTCTGGCATGGGATGCTCGCTAGCTAAGACAGTATATGCTGACTCATACTACTTTGTTGATATCTAAAATGGATCTGATAAAATACATCTTCGAGAAGCCTGCTCTTTCTGGGAGAATAGCAAGATGGAAGATGATCCTGACGAAATATGACATACAGTATACTACCCAGAAAGCTATAAAGGGTAGTGTACTAGCTGATCACCTTGCTCACTAAGTTGTGGAAGACTACCAGCCCATGAAGTTTGAATTCCCAGATGAACACATCATGACGGTAAATAACTGTGAAGAATTCATGCCATATGACGGACTTGAACAAGGATCCCGATGGACCCTGTTCTTTGATGGGGCATCCAACGCACTTGGCAATGGTATCATTGTTATACTCATATCTCTGGAAGGGTGTCATACTCCCTTTACTTCCAGACTCTGCTTCAATTGTACAAATAACATGGCAGAATACGAATCATGCATCTTTGGTCTCAGAGCTGCCATAGACTTGGGGATCAAATCCTTAAATGTATTCGGAGACTCAGCTTTGGTTATCAGCCAGATCAAAGGGGAATGGGACACCAAACACCCAAACCTTATCCCTTACAAAGAACATGTTTTGACGTTGCTACCACATTTTGAGAAGATTACCTTCGAGCATTTCCCGCGAGAAGAAAATCAGCTAGCAGACGCTTTAGCCATAATGTCATCTATGTTTAAACTTAATTGGGATAACGAGGCTCCCCAAATCACCATCGAACGAATGAAAGAACCAGCGCACTGTCACGAGATTAATACTGAAGAAGCAGTGGACCAGCCTTGGTTTCACGAAGTCAAGAAGTATCTCGAGGCTTAAGAATATCCAGAAGGAGCTTCAATCAATGATAACAAGTTCTTAAGGAGATTCTCTGCTAAATTTTTCCTTAGTAACGACATTCTTTACAAACGCAACCATGACTCTGTGTTACTTCGATGCGTAGACAAGGTTGAAGCAGAAATGATCATGATTGAGTTACATGAAGGCACTTTTGGCACTCATTCCAGTGGGCATACGACGGTAAAGAAAATCCTATGGGAAGGATATTACTGGTCTACCATGGAAGAAGATTGCTATCAACACTCTCGAACTTGCCATAAGTGTCAGATTTATGCTAACAAGGTGCACGTACCTCTGGTTCCTCTGAATGTCTTGATAGCTCCTTGGCCCTTTGTTATGTGGGGAATAGATACGATTAGGGAAATCAAGTCGACAGCCTCTAATGGACACTACTTCATCTTAGTGGCCATTGATTATTTTACAAAGTGGGTGGAGACAGCTTCTTTCGCTTCCATTACCAAGAATGTTGTTACCCGTTTCATCAAGCAAAATCTCATTTGCCGATACGGTATCCCGGAAAGGATCATCACTGACAATGGTACAAATCTCAACAACACTATGATCACCGCCTTGTGCGAGCAATTCAAGATTCAGCATCACGATTCTTCCCCTTACCGGCCAAAGATGAATGGTGCTACCGAAGCCGCAAATAAGAACATTAAAAAGATAATACAGAAAATGACAGTCACATACAAAGACTGGCATGAGATGTTACCATTCGCTCTCCACGGGTATCGTACCATAGCTCGCACATCAACCGGGGAAACACCCTATTCTCTGGTTTACGGCATGGAAGTCGTCTTGCCTATTGAGGTTCAGATCCCCTCTCTAAGAATTATGAAAGATACAGGTCTAAATAAAGACGATTGGATCCAGACTCGACTTGATCAATTGAATTTGATTGATGATAAAAGACTTACTGCTGTCTGCCATGGTCAAATGTATCGAAAGCGGATGATCAAGGCTTTCAACAAGAAGGTCAGACGCCAAGTGTATCAAGTTGGAGATCTGGTGATCAAGTGTATTATACTACCGCAAAGTGATCCCAGGGGAAAATGGACCCCTACTTACGAAGGACCATTTATAATCAAAAACATTTTCTCTAGTGGGGCAATGATCTTGACCACAATGGATGGCGACGACCTGCCGCACCCTGCGAATGCAGACATAGTTAAAAGATGCTACGCAAAAGAGACCCGCTAGGTTGACACACCTAGGCGAAACAAGGGCATCTTGGCGAACCAAAAAAAGGTTTGGGCAAAAGTTAGGGACAAAAACAAAAAAAAATCTATACACCTGGCAAGTTGAAAACCCGAAAGGGTGGCTTGGGCAAAAAAGGGTTTCCCAGTGGACTGAAAACCCGAAAGGGAGGTCCAGGAAAAAGTTAGGGAATGTAAAGCGTATGACTATGTCATGTTGGATCACCTTACGGACAACCTTTGGCTTCAACTGACAAACTCAGAGGTTCTGATCAATTCAATCATCTTTGGACGAGGCAACAAATAGACAAGATGCTCATAGATACAAAGGCTATAGCAAAATGGGACCCCCATGGGATTATTGAACATAGCTATCTTTTCTTTGTATCAAAATTTTCATTTTTTATGACAGCATTCTCTTACTAGAATGCTTGTCTCATTGTACAAATACTTACTCAAAGTCAATATAAATATATTCCTTTGAAAGTGCAAAACTATCTGTTTTTCTTTACTCTTATGTTTTGTTTACAAAAACGTCCAATGATTCATTGTTGAACATATGCATTTGAACATAATTACTGTTTACAAATAAACAAAATAAAAGACAATTACTAATGGCTTTAAGAGGTAGGGAAATCTCTCTAAGCTATTTCCATAAATCCATCACAATTTGCAGTTTAATCCCCAGCGAAACAGAGCTTCTGGTTATCGATCCCCAGTAGAAGTCGTCAAATCTCTCAGGATTCCCCAATAGGATTTTACAAGCAGTATACGACATTTCCCTTACAACAGAGTTTAGTTCTCTAAACAGAAATTCGTCAACACTTAGACTTCACAACATGAAGACTTATACTCCATATCCTCATCAGCAGTCAGGGATTTATTTTCCCCAATCCAACAGCAGTGCAGCAAACTAGCTCGCATGCGCATACATCACATCCATATATCATAAACATCGATAAAACGAATGCATTATATCATACATTTCATACAACATAACATTGCATATTATCTAACATTTTATCTTTTTGAGGATAAGATTAATCAAACAGCTACCATTAACAATGTTCAAAGTCTTCACATACAGTTCAGATACGCTCCAGACACGGACGATATTCTGATATTCATTCAGATTCAACTTTCAGATACAGTTCATATACGCTCCAGACACGGATGTCATTCTGATAATCATTCAAAATCAGCTCCCAGATACAGTTCAGATACGCTCCAGACACGGACGCCATTCTGATACTCATTCAGATTCAACTCTCAAATACAATTCAGATATGCTCCAGACAAGGATTCCATTTTGATACTCATTCAGATTCAACTTTCAGATATAGTTCAGATACACTCTAGACACGGATGCCATTTTGATAATCATTCAAAATCAGCTCCCAGATACAGTTCAGATACGCTCCAAACACGGACGCCATTCTGATACTCATTCTTCCAGCTTACAAATTACAATAATAACAATCACTCTTGGATGGAATCTACAAGCCCATCTCCAAAAAAATTCTATCACCTCTTTAAATGGCATCTTTAAGCCCATTCCCTCAACCATCACATCATCGAGTGCAAATTTCTGGGCACTCTAGTGTCCAATCATCTTCCACCTTCGAGTCACGACTGGCAAAACATGCCAATCTAACTCTTCAGGCTTAAGAAAATTGAACAGGGGCAACTGTTGTACCCCAAAATTTCCCTCTCACTTATCAAGAATTTTCTCATAAGATCTCCTTGGGCTCAAGACTGCACTAGGGTTTGATCAGCTCAAAACACCTCCTTAGGCACTGATGACCAAAATTAGGGTTTGAGTTTGCACAAGGATTTTTGAACTATCAATGCTTCAAATGACTTTCATGGACCATTATGGACCCCCCCAAGATTACTCATGTCAAGTTTCAAGCCTTGGATCACATTTTTGCTCAGTCAATTGAGCAGTTGACCTAAAAATCAGTTGTATTGGGGAAAAAGTCAACCATGGCCAATTTACAGTCAAACTTCATAATTTTTTATCCACATAAACATTTTAAACCCATATGTATCATTTGATCAAGTTTGGACCATAATTCCTCAAGAAATTTGATCAAATCTCCAAAAGGGCAAAATGGTCAAAATTAGGGTTTTGACTGGGAAAGGGCAATTTCTGATTTTTGACCTAGCAAATGGTCAATTGGTTTAAGGCATGATATCAAGAGTCCAATTGCATCATTTTTACCTAATGACATGATTCAAAACATTGCAAATCTATTGGATTGACAGATGAATTTTGTAGTCAACTGATCAAAAGTCAAATGTACACTAAAAAGTCAAACTTTGACTTTTTGTCAAATTTAAGCACCAAAGATCACAATTCATCAAAACATGTCAAAATAGGAAACTTATTCATCAAGAAATCAAGAAATCAAGATTCCATTTTGAAAAGTCAAAATTTCTAAACTTAGAAATTTTCTAAGTGTCAAAAATTTCTTATTTTTTAATAACTTTGAGCAATTTTTTCATTATGATGCAAGATGATTCAAAGGAAACTTCCAACATGAAAGTTGTAGATCTCCAGGAAATATACAACTTTGCTTCACACAACTTCTCCTAAAATTGCTTGGATATCAAGTTATAATTTTATGAATACATGCTCATGAACTAAAAAAGACTTAGTGAAACTTTCCCCTAGTTAGGCAGATTTTTTACCTAACTTCATGGAAATATTTCACATAGTTCCAAGGGGAATCCTCAAAATAAATTCAAAGATGAGTTGTAGATCACATTTCAAGCTTTCCAAAATGTCCAAGAACTACTTGAGATCATTCTTGAGTAGGGAGAATCGAAGAGATGAAGTTGGTGTTTTGTCACTTGAATTATAGGTCATTTTCATGATGAACACAAATGAAATTTCAATGTTAGGCTGCATAATATTTACTTTGCAGGCCTCAAACTTGTTTATCACTCCATAATTAATGGATTATACAAACTTTTGAGCTATAATCCAAGTGGTTTAAGCTTTATTCAATCCACATTGCCATTTTGGGAAGAAAGTTAACAATACCATTCTTGTAAAGCAAGCTTTTTGCATAAAGTTTACATTGAGCCTCTAACTTGTTCCCTATGATCACACTCCATCCACAAAGTCATAAGCAAGCTTTTTTAAAGCATAACCACTCTATCTTAGCAAGTACACAAGACTTTGAAACTTGTTTTGTAAAAAAATCACATGTTTAGCTTAAGGATGCAAATTTGAATTCTGATCAACTAGAGCATCCCAAACTTGTTGCTTATAAATAGAGTCACTATTTTTGAGCTAGGACACGATTTTTGAACATCCTAAAATACACTAAAACTCTTTCAAATCAGAAATTTCCCAAAAACTCCATTGTTGCACAGTTTCTGACCTTGAACCTCAAACTCACATTTCCCTCGTGCATTTCTTGGCCTTTTAGTTTCTAAAGCTTCCTTGAATCAAGAGTAACTCATCCTTGTACCTGTTTCACTTCTGTAACACCATTTTTCCTGTCTTCCATAACCAAAAACAGAGCATCACAGTTGGACTTCTCCAGACCATTCCAGCCATCCTCAGCTCAAGTCAACCATTGCATTAGCTTCCTAGAGGTCCAAGGAAGCTAACCTAATCATCAGCACTGCCTGAAACAAGCTCAAATCCATTTCATGATTTCCAGTTTTGAGGTATTTTCTTGAACTTCTATCTCATTACTTAGGCATTGTTAGGCTTGCATTTGTGAAGATAAAATGTAGACATCATTTCCCTGAAGTTGTACATGTCCATAGATTTCATTTATTTTGATTGAGCTAGGAGAATTTTGAGTTTTAACTTTCTGAAATATTTAGGTCAGAATTTGGAACTGTTAAAAATTCTCATTCATCTTTGATTTATAGTTTATGATATTTATATGTTTGGATTCGTGTAACAAAATGGAGCAATTTTCATGTTGACATTTATGCAAATGGTTGAGAAATGAGCAAGTTACAGATCCTTTGGCTCGAGGTTGAAGATGAAGTACAGTCAGGGCGCGTTTTGTGTTATGTATTTATTATTTCATACAAGTTAACGGATGTATAGCCACCTCAGTAGTAAAGCACGCGTCTGTTAACCTATGGGACCTGGGTTCGAGCCCCAGTGGTACCCTTTTGTTCCTTTTTTACATTTTTTCTCTTTTTTTTCAGCAAACATGTGCATGGGCTTCTCCCCTTTGGGCTTTTGTATCTTTGCTGACTTCTAACCCCTTCTTACTTTTACACCCCTGGCCCATTTCTCTTTATTATTTCTTTTTTCTTTTTTATTTCATTACATTTTATTTTCTATAATATTTTATTATTATTATTATTATTATTATTATTAATATTATTTTTATCTTTATTAATAAAAAGTCCAAAAATATTTTTATTTATTATTTACACTTATACTTTTTTTATTCTTCTTTATAAAACAAAAAGATTAAAAAACATTTTCTTAAATAAATTAATCTCTTTTTTTTAATAAATATTTAGACTTAGGTTTAATTATTATCTTGCTTTCTAAATTAAAATTAACTTAGAATTTAGGTTTTATTTTAATTAATTAATCTTCACTTTATTTTCATTAATTTAAAACCTTTTATATAAAAAACCCTAAAAAATACTTTTTTAACCTAATTTTCTTTTCTTAACTAATTTAGGTTTAATATTATTATCTTTAATTAATTATTTTTCCTTCTTAGACATTAGGTTAAAACCCTTAAAAACCAAAACAAAATCATTTTTTTTTACATTCTTGCATATTTATTTTTTGTACATTTATTTATTTCAATTATTGTATAAATTCAATATGGTTGTAATAGACTAATTAGGCTTTAAATTCTTGCAATCCCCATTCAATTTGTACACCCCCTTCCCACAAATCATGTAATAGCTTAGTATTTTTATTTTCCGTAATTTAAATGCTTTATATTCACATGCTAGTAATTAGGTTTTGTATGGAAAGAACAAAACCAACAAATAGAAAACCCTAATTAAGACAAATCAAAGCATGAAAACAATACATTTTCACACAAGCACCCCTAGGGTTACTCCACTTGGTTGCCTTACAAAAATGGCCATATTACGCATGTGAGGTATCTTAGCAAAAACAAACGAATACAAGATCATAGTCCCTCGATGACGCTATCTAAGTTGCCTTACAAATGATCTTAGTCCATAAAAGAGAATGCTAAGATGCCTTGCAACATTGCTAATCATGGCTATACGATGACCCACGCCCGTCCCGTTTACATCCAAAAATAGGGTTGCTTACCAAATCAATGGTAAGACAACAATGTCAAAGGAAAAGAAAATTAACAAGAAAGACATTTGAGTAGGTAGATCGCTCCTAACTACTTGCTCCATTTCAAAACAAACATCCTTGCTATTTTCAAAACAATCACATACACTTTCAAACATCTTACAAAACTTGAAAACATTGTCAAAATATCAACATATTTGTATACATTCTTACAAACAAGAATCATTACAAAGATTGCCTAAACAATGACCTCTTTACAAAATACTTTCAAAAACCACACAAAGCACAATTTCAAACAAAAGCAAGTTATCTATCAAGTAACTAAGAGCCCATGGAAAACCATGGATGAAAAGGGTGCTAATATCTTCCCTTCTCATAATCTACCCACCGAACTCAAGAAAAAAATCGCAAAGGTCTTTCTTGTGCTTTTTCACCTTTCCTTTTGGATAAAAGAAAAGTCGGTTGTGACTCTTGCTAACCGCAACATTTGTAATCAAACGCAAAACCTTCAAGTCAGTTCTCCCACCGTATCACACATTGCATCTCCAGGAAATTTTTAGCATACCCTTAAAAAAAATTTGCATTCACATACATTCATACATTTGCATTTCATGCATTTCCACCTTCGCCCTTATCCAACTATCATCCATATGCAAGTTGATTTCTTGGTACTCGCAAACGAACTTAAGAAAGTATGAAACTGTGGGAGAAGGAGATTATCTATTGGAGACTTAATGGAGCTTGGTCCTACAAGTCTTATTGGAGAGAGAAGGCAGGCCTTCACCATGACAACTACAAGCCTACATTGTGCCTCAAATGCCACTACCATTGGTGGTTCTTCTACATCAAGAGCAACATCCCTATCAACGAAATAAGTATGCCCAAGAAAAGTCAAGGGTCATCCCCATGCTTTGATAAGTCCAAGAACATCCAGAAGCTCTCCTAAAGTCAAGTGGATCAAACTAAAAATCTTTTTGATATGATCATTAGACATTATTTATTTCAAATTATAATTTCCAAGTTGCTAAGTTGTATTTGGTGTGAATTTGTATCTTTCGATTAGTAATACTAATAAAATGAGCATGCATGTTTTGAAATCAATCCATTCGTATTCACGCTTCCATCATTATCCATAAATATCAACTATTGACTTCCATCTTCCATTTCATAACTTTAACAAGCTTTGAGGGAGAATAATGAAAACTAAATAACTGAATTTTGATAAACATATACTTTCAATGGTAAGACTGAGCTGACGATGTAAGGCATTGTTTCAATTCCTAAACAATGGAGAAATAAGGAGTTAATCCGTAGTCAATCCCCTCGAGCCAGAAGTTGGAGTTTTTTTATTTTAAAAAAGAAACCTTAATTTCAACCAGGGACAGGGTAGTCTTTCAATTAATTCAATGGTGAATTCTATTCTCAATAGAATCAAGTTCATCCAAGCATATCTCCTTCCTTGATACATCATTGAGGAAACGGTCTAAGCAAAGATTCAATCATATCATCTGCCTTGTGCATATCAACAAAGATTGAGGAAGCAATCAATGAAGATAAAGTTCATAACATCTTCTTCCTCAGTACACCCGTCAAGATTGAGGAAACAACAAAGATACAGTTCACAATGTCTTCCTCCTCACTTGCATCATACCACATCAAGTGCTCAATAAAGGTGAAGCTTACAACAATCAGTATGGCAGTCACAAATGTTCAAAAGCAAAAAAAAAGAAATTAAAAATAATAACAGAGCTTGCTAAGTCAAGTAAAAATCGGAAAAAAACTTGACTTAGGAAAAAATTAGGGATTGAAAACAAATAAATTGGAGAACAATTTTGTGATTACCATCTCAAGAATCATCGAGGCTCCTCATAAATGCTTGGATCTTATCAATTCTTTTCATCGGTGCTTGGATCTTATCAATGCTTCTCATCAGCGCTTGAACTTTGTCTACGCCTCTCATCATTTGCGCGACTATGAAATTTCTCTTAGAGATTGAACACATCTATTGCATTAATTGGATTTAGGATTGGATAACATCAAGGAGAATGGGTGGGCTAAATAAATTTTGAGCCTTATATCCTTTGTTTCTTAAACCATGAACCAAGGACACGTTACAACCTTCAAAAGTCCTAATTGAAACGAGTTTAACTATGAAAGCATACTCGATAAAATTTGTGTAAAAATGACTCATATGTTTGTTAAAATTATTGCTAACCACTTTTCTTCTTTTAATCTCCATCTCTAATCATCCATTTCTATTCAAACTTCGATTTCAAAACTTGCATGTTCATAAAACAGAATTACTTTTCAAAGTGTACAATTTTATATACGAGTAGACACTTAGCATCAAGGAGATCTCAAAAACTGGTTTAAACAAAAGCGATCATTTCCAAAGAAGCTCCTAACTGGGGACAAAGAATCTAAAGAATAACCCTATGATCATAAGCAAAACTATTTATTTTATGGGAATATCACATGAAGATCCTATTGACTAGGGGGACCATTTTGAGATTCAATCAACTTGGATCACATTTCAAATCACCAATCAGGGGCATGCCTTTCGAAGGAGCATTCCTTAATCAAGTCATATCATAACATGGTATGACTCGGTTTCGTCTTCTCAACACACTTCTTAAGGATATAATAATCAAGGAGCAACCTTCGAGATTCAAATGTTGGTGTTGGAGCAGTACATACCAAGTTCATCTTACACCATGTGGAACCCAAGTTCCTCTTCAAGCAACTTCGGGTACAAACTTTTCAAAGATTCAAATCTTGGGGAAATCCATATCAAAGTTCATGGTGAATTCCAAGTTATTTCTAAAGGATACTTCCTCCCGATCATGGAGATTGGAGGAATATCTTCCTAAATTTGAAAATTGGGGCAAACCACTGCGAGGCTCAATCAAAAGGATTTGGTTTAAAAACAGTTCACCAAGGGGCAAGATCTTTGTGTACTTTCACAATCACCAAGGGATCCTCCTCCTACAACAACAATCTTCGAGTTCAAATCGAGTATCGGGAAATCACGTTAGCGTTACACTCTACGATCGTGAGACAAGCAACCTTGTTTTGTGAGCAACCTCTACGCTTTAATCGTCCATGACCCATCATAGGGGCACCAGTGAAAAGCATATGAGTCTTCATAAATCATTGCCATGCATTCATTAGTTCACTTCAATCTAGAGTCAAGTTATACCTATCATCACATCCATCTAAATTCCGACAGCATGGATCTAACAAAGAGCCTAATATCACGTGGTGTCTACCCTTAAGCCTAATTCTCATTGGAACCTCAAAATTCCAGCATCCATTAATGCATATCCAAGTCACTCATTACATGCATCAATCAAAATGTACACGCATATTATAAAACCATGTTTCATGTGAGGACAATGATCATTGTCAATCAAGTAATATATTTTATGTGAAATCTTGGAAGTAGATTCCCCTAGTTAATCTCGGTAGATTATTTTCTAGAAGACCTTGGCATAATGTAGTTCTCAACAGAATCTCGATAGTAGATTCCTATGGTTAATCTCGGTAGATAATTTTCCAGAAGACCTCGACAGAAGGTAGTTCTCAATAGAATCTCGGCAGTAGGTTCCTCTGGTTAATCTCGACAGATGATTTTCTAGAAGACCTCAACAAAAGGTAGTTTATAATAGAATCTCAGCAGTAGATTCCCCTGGTTGATCTCGGCAGATGAATTTCCAGAAGACCTCGGCAGAAGGTAGTTCATAATAGAATCTCGGCAATATATTCCCCTAGTTAATCTCGACAGTTGATTATCCAGAAGGCCTCGGCAGAAGGTAGCTCACAATCGAATCTCGATAGTAAATCTCCCTAGTTAATCTCGGCAATTGATTATCTAGAAGAACTTGATAGAAGTCAGTTCTCAATCAAATCTCGGCAGTAGATTTCCCTAGTTGATCTCGACAGTTGATTATCTAAAAGACCTCGGAAGAAGGTAGTTCACAACAGAATTTCGGCAGTAGATTCCTCTGGTTAATCTTGGAAGTTGATTATACAGAAGACCTCGGCAGAAGGTAGTTCACAATCAAATATCGACAGTAGATTCCCCTGGTTGATCTTGGCAGTTGATTATCCAGAAGGCCTCTCCAGAAGGTAGTTCTCAATCGAAATCTCGGTAGTAGATTCCCCTAGTTGAGCCCGGTAGTTGATTATCTAAAAGACCTCGGAAGAAGATAGTTCACAACAGAATCTCGGCAGTAGATTCCCCTAGTTAATCTCGGTAGTTGATTATTTAGAAGACCTCGACAGAAGGTAGTTCTCAACAGAACCTCGACAGTATATTCCCCTGGTTATTCTCGGTAGTCGATTATCCATAAGACCTCGGCAGAAGGTAGTTCACAACAGAATCTCAACAGTAGATTCCCCTTGTTAATCTCAACAGTTGATTATCCAGAAGACCTCGACAGAAGGTAGTTCTTAACAGAACCTCGACAGTAGATTCCATGGAAATCTCGGCATCAGATTTCCCGTTAAGAGCCTCACATCAAGCATGATGTGCACATAACCATATCAAAGTATCAAGTTCATTCATAACATTTGGTGCATCTAACATACGAGATTATCAAAAAAACATTTTCATTACATTTTAGAGCATATACACACATTTGATACATATGTAAAAATTTGGGGAATATACAACATAATTGACGTGCATACACTATGGGTTCCATATCAATCTGGGACATTATGCATATACATCATACATGTCATTTTTTCCAAACATACTTTGGGCAAAACCAATATCTTGGGGTCCAATCATTAGTGAGCTTATCTGTGCAAACTGGATAGTTCAAACTTTAAGAGATACCTTGGTTAAGAACCGACACAACTGGTATCATTGTCGAAAATTTGGGGTTTATTTCTTCATGATGATAGTCTTGGTTGAGAGCGGACACAACTGACATCATCTGTGAATTTGGGGTTTATTTCTTCATGTTGATAGTCTTGGTCGAGAGCAGACACAACTGATATTATCAGTGAATTTGGGGTTCGTTTTCTTCATGATGATAGTCTTGGTTGAAAGCAGACACAAATGACATCATTAGTGAATTTGGGGTTTATTTCTTCATGATGATAGTCTTGGTTGAGAGAGGATACAATCAACGTCATCAGTGAATTTGGACTTCATTTCTTCATGTCGGTCTTATACCTTAGTTGAGAACAGAAACAAGCGGTATAACTTCGATCTTATTCAGCAAATACCTTAGTTGAGAAACAGACACAACTGGTATAACTTCGATTCAGCAAATACCTTAGTTGAGAACAGACGCAACTAGTATATCTATAATCTATATCTTTGGTTTAATTATCTAGGATTTGGTTATCAAACTCTGTGTTATTCATCCCATAGGTTGTGATGAATATGTAAAAATTTTGTCATTAGCTTACTATGTTAGTCTCGAAGTATTAGTAAATCAAAATTCAAATTGGTATTGTTTACACTATAACTGTGATGTAGCTTGTTGCATCAGTCTCAATACAGCAATAAGCTATCAATCTTTCAACTTGTGTTGTTTACCTCCTAGGTTATGGTAAATATGCAAAATCTACGATCTCTTTCCTAGGTATTGGCGAGTTATCCACGTCGTCATATCTAGGTCAATCTTACTCTTTAATCTCACTCTCTATTCAAATTGTGGTAGGATGATACATCATCATCTTTGTCTATCTATTCTTTGTGCAAACTCTGATAGGATGATACATCATCATCTTTGCATATTTCAATGTGCTCTTGGATATGCTATATCAATGTATTCTTATAATGTTCTGGTCAAATTCTGGGGTCTTCTATTATTTAATAACCCTCCAATTTGAACGTGCGAGACCTGCATATTCTCGCACCATTCAATCGAAGAGTGATTAAATAGGGGCAATTGTCATACCCCAAATTTGCCCGCCTTAGTGATACCGTCAAATTTATTTTCGAACTTAGGTTTTAAAATTCCTTTGGTTTAATTACATTAATATTTTTAATAAATATTCGCTTTCAAGTCTATTTAAAAATATAATAATTTATTTCAAATTATTCGTATTTTTAAAATAATAAATAATTGCTCGTCTTCATATACTTTTAATTGACTTTTTATCTCAAATAAATAACACAACACAATTGGCAAGGAAGCATAACTGGGAAGCATAAGGTCACGGGTTTGAATCTCACTTGGTACATTTTTTATATTTCTTTTTTTATTGTTACTAATTTTATTTCCATTTATAAAAGTCATAAAAAAAGCCATTTTTTATTATTTAAATATTATTTTCGTATTTTTAATTATGGCATTTTTTAAAAATAATTATTTATTTGATTTTAGGCACTTTTTATCAAAATTGAGTGCAAAAATCATAATAAATACAAAAAATATTTCAATTTATGTTTAATTGTTTTTTATTGGTCAATTTGTGTCATACTCATCTTATGATTGGTTAGCTTAGTGACCAAGGAAAAATTAATTTGCAAATCAATTTTATTTTCCTAATTTGTTGATCTAATTATCACTATAAATAGGTCACTCTTTCACACTATTTTTCATCAACAATTTCACCAACAATTAGCAAATCAACAACTCACTAAATTTCTTCTAAATTTATTACTCTTCACATTGAAGAATAATAACAAAAAAAACCTTGAAAGCCTCAATCAATCTGAGCAAAAATCGTTGCACTGAAGAAAAACACTAAGGAGAGAATGAAGAATATTAGAGGAAGCAGCTTAAATTGGTCACGACATTTTGAGTTAGTAAACCTGACTTTTGAATGTATGAACTAATTATTTGCATATGTCTAAATTGTTGACTTGATTATTAATATGTTCGTATATAACATGCATAAACTCTTTCTATGAACGTCAATCAAACTTTATTTTTTTATGTATAATCATCAAATAAACCTATTATATAAATATTGTTAATATATAATAAATAATTAACTAAACTTTTTTTCCTCATTATTTTTTTAAGTCTTTTATTTTATAATTAATAATAATATAATAAATAGGTAGTGGGGGTCTGTCACGTTTTATTTAAGTTATAAATAAGATGGCCATTTAGTTTAGGTATTTGGTTTAGGTGTGACCATAAAAAAGGATATAGTACTATATTATATATTTATTTTTTTTAAAAGGTGAATCTGTCATTAAAAAAAAGACTATTGTACTGTATGCATCGGGGAAAAGTGTGTTCTCTAAAATTTAATTTTTACTTCTTAGTTCTTATTTGTTAGTTTTAGTTTTTAATGTTTATTATTTAACCAAACTAACACCATTTATGTCAATTGGAAATTTTTTTATATATACAATTTTATTTTATATTAAAATGATATTAATGATAAGCATATGTATTAATTTTAAAGAAAATAAAGTTATATAATAGTCATAAGTTTTTTTTACATCAGAATCTACATCTTTACTAATTCACACAATATCTCATATTAACTTTTTAATCATTTGTTCTTTATTCTTTTAGATATTTATTTGTTTTAATTAATTACTTTATTTTAGTAATTAGGCTAAATATTTGACTATGTTGATTAGATTATAGTCTTTACACAAAAGTTAGAATTTTTTAATTAATTTAATTTTATTCTTATAATTAAGTCGTTAACCAAGATATGTAAAAACACAAAAAACATCAAAAGTATCTAATTTTTTAATTAAAAATAATAATACAATCATAACTCTATCCATAAATCAAACATTAAAATTGAATCAAAATCTTAAATTACAATCAAACATCAAAATTCATGTAATTCATCAAATATTCCACCCGTGAGCAACACGTGGTCAATATCTGGCCACGTGATGTGAGAGATTATATCAGACTTCCTCTGCATCCTTCATAACAAGCAGCACAGAGTCAATATCTGACAATGTGATAAGGAGATTATATCAGACTTCTCCCGCCCTATGACCAACCATATGCGATAAAGAAACCAAATTTCAAAACAGCTAACCAACAATTCGAAATTTTTTTTACTATCATAATCAAATTCAAGAACATTTTCAAAAAAGGATTAAGGGAAATTGTTATCAAAATTAACTGTGAACTACGTCTAGCTCACTCTATTTTCAACCCATACAAGGTTCAAGGATAAAATCGAAAGAAATTCTACGCGATCCTATAAAAAATACCAACAAACACTATGAACTACGAATTGGGACTATGATTCCTCATAAGAGGATACGTAGGCATACGACTAAAATCGTGGTGAGTTCCCCTATTAAAAAATTAAAACCATATTTCCTAAACCTTTAAAATCTAAACCCTAGTATCCTTGTGAACAAGGTAGATGAGGAGTGCCAAACACCTTCCCTTTGTCTAAAAACGAGTCAATAACCTAGAATCTCTAACTTATTTAGGGTTAATCTTTATATTCCCTTCCTTAAAATAAAAATTAAGGGTGGCGAATCTATATTTTTTTTCGGTTATTACAACCTACTTTTATGGAGAATATTCTGCAAACTTTTAGCAGATGCCTTATTGCATTTTTGAAGCCCAAATACAATCTAAATACTGCTTATATATAGACTGTATTTGTAACCTAAGAAAAAGAACAAAACGTGTGTGTTGTGTGACTAAGGATTATGGTTTATCGTTTGTTCTTTGTGGTCCACTCTATAGTAGAGTTGGGATGTTTTAATTGTGAGCCTCTCTAATATCTTCTTGGTATAATAGTAAGATTGTCTCTATTAAGTTTTAATTGTTGTTAATCATTCATAAGCTTTTAAGCATTGAATGGTTGTGTGTCTTTGAAGTATATCTTCTAAGTTATTCTTGAGTATTGAGTTGTTTAGCACTGTTTATGACTGAAACAAAAGTGAGAGAGGTATCATACCTAAGTGTGTCTTAGGTAGAATTATATCACGAGTAGTGATTAAGTAAGAAGTTGTAAATGGTGAGTTTAGTTTCTAATTGATATTATTTAGTGGATTTCCTTCCTGGCTTGGTAGCCTCCCGATGTAGGTGTTGTTGTACATTGAATTGGGTTAATAATTATATGTATTTATTTTACTTTCTAACATATTTATATTGTGTGTATCTTGTTCATTATGTTTGAGTCAGATATCATTGTCCCGACATCTCATAGGACATTTGATTCTGCATACCAAAATTTTAATTGGTACCAGAGCAGACATCCTGCTCTATTTCTGGGTGAGATTCAGGGAAAATACTTCCTGGTGCAATGGATAAGGAAGGTATATCCAATGACATTGTGTTATTGGGAAGGTAGTTCAACATATTTATGAAGAAGATTGATTCGAAGTCAAGATAGAATGTCAAGAACAAACCATATGACATCATCAAAAATTAGGAGATTCACAAAAAACCCAAAATTGAAGAGAAGACCAGCCAAGGTATGTGTGTTATGTATCATGGGTGTGAAGGATTACGACACATTAGAGCTGAGTGTACTACCTATTTGAAGAGGAAGAAGAAAGGTCTTTTAGTCTTTTGGTCTGATCATGAATTAGAAAGTGAAGCTGAAGAGGAGTCTCTAAAACAGGTCACTGCCATGACAAGAATATGTGATTCTGATGAAGAATCTGATGTTGAAGAGATCTCTTTTGATAAGCTTGCTGCCTCTTACAAGGAGTTATGCATCATAAGTGAAGAAATGTGCCAACAAGGAGAATACCAAAAGAAGGAGATTGCTCAACTGAAGGCTGGAAAAACTACTTGTCTGTCAATCATCTCTGACCTGAAAGATGAAATTGTGCCTCTGAATTCAAAGTTGATTGGCATAACCAAATCAGTAAGAATGTTGAATAATGATTCTGACATGCTAGATAATATTCTTCAAGTTGGGAAGACTATTGGAAATGTCAAAGGATTTGGTTATGATAATCAATGTATGAACAAAGGCAAAGCACCTGTAGTGAATTTTGTTTCTCCAAATAGTCAACGCGAATAAAAGATGTCTTATTCAATGTTTCAACATCCCAAAATACATCAACATGCTCGTTCTGGTAGAAGACTCCAGACCTGGAGATTTTAACTTTGTGGTAGATCATAAAACCCTATGTTGATAGTTATGTGACCTTTGGAAATGGAGAAAATGGTGAAATCATGGGTATTGGAAATCTAGAATGTGAAGGACTTCCCTGTTTAGATGGTGTGCTGCATGTCAAAGGTCTGACAGCTAATCTGATCAATATCAATCACCTTTGTGATCAAGGTATGAGTGTTTATTTTACCAAATCTGGATGTTATGTGATAAATGAGAAGAATGAAGATGTTACGAAGGGAGCTAGATCTAAAGACAATTGTTACATATTGTCTTCTTAAGAAACTCTTGATGATGGGGCTCAAACATAAGATGAGAGGATTGTTATTCATAAAACTATTTGTAGTTGTGTTACTTTTGTATTGATGAAGGTTTATTTTGATGTTTTGCCTAATGTTCAAACATTTGTGGAAAATGAAGAGAATCTTGATGGTGACTGTTTCATGAAGGCTAGAGCTTGTGATTCTGGATCCATTCCTATGTCCACTGCTGTTGCTGTTGAAAATGAGTGGGGTAAAGAAATGTAAACTTAAGAAGTTGTGCATATTGATCTTGTGTATGACGAGGAACCAATCTCAAAATGTTTGGCCCCTAGTATAGCCAAAAGGTTGAAGAGTAGACGAGGAAAATTGTTTCTTTTGAAGCTACCCCTTCCAAGAGTCCTTTGAAGAAAGCTGCAGTTATGGAGAAAACACCTTCAAAAAGTGAAAAAGGAAAATCTCCAATTGGTCCCTCAACGTCTTGGAGCAATGTGATAACCTTGTCCAGAAAGAGAAAAAGTGTGTCTTCAAGTGACTATGAATTTGAAGCTGAAGAAGATGTTTAAGACATCACACCCCTAAGAATATCTACTTCTAAAAGGGCGTGCATTACTCTTCCTAAGGCTCCTCATGACAATGTGACTTTCCATGATGTGCAAAGTGCTGAAAATTAGAAGTTTGTGTCCCATAGTAAGATTTCTATGGAAAAGGAATTGGGCAAGGATGTCTTAAATTGTAAGGAGGTTGTAGAGATTATAGAGGCTGATGGTTTGATAAAGACTGTCACAAAGTTTGGTCCTTGCTATGAAAGTCTAGTCAGGGAGTTCAGTTGTAACACTCCTAAAACATGTGACAGAATCAAGAAGTGTAGGAGGTTATTTGACAGGGGCAAGAGGTGAAAGATCACCTGAAGATGGTCAAGATTATTTTGTTTCCAATATTATAATATGCTCTAAGGAACTTCTTGCTCAAGCTTTACGTCCAAGGATAATGTTATCGCCACATGTTGGAACATTAGCCTTTGCAATTGCTAATGCACTTCATCTTATGGTGTTAATGTGGATTGTGCTAGGTGAAGCCCATAAGGATTGAGTCTTAAAGGGAAGAGGCTAATTAGACTTATATTGAATAATCTATTTGTGGTTTGATGCTCAGTCAATACCCTGGTTGTTGTAGTCAGTTTTATAGGAAGATGTTAGAGGGAATCTCCCATTTATGTGCATAAGGATGGTGACTAACACTTTAAAGTCAGACATGATGTCTGGACATTGTGCTTATGAGAATAAGCTTCTTGAGGTGTGTAATGTGCGGGTTGCTTCATGTATCTATGATCTGGACTTGGAGGTTGATCACTTGTCGATGTGTCCTAGTATGGTTCTCATGTATTCCTTGCAAATGGATGTGTAGGTATTACTATGGAAATAGTAATTCTGATGGATGTTGACTCCAAAACCATAATAAATGGTTAAATCCTTGTGATTGAGACTGATGTTGGAACGTCATCTCAGTTGTTTACCTCTCCAGAAAAGGGAGTTGTTTTTTCATGAGAGCTAATTTAGAGTTCATGGTGTGGAGATCGTTTCTCACCATTAGATGCAGAATCAGAATGTCTGATCATGGTGGAGTATAAAGTTAAGCCACTGGCCAAATCTGGTGTGGTTTGTGGTGTGAAATCAACATGTGTAAGATCAAATGCTCTGATCTTTGGGGTGCTCAATCATTTCTGAGGAGGTAGCCTTATCTACTTCTTATACCTCTAAAGGAGGTTGTGAAATGAAGGAACATGAGGAAATGTTCTTCTCTCGTGGGAGTGTAAGTGTCTGATGATAAATACCATGTGCATGACATGTTGCCTAACTAAAGAGGGGTGTTGTGTACCTTTCTGATGTGTTGTTGTAGGGTTGCAATCTAAAAAAATCTCGCATGCTTTCATACAACTTGTTTTCTTGTATCTCTGAAGGTTGTAGGGCTCAAAGGGGTTCTGGTATGAGTATGATGTTGAGGAAGTTGGTGCTCCAACTTGAGTAGAACATTAATCAGGATGTCAAGACATTGTACCAAGTGGTTGTAGTGAACATCCCCATTGGATATGATGATGGCCAAAGTGAAGATTTCATAAAAGTGTATGTTAAGGGAAATGTTGAACATCTCTCTCCCATAGTGATTAACAAGTTCTTGGGAAAGTTTATATATGTTGTTGGTACATAAACTAGAATTGGTTATGGTGCATATATTTTAGATCAAGTTCTAAGACAAGTTGTCTCATCGACTATCAAGTTGATGGTGATGATGCTCATGTTTGATTGTGTTGTTTTGGTGGTGTTTCTGGTTTTGTAAGGGTTTAATCCCCAAAACATGTGTTAGCACCTTGTGCTTTGTTGGTGCTTATGTGTTATTGTGGTACTTTCTGGTTAGCTTGCCTTTGTCTTTATTATGGCTAAAAAGGGGGAGTAGTATGTAGTATGTTAAGTATGTAGTTTATTGAGTATGTAGTTTGACGTGTGCACTAACTACAGACCATTGATTGTTGTTGGCTACCTTGCTACTGTTGAGGGGGAGAGTGTGTTATTCTCTGATGTTACTTAGCAGGTTTTCAGGGAGAGTCCCTATTTTGGATTGAAAAACTTTGAAGAGTTATCAGGCATGATGTCATGACATGTTGAGAATTTACTCTGATGTATTGATTTTTGTTGCTTTGTGTAATATGGTGGGAGAACTCACTTTACTGGTTTTGCATTTTATCATAAATGTTGTTGTTGGCAAGAGTCTCCACTGAATTTTCTTTTATCCAATAAAGGAAAGGGTGAAAATAACAGGAAAGACCTTTTTAAAGATTTTGAGTTCAGGGGGTAGATTATGGAAAGGGAAGGTATTAGCATCCTTTCCATCTGTAGTTATCTACAAGCTCTTAGTTACTAGCTCATTTTGAAAATACTTTTTTGTGTAAGTGTATTTTGAAAATATTTTTGAAAAGATGCCTTAGTACGGAAAACTTTGTAACGTTCCTCGTATCGTTGAGAACGTATACAAAGTGTTTTGTCTTTGAAAATATTTTAGAGAAGAGTTTGTGTATGTGTGCAAAATTGTTTTGTTTGTTTTTGTGAGCAAGAAACTATAAGTGGTCTACCTACTCGAATGATCTTTGTTCTTTTCCTCTTTTCCTTTAGATAGTGCTATCCCATAATTAGTTGGTGGGTAGCCCTATCATTGGATGTTTTGAGGGGTATGCACGGGTCATCATACATTCATAAAGGAAACTCGTAGGGCACTTTAGCAATTTTATCGTAAGGGACTAGATCGTATACCGAAGGCAACATCGAAGGGTCATTGAGGGACTACGATCTTTTTAACCGAGAGTCTTTGCTAAAGTGTCCAACGTTCGAGGGACGTGACTGTTTTTCCGAAGGCAACAAGTGGAGGTACCTTAGAGGTGCAAGTTTGTTATGTTTCAGCTATGTTTATCTTGAGTGTTAAGTTTACTAACGTTTGTTTTTAAGTCTTTCCATACAAGTCTATTAGCATACATCTAGCAGTTAATTGTATATACGTACGAAAAATAAAGTGCAGAAAATTGAATCTACGCTATTACAAAGCTTCAGGATAGGAGAAATTACAAACCAAAAATGGGGAAATAAAAATGTAAAGGGTCCTAAATTAAGCAATTACAACCTTTTGATAATTACATAATTTATGAAAATAATGCGAATAAAAATAGATGAACGCACGAAGAAGAAAAGAGGGAAAAGATGTAAAAACCTAAAAATAACCTAAGTGATAAAAAGAAATATTTTTTGTTGTTCTTGTACTAGGAAAAATAATAATTGAATTAACGGAAACCTAATTCTAATTAGTTTATTTAATTAAGACAAATATGATTAAATAATTAATTAAAATTTAAAATAATTAAATTAATTAGAAAAAACTTAAGTCTAATATTTTTTGTGATTTTTGATTTTATGATTTTTTTTGTTTTAAAAAGAATTAAAGGAAAGTTTAAATAAATAAAGTGAAAAGAAAAGAAAAGAAAAATAGGAAATGGGCCTGTAGAAGTAATTAGGGGGTGAGAGTCTGAAGATCATTTGACCCAAACTGGCCAGAGCCCAACGTTTGTGCCAGAAAATGGAAGGGTGCCAGGAGCAAACGAACCCAGGCCCATTTCAAAAACAGCCCAAGACATGTAAAAAAATATTGTAACACAAAAGTGCAAAACCTGGGACTCGAACCCAGGATCTAGAAGAAGAGTTCCTGAACTTCTTCCTGTGATTTAAGCATTTAATCTTTCATGTAATATGTTAGAGCATTTATAAATAACAGCATGAACATGAATATATGCTTCAAATTCATTTAAATTACATGGATTAAGAGATTCGGATGAGAGAAGTTTACCCAACCAGAGTGATTCGGTTCATGCGTTCTAGGATGCTTCAGGCATGGATTGTGATTGATATGGACTTCTGGGAGTCTCAGGAAGACAAATATGCAACTGGTTTGGATCGAGGATGGCTAGAAATACAGCTACGAATTTTGACAACTTTGGAATTTTTGAGAGTTTTGTAGTGCACTCTTTGAGCAGCTTATGGAGAGCTTTTGGAGAGCTTTTTGTGCAAATATTTCGTGGTCCTTTTGGCTTGCTTTTCCTCAATATTTATAGAGGGAGAGATGAGCTGATAAACAAGGCAAGGGATCAAGACTTGATGGCCCTAATGAAACCAAAATAAAACAACTTTAAAACTTTCCTTTTACATGTTTTCTTGCCCTTTTGAAATTTGCATGAACCTGGATAGGTTGTGGCTGGGTTGCACGAAATATTGGGCCTCAAAGCTAACCAAACCAAGCACATATGCATTAGCCAATGATTTATTGTATTTTTATTTAACTTATTTGATTTTAAATTAAATTAAATCAAGATAAATATAAATAAAAAATAAAATCAAGGTCATGCAAAAATGGACTTATAGGTCCTCTAAGATGTTATGGACATGTTTGAACATCAAAAACTAGGCTCATAGGTTCAAAAATGCAATTTTGCTCAATTTGCACTTCATGAATTTCTTCAAAATTCCCCAACTTCTGCAACTCACAACTTGCTCAATTTTTATCTTTTTAAGATGATCTTGGACTTTTTAGAAAGCTCAATATGTCCTATACAATCTCTATGTTCATCATTTTTTTCTTTTGAAGACATTATCTTGATGCAAGTTGCCTTGACAAAAAGTGTCTTTTGTTGACTTTCGAAAATGACCTATAATGTATGATATCATATCTTACAAATGAAGCATTTTTTGGACTTGATAATAAAAGCAAAGTTGTAGAGAATTGAATTTTCTTCACAATGGGCTTTGGTTGGGGAAAAGTTGATGAAGCATGTGAAAGTTATGCCTGGTCAAAATTTAGTTGACTTCTTCTAAGGAAACCCTATTTTGACAAAGGGGGAGATTGTTAATTCTCTATTTTTATGATTGGCATTATGTTTGGTAAAACTAACTTAGCATAAACATGTTGAAGTAAGATGTTCTATCAAATGGAAGAACATGTCGAATAAGATGTCTTATCTTGAATCATTCAACACCTTGTCTGGTACAGGTCTGCAACTTGGATTTATTTGTTTTAAATTACTGAATATTCTGGAAATACTGAGTAATCCTATGTGGCGTCCAAGTTTGAGGAACCATGGATTCTGTTTTGAATTGTTTTGACAGCTTGGATGATGTTGAGAAATTTTAGGAAACATATGATTGAAGACCTACTTTTATGGAGAATATTCTGCATACTTTTAGAAGTTGCCTTGTTGCGTTTTTGAAGCCCAAATCCAGTTCAGACAATGCTTATATATAGATTGTATTTATAACCTGAGAAAAAGAACAAAATGTGTGTGTTGTGTGATTAAGGATTAGGGTTTCTCGTTTGTTCTTTGTGATCCACTCAATAGTAGAGTTGGACTGTGTTAATCGTGAGCCTCTATAATATCATCTTGGTATAAGAGTAGAACTATCTCTATTGAGTTGTAATTGTTGTCAATCATTCATAAGATTTTATGAATTGAATGGTTGTGTGTCTTTTAAGTGTGTCTTCTAAGTTATTATTGAGTATTGAGTTATTCGTTAGTGTTTGTGACTGAAAGGGAAGTGAGAGGGGTCTCATACCTAGATGTGTCTTAGGTAGAAGTATAACACGAGTAGTGATTATGCGAGAAGTTGTAAACGGGGGAGTTTATCTTTGAATTGATATTATTTAGTGGATTTTATTCTTGGATTGGTAGCCTCCAGATGTAGGTGTTGTACACCAAACTGGGTTAATAATTCTGTGTGTTCATTTTACTTTCCAGCATCTTTATATTGTGTATATCTTATTAATTGTGTTTGAGTCAGATATCCGTGTCCCGACATCTCATAGGACATCTGATATTTGCATACAAGAATTTCAAGTTTGTTAAAGATAAATTATGCTATGCATGTCAAAAGGAAAAACAAACCAAATAAACTTTCAAGCCAAATAATATGGTATCAATGTAACACCCCATTTCTACCCAGTGAATAATAATAAAATTAGAGTTCAACATAAATAGGATACTACATTTTCAACTTAAAATCAAACTTCATTTAATCGCATATAAAATAGATACATAACACTTAACTCAGATGAACCGATAACAGCCTAATTTATTCTTCAAAATCAAACAACTTTTTATTGATAAGCAGCAGAATATACATACTCAACTTCAATTCACTTAACATCTTTTATTCAACTAAAACAACTTCAAGACAACAATTATTTCATGTAATCAACTTAAAAATTCAGCAACTGAAATAAATATCAACGACTAAACATCAAGCGTTCATCCCCTCAAGTGCTATGTATCAGAGCGATGACATCGACTCGAGCTAACAAGGTAAACACTATCCTTCTTGATTACTTGCACATTACCAACAGAGGGAAACATTTAAACAGAAGGGGTGAGATATCGGACAATATAGTAAGTTGTATGATAAATAATATATTAAATCAGATCATATAAAATCACCACTTCACAATTTACAAACAACTTTAATCACAACAAAACATCAACACGACATAACTACTAAATTCACAGCTTTTAGATAGTACTTGTCACAACAAGTCAACAACATAAAGCAACAACAAATATATCATCACCACAACTCAAGATGCAACATCAACTACTACTCAATTACAATGCATATACATGTGGTACAATTGGAGCAGAACTTCCATCTTAAAAATCTGCCAATAAATAGAGGCATCAACAAGGCATAAGCCTTCTTCGCAGTTTACCAATCCAGGCCCTCACAGAGTATGAAAATGTATGTGACTCAATGAATGCATTATCACATGCTCACAAAAATCATCATCCATCGCAAAGCATAAGCCCACATCACCATTATTACCAGTAAATAGAGGTAATTCATCATCATCTAAAATTCTCTACAACTTCACATTATCAACAAGAATTCACAGAGACAATCACAACAACACAACATCTCAACATTAGCCATAAGCATACAAATTTACATTGCCAATAAATAGAGGCAACATAACAAAAACAACAACAACAAATATTAACAACAAGATAACCATAACTACTCAACTTTGTCAACAAGCCTACAACTTGATTCTTGCCAGTAGTTAGAGGCAATGCAACAAAATTTACCACTTGCGACTTCATAATTAACCACAACAATTATTCCGTATAATTATTCGGACAAATCAACCAAATCCTACAAATTAATTAATTCTTCACTGTTATTTTATTACTAATAACCTTCTGTTACTAGTTCACATCTTAGTATCTACCTTACAGCAACTTATGCAATCCACTGTCTCAACCATAATATTTTACAAACATTCCGCGTAATTATTCGGACAAATCAACTATATCTGGCTAAATAATCCTCTGCTAAAATTACTAGCATTTCTATTCGATATTATTATTATCAAACCCACACTTCTACTGCTAGTTCATATTATTCCTATTATTTCATTACTCTGCTAATTTAATAAACCTGTTACTAATTTCATAACTTTTACTGCTATCAACAATCTTCATTACACTGTCTGCTAATTACTAACTTTCTGCTAAATTTATGAACTCTGTTACTCATTAATATATTAATACTTACTAACTACCTACTAATGTTATCAAATGGGTATATATATATGAATCCGCTACAGTAGCGCCTAATAACTAAATAAATCAATTAAAGCACTAAAATGCAGCGTTCCCCTCATCACCAAGGTGTGCCACTCGGCATACCCCCCTCTTAAGCATGTGCCAGTTGGCACTCTCCATTCATAACACTTGTCGTGCGACATGTTGTATGTGCCACTCGACACTCTCAATTTTTGTGTTGTCTGTCACCATCCGTGTGCCCTTCAGCACACCTTTTTGCGTGTATTTCTTCAGTACCTTTCTGTTACTTACCCAGACAGCCTTCGATTAACAGTCTCACATTAGAATAATATATATCATTACAGCAACATCAATTTTCACAGAAACACAATTTTCCAAAACAAATAACATGGAACCACGTCAACATGATAACTAAATCAACACAACTTAATTCTCAGCAATATATATATTCATATAAATCTGATAAATTTCAAAAACAACCAACCACAACAAATATACACATACAACAATGATTTTACACAACCCAATTCCCACATATTATTCATCATAATTCCCATTATAGAGTCAGAACCCCACCCTTACCTTGGATTGGAGATCACTCCATTCTATCGGTTAAAGTCTCTCACCGTAGCTTCCAACCTTTGCCTCTTCTCTGTAACTTTGCAGCTTCTCACGTTCCCACAAAATTCTCTAAGACTTGTTCAATTAACCTAATTCTCCTTATAAATAGCTTAACCTTATAATTACTAATATTCTTATTGGGCCTAACTTTCACACCTCACCTATTACTCCATACAACCAAATAATGAGCCCAACTAATAAACCTTATATTATTTTAATATCTATATTAATATTATTGTTAATATTAATCAACCAATCTATTAAATATCAACCAAATAACAACTTAGCAACTTAAATCAACATTTATCGATATTTCGCAACTTCAACAATTTCAACAACATTTTCAACGATTAATCTATAATTAATTTAATTAAATAATTAATTAAATTAACGGCCGTTACAATCAACAACAAGGCCACTTGAATTTTTCCACATGGACTTGTTTGGTCCATCAAGAACAAGAAGCTTCAGAAGTAATGTATATTCCTTAGTTATTGTTGATGATTTTTCTAGATATTCTTGGACTTTTTTTCTTGTGTAGAAAAGTGATGCTTCCAAAGAATTTAAGAAGTATGCAAAGTAAATTCAAAATGAAAATTCATTAAACATCACATCAATTAGAAGTGACCATGGTGGAGAGTTCTAAAATGCATCGTTTGAAGAATTTTCTTGAAGAACATGGTACTTTCCATAATTTTTTAGCATCAAGAACTCCACAACAAAATGGAGTGGTTGGAATAAATAATCGATCTCTAGTAAAACTTCAAAGAACAGTGCTTAATGACCTAACCAAAGTATTTTTAGGTAGATGCAGTTAGCACGATATGTTATGTGAGTAATTGGGTTATTATTAGATTAATCTTAAAGAAAACTCCATATGATCTCTTCAAAGGAAGGAAGCTAAACATTGCTCACTTTCACATATTCGGATGAAAGTTCTTTGTCCTTAACAATGACAAAGAAAATCTCAATAAGTTTGACGGGAAATTTGATGAAGCTATATTTCTTGGTTACTCCCTCACTAGTAAAGTATATAGAATTTATAATAAAAAAACTTTAACTATTGAAGAATTTATTCATGTTTCGTTTGATGAATCTAACACCTCTAAGGACGACATAGTTGCTTGTGATGATGATGATGTTTTAGAAATGCCTTTGGAAGAAGTACAATGTGAATCAACCGAAACACAAACAAGAAGTTTCAAAACAAGATACAAATCAAATTGATATTCCTCAAGAATGGAGAACCCATCGTGATCATCCAATTGATAGAGTAATTGGTGACATAAGCAAAGGAGTTTCAACAAGACTTAATCTCAAAGATGCTTCCTTGAATATGGCATTTGTTTCTCAAATAGAACCCTCTAAAAATGATGAAGCCTTAGGAGACGATCAATGGATAATTGCTATGCATGAAGAATTAAATCAATTCGAGAAAAATCAAGTTTGGGAACTTGTTCCTTGGCTAAGTAATAAATATATCATAGGTACCAGATGGATGTTTAAAAACAAACTTGACGAGAATGGTATAATTGTTCAAAACAAAGAAATACTGGTGGCTCAAGGTTATAATCAAGAAGGAGAAATCGACTTTGAATAAACATTTGCTCTTGTTGCAAGGTTAGAAGCTATTCATTTATTACGTGCTTATGCATGTTCATTAAATTTTTAACTTTTCTAAATGGACGTCAAGAGCGCCTTTTTGAATGGATACATTAATGAGGAAGTCTATTTCAAAAAACATCCCAATTTTTAATACTTCAATAATCCTTCACATGTCTTCAAGTTGAAGATAAATCTTTATGGCTTAAAGCAAGAACCAAGAGCATGACATGATAGACTTAGCAATTTTCTAGGTAAAAGAGGATTTGAAAAAGGTAAAGTTGATAAGACTTTGTTTATAAATAAAATCATAGATCATAATTTATTGATTCAAGTCTACATTGACGATATCATATTCGTTTCAACAAATAAAGATCTCTGTGAAGAATTTTCATTGATGATGTAAGGGGAATTCAAGATGCCTATAATGGGTAAGATGAACTATTTTCTTGGACTAAAAATTAAACAATTAAAGAATGGTATCTCTATCAAACAATCCAAGTATTGCAAAGAATTATTGAAAATATTTGAAATGGACAATTACAAAGAGATGGCTATTCAAATGGGTTTGGGAACATATGTAAATTAAGATGAATCCGGTGTTTCAATTGATATCACTAAATATTGAGGTATGATTGGTTAATTACTATATTTGGTGGCAAGTCATCTTGACACTATGTTTAGTATTTGTCTTTGTGAATGCTTTCAAGCTAATCCAAAAGAATCTTATATCACCGCCGAAAAAAGGGTCATGGAGTATCTCAAAGGAACAACAAATGTCGGCCTATGGTATCCAAAAGGTAGTATATGTGATTTAGTTGGTTATTCAAACTCTGATTTTACAGGTTGTAAAACTGATTACAAAAGCACAAGTGGTACATGTGACGTTCTAGAAAATGCATTAGTATCATGGTCTTGTAAGAAACAAGCATGTGTTGCTCTTAGCACGGCCGAAGCAGAATATTTTATAGCAGGAAGTTGTTATGCTCAAATTCTATGGCTCAAGCAATAATTACGTGATTATGGACTCAATCTTGGATGCATTCCTTTATGATGTGATAACACAAGTGCAATCAACATATCAAAGAATATGTTCTTGCACTCTTGAACTAAACACATAGACATCCTGTTATACCCCAATTTTTTCCCCTAAGATCCCTCACCATACTCTGTACATCTCACACATAGCATTGGTCTCATGGTTATAAGATCGAAGAGCTATGGCATTAGGGTTTCTCTCTCTGAATTGAGGTTGCTATCTTACTCAAAATTGATTCAGTCAGTGCTCTATCATTCTTGGTACGAGATTAGGGTTTCGATTCCTCTCAATGCCTCAAGTCATCTCCTCATCATCATGTATCCAAATCAAGAGAATTGGGGTTTCCTCCTAATTGTTTTCACCAGAAATTATTCTTTTCAAGAAGTTTAGAGGATTGAATCGACATCTTATTCTCATTATGATACTTATAAGTGGATTAGGTTTTTTTTTATCCAGGATGGTGGAGTTTGTCAACATTTTAATTGAAGGTCATCGGATTTCATACTTCAAGTCTTATATCTTGTCTTCCATGTGTTCCCCCACAGTTCTAATTTCTTTGCAAGATTGTTGGTTATCGGGCTAGGATGTCTTTGGGGTTTAAAGAGCAAAAACGTGAATCATGACACGAGGTGTGAAATTGTGAATTCTTTGGGAGTCAGATTTTTTTTAGAAGAGTTATTTTGGCTAATGTTCGCTTTGATGTACCTATTGAGTGGTTGAAGTATGGACTAAAGTCACTGGTCATTCAATTGAGATAAGTTGTTTCAACTACAAGGTATATAGATTCAATATTGAAAGCTTCATCCAAATATGTTATGAGTTCAATATGACCAGGGTATTCAAGGTTTTGGTTATGGTTTTGATATGGCATTGACCTTGATCTGTCACAAAGTAATTCAAAAATGCAAGATTAAACATTCATATATGTGGATGTCTTGGATAAACTAAGTTACAAGACATACATCATCACTTAAAGGATTCCAAATTAAACTCTTCAAATGTCACAATGCCATTGAAAAAAATCAAGCGGAAAGATATTTGACTTGAGAGGATAATTATTCTGGATTTCTGGGATTTATCATTGAATTAAAAAGGGGTTACAAAATGTTCTATTCCATAGGCCTCACAAAATCATTATGAACACATCACATTGCACAAGGAGAATTACATAATAACATCATAAAACACCTAAGGATCTAAGCATCTGAAGATCTTTATGTCCTCTCCATGCTAAGACCTTCATGAATTATCATCCTCTTATCCACAGTTCAAGCTTCTTGTCTTAAAGATGATTCTCCATGCTATCTCCATGTGCTCAACTACCTTGGAACATGCTTAAATATGACACCATGATTAATCTGCAATAATTCCATTAGCTCAGCATTCTAACATCCATATGCAATACAAGGCCAGTTAGATTTCAAGTTCATAACACTTACCCAAGTTCACTACCTAGATGGTATACCAGATGCAAATTTACATCAGCATCAAAACCTGCACAGTTCTCACACAAAACAGGACATAAAACAGAAGATAAAGTATTAATCAGGAGCTGATTGATAAGGATGATAAACTGGATACCAGATCTCGTAATTAACTTGCCATGTTTTCTTCGACGAAATCCTTTAAGTAAGCGGAGGGCAGTAGCGACCAGTTTATTTGAACCTGTAGCTGAAACAATGTTAGCTATCGGCGACGGAGCTAATGATGTTGGAGTGCTTTAAGAAGTTGATATCGGGGTTGGTATAAGCAACGTCAAATATACAGCATAATGCTGAACAAACCCTTTAGCGCCTTACTGATGTTCTTTTTCTGCACAAAGGCAATGGAGGTACAAGCCTTCGATTCAGATGGTGAAGCGTGTGAAACCAAGGGTATTTGCATATTCATAACATGAGGAGTCAGTACACACATGCTAACTCAATATAAAAAGGAAGAGAGTAACAAAATTGGAAAAAATGATAACCAACAATAACAGACCCCTAACTGTTTTCATTCATCAAAACAGGATTCCAGCTTTTTTCTAACAGACTGAACCAATAAAAAAAGCTAAAGAAAAATTCACTTTATTCAAGCCAGCCTGCATCAAAAAAGAAATTTAGGAATTTAGGAATTCCTAAAAAAAAAAAAAATTTAGATAATGAACTACAAAAATTAATAAAGTTTTTAGGCTTTTTATTTGATATTTTTTAGGAAATTAATTCCTAATTTTTTATTACTTAAAACTTGTGAATCACCTTTGCTTGTTGAGTTGAGTCTTATGCAGGTTCGCTATTTGATATGCGGATGTTCTTGGGTTCCGATTGTGATTTATTTTCACATCGATGAAGCTTCGACACCTATTCCGAGTATTCAATCTTTGACTGTGGTTTAGTGATGTCAGCTCGCGCGAAGTATTCTAGGTTTCTTTGCTTTGGTTGCACTTTTTACGGACATTATTGACTGTGGTTTAGTGATGTCAGCTCGCGCGATATATTTTGGGTTTCTTTGCTTTGGTTGCGCTTTTTGCGGATATTATTGTTCGTTCGGTATTATACTGATTCCAAGTTATATTTCCACATTTATCGCTTTCTAGATATCATGAGAAGTAGGAAATAAGGAGTGTGCGCTCGAAGTCGCTGTTTAAAGACCTGTAGCAGGCATTCCGCACTTCAGTTCTTATATGTGTTGTGCTTGTGTTTGTCTCCTTTCTTGTTGATCGATGAGTCACTCAATTTAGAAATTGAGATCACGACTTCGCTCTCAGTGCATGCTCCCTATATGATTTTATCGCTTTCCTTTATTTCTTGTTGATCGATGAGTCACTCAATTTAGAAATTGAGATTACGACTTCGCTCTCAGTGCATGTTCCCTATAGGATAGTATGTTAGACTTTCTTTGGCATGCTAACTTAGATAGGATCCCTCACTGTATGATAACATTAGGCTAGAGATAGATTAGTCTCCCTTAGATGTTTTCTTCCCATTTTTGCATAATAACATTTAAAACTTAAACTTCTTTTTCTTGGCAAATGTATAAAAAATGCTAAGCATACAAAAAATTATTTTCATGATAAAAAAAGAATACCAACCAATCCATTTCTTTTCGCCATTCGACTTTTCTCTTCTAAGAGCATGTTAGCTCCTTTCCACTACAGGTCATAAGTCTCCAAAGGTCGAGCAGTGATGGAATGATCGAATGCAACATTTTTCATTTAAAAAATACAAACAAACAAAATATATGAGCCAAACTACAGCGCTCTGATTCCTTAAAGGGGATACGTAGGCATCTGGTCACGGGGTTCAGCCGAGCGAAAATTTGTAAATACTTCCTTCTTTTCCTCGTGTTTTCTTTGCATGTATTCCCTCTAAGTTTATAACCCTTAAGCATTAGATGTAACACACCCTTTAATTAGAATAACGAGAGTGGATCCCGTAGAGTACTATAGACGTGTGGGGTGCTAATACCTTCCCCTCGCGTAATCGACTCCCTTACACAATCTCTCGGTCGCAAGACCTTGATTTCCCCCTTTGGGTTTTTCTTCGATGATTTTTCCTTTCCCTTTCATATGGGATAAATAAATACTCGGTGGCGACTTCATTGATTTTACCGCTACAGAAAAATGGCGACTTCACTGGGGATAACCACGTCGACCAATTGCTGGTCCATCCCGTGAGTCACTCCTAGCTCCCGTTTTTCTTTTCTTAGGGTGTTTATCATTATGCTTTATGGCTTATTCATTTGTATATGTTTGAGAATATGTTTGCATTGCATCTTTATTGTTATTTGTTATATTGTTGTTGTGCTGGTTTCTTTGTTTCTTTGTTGGGTGGGTGTTACTATGAGGTAAAAGGCCCAATACCCAGGCCAAGTGGAAACCACATGAACACTAGGAATAGAGTGGAACATGAACGACTAGTTGACTTAGGTTTCACTATGCCTCCATGTCGTCCATGCTCAGATGAGGTATAAATGAGGGGCTATCATTTTCATGTAGGTGATACGGCGATAGTTTTTTCAGGAGTACCCTCAATTTTGAGTTACCATTGACCTTACCATGACCTAGTCTTTACCCGTGAATGGGGAGGGAATAATCTTTACAGGTACAGATGGTGACTATACATGTTCCGTTGGTGACTCTGATTATACTGATGACTTTGATCCTTGGTATTCTGAATTGGTCCGGACCTTTGATCTTATTACATATGACAGTGGTTCTGTTATCAGTTCAGCAGCTATCAGGCACCGCATAAGCTTTGACCCCATATGTTTGCATACATAGCATGTTAATATAATTATCAGCATATATGTTTTTTTGTTTCCAAACATTACTTCCTTGATTCCAATTGTTAAGACAAAAAATAAACATAAAAAAAAATACATGAAAAAAAATATAATAACATTGTGGCTTAATAACTGGAATCAAAGCGTATGAACTTTCGGAAATAAGAATATGACATTCGTATTACATTCATGCACCATGTTACATTTAATTATTCATTTCACGAGTTCCACAGAAGTTTTACCCAAGGTCCTCTGGTCTCCAGAAACAAGTTGTCTCATCAGTACAACACTCGTGCTAAGGGAAGATGGAAAACATTAAGCAAGATATCTTTGAACTCCGCAAAGAGGTAACTACTTTGAAGGTTGATATGGAATATCTGACTGCTTTGGTTAAAACTTTGGTTGTCGCCCAAGTCAATCCTTATAGGAAGGAAAAAGAGATGGCAAAAGTCTTCACAGAAACTTTGAGAAAGTGATAGTCAATGCCCCCGGTGAGTTCCCAGAAAAGGCGAATGTGAGAGTGCTTCTAGAAGAGGATGTCTGAAAGGAATGCTTATCTGAAGACAGTGGCACAACTAGTAGTGTGAAGAAGTTTGATAATAACTTTTCTAAGAAGAGAACCAGAAGAAGAAACAATCAACGTCATAATCAGCGTGTTCCTTCTGTCAACCATGTGTTCAATTTACCTCATGTTGCTCCAATTTGTCCATAGAATTAACAAGCTTCTGATCAGAAGAAAGCTCAGTTTGATCCAATTCCAGTGACCTATACAGAGTTGTTTCCTATCCTAATGCAGAGGAATTTGGTTCAAACCTGACCTCCACCGAAGATTCCTGAGAAGATACCTTGGTACTACAAAGCTGATTTGACTTGTGCCTTTCATCAGGGAGCCCCTGGACATAGTATTGAACAATGTTATCCATTAAAAGCTGAAGTCCAGAAATTGGTCAGAAGTGGCGTCTTGTCACTTAAGGATATTTGTCTTGAGGTTCAAGCCAAGTCTTCGCCGAGGAATAAACGTGATTGGAGAATGCCTTGGATTTCAAGGATGATTAGCTTTCTCATGTTTACTAGTAATTTTACTGATTTCTCATTTGTAATTTTTCTTGTTAATCATTGTACGGTTTGCATGTAAGAACTTGTTTACATTTGAATGATTATCTTAATACAATGAATATGTTTGTCTTGAAGAAATCCATTCGTTTCACTCGTGTTTATTTTTAATTTTAAATTGATTTTTGCATTATGATACCAATTTGTTATCCATTCTCTTCCCTAGGAATGGTTTGGATGGGGGATGATGAATTTAAAATGCAAAATTTCTGGTTGTATGCTTTTGAATAAAACCCTGTTGATGATGTACATGCATTATTTCAAATTCCCAAACACCGGAGATATAAGGGAGTGAAACCCTTGTTAACCCCTTTGAGCCTTGAAGCAGGAGTTTCTTTTATATTCAGAAAAAACCCTCATTTTTAACCTGGGACAGGGTAGTGCTCATTTAATTTGATCAAGCGTTCGGAACTCGTTAGAAATGCACATATAAGGATACAACAACAGTTATCCTTCAAAAGGTTGATGAAACCCAAAATTGTAATGGCTAACCTTCACTTATGAAGAGTGGGTGTCAATTGACGATACCCCAATGAGTATCTCTCGCACATCAGAAAGTCAGTAGACGATGATACAACAATGGTTATCCCTCATCTTCCAAGAAATAGGGCAGTCACAATTCTTCCAACAAGTCGAAAATGACTCAACATCACGTGACATGTTCAAGAAAGAAAGAAAAGGTAATATAAAAATGAATGAAAAAAATGAAATGAATAAGAAGTGATTAAAGAAAAAGATAAAAATCCCCGCTAAGTCGAAACTTGGAAAAAGCTCTCTTAGGCAAAAGTCAGGGCATCCCGTTGGGCTTCCTAGTCAAATTTAAAAAGAATTTGTCCAGGCAAAAGTTAGGGAAAATGATGGAAAGCCTGAAAGGAGAAAAAGGATTACAAAATGGATATCCTTAGCAAGGAAATATGTTGCGTGATTAGATAATAAAAGTAAAAATAAGTCATTGTCATATCCAAAGAAAACCTTGGTTGTTTCCTCAACTGTCTCGAAATTTCTTTTGAGAGATGAATGTTTAAGTCGAGTTAACTGAACTTAGGACTGGAGAACATCATGAAGGGGGTGGGCACCAAATAATTTTGAGCCTTAAAATCCGTTTTTTCTAAAACCGCAAACCAGGCCACGTTACAACCCTCAAAAGTCCTAATTGAAACAAGGTTTATTTCGAAAGCATACTTCAACGAGATAGCATTTTCTGACTCACATGAATTTTGCTAAAAAAAATTGTGTTGGTATCATATGCTTTTGTTATCTTTGATAAAAATAAATATAAAAAAAAATCAATTTTGCGTCCTGGCTAGTGATTCACTTACAAGGTTTTGCGAAATATTTTCAATAAAGTCTTCAAGACTCACATAATTGTTGCATTAGAATTATCATTATTAGAATAAACATTATTCTGCTTGTAAAACAACTGCTTGATATCAAAGAAGCTTACATTTGAGCATCAGCAAAGAGCATGTAGCTAAGAAGAAGTTGTCGAGTAAAGAAGATGCAACATTCATCTAATCTAGAGCAGTTACGTCGAAATTCGACGAATCTCTAAGATCCTTTCGGTCAGGTAGATTATCTTAAAAGCAAACAGCCAAGGGCAAGTCGTGAAAAATATCTCGACCGGTACAGTAAACTTGGGACACCAAATTTGTTTCCAAGGGAATTTCTAGATTTTTTTGTCAAGAAAATTACTAGGTTCTTCCATGAGCTGAAGATCTTCCTCAAGCAATATTGTTTCTAACGATCTGCATGGTAGATAGGTGCATGATCCCCTCTACAGTAATTGACCAGCTAGTGGGTGTCTTCCAAGTTATGGTGTGGTAGTGGGCTTGCAATTCCCTTTTCTTACCCAGTTAATCCTTCGTTCAGATTTTCTTCAAGTTATTATTTGATGGTGGGTTTGTAATCCCATCCTCCCCAGTCAGGTCCTGATTCAGATTCCTCCGACTGGGTGTAATTTCCCTTTGTGGTCAAAGGGTGATCAAACAAAGGTGGCAAAGTTACAAAGCATGTGCTTAGTCGTCGAACTCTTTCACCCTTCGTGTTGAGAAGTAATCTTTAGCAGGATATTACGCCCTCCAATTATGATATTGTTGTTGTAGTGTGCTTCTAAACAACCAGACAAGGGAAATATACATTCTAAGAAGTTTTGAGATAAGTGTCTACTCCTTGGGTTTTCTTTCACTATGCACTGAGTTTAATTTAAAACCCCCATGAGCTGACCCATTACTGTGCTGTCGACTTCTTAATTCTCCAGATGAGTCGAGGATGATGCTTCCCTCTGAAGTTGTTATCCCATGGAATTTCATGATTTCCCTCCCAAGGAAGTTTACACGGCTATTATGCCTAATATTGAAGACTGTATCCAGGCTCTCTTTGGTGTATGTGGCTTCTTTTCCCCCAATGAAGTTAGCATAACAATCCCCAGTTGAAGTATCAACGATGTAGTTTTGCATCTTCCCCGGTAAAGTCTGTATTGACATCCCCAGTTGAAGTCTCGACGACGCGGTTTTCATCTTCCCCAAGTGAAGTTGGTTTTGGAAACTCCAATGAAGTCTAGACAATAAAACTTCCTCTTCCCTTATCGAAGTTCGTATTGGTATTCCCCGGTGAGACATAGAAGAGTTTATGATATTCCCACAACTTTATTTGTTGCTAGTCAGGTGGTTCTTTGATTGTTTTCAAGCCATGTTCTTCCCAGCGAAGTTAAGCCGTGAAATAGGACTTTGTTTCCTCTGTTGATGCTTACCCTCTCGTGGAATCTAATCTTCATCCTGCATGTGACTTGGCCGAGTGTTGTCTTCACCCAAGTTATATTTGTCTGGTTATCCCCAGTGTATTATGGTTGTTTTGTCAGCATGTGCATGATAACATCCATACATTCATACACATCATGCATAGATGAATTTAAAATTCATCACTCATTTGCATTCATTGATGCTTTGTCAGCATATTATCCTCTTTGCAAAGTTATGTTACTCTCTCTCCAATAGAGTTGTCAATGTTAAACAAAAAAGTGTATATCCTTTAAATTTCCCCACCAAGTTATCCCTCGTGGAAGAATTTTGCTTCAGCCTTCCCATTCAGTTTGTTATCTGGATGGAGTGTGATCCCCTTTGAGTTTATTTCTCATCGGGTGCTGACTTGGTTGATTGTCTCATTCTAGTTTATTTTTGGTTTGAGTCTGTAGTCCCCGACAACATTATTATTCTGATTTCTGCAGGCTTCGAGCCTTGATTTGAGAATGTGCATTTATTTTGCATGCAAAGACTTTTTTCTCCTCAACAGGAATGTATTGGTATTTCCCCAGGAAATCAAGCTTTATTTCTCTCCAGAGTTATTACAATTCCTTCTTAAAACATCAAGCGACAGTTCTCTTTATTTGAGCAACCTGTTCCTTCCCAGTAAGTCTGTTTACGTAAGAAGATGTTTTTCTCCAATGAATGGTAGCCTTATCATTATGGAAGGTAGTTCATTGATGAAATTTGATATTCCAATGAATGGTAGCCTTGTCATTATGGAAGGTAGTTCGTTGATGGAAATTTGTTTCTCCAATGAATGGTAGCCTTGTCATTATGGAAGGTAGTTCGTTGATGAAAATTTGTTACTTTCATTGAATGGTAGTCTCGTCATTATGGGAGATAGTTCGTTGATGACAATTGTTTTTCCCAATGAATGGTAGCCTTGTCATTATGGAAGGTAGTTCCTTGATGAAAATTTGTTACTCCAATGAATGGTAGCCTTGTCATTATGGAAGGTAGTTCTTTGATAAAAATTTGTTACTTTTAATGAATGGTAGTCTCGTCATTATGGGAGATAGTTCATTGATGAAGATTTTTTTCCCCAATGAATGGTAGCCTTGTCATTATGGAAGGTAGTTTGTTGATGAAAATTTGTTACTCTAACGAATGGTAGCCTTGTCGTTATGGAAGGTAGTTCGTTGATGAAAATTTGTTACTTTCAATGAATGGTAGTCTCGTCATTATGGGAGATAGTTTGTTGTTGAGTTTGGATGTACTTCAATGATAAAGAAAGTTCGTTGAAAGATCCTTATAGCTTGTATTTTTACCCTTTCCAGGTGAAACATCTTGGTTAAAGAAGAAACTGAGACCAGTTCGTGGCTTATAGTCAGGATCGAGGGAAAGTTTATCTGATTCTCCATCAAATGGTATCACTTCGAGGAAGTTTCGCAAGAGAAGTTTGTTGAGAAATCTTTACAAGTGGTAGTCTCTTTATTTGATATAGCTTGTATTTTTACTTGTTCTAAGTAGAACGCCAGGATTTTGGGAAGTTCGTTATTACTCTTTGACACATCACCTTCAGTAAAAGTTGGTGCATTCTCTTTTCTCCACCTTCAGTAAACGTCGGTGTATCTTCTGTTTCTTTATCGTTAATAAAAGTCAGTATTGTCCTATGTTTTTTTCTACCTCCATTTGGGTAGTTCATTACCATTCTTAGGCAAGATTAATCTCTTTCTCCTCGTCGAACCTTACTCCGATTGAGTCGAGTTGTTTCCAGCTATAAGTGCTAATGCCAAATCTTTGATTACCAGGCATAAGCATTGATACCAAGCATTCATTTACTAATCTAGGTGTTGATGGTTATCATCGTCTTTGAGCCAATATTCTCTTCATTGTTCCTGTTTTTGCTTTGCTGGTTAGCGGTTGCCGATCCCCTGTGTTGATGTTACTCTCTTTTTGCTATCTCCTCTATAAGTGGATAGTTCACAACTATCGGTTTATTATTGTCATCCATTACTTTTCCCTCAGTTTTTGAGTCTATGGTATTTGGTCTATTCTCTATACCTTACTCCAGTAAAGTCAAGTCTTCTTTTCCCCAGCGGAGCCGATTTATCTCCAATAGATTCAAATTTCTATCCCTGGAGTCGTGTTGTTCTCCAGAGGTTTATTATCCTGGTTGAATTCTTTTTGTTAATTTGTTGATTTTACTGTTGCTTCTCCAGTCTGTGTGTCTTGCCCGTCTGCATGAAGTTTATATGTTACATCCATAATCATAAGCATCACATAGCATCTTACAGCCAAAAATAGGGCTTATTTTATATTTAAGTATCTTCAATCGCGTCAAAACAAAGATTTTAATCTTCGTATCTCCGGATAGAAGACACTTAAGTAAGGCCAGCTGTTATACCCCAATTTTCCCCCTAAGATCCCTCACCATACTCTGTACATCTCACACATAACATTGGTCTCATGGTTATAAGATCGAAGAGCCGTGGCATTATGGTTTCTCTCTCTGAATTGAGGTTGCTATCTTACTCAAAATTGATTCACCCAGTGCTCTATCATTCTTGGTACGAGATTAGGGTTTTGATTCCTCTCAATGCCTCAACTCATATCCTCATCATCATGTATCCAAATCAAGAGAATTGGGGTTTCCTCCTAATTGTTTTCACCAGAAATTATTCTTTTCAAGAAGTTTAGAGGATTGAATCAACATCTTATTCTCATTATGATACTTATAAGTGGATTAGGTTTTTTTTATCCAGGGTGGTGGAGTTTGTCAACATTTCAACTGAAGATCATCGGATTTCATACTTCAAGTCTTATATCTTGTCTTCCATGTGTTCCCCCACAGTTCTAATTTCGTTGCAAGATTGTTGGTTATCGGGCTAGGATGTCTTTGGGGTTTAAAGAGCAAAAACGTGAATCCTGACACGAGGTGTAAAATTGTGAATTCTTTGGGTGTCAAATTTTTTTAGAAGAGTTCTTTTGGATAATGTTTACTTTTATGTTCCTATTGAGTGGTTGAAGTATGGACTAAAGTCACTGGTCATTCAATTGAGATAAGTTGTTTCAACTGTAAGGTATATAGCTTCAAGATTGAAAGCTTCATCCAAATATGCTATGAGTTCAATATGACCAGGGTATTCAAGGTTTTGGTTATGGTTTTGCTATGGCATTGACCTTGATCTGTCACAAAGTAATTCAAAAATGCAAGATTAAACATTCATATATGTGGATGTCTTGGATAAAGTAAGTTACAAGACATACATCATCACTTAAAGGATTCCAAATTAAACTCTTCAAATGTCACAGTGCCATTGAAAAAAATCAAGAGGAAAGATATTTGACTTGAGAGGACAATTATTCTGGATTTCTGGGATTTATCATTGAATTAAAAAGGGGTTATAGAATGTTCTATCCCATAGGCCTCACAAAATCATTATGAACACATCACATTGCACAAGGAGAATTACATAGTAATATCATAAAACACCTAAGGATCTAAGCATCTGAAGATCTTTATGTCCTCTCCATGCTAAGACCTTCATGAATTGTCATCCTCTTATCCACAGTTCAAGCTTCTTGTCTTAAAGATGATTCTCCATGCTATCTCCATGTGCTCAACTACCTTGGAACATGCTTAAATATGACACCATGATTAATCTGCAATAATTCCATTAGTTCAACATTCTAACATCCATATGTAATACAAGGCCAGTTAGATTTCAAGTTCATAACACTTACCCAAGTTCACTACCTAGATGGTATACCAGATGCAAATTTACATCAGCATCAAAACCTGCACAGTTCTCACACAAAACAGGACATAAAACAGAAGATGAAGTATTAATCAGGAGCTGATTGATAAGGATGATAAATTGGATACCAGATCTCGTAATCAACTTGCCATGTTTTCTTCGAAGAAATCCTTGAATTAAGCGGAGGGCAGTAGCGACCAGTTTAGTTGAATCTGTAGCTGAAACAATGTTAGCTATCGGCGATGGAGCTAATGATGTTGGAGTGCTTTAAGAATTTGATATCGGGGTTGGTATAAGCAACGTCAAATATACAGCAGAATGATGAACGAACCCTTTAGCGCCTTACTGATTTTCTTTTTCTGCACAAAGGCAATGAAGGTACAAGCCTTCGATTCAGATGGTGAAGCTTGTGAAACTAAGGGTATATGCATATTCATAACATGAGGAGTCGGTACACACATGCTAACTCAATATAAAAAGGAAGAGAGTAACAGAATTGGAAAAAATGATAACCAACAATAACATACCCCTAACTGTTTTCATTCATCAAAATAGGATTCCATCTTTTTTCTAACAGACTGAACCAATAAAAAAAACTAAAGAAAAATTCACTTTATTCAAGCCAGCTTGCATCAAAAAAGAAAAAAACAATCACCCAGTTCAAATTCAACTTACAGTCGTAGTGTTGAACTAACCTTGTTAAAATCAACTTCTAATAGTTTCATAAGTCTTCAATTCTTGTGACTTTATTCAGAATACGGTTGGCCTGCAAAAAAAAAGGGAGAAGGAATTAAATCAGGAGGTAAAACTCAAAAAACGAAATAAAAGTCAGAAGTTGTAAGGTAGAAGGCATCAAGTTATAAGAGAAGAGAGTAACAGAATTGGAAAAAAATGATAACTAACAATAATAGACTCCTAACCGTAAAAAAACTGTCTTCCAACTAACTTCCTAACGGAAGCCTAACAGAAATCATAACAAACTTGGAAAGGGGGAACTCATATAAGGGGGCTAACAGAAAAAAGAGGGGAATTGGGGATCACGGTGGACAGAAAATCACAAAAATACTCACCTATGAGATTCTATCTTCGAGGCTTGAATTCTCATCTTCATCTTTAACCTTCCATTCTCTTTTTCATCAAAATCCTTGATTCTCTCTTTCATCTGGAATCTTCACACTCTTCTTCATCTTCATCCAGTGAAAAACTAGAAAGAAAGCTTCTCGATACGCCCTCTGAATTTAGTGTAGCATTGTCATCCTCTATCACAATCTTCATCAATTATGTATAACCGTGATCCATTCACCATATCTCATAGCTTCCACAATCTGTAATCGTCAGTTTCTTCCTGCATCAGCATCAGAGCTTCAGCATTATCAATCTTCAATCATAACAGTGCTTCAAGTCCAACAACCACATTGATTCAGAAATCACACAAGAAGTAGAATAGGAAAATCAAAGGCAAAAATGTGAAAACTTGAATAGATCCTTACCTCTAGTTTTCTTGATTTCAACGTCGTTTTGAGCAAAGCATATCCGATTGGGGATTCTTCTTTGTCTATCCTTTAATAATTTATGTTTTGGAGGTCACCGTTGATTCCGCAGCGGAGAGGTTTGCTAAGCAAGATCGAAGACGCGCCTAAGGACCCCTGGCCAGTAAGCTCTTTTCAGTTCACCTCTGTTTATGTTCTGTGTTAGAATGTTTAATCAGAGGCGTAGAACCGACAAAAACCGAAGAGGGCGAGTATGGCGATGAATCATTGAGAATGAGACGGAGATCTGCTGTGTGTAGTGGTGTATAAAGGCAAAGAATAGAAGAAGAAATCAAAAACTGAGATAGAGAGATGAAGCGAGGAAGGCGAGGCAACGTCGGATCCGCGACAGATTCACAAGAAGGAGAAGCAAACACTGTGATGGTTCTGTTTGCAAAATTGAATCTCCGACCGTCACCGCCTGAGTGGTGAGAAAGATGATTGAGGGGTTAAGGATTTGATGTGTCACATGTCATTGAAACCAAACACAGGGTATCCCTCTCTCTTGCACGTTTACTGTATTTTGGTTTCATTTTAATTCAATATCAATTAGGACAAATTGTGAAATAGAAAAAGGTTGAATTGATGGTGGGCATGGGCCGTGCTACTCCTTTTTCTAGAGGCCTGATACGTTTTTTATAACATGAAGCTTGTATGAAACTCTCTTGGACCAAGCAGATTGGACCTAGACCAAAACACCCTTTGTCCCATAAGTCTAGCGATTTTTTTATAGGTTTGATTGTTGGATAACACAAAAAAGAGGCATTATAGATTAATCTTGTGGGCTTAACGCCCTAGCATTTTATTGAAACAATACACCCTTGAAATCAGATTTTCACCCCTCTGTTTTTTTAATTTCTTACTTTTTTTTTTGGGTTTACGTTTCTGCCAATTTTCTTAATAAAAAAATTATTAGTAAATATATATATATATATATATATATATATATATATATATATATATATATATATATATATATATATATATATATATATATATATATATATATATATATATATATATATATATATATATATATATATATATATATATATATATATATATAATAATAACACAAATATATAGAATTTAGAAATTCCTAAATATTTTTTTTTAAAGTAATGAACTACAAAAATTAATAAAGTTTTTAGGCTTTTTATTTGATTTTTTTTGGGAAATTAATTCCTAATTTTTTATTACTTAAAACCTGTGAATCACCTTTGCTTGTTGAGTTGAGTCTTATGCAGGTTCGTTATTTGATATGCGGATGTGCTTGGGTTTCGATTGTGATTTAGTTTCACATCGATGAAGCTTCGACACCTATTCCGAGTATTCAATCTTTGACTGTGGTTTAGTGATGTCAGCTCGCACGAAGTATTCTGGGTTTCTTTGCTTTGGTTGCGCTTTTTGCGGATATTATTGACTGTGATTTAGTGATGTCAGCTCGCGCGAAGTATTCTGGGTTTCTTTGCTTTGGTTGCACTTTTTGCGGACATTATTGTTCGCTCGGTATTATACTGCTTCCAAGTTATATTTCCGCATTTATCGCTTTCTAGATATCATGAGAAGTAGGAAATAAAGAGCGTGCGCTAGAAGTCACTGTTTAAAGATCTGTAGCAAGCATTCTGCACTCCAGTTCTTATATGTGTTGTGCTTGTGTTTGTCTCCTTTCTTGTTGATCGATGAGTCACTCAATTTAGAAATTGAGATCACGACATCGCTCTCAGTTCATGCTCCCTATAGGATTTTATCACTTTCCTTTATTTTTTGTTGATCGATGAGTCACTCAATTTAGAAATTGAGATCACGACTTCACTCTCAGTGCATGTTCCCTATAGGATAATATATTATACTTTCTTTGGCATGCTAACTTAGATAGGATCCTTCACTGTATGATAACATTAGGTTAGAGATAGGTTAATCTCCCTTAGATGTTTTCTTCCCATTTTTGCATAATTGCATTTAAAACAAAAACTTCTTTTTCTTGGCAAATGTATAAAAAATGCTAAGCATATAAAAAATTCTTTTCATGATAAAAAAAAGAATACCAACCAATCCATTTCTTTTCTCCATTCGGCTTTTCTCTTCTAAGAGCATGTTAGCTCCTTTCCGCTATAGGTCATAAGTCTCCAAAGGTCAAGCAGTGGTGGAATGATCGAATGCGACATTGTTCATTTAAAAAATACAAACAAACAAAATATATGAGCCGAACTACGACGCTCTGATTCCTTAAAGGGGATACGTAGGCATCTGGTCACGGGGCTCAGCCGAGCAAAAATTTGTAAATACTTCCTTCTTTTCCTCGTGTTTTCTTTGCATGCATTCCCTCTGAGTTTATAACCCTTAAGCATTAGATGGAACACACCCTTTGATTAGAATAACGAGAGTGGATCCCGTAGAGTACTATGGACGTGTGGGGTGCTAATACCTTCCCCTTGCGTAATAGACTCCCTTACCCAATCTCTCGGTCGCAAGACCTTGATTTCCCCCTTTGGGTTTTTCTTCGATGATTTTTCCTTTCCCTTTCATATGGGATAAATAAATACTCGGTGGCGACTTTATTGATTTTACCGCTATACATCCGACGTCATTTTCTTCGTGATCATGTACTTAAAGGAGATAAGAAAGTAACCTTTATGGATACTCATAATCAATTTACAGACATTTTGACAAAATCGCTTTCTAAAGTACCATTCTTCAAGATTCAGAGAGAACTTGGAATTCTGAATGAACGCGACATCTAAAAGATTCATCAATACCACCTATGATCTTACATGAAGTATTCCAAAGTACATGAAATTTTCATTATAATTTGTCAAACATATCACTATATGAAATTATGTGTGTTTATTTGTTATAGCTATTTCCTTCTTAACTTATATGGTATCATTCATTTAAAGTAAAATATTTTATATGTTTCCATAGATTATGGTCTATAAGTTATGATCCATGATTTCTATATTGTTACCTTCAATTTCATCTCTTTTTTCCCTTATTTTTGATAATGTCAAAGGGGGAGAGAAAAGTATATTATTATATATGCTTGTACGCTTTGTTTTGTTTTTTTGTTTACTAACTTTTACAACAAATCAAGCAAGAAAGAGATATCAAGTTTATGGGGATATTTTTAAGTATATGGTTATGAGAGTAAGGGGGGGTTTTTGTGAACTCAAATATTTATAAAGATATCAATATTATACTTCTCAATTTTCATGGTTGTCATTATAAAAAAGGGGGAGAATATGAAGATAAGTTTCCAACTTATTTTGATGAAGACAAACTCAAAACTACCTTATCAAAGAAGGAGAAAAAGATCTATGAAGATATGACTTGGTTCAACAAGATTTTGATCATCATCTTAGGTATATGAATTTCATATCATATATATTTCTTAGTGCTCAAAATATTTTTTATCATGCATTGAAAAACTTGTTTTTTATGTTTGAACCATGTTAAATCACTTTCAAATATAATTTATTGACTTGGATAAATCAATAGATGTTGCATAAGGTTGGTTCAAATACTTAGACAATTTTTAATTTTTCAAATATTTTGTTGTTGGAAAATTGTGGCATTTGAACCCCTCGTAACAACACATATAAACCACCACAATTTGCACTGGTCTGAAATAGTTTTTTAAATTTGAAATTTGAAAAACGTTGTGAATTTGTTAAATCATGTGACCATTTAAACCAACTTAAAAAGTCCTGTATATGATTTAAATTTATGTCTTTTCATGAACCATTGTCATTCTAAACTATTGTAAACCTTCATGAAAATGTCTCAAACTTTTGCATTAATTCATAGAGGTTTCTTAGGATATACTTAAGGCAAAACACATTAGTTTTTATATCGCCTCTTTCAATCAAAATTCTACAAAACTCTCTACATAATTTTTGATCTGACCTGATCAGAAGGTTTGGACCGTCACGGCTTACTCCGAGCTGAAGGCTTTATGAACGAGGAGGGGGGGTACCTGCAAGGCACTCCGATGCTAAAGTCAGTGGGAGTACGAGCAGATAATAGAGTTGAGGTTAGAATGATGAATACCTGACCCTCTGGAAAAAGAGGGTATTTATAGCCCCCAGCGCTGGGCCAAGGTTCCTTCATTGGGCCGGGCGGATTTGGCCCAATGGAGGAACTGCCAGGTTCTACGTGGGTAGTGGGGACCAGCACGTGGTCCCCTTCCTGGATGTGCTGCGTGAAGTGCGGGCGGACGGAGACGCGGTCTTTCCGGAGTATCGTTGGGGCAACGGTGGACTGAGTCTGCTCTAGCCAGGTAGCTCGAGACCATGTCGAGCTGCGCAGCACGGTGCCGAGCTCGATGCCAAGACCTCGAGCTGAACAGCGAGTGTCGAGCTGGACGTCAGGACACAGAGCCGGACGGCAGGGTGTCGAGCATGACTTGATCGCGTGGGGCTGGACATCGAGATGTCGAGGTGGACATCAGGGTGTCGGGCATGGACGCGACCCCCTTTGCCCAGTGTGATCCTTAGTGAGTCCCTTTGGACTGGGCCTTAGTAATGCTTTTGGGCCTGTCGGGCCCAGTCCAGAACAATTTTCATTACAAATTTCCATACTTAGATGCTTTTTGATAAAACTTTTATATCATTCTAAACGCATCATTGAGCACTTAGAGAGTTTATGATGTTGTTATTTCATATTCGAAAGGGAAGAAGACTTTAGTCATTTGATTAAGTCATGTCATTTCTACCAATCTTCTTATATAAATTATTGTTTTATTATAACTTCCTAAGTATCAATGATTGTTTGATATTAGGTGTCTTTGCCTATCATCTAAGATTGTTGGAGATAAAGTTACAAGAAAAGGGAGAATTATTTTCTTTTCTTACGGAATAAGTTTCAAGAGAATTGTTCTTGATAACTTAGTTAGAGTCTTGTTTAGGAAGATCTAACAATAATAAAATCTCTTACATGTGGTAAGGAGACTAGATGTACTCTCGGATTGTGAAGGGAACTAATATAAATTTACGTTGTTCTTTACTTTCTGCATTTTATCGCTTTTATCGCCTAACCTAACCAGAGAAAATAGAACCAATATTCACAAAACTGGATAAAGTTTTAAAGTCCTAATTCACCCCCTCTTAGGCGCACTTCATACTTACAATTTTAATCAATATTTACATAATCTCAAATTCTATTTTTGGACCAATCCTTAAAAAATTCAGATTAAAATTTTCAGATTTTGCGTTCATATTACATAAACAAAACAAGTTATCGCAATGGTCATCATTGGTAGACATGCACATTACCTATAATTTCTGTCTATTAGTGTCTTTTGATGCCAAAATACAATAGGATTGTGTTTACAGTGAAAATCTTGAATAAGAATGCAAGAAATATTTGGATGAGTTTAAGGAAATTTGTTGTGATCATGAAGAATACCATATGCATGGTTTACACACAAGGTGATGCAAATTTTGTTTCCCACTCAAATTAGATCGAATTTCAATTGTCGAAGGGTGTGTTTGGTGATTTTAATCACGACAAATATTTACTTGCATTGGATGCATTTCCGATGAAGAAATTTATTGATTATGGTATTTTTCTAACCTTGGATACATTAGGATTTTAATCTTTGAACAATGTAAATGATATTTTTGAATTTCCATTAAATTTTAGAGAACTAATAAGGATGCAATGAGTATCCCAGAAATTATTTTATGGATTTAAGAATAAGAAATAAATTTATAAATTTTTGGAGGGTGAACAAAATAAATAAATAAAAAAAAGAGGAGATTTTGTTTTACCACCCCATTTATACTTGACACACTCTCAATTTTTGACATTTGACTTAAATATCCGTCATTTTTACACTAATAGGGTGTTGAAAAACTTTTCTCCTCGCGGGAAAAATTTGGTATGCCAATCAAAAAATCAAGTATGCATTTTTATCGAAACTTTAAAAAAATTAGATAAAACCATTTTAATTTCTATATTTTTAAAAAGTTTGATAGTTCATATCATGCCTATATAAAAACGAAGTCAACAATCAATGCTATCAGATTTTCTTTTTTAATAAATCATACGTGTTTTGTAATTTTCCAAAATTTTCAAAAATCGAATAGTCCATATGAGATGGACAAATAAAAAACAAAGTCAACAATACTATATTTTTTAATTTTTGTTTTGTATTTTTTTAAAAATTCGAAAAACTATAATAAAATCATAATTTATGTTTTAAAAATCTATGAACTTATACCTCATATTTTAACAATACGGTATAAAAATATGAAAATTTATATAGGATTTAAAAAAAAGGTATAAAATCAAAATTTTTGAAAATAAATCATAATTTTACACCGGTTTTTAAAAATAGGTGTAAAATCATACCATTTTTAAAAAAATACAGAAAAAACTAAATAGAAACTCATAGAACAAGAATTTTTTAAAAAGTTATATATGTTAACTAAAAAAATTCAGAAAATTAAGATTTTTCAAAAATGCTAATTTTTATTATGTATTTTAGTAAAATTGTATGTAGTGGGGGTGTCAAGTCAAAAATGAGGTGGCAAGACAAAATCTAAAAAGAAAAGATTGGATTTTAATTTTAAGCCCAACCCACATCCTTTTCTGAATAGGCCCATCAGCAGCTACCGCTTTGCCTCTGTACCAATCAGAAACAAGTTGGATAAGAGTCGCACTGAACCCAACTGGCCGCCGGCAAACAGTGCCGGACTTGGCCGTCGGAGAATTTACAACCGCCCTAGCTCCGATCCGCACCGCACCGCACAGCACCTAGATTGCGCGGTAAATAAAACAGCATAGATGATAGATTCTTGAAAGTTACTATTTATTTCTGTATATACGCGATTCAAATCTCTTCTATTCATCCTTTCTTTCTTCTTTTGTGTACAGAACTGAGAGATTTTACTGGAATTCAAGAGTTCCCGAATCACCGGTAACATTCTCTCTCGATTTTTACTTCTCGTGATAACAATCGGTTTGATTGCTTAATATATGCTGCATATAGTATGCCATGTGTTCAATTCAACCCTAGGGTAGGAGACTGATGATGTTGTTATATATTTCTTCTGGATTTTTCTTCTTGCTTGGTTATTGACATGTTGCTAACTTCCGTGTTAATAAGAATTAAGTTTGAAGTTTCCGAGCATCATAAATTAATGGATAAAAGGGTGATTCAAATCAATGTGTTGTAAGTTAAGATTCTACGTAAGATCGGGTGGGGGTTGAAAGATCGTAACTCGAGAACTATAGCACGAATCATAAGATATTGCTAATAGGGAAAAAGTATAGTTACATGTATAATATATAGTTATAGTTATAGTTATAGTTATATATGCACATGCGTAATTTTATCGCAGACGAATAAAGTAGCGTATAAATCAGGACATTAAATTAGGTTCGTAAGTTCGTACTTCGTAACTGTAAATTCATAACGACAAGTTAATAAATAATACACAGAAGTAATATAAAAACAAAATGAAGAGGGAGGAGGCTCCATCGCAGTCACTGGCTGAGGAGGGTTTAAGAGGCAACTCGCTTTCGCTGGCAGAAGTGGATTTGTTTTGGCTCTGAGTCTGAACGGAGAACGCGCGAGGAGAAGGAAGATGCTTTTATTTCTGTTTCAAATTTGGAATCTGTTTTTTAAACCCGACCCGAACTGCTTCAATTTTAATAAACTAGTTAATTTATGTGGCTGAAAATGGACCCAGATTAAGAAACAGATCAAGTGCAACCAACTTGCAATTCCGCCACAACCCGTGCCATATTTGCGTGATCCCATCACGTCCAATCCCAAAGGCATTACGGCATGCTAAATATAATAATTCTTGAATCCAGTATTATTGAATATCCGCCATGGAGGCGCGACGGTCGATACTAATGGAGGTTTTTGTGCCGGTCACAATGGTAAATATCGACCAACATTGCTGTTTTTTCCCGCCATAATCCGCTATGACGGCGCTACAATACAAAGCATCCAGTATGGCGGATTTATGGCTTTCCACCATGGACCACTATACGCCATTGGAAACACTGCTTGAATTTTAAGATGGTGTGATCCCCCACACTCCAACTTGCGATCCCATCAACATTAGGGTAAATCTTGATATGAGAAGAGTTGCAAATGAATTTATGATGGCTTACCGAGTTTGTCTAGTTTGCTTGTGTCCAAGATCAGCATAAAACAAAAAATTGGAGAATTTTGGAAGGGAATTGAAAGAAACAATAGTATGTATGGGCTAAATTTGAATAGAAAAAGATATTAAAGAATCAAGTTCGAAGAGGCAAAAGTGTAATAATGATTTTATTTTTTCTACATTGAAACTAGTGTTTTTAAAACTTGATTTGTCATTGAATTACAAAGATATGGTTCAGGCTTCGCTATTCAGTGATCGAATTACCGATGATTAAATATATGTTTTTAATTATGTATGAGTTAAAGGGACATCCACAGATAGTGTAAATTTGTTTTACATTGACAACCAATAGGAACTCATCATTCGCCACTTCATATCAACAATTTCAGTATAAACTAGGAGTGAGATGACATGGCAAAATAGTGGACTCTCATTTGATGTATCTGTAAAACAAATTTACATTGATAGTACATGTTCTTTGAACTAAACCGAAAATGTCAAGAAATATTGCCAAGTGAAAAAACTTAAGTAGCATAAATAGATAGTATAATCATATGTCCTTTTCATCAATTCAAACTTTTGTTCTTCCACCTCCAACTCCTCATCTCCATTAGGCACAGCTGTAGAGAGCCTGTGGATAGCAGGATGGCCACAATTTGTGGCTGCCAAAACCACCACCTTTGAAGGTGGTTCCCAGAGAGATGGCATCGCACCCGAACCCTACCACTCACGCTTTTCCGCTATAGTGGCGCTATTGACATCCTTCTTTACAAACCGGTTAAGTAAGCTTGAGTGAGGTCCAATCCAAATTTTAAGAAAGATACATGCAAATTCGTAACTTATTATACATATCTTTAATATAAACAGTTGACTTTCTGGCGACACACAATACTTTTTTCTCCAAGGTGAGAGCTCACTTTAGAAGAGGGAAACCAATTTTCTTACTTGCCAAAGTCAAGTTTAGATGTTATTATCTTAAATAAATTTTAAATTAGGAGCACCAAATTGAACTTGAAAGGGTATGAAATGTGAGCCTTTGAAAATCCATAATCAACAATGATTAACAAGACTTAATACGTAAGAGGGTTTGACCCTATGTGCTATCTTCATCCTCCGCTTGCCAGACACAACATGACGCACCAACTTTTTTTTAGAGGAATTTGCTGTCCGTGATTGTGACTGAACTCTTAGTTAGATTGCCAATTTTCTATTGTTCGCACTTCCATGGTTTTTCCTTGTACTTGCATATGAGAATTTGGTTTAGTTGTAAACTTATAAGATAGGTAAGTATATAGATTCAACACAAAGGGCTACCGATAGATGCTTGCTTGTGCCCCACTCCAAGTGTGTGAGTTTCATCTTGTAAGTTGTGAGTGGCTCGGTTATTCTTACTTTCTAATGCTATATTTGGATCAACCTTCTTTCTCATAAGTAATTAAATTAGGATCGCATGATGTTTTTAACACTTCCCTTTGACCTGTGCAACGGACTGGAATTATACTTCTAAGGAAATATACCGGTAAGAAACATTTGTTTCCAGTTTTTCATGTTTGGGCTAATCTAATCCATTAAAAGTATCCACTATCCACGAACATAATAGTGCAACATCGCTAGAGAGTATAATATTAATAATCATTTTGGTCCTTGAAGGATAAGGGATTAGTCAAATTTGTATAAAAATCACTCAAGTAGTTCGTAAGGGTCTGTTTGTGAGTTAGGCGGGGAGGGGAAGGAGAGCTTTTCAAAAAAAAGAAATTTAAAGAAAATATAGAGAAATCTTTAACAAGCCGGTTTTGCAAGGATGGGTTAGGTCAAATTTTAATTCTAATATAGTGTCAAGAGTCTATCGATTTGGGCCACCTGCCATTTATATTATGTGCACCTAGCCCAAGAGTGCTGGGCATAAGAGGTTGCATTGGAAAAACCAAGTCCAACACAATTTGGGCCACCGTCCGCCACCGTTTATGCACCAAGCTCGATATTGTTGGGCATGAGGGGGTGTACGGAGAAAAACTCAAGTACTCGAGTCCCACATTGGTTAAAGATAGAGTCTAATAAGAGTGACATCTCTCATCTTACAAGTCGATTTTGTAGGGATGAGTTAGGTCAAACTCTAATTCTAACATTTTAATATATATTTGACATTTTAACCTTCTTTTGAAAGAACAGTGTGAAACACCCCCCCTAAATGATGACTCCATCTGCACATTTGGTTTTAAATTAAAACCTCGAGTTAATATTTGCAGAGATGCACATGTGGGGTTTTAAGAGTTAATTGGGATTCACATATGGCAAGATTTTACTCATCTTCGTCAAAAAGATTAATAATTTCTTCTTTCCCCATTTTATTAAAAAATGAAACTCTAACTTAATCTCAAAACTCCTGCTCTATATCTAATTTCCTTCTTCAATCGTAGAGTGATACTCTCTAACTACTAAAAGTTGAATTTGGAATGAGCATAGATTGATAGATGATAATCGTGGAGTGAAAATTCATTTTTTTTCCATCATCAATTGGATTCCCGCATCTTGATCCAAGAGGCCTTTTGTATTCTATTTATATTTTCCAGCAACAGAAGGGCAGGGAGTGTAGTAAAAACGAATAGTAAATCTATAGTAATCATTAAGAGTCTCACATCGGACAATATATGGTCTGAACATGTCCTTATAAGTGGGGGCAATCCTCACCTTACAAGTCGGTTTTGTAGGGTTGAGTTAGGCCTAACCACATTTCTTAACATGGTATCAGAGCCTCGTTTAAGATTCGGTGGGCCACCTGCTATCAGGTTTCCGCTATCGGCTCACCCACCATTTATTTCCACGCTCCCGATGTTCAGTCCTGGTCGTGAGGGGGTGTGTTAAGAGTCCCACATCGGACAATATATGGCCTGAACACATCCTTATAAGTGGGGGCAATCCTATCTTCACAAGCCGGTTTTGTAGGGTTAAGTTAGGTCCAATCACATTTCTTAACAGTAATTACTAGTTAGAGCAACTATAATTTATCATTAGGTACTAGTTGACGGTGGAATTAGTCGGTCGTTAGACCAAATACCGGGTTTTCAGAAAAATTAAAAATAGATAATGTAACCTTAGGTAGCATTTGCTAAATAATTTGGAACAGAGCAGACTCGATTAAAAAAAGTAAAACAAGTACTGCATTTTGATTTCAATGAAAAAAGGTGGAACCAAAGAGAAGAGAGCAAAATACGCAGTTCCATTCCGTTCTGTTTGTATGCCATGTGCTTCCAGTATCTATATTCATCAATTACATGCCCCCACACTCATATATTTGCGGTTCCTATGTGACCTCATTCATCCTTCTCAACTGCTTGAGTTTTGCTTTGCTTTTCATGTTTAGCTATTTGAACTAGTTGCTTTCTGTGCAGTTTTGTCTGCTCTTTTCAGTCACTTGGGCCCATTAGAGGGTGCCAAACTTTTCACAATCCCAAGCCCCTGTTTTGTTATTTTTGGAATCATAACGACGTATCTTAACTTTTTTGCGATAGATCTGATACCTCTTTTGTTGGATCATGATATTTAAGTATTTCTCTTACATCTAGCCTTTCTTGCCAGCAATGGCTTGAAACAAACTACCAAATTTTGAAAAAGGGATAATTCATCAAGGCTTAATTTCTCCCCTAGAAAGCCATACCAGAGCACCTACATAGCAGCTTGGTACTGAACATGTGGTTCAACCCAAAGATTAAACAAAAGTTTTCTTCCTAGATAAGAATACAGACAAGTAACAACACTTGTAATCATGTTGAAGCTTCTATGAGTATATAATAACAATGAAATTTTATTTATTATTGTTGTTCAGAAAGTTGTGTTACTCCGTTATATAAAATATGCAAGTCCATTAGTCTATGCCATAATGTGGCGAGTAATATAATGTTTCTTAGGCAGTGTTGTCGATGGCGGAAGGCCAAAAATCTGCCATATAAACACACCATTGCAGCCAAGCCCATCACCAAACTGTCTATGGCGGTTGTCAGAAAATTCCGCCATGCCATTCGCAATGGCGATGCCATGGCTTCCGTAGCACTGTTCTTAAGTACAAACCTTGTGAAAATAGTGGTCTAACGTCCCATTAGAGAAGCAAGTCATCCTAGGCTTTATACATTTTTACCAACATTCAAAAACAGAGTAGGAGCCGATGAAGTTTGATCTTAAACCATACTAATGCAAACAAAAGAAAATATGATCATTTTGGTCTTTATGGAAATTTATAATGTCTGATGTTGTTAAATAGTGGCTATAGCTGCGTTGTGATGCAGAAAAATCTGAATAAATCTCTATTTAATACAAAATGTTATCAGATAGTGATTTATCGGCAGTGTAACACTCATGCGTAACAAACTTTGAACAAATTGTTGTTTTCTGCGATCTGCGGTTGATAACACTTAACATGAATTAACAGACAAAGAAGATACAAACTACTAACAATAACACATAAACGATAATCAAAAACAAAGATCCCTCTTACATAATGTAAACTCACAATTCCGAATTATTAAAACTTAAAATCATTGAAAGCAAATATTGTTCTTAACACTCAGAACTGAACACAGTTAAAATTGTGTACATAATCACAAATTAAACCTGTAAATTCTGATCTCCGCAATTGCGTTGTGAAACTTAAAATATCATCAGGACTTGAAAATTCAAAACAGATGTGGTTATCCTTGTCATCTTGTAGCTGGTAAGTTGAGATCCACTTACACGCGTCAAAATTCATTAGCAACGGAAAAGTGTACCCTCCTGTGTCCACCGAGTGCTTGAGCAGACTTGAAAAATCTGTTGCAGTATGGGCATTGAAAAGGTTTCTGATCAATAAAGTCACCATCTTTGTCATTTCTGCAGTGTGCTTTGTGCCCACCAAGAGCTTGAAAAGATCGGAGCACCTTTCCGCACCTCTCACACTTGAACCTGGTTTGAGAGTCAGCTTCAGCAAGCAACTCACCTCTCCTGCTTCCACTGTCTTCTGCCTTCATTTCGTTGATTTCCTTTATTTTTTGTGCCTTGGCCTCTTCCTTTTGCTGCGCGAATTCGTAAAAATCCCACACTATCCAAGCACCTCGAGGAATTTTAGTTTCACTTATTGGACTTGTTTGTTCTGACAGAGATTTTGTATCGGCCGCCGCATCTTGTTCCTGGAGGCTTTTAGATCTTTTGTGGGTTGGGGTTTGTGGGTAGGACTCAGATTTGTTTTCTCTGGTTGAGCTTGCAGAGATGGCAGACAAGTTGCGTTTCATAGATCCGGAATTCTCTGTGTGTTTTTCTTTGGGATAGCAACTCAGCGAGGGAGCAGATTGAATGGGATGCTGGGTTGAATTGGCTGAATCGTCTTGTACTTGATTGTTAGTTTCAAGCTTTGGAGGAATCGGCAATTTGACGTAGTGAGATCTCATGTGGCCTCCAATGGCTTTCCCACTGGAGAACCACTTATCACAAATCCCACAGACTTTGCCGTTGTTCTCCATAGCTGCTAAAAAACAGTAAAATCCAAAGACTTCCTCACTCCTTTGTTGTGGATAAGTATTTGTTGAATTCAGAATTTTATAGAGGGGTAGGTTACAAGCCTTCCTTATAGGAAAAGGTGAATTCACTTTTGAGTACGCAACCTGTTCCTCGACAAAGATTAATCACTAATTGCGCTGGATATCTTGTACATATTACATGGTTAAGAAAAGGCTTCCTTATACAAAAGGAACAAAACAAGAAAAGGCCGTAATAAATGTAGGAAACAATAGCGTGCAATCACTTTATTCAACATTTGAGTCACTTTTGTGCTTTACTATGAATTTTTAATTTAATGAGGTAATACAAGAAAGATATAATTGAATTATTTAAGATTCTGATTTTGCATTTGCATTTGCATTTAATTTTTCTCTCGAAAGTATATAATAAATATTTCATTTTATTTTATTTTATGTTACGTAGCGATACTGCAATCTTTTTACTGACAATAAGCATTTAGCAGGATACTAAAAAAGCTACAAATTGAGGAAAACATTTGCCGTTTCATTTCAAAATATTTGATCTATTATTTTTTCTCTATTTTAACTATGCTTGATACTACAAATATCCAATATCATACTTGATAAGAATTTATGTTTGTTAAGTTACAAACATATGCATTAAACATTAAGTTTAGTGATAAGGAGCTTTATATTTCAAGGACAAAATGAAATATAAGCAGTGTTTGATATACATATAAAACTGAAATTTGCTATATTTAGCTCAAGTTATGCATGTTTATACTTTACCATTGATTCCATGATGAGTATTTCTTAGAGAGATAAGGTTTTGGCAAACTTATTTTGAAGAAAATATCTTTGATTCCACGGCCTCTCCATTTTTGTACATATAGAATTGTATTGGTTGAAACGCACCGCTCATAACAGTAATATTGTAGGTTGGAGCCCTACTAAGCCTATCAATTTTTAGCATGCATTTTCTGTCTTTCATTCATGTCTTAATAAGAGCTGAGACTTGGGAGCACATTCATTGCAGTATCCCCAAATCCATTCTTTGTATCAATACTCAAAAATAAATAAAAGAGAATATGGAGGTTGTAGGAACATAACTTGTGCCTTTTGACCAATGCATTACTCACTATATCGTGTAATTTTCTTTGTCCTTCCTACCTCTGTCACAAGCCATAAGAGTCGACACAATAGTTGGAGCCACACAATCTGTGAAAATTGAAGTTTAGTGCATCGTAAATGATTTACTTTCATTTTTTTGAAAATTTGATCTTTTAGAGAAAAAGAATACTATTATTTGGATTTTAAACTTATTTGTGAGAATTTTGGAAAGTTATAGGTATACTAATTTTTAAAAAAAACTAGTGAGTACATTATTTTGGTTTGAACTATTGATGTTCAAACTTGTGGGATTCATTAGCAAAATACACGTGTATTTGTTGTATAAGGTTGCATGTTGTTGATTACTATATTATGTAATAGTGGAATTTCAAAATATTGAGCATTGTTCACTACACCCACCCTATGTAGTACTCTTAAATCCTATGAAAATTAAAAATGTCTTTTATCACTGTTTGAGAATTGAAATTCGGATGCACCAAAATTACAACAAGTCAACAAATTTTTTCATCAGAAACACACCTTCATCCAAGTTAAAAATTAGTTTGGATTTTAGAACTCGAATACACCTTTTAGATTTTGGAATTCGAAAACATCATGCAGAAAGATGAATGTTGTATTACCTTGCATGGTAGTGCTCTTCATCATCATAACACAAAAAACGTTGAACCCTTAAAAATCTCCTTGCATTTTTAATTAAGATTTTCATTTGCAAATAACATTCAACTGAATGACATTTTTGAATGACATTAAAATGTGCAAAATCATCTAAATTACAGATAATATACATTTATATTGGTCATATAGATAATATATTTTTCTTCCTGAACCATTGTTTACCGTGAAATTTAGTAAACAACCGTTAGTCTTTTTTTAAAAGTTTATTATTTAAATAAGCGACTTGTGAATCCTAGAACACAGTGTTTAAATTCTTCTGAGTTTTTTGTACAAGTTTGTGAGAAAAGTAAAGGATTTTGACGTATGCAAAATCTTGGTATTAAAGTAAGATAAATAAAAGTAAAATTGCTGGAATAGAAAAGATAAATCCAATGTAAAAGACTTCCATTGAATGAAATCGATGTTGGAATACGTACATTGTATTCAATTGGCTCGTTTCTCGCTTCACTTGGATACTTTGAGCATAGTGAGTTTTTGTAGTAAATTTAACACATAATCTTAATACTAGAACTCCTATTTATACTAATACTAAAATATATGTCTATAACATATTTCTTCTTTGAGATCGACGCATCTTTGCTTCATGTATTTTGCCCTTGGATTCGCCTCCACGTGTACTTTCAGATAAGACTGAAAAACATTTATATTGCTTTTCTCCCGCCTGATCTATTGACGTTGAAGATGCATGCCAATCATTCCGTCGAAAACTTTGACTGTATTAATTGTCGTTGAAGTATTCTTGAGAAAAACGCCAAGTCCTCATTTCTTATGCTTGACATTTCGACTAGATGATCTTGATAAGGTTATGTCAAATATGCTCTTCTAGTCCTCCAAATTTCATTTAGTTTTCTCTGAACTCTTTCTTATCTCATTGAGTTTATTGTGGTCGAAAATCTCAACTAACAACTATGAACGCATAATCCATAGATTGAAATCTAAATTCTTATAGGATTGTCCAAAAACTTAAATCTAGATTTTTGTAAGATTGATCGGGAAATTGAAATTCGAATTTGTTTAATGTTGATTGAAATTGTCTTATTTTTTATTGCTGTAGTTATGGTGTACTCTGATGTTGTGATCAAACACCCTGATATTGTGATCAAACATCTTGATGTTGTGATTAAAGCTAATGCATCTAAGGAGAATAAGTTGTCCATGATTTATCAATAAACACGATTTTACTTTACATGAACATATGCTTGAATGAGTATGCACCAAAGTTGTCAAATTAGGGTTTAACATTGTTATCGGTAGGTCGAATTTTAGTTCTAATAGAAGACAAATATTTGTTACGACGAGATGCGAAAGAAATGACCAGTATAAAGAACATATTCAAAAGTTGAAACGTGATGACACAAGAAGAAGGAAATATATATGTGCTACGAACAAAGTGTTTGGGGATGGTGACAAAACAAATGTAGGAGGTAGATTTAAGCTTGCGATAGAGACCCACAAAATCAAGGGTGAAGACGGGAGAATGGTCAAATCTAGTTAGATTTTAGAAAGCTTAATGGATCTCTGGAATGTTATAATAGATTATTCTATATATGAGTTATATGTTGAATTTGTCATACAATTTAAAGGGTTCGAGCAAAATATTTGGATTTCTTGAATTATGTTGAAAACACTGTATTAGAGCGAATTGTTTGTGCATGAATTGATTTGATAAGACAATGTGGAAATACTTCAACTAATAGAGTTGAATCTGCCCATGCTACATTAAAAAATTGGTTTGGAAATAATAATGAGAATTTTTGTAAGGGTTAAGAATCAGTGAATCAAATTATTCAAAATCAACGTAATAGCAAGACAAATATCATTTATTTGCAGTGTCATAATATTAGAACATAAAATTCAAAGCCAATAGTTTGTATTCACACTTGGTTGACAATATATTTCGAGTGAGATTAAACTTTATTTATCACAAAGTTGTTTGAGTAGAGAAAATAAGTATAAATAGCTCTAAGTGTGGTTGTACACTTGGAAGAATACACGGTCATCCGTGTGCTTGTTAATTTTTAAAGAAGATAAAAATTGATAGACTTGTATGTATGGATGAGGTACACACGCATTGAAAAAGGCTATGGTTCGATGATGGTGGTGTAATCAATGAGGGTAAATCTGATATATCTATTATGGCATAATGTGAGGTGATTCAACAGAGATTTTTGAAAGTTGATTATAACATGAAATTGCACGTCAAAGAGAAATTGTGGGAGATAGCATATCATGAAATGACATATATGAAACCATCTGCAGACCTGGTAAAAAGCAAGAGTCCTCCTAAGAATGTCAGACCAACACATGTGATAATTCAATCAAGCGGTCTTTATCCTATTTTGAATATGTCGACTCATTTAATATGAATTCTTCAATTTCACAATTCAAATTTTATTTTTATCAAAGGTGCTCACATCAATAAACCATCGCATTCACTACCTTTAACTAAAATAATGTTGTTAGGGGTTAAATTGTGTTAATATTTAATATAATTTAGTGATGCCTTTTAATTCGATTCATTGCATTTTCATGTTAAAAGCCCTTGCTTTAGTATAAATAATCGCATTTTGGTTTTATTGAGTAAACATTGTATAGATTAATCATTTTGGGCTCAATTTGTATGATTGTTCACATTATTGAAGCATTGAGCATTGAAGGACTAAAGAATGACTTCAAATGCAATTTTTGGATGAAAATCAAAATAGCAAGTTGGGTTTAGTAGTGGAAGGAGCCAAGGTAGAGACTTGCACGCTAAGTGTTGGATTTTCGCGCTTAGCGCGAGTTATGACGGTTTGATGTTTTAAATGGGAGCGCGCTTAGCGTGCTATATGGGGTTAAGCGCGGTCTGCGACTTTTGGAGTGTCTATAAATAGATTCAATTAGATATTTTAAGATCATAACCACTTTCCAGAGATAGAAATATCCCAAATACACTATAGAAGTGAAGAATTGAAGTTGGATTACGCATCAATAGTCGAGGAATCAACATTGATGCTTGTTCATCTTCTCACCTTTATTGTGAATCAAGCTATCATGTTTATGGATAATTAAACTCATAGTGTCAAGATTAGAGATAGTTAACTAAAATAGTATGTATTAATCTTAATCCTTTGTATGTGAACAAATTTATGATCAATACAGATGTTAATCTTTGTTTCATGTTATTTTATGGTTTGAACTATTATTGACAAATATCTTTCAAATCAAGACCTAAGATCATCATCTATCAAAGGTCAAACTCTAGACATAGATTTGGAGTTTGATATTTACTTAGTATTAAGTCTTAAAGCTTATGGTATTGTTTAATTAGAGACATCTTCGATTAAACAATACGGTAAAACTCCAAAACACCGATTTAAACATAAACGGTGTTGATGAGTGATACATGATTATAATGAGTATGAACAAGTTAACATGCTAGACCATTAGAATACATATGAAATAGGTTAATGAACCCTAAACTTGACATGTCTTTTTAATCATTTAAAACCAAAGTTTTTACCATTTTTACTTGTTAAATGCAAACACTTTTCGTAACAAAAATCCTCATAAAACTTAACTTAAAATCATAGAAACTGTGGAACGACAGTAGTATCACATCAATTTCCATGGAGACGATAAATAATATTTTTTAACCCTATATCTCGATTTATCATACACATTGAAGATAGTATGTTTTTATGCAGAGATACATTGATTGGATTGCAAATGTTAAAGGTGATAGTAATAATTGTTATCGCGTTGTTTCAACTTTGTTATGTAAGGGAGATGAGAATCATATGTTTGTTTTTATCAAAGAGTTGGAAATCTACCATGAATCATATACTGTGCTATATGAGAAAAAGAACAATATGATGAAATTCACGATACTCTTATTCTTTGTCTTAATAGTGCAACATTGGATGTAAAATGAATGTGTTTCCCTAAAATTGATTATCTTATAGCAAATGCATATTATCGAGTGTGTATTTATCTAATAAGATATGGTTTCTCGGAAACATTTTCCCAACTTTGAAGTGACCCACCTCAAAAGTCAATTGATCATATGTGTATTGGATGACTTTTAAAATCGTAATATTGTGTTCAAGTTTATTTGAAACTTGTATGTCTTATATTACAAACATTCCCTGAGTGGATATTTTATTCGACAAAAGAATCTGAAACTTGGCTAGCTATTTTTTTTGGATATGATGGAATAGTTTTACAAGTTGAGTGATATGATGGAATGATTTTTCAAGTTGAGTGATATTAGAAAAAGAATCAAATCATATAAAATCAAAAGTGGAATCACTAATGATTTAGGTGGTGATATGTTTTTTGATGCATTTTAATTTTTATCTTACAATGTATTTAGACGGTGACATATTTTTTTGAATGTAATGTTAGTTATTTATTTTCATGGATGTAATTCATATATATTTTGATGTGTTTTAATATTTACCTAATATTACTTGTATAAGTATTAATGTTTTGATGTGTTTGTATGTCATAAACAAGTCCATAAAACAAGTAATGTCAATTGATCTTGTTTGAATCCATATTTCAATCTCGGAAAAATTCGATATTCTATGTATATGTGATGCTAACATGGGAGAATATAGATATCAACGTACGGAGAAATCTCATGTATATTCTTCGTACATGATAAAAATAGATTGAATACGCATTTCAATATCCAGATTAATCTTTAAGACATGATTGTATTTATATGGTCCATAATAATCTAAAACATATGTGAATATGTCTCATATGTTGTTGACATAAACACTCCAAAATAAATCAATATTGCTATATTGCATTTGTTTACTTCAATAGCTCATGACCTCCTTTTGAATTTATGGTTATGTATAACACTTCTCTTGTAGATCTAAAATTCAATATGAAGAATCTCTTTCACTATACCAACAAGTGAAGAGTGATTAAGATTGAATATTGTTCACTTGATTGATAATGAAGGGAAGATTAAGTTCGGTAAGTTTGGGTTGAAAGACAAATGCAGTTGTAAGTGTTATGTGGAGTATATTTCATCGTTACACAACTAAGAGTTCAATTAAGGTGGATGCGACACTTTGCAAGATCTATCGGAAATATTTTAAAGAGGGTGAAATGTCATGAATCTGGAATGTCATGTTAGATTTATGTTAACAAATGCTTATGCTATGTTACATATTTTGTGTATGTGATAACCAAGATTTATGTTAAGTTGTCATTTTATATCCCCAGTCTGATATTGTTAGTGAGTTTTATGTTTTGCAATAACATAGATGAATATGGATTTCAATATTTGGACAAACTCTTGATAACAGGGGTGAATCTGAATTTCATCATTCATACACACTCCTAGAATTGCTTGTGTGTTTTGTATACGTGATATTAAATGGTAAATTTAGATTTTACTAATATTCAGACATATTTGTTAGTTGGTTGTATTTGGCGTGGTTGTAGTGCGTTCAAATTCCAATTTTTAAATTTTAAGAGTATTTTAGAAAATTTGTCAGGGTGAGAGAGTAATATATAGGGTGCAATGAATAATTTTCAAAATATTAAGGGAATTTGGGAAATTAAATGAGATCTAGTGGAATTTATGTGAGCTCTGTCCAAAATTTATAAGATTCTAATAAAAAAAATAAAAAATATGTGTTAAAAATTGTCTTGTTTGCAATCCTTTGTGATAAAATGCAATACATAATCTAAAAAGAAATTATTTTATATATATATATATATCGTAATCTATGTATTCTTAGTGTAAAAGTTTTACTATGTACAAATAACTCATCATAATTGACTAAGATAAAAATAATAATTAAGTGCTCGTTTAATAGGAAAGATAAGAGATATGATAAGATAAATGAATGATATCATATTAATTTAGTGTTTCATGAGATATTAACATATAATAGGTTAATCATTAAACTTAATCATATTTTGCTTCAATATTTGAAATTTCTTAAATTTAAAGTTGGGTTAAATCAAATACTAGTTTATAGTTTTGATATTCGCTTGGTGGATTTTGTTTTGTTGACGGTCGTTTTAGAAGTATTTAATTTGCCACCTTTTAAGTTAAATTTGACACTCTTTCAAATTGAATGAAAGGACCATAATATTTTTGTTTAACGTTTTCACTATTTTTAAAATTCACTCACATGAATCGAAAATTTTGAAATCTCTTAGGCGATATCAGAAATTTCGAGCAGTTATCGGAAAGTTTTCAAAATAGTGAGTAAAATATCGAAAAAGTTGGAATTGCTAAACAATTTTTTAAAATTTTTTGGAAATTCAGGAAAATCTTAAAGGAAATTATGAAAATTCCGGAATTTTTTATTAACAATTTTAAATATTTCAGATTTTTTAGTTCATTTTTATCAGAAATTTCAAAATTTTTGGTAGTACAGTTTCTTTTTTAAATTCCAAATTTTTTGTAATTTCTGACACAGGCTTCTTTAACTAATTTTTGTCATTTTTCCATTTTTTCATTGAGGATCAGGGGAAGGACGAGCCCATCAGAGGCAGGGTGTTTGATAGAGCGGCAATCTAGGCAGACAGAGTCTTTTCAGCTACGAGATGGACGAGTTACTCCAATTGATTCTCATCGTAAACAGATTACTGAGTAGGCACATGATCAGTTCCACGCACTCCAGCATCGAACAACTAGAGTTGTTACTGATGAGGTACATGTTGTTGAAGAGGTACTTGTTGTTGAGGTGTTGATGAGGATGTTTCTTTGCTGGTTGTTGATGAAGAGGTTTTTGTTGATGAGGAGGTTTCTATGCGGGTTATAGATGCAGAGGCTTGGTGCTCTAAGAGTAAAGGATGTCAGATGGACACCATACACATGTCACATGGCCTGGCCTACTGTGACTTTGACGAGTCTTTTTTATTTTTAGGTCATTTGACTTGGTAGATCTCTGTAGCTAGACATTTGTCTGAGAGGTGCCTGTGATAGTATGGGTATGTCCAAGACATCCCACGACCAGTTCCAGATGCTCCAATTATTGGTATTGATAGGGACTTTCAGAGTAACATCATCAGTTCTTCCCATTGCCATTATAGATAGAGCAATGATGGTTCAACACCATTTGCATTGTGAGGATGGTTATTTATAGTGGTATCTCACTATATCACTTCCTCGAATCACCCCACTTGTTGTCGAGCCTTTTGATGCTGGGGTGTCTTTTGATGCTGGAGTTTATGAGACTGAGGTAAAACTGACGATGTGCCACCACTGTCTTCTCCACCAAGCACATATGACAAGGAGCGTCTATAGATGATCGTTATTATGGATAACCGCGTGGGTTTGGTAAATCTAGATAGTGAAGTATTACTGGATTATCTTAGACAACACACATAGTCAGTGGGAGGCCTATTTAGTTATTTTATTTGATAAATATATTATTTATATATTTTGTGACTCAAACTACTTAGCACAGTACTTTTATTGCATAATATTTTGTCGATTACATATTTTGATGATGAACATAACTTAAAACATTACAACAAACATAAATTAAAATTAACATGACTTAAAACATTACAACAATTCATACAACAAACATGAAAACCTAGACACTACCAAATGATTCTGGACGTTTCAGCATCTTGATTATGTCATCGACAGATCTTGAAATATTCGCATCATACTCGATTGGCCTCTTAGTTAGCCTGCAGCAAAATAATCTCCACATGACTGTCAAATCTTCATCGGTCTTCAACTAAATAAGGTTGCATGTCACTCTTTCATTTATATCAATCCAATCTTCACGAAACTAGATCTTTCTCACCTTCATGTTATCGGTATCAGACAATAATTCATTCAATTTGTCAGTCAAGTTGGCGAGAGATGTGGTGCCATCCAAAAACTTTAATTCAACAGGAGGTTTGTCTCTGTTGAAGTGCACTTCTGCCTTAATCAAATATTAAAAAAGAGGCATTTTGAGATATTTTTTTGCATTAACAGATGACCCTTATTTATACAACTTTTGATTCATTCTGAACCTTACAAAAATGTCGGTGAAATCACGATCCTACAAAACTGTTAGCAAAATATCAATCGTTAAAAAATCTTGAATAAATGCACTATCGAAAGTTTTACAATTGTGTTAAATTTCCAGTATAAATGGCACATTTTGAAATTTCCAGAACTAATTGAAACTTGGTCAAAAATTTCATGTCATACCGAAATATTTAACAGCCACCAAAAATTTCATTCAGACATTTTGTTTTTTTTACCAAATATTTTTAGCATTAATAAAATATAAGGTGTGTCAGATTCAATTTTAAAGGTGGTTAATTAAATCTCCTGGTTCAATCGGTATGAACTTTAACCTAAATCTTTTGGGTTGGGCTTTAGTTGCTTAGACGTTTTTCTTGGTATACTTTACATGTTTTTGTTGTTTTGTTGGTTATGTTTTTTTTGTGTGAGCAAAATATAATATAAGAGAATTAAGGGTTCTCCAATCTGTTTACACCAGAGAAACGAGATAATCCGACAAAAGACAAATTAAAGACCAATTACATTTACGATAAAAATAATAAAGGATCTTTGTTAAACACGTAGAAACAACAATTGGAATGAGTAATTTGTCTAAAAAATGACCATTTCCAAACCAATGTTTTTATGTACCAAACCGTATTGTTAAAATTTCAAACCTCATTCCAGAAGCAAACCTCATTCCTAAATAACCATATTATCCATGTGATTGCTAACCAAACAACATCCAACTTGTCCTCTTTCACCTTTTTAAACCGACAAAAAGAGTGACATCCCATAAAATTTGATAGGCACTCATCCTCCAATCTATCCGTATTACCAACCTAAAACGCAATTTCCCTCCAAACCTTGTTAATCATACTACACAAAGAGAACATATGGTCTCTATTTTCTTCTTCCATGCCACAAAAATAACAACTTTGTATATCTATGGAAAAATTAACACCTCTATTACTAATAGATCCTTTGTTGGCAATCTATTAATGAGAAGTCTCAAACCAAAGGCTTTACTCTTATAGGGAACTTTCACTTTCCAAATCAATCCCAACTCTGAATCATGCCTGAAATTCTGGCTGCAGATACTCAATGTCACGTTCAATGTTATGACACCGTATCTGACTTTCTATAAGACAGTAAATACAAAAACAGTAAAAAACACAGTCAATTGTTTACCCAGTTCAGTGTCCAACAACACCTACTCTGGGGGGCTACCAAGCCAGGGAGGAAATCCACTATAAGAGATATTAATTCAGGAATAAACCAACCAGTTTATCTCCTTCACTTAAGACCTACCCAATGCAACTTCAATCTAAGTACAACTTAAACATGAGTTCCTACTCACTCCCCCTCAATCACAGCAGTGATACATAAAACAATTTGACTAATGAATTGATGAAGACACTCTTCAAAACATACACTTGATTATACTTCACAGCTTTTTAATCAAGCAACACAAACACTCTTGCTTCACAGCTTTGAGTGATACACAAACCTAACTTGACTTTGCTTCAAAGCTTTAGTCAAGAGACATACAAACACTCTTGCTTCAAAGCTTTGAGTGATACACAACCCTTACAATTAAAACCTATTCCAAGTCACTTATCACAATGATAATTGCTTGGATTACAATAGTTAAAATATACAGCTTCTAAATGATCTTCTGTCAAAAAGGGATACATTCCAAAACAGCAGCTCTGTTGAATATATAGCAGCTGCATCTTCAGTTAGGGTTTCCACAAAAAGCTAGGGTTAATTCCGTTTGACCTTAAGACTAGGTCACAGGACTTTATCAACCAGGTTAGGGTTGAGCTAGGTTAACCCCAAGACCACGAGATTTTCTGTTCTGGAAAGACTGAGTCATAATCCTGAAAATACTCAGAATTACCCAAACTGCATAACTGTTAGTTCAGAACAGGATGTCTTAACATTTGTTATGACATCTGAAAACCTGTCTACTGATTTAGGTAAATGTGATCTTTTTGCAAAATGCTCAGATACACACTTATAAACAGCAGCACATGTATGACAATATTTTTCTGCAAAGGTACCTAATGAATCAGTACATACTAAACTAGAATGTTATGACATCAGTCATGACATTCACACACACACACACACACTTGGTTTTACCAAAAATGCAAGCCAATAACTAAACAACTACAATGCCTATTAGGGGGATCAAAATAAACTCGGAATTTTGAGTAAAAATGGTAACACGTAGCCACTTAAAAACCTTCCTCCGGATTAAGAGACCACTGCACCGAGTCCTTTCCTTTCCTTCTATAACCGAACTATTCCAATCTCCCTTTTAAAAATAAGAAATCCTCCATTAACACCAGATTATTGGCCACAATCGAGCTAAGGCCGAGATCACCCCACATTCACCTCTCTTCACTCCGACCCCCCATACCCGCCACCAACACACTTTTCAAGCTAGAAGTAAAAAATAAATCCGAAAATAACTCCTTTAAAGCTTTGTCTTCTAACCATATCGATTCCCAAAATGGAGTATTAAAACCATTACGAATATTGAACCTACAATTGGGAACTATAAGATCCTTGAAAGAGGATTTTCCTAACAACACTATATCCCGCCGTCAAGTTGAGCATAAAGAATCATATTTACATGCAACTCCTCCACAAAACACTTTAATAGATAGATATCTATACCCGACTTTCAAGACTTTGTACCAAAGAGAATTTTGACCTTGAAGGATTCTCCATCTCCATTTATTAAGGAGGGCTAAATTAAAATCTTCCAAATTTTTAATCCCTGACCCCCCTTTTTCAAAAGGTAGATTCACGTCCTTCCAACTTACCCAATGAATCTTTCTCTTTACTCCCCCCTCCCCCATAAAAAATTACTTTGAACCCTTGTAAACTCTTTAGCCACCTTCACCGGAATTTTGTAGAAACACATAGTGAAAATAGAAAGAGAACACAAAATAGACTTCAAAAGAGTTATCCTACCTCAAAGGTTTAGTAAAGGATTCTTCCACCCCGCTAAATGATTCTTCATCTTAGCCAAAAGAGGGTTCCAAGTCGAAGCCTTCCTTGAATTAAAACCTATGGGAATACCGAGGAAAGAGAAATTACTTTCTTCCACTTTGCAAGATAGAACAAACGAGGCGGCTTCCAAAAAATTAGAGCTAGAATTGATGCCAATCAATTTTCTTTTGTGATAATTAATTCCAAGACCCGAAACGAGTTCAAAAGCCCTCAAAACTGTCTTGATAGCCCACACATGCTTCCATGTTCCTTCCTCTACCAACAAAGTATCATCCGCAAATTGGAGAATATCAACAAGACAACTTCCTTTAATGAGAAATTTACCAAATTCTCCTATTTCGGTTGACTTTCTAACTAACTTCGCTAAACCTTCCACCACTAAAACAAAAAGAAAAGGAGAAAGCGTATCTCTTTTCCCCAATCCCCTCTCAACAACAAATTTCTTAGTTGGGCTACCATTGACTAACACCGACATTTTACTTTGAAAAACCAACAACTCCATCCATCTCCTCCATTTCACTCCAAAACCCATTCTCCGCAACATATATCGTAAAAAATTCCAACTCACCTTATCATAAGCCTTTTAAAAATCCACCTTAAAAAGTAAACAATTGCTTCCTTCTTTTCTCGCATAGTCAACCACTTCATTAGCCACCACAACACCATGAAGCAATTTCCTACCCGGAACGAAAGCACTTTGACAAGGAGATATGATGTCGCTCAAAACCCCTTTCAATCTTCCCGCCAAAAGTTTAGCTAAAGCTTTGTACAAAAAACCTACTAAACAAATAGGTCTATAATTATCTAAACAAAGAGGATTAGAGGATTTCGGGACCAAAGTCAAGAAAGAAGAAATAACCGTTTTTGAGATTTCACCCCCAGTATGGAAGTAATGAAAAAACTGAACAAAATTATCTTTTAGGAAGGACCAACATTTTTTGATGAAAAGAAACGAATATCCATCCGGGCCCAGACTTTTAGAGCTACCAGCACCCCAAGTAGCCTCTCCGATCTCATCCTCTTGAAAAGGCCTTTCGAGATGCCTACTTTCCTCCTCCCTAATCGTTTTGAATGGAATCCCCTCCAACAAAGGCCTCTCCCTATCTGTTTCTAAAAACTTGTTCGAAAAATGATTTGTGACCTCCTCCCTAACCTCTTTAACCGCCTCCATCAAAATTCCCTAAGACAACACCAGACCTATGTGATTGTGCCTTATTCTTTATTTCATCACCTTATGGAAGAAACCACTATTAAAATCCCCCTCGTTGAGCCACTTTAATCTCGATTTTTGAACCAACATGTTTTCTTTAATCCTCAGATTCTTCCAAAACCGACTAGAAGCTTCCTTTCTTTTAACAATAATATCCAGATGCAAAGCCCCGTCTTCAATCTCCAAGCTTTCGTCCCCTACATTTATTTCTCTTACTCCTTCCTCCACCTCCAAATCCACTCTACCAAACACCTCCTTATTCCACCACTTAAGTTTCTCTTTTAGAAGTCTTAGCTTTTCTTTTAACACACAGTCACCTCTACCTTCCACTTTGAATTCTTTCCACTCCTTCTCCACAAAAGGAACAAAATAATCGAAAGAAAATCACTCGTTATTGAACTCGAAAGGTTTTGGTCCCCAATTATTATTATCCTTCACAATCCATATAGGACAATGGTTAGAAATATCTCTATAATTAATTAATTGGCCAACCACACTTTATCTATTCACAATATTATCCGACAAAAGGAACCGATCGATTCAACTCATGGAATTACCATCATCTCTATACCAAGAATTTTTTTCCTTTTGCAAGGAATATCCCTCAACCTACTTCCCTTGATAAAAACGCAAAAAGTCTCGTCTCAATACTATTCTCTACCTCTATCCTCCCCTTCCTTTCGCTAGTGTTTTTAGTTGCATTAAAGTCCCCTCCAATAATCCATTCATCGTCCTTGTATGTTTCCTTTAAATCAAGCAACTTGTTCCATAATAACTTCTTTTTTCCCAAATCACACGATGAATAAATATTAAACATGTTGTAAACATTGCTCTTCCAGTTAACTTTGATCCCTAGGTAACCTTCCCCGTTAAAACTATTCAATGCTTCCACCTTACCTTCCTTCCATAAGGTTATGAGCCCACCCGACTTCCCCAACGAATTGGAAAAAGAAAATCCCACTTCGGTGTTACTCCAAAAACTATATACCAGAATCTCGTTCATATTAGACAATTTTGTTTCTTGAATTAAGAAAATATCCGCTTTGCCCCTTTTAATCTTACTACTAATTCGTCTTATCTTAAGCGCGTTTCCTCCCCCTCTAATATTCAATGAACATATAATCATTGAAATCGGATAGGTTTCTCCATCCTTCCTTCCTTTCCTTGGTTGTCTGCTTTCTCCAACTCCTCAATTCTGTTTAAGTTTAAATTACGACCATTCGAATCGACCACACCCAAGGCTGTTAGAACAAGATTGGTTCTGATCATATCTCAGAGTTTTGATGATAACAATAAAATATATTTTGTATAATTTGATACTCTAATGAGCATATTTCTTTTTTTCAGATAATGTTCTGACTGAAGTATTTTCTAAAGTGAAAATCATTTTACGTGTTGAGCTGAATAAAAATGAAGAAGTTCTTTGATGAAAGAACTACTTATTTAGCGCAAGTTCTGATGCTAACTCTTATAAGAAGAAATTTAAAGCATCCTCTAATCTTAGCAAGTTTCCATGCACACTCTGCTCAGAAGTATTTTGCAAGCAAGCTCTGATGAGAAGTTATTTGCAAGAAAATTCTGAAGCAAGATGTGAAGCAAGTTCTGAAAGAATAAAGAAGCAAACAAGTCTTGTCAAGTTTCAGGAAACATGCTTTGACAGTGCCGTTTGTTCATTTAATGTAAAGACGGCTAAAAGCACTCAAGTGTCTCTACGCTAGTTCATTGGAAAAAGCAATACTGCAAGCAAACACGCAAACATTAATTGCTCCTCACTTTTGAAGGCAGTAACAGTCGTTTTCTTCATGCTATAAATAGAAGATCATTTATTGCAAGCCAACTACTCAACTAACATACGTGAAAATTATTCTGATGCTCACAACACTTTGTTATTTTCTCAAGTGCATAAATTTATCTTAGTGATAAATCACAGTTTGTGATATAGCTTTCTAAGAAGCAATTTGTTTCACTATTGTAAAGATTCAATTCTTGTATTTGTTCCTTGAGAGACCAAGTTTGGTCAGATTTCTCAAGAAGGCTAAGGACTAGTTTGAGTCTTAGTGGTGTTAGTCACTTGTTAGTTTACTTGTGCTTTGTATTGTGAGTCACAACAGTTTGGTTGTGTGATTGTAATCTGTTTGATTATAGTAAATTAAGTCCTTGTTGAGAAAGGCAAAATCACCTTGGCGGGTGGACTGGAGTAGTTTGAGTTCAAATGAACCAGGATAAAAATAACTGTGTCTTTCCATTATTGTTGAGCTAGTAAGAAAAAGAAAAAGGAAAAAATTATTCAACCCCCCCCCCCCCCCTCTTCTAAGTGTTTTCTCACCCTTCAAAGGCCATAATAGCTGCCCAGAGCTTACTGCCAACTCTACCGTCCAAAAACTCCCATTGTCTACCGTTATTCCTACATATATATGAGTTTTCCTGTTGATCCCCGTAAACACCCCGATAACTTCCACTGTGATGTCCCACAGGGTCAGAGTTGAAAGAAAGAATGGGACCTAGATAATACTTGCCATTTGGAGGATTAAGTGAATTCAGATTCTCTTATGTCGTAGAAGTCTTATGAACCTTCATTTTAATTTTCCTCACCTGTTTCAAACCTCTAACCTTACTGGCCCCCATATCTGCCATCTTTCTAACTTTCAGCTTTTTAGAATGATTCTTAGACACAACCTGCACTAAAGAACAATCGACTACAAAAAATAATTTCGCTAACGAGACCACAAGAAACCTGTTTTCAGTACTAGTTTCCTTAAGTTCTAACTCATCACACTTCTGCACCTTAGCCAAAGATGAAGCCTTTACAAAGGATCCCACCGGACTTACTACAAAATTATTGTTGTTGCCTTCTTTGACTTCTTCTTCATGGATACCCTGGACATTTTCTCCGGCCTCTCTATCCTTAAACTCAAATAATATAGATATCTCCCCTCTAACCTTCCCTAACTCCAAAAAATCCTCGATGCTGTCACTAGAATCTTCGTCACCGTTGTCTTCCTTTCCTACTTTAGAATTAAAAGTTCAAGCATCTTCCGAGACGGAAGCCACAAAATCAGTAATTTGAGATAAAAAATTACCCGTGCCTGGACGATACGAAAATTCTTCCCTGAGAACAATGTTATAAGCTTTGTCGTCGATACACACTCGCATTGTTTCAATCGGCTTGAAAGCATTACGAACTCTAACCAAGACTCTAGCCATATCCAAACAAGAACCATTAGAGGTTTTTTCATCAATATACACGAATAGACCCAACCGATTCGCTAAATATACAAAGAAATATGATTCTCAAGCGTGAGCTGGGACACCATAGATCCTAAGCCATACCAATCTCCCATAATCAACCTCCTCCACACTCCATTTTCTAATCTCCAAAAACCAATTTTTCCAACGCGTTTCCCCTTCACCCGTCAACTCATTGATGATACCTTCCTCCAATTCTTACAACAAGCAGAGATTCGGCCCCAAAGGAGTTTCCTTAATCACGAAGTAGCCCTCCATTTCAAGTTGAGATTGAATATTGTACAATATTTCTGGAATTTTGACCTGCCCAACAAAATCTCTGCATAATATCTTCCTAACCTCCTTCTTAGAAGAGAAATCAAAGTCAAATTTCTCCTCCAAAGTATTACTCTCTATTGTACCCCAAAATTTTCCCTCCCATATTTCTCAATACATTTCAAGTGAGGTCCTCAAATTGCTCAAGGAAGTCCAAAGATTAACCAGACAAACTCTCTCCTAAGGTAGTCTACCCCAAATTAGGGTTTCAGTTTGCATCAAGATGTTTGAATCAAAATGGTCCCAAATTCTCACTATCATCCTAATATGTTCACAAGATCATCCATGTCAAGTTTCAAGCCCTACAGAGAAAGTTTGCTCAGTCAATTGCTCAAAGGCCTGAAAATCGACTGTGCCAGGGCAAAAGTCAACTGTATCCTACATACAGTCAAACTTCAAGATTTTTGGTCAACATTCTCATTTTGAAGTATTATTCATCATTTGATCAATGATTGATCACGGTTCTTCAAGGATTGCTCATAATTCATCAAAACCCAAAAGTTGCTAAATTAGGGTTTTGTAGAAAAAGTCAACTCAACTTTGAACAAGCATAATTTTCTCATACTTTATCAAAAATGACCCATCCAAAGATAATTTTGAAGAGGATGCAATTCCCTACAATTCATCTTCAGCTCCCAAGTTCAAAATATGCACTGACAAGAAGACATAAATTTGGACATTATAGGTCATTTTGAAAAGTCAACAAGAACACCTTTTTGTCAAAGCTTCATACATGAACATGAAAGACTCAATTGAGATGGGACCAAAAGGGTTGCTTAGAGGACATCTTAAGATTTCTAAAAAGTCCAAAAACACATCTCTAGGGTCAAAATTGAAGGAGTTATGCATTGGTGAAGTTGACCCTTTTTGCAAAATTGCCAAAAGTCAAATGTGGCCAAAATTGCATTTTTTGTCAAATGGGCCTAATTTTTTGTGCTTGCATTGAGTTTGTAACATGATCCACGACCCATGGTCCTTCCCACTTATCTTTATTTTATTTTTATAATTTATTTTGATTTTGATTTCAATTAAATTAAATTAAATCAAAATAAAATCATGAAAATATCAAAACTAATCAAAGCTTGAGATTTTGTGCATGTTTAGGTCTCTTATACAGCTGGGAAGAGAATCAAATCGTGAAAGCTTCATTTGGACACAAAAAGATTGGATTTCGCTTGATTTGGAAAGATTGGCATAAGGATCAAATCATGATTCAATCACCTTAATTGAAAAATATTTGAAGCAAGTTTGTAACCTAATTCATTCTAGGATACATATAGAGCATGTGCAGACCAAAAATAGGGGAGGAGGCGTGTAAAAGAGAGAATAAATTGCAAAAAAAACTCAAGAAAAGTGTAAACTGATTTTCAGGATTCAGGCTATCTCAGGCCATTCTAAGCATCCCAAACATTTGCTGGACATCCTAGGAACGCGTTTCAACCATTAACAAGCTTCCCACATTTAGAATTGCACTGTAAGTACCACATGATTTCCACACTTTCTTAAGTTCGAATATCATAATTCTGGCATATTTAGCATGATTCATTGATATATTCTTGATCCTTGAGTTATTTGCAAGCTATTGATTATATCCAATTGCGTCTTTACTGACTATACCGCGAGTTACCATAGTTAGGGTTCTTGCTTAATTTTTGGGGGTTTTGTGTACAAGAGCAATTGGCCCTAATGAAGGAGACCGTTGTGATCAGCGGGTCAAACCTAGTTGATCCATGGTCTTGGATCTTATTTATATTGCTTGTATGTGGTTTCTGAAATGTACAGGGTTATAGCTACAACGCCATGTCTGTAGGTAAAGGTTCAGAGTTTTAAAAGACAGATCCAGGGAAGAAGACGATGGCGTGTCACAACTTTACTTGCCAGTTTAAATTCTGGCGCGTTTATTCTGGCCAGAAGCCTGTAGTTCTTATCTATTTGTTTGTTTCTATTGTATTGATAAACTAACACCCAGCGCAGTTGACCAGTAGAAGGAAGTCAGAAGCTCATGATTCTGGATTCAATCCCAGACGTGAGCTTTTGGCATTTTCCCCCCTTATATTCACCAGATCCAGCGCTTACACTTTCTGAGGATCATCTTCTAGACACATCAACCAGGACCAGATCAAGCATCCTCTGGTAATGATCTGCTGGATCCACCCGCTAGGAGTAGGCCCAGTACCATCATCCTCTGACCAGCATCCTCTGATCACCATCCTCTGGACCATCATCCTCTGATCACCATCCTCTGGACCATCATCCTCTGATCACCATCCTCTGGACCATCATCCTCTAATCAGAGCCGTTGACAGCAGGCCCTTGGGTTATTTTTTTTTACCTTTCTTTAGTTATTCTTTTTTTATTTATTTTTATTATCAACACCAAAATCACCTCTTTACCAAAAAAAAAACAAAAAAAAAATCAATTGTCACAAAATCTAGAATTAGGTTTTTTTTTTATTTATTCTATCAAATTAACTTAATATTTAATTTTATGGTAATTCTAACCTTTTCATAAATAATTTAAAATCAATTAGACAATTAGGTTTTGTTCTTGATTATGTTTTTATTTCTTTGCATAAAATAACAAAATACAAAAATAGGTCAAATTAGTTATTTTTTTAAATTTAAATTTATTATTAATTAGGTTTGTATTTATTTAATTAAAACCTTATTTTCTCGAAATAATCTAAAACAACAAAAATATGATTTTTCTTTTAATTAGGTTTAGACGGGGTCAAAACCCTAATTTCTCTCGTTCTCGATTCATCGCGCGCACTTTATTATTTTTACCATATTAATGTAACTGCTCACGGTATGTAATAGTTTAATTAGGATTTTCTTTTATTTATCGTTTTACGGGTTTTTGGCTATGTAATTAATCTCTCTCCCCGAAGCCTTGTAATAGCGTAGTTTTATTTCTCGCATTTTTTATTTTTGCAAATATTAATTGTTAGATGCATGATAATAGGATTGCATGACAAGACTGTATGCTAATTTTAAAATGGTTAGCAAACCCTAAATGTGCAAAGATAATAACTGAAATCAAATCACTCGCACATGCGTACTCTTAGGGTATACTCTCACTTCGGTTGCCTTCGGTAAACGATCATTAAGTATAGGGTGTTTTAATGGTCGCTCTCTTGTCTAAACAAAGATCAAATGTCCCGTTCGGAAATGTTGCCTCGGAAATGTTGCCTCGGAGATGTTGCCTCAAATATGATCTTAAGACACTAGGGTTATTACTAAGACGTCCTAACATTGCTTTAGTGATTGTACGTCTCTTTCAAATTGACCCTTACAAAGTCCAATGACGGTGCTACCTACTCACTAATAGTGGGATAGCGCTGTCTAAAGGAAACAAGAATAGAAACATTCTTTTTTCGAGTAGATAGATGCTAGTAGGTACTTGCTCAAAAACAAAATTTTTCACACTTACACACTTTTCAAACAAGTTTTCAAAAAAACAACTTCGTAACACTCTTGAGGACTGATACAAGGGTTAAAAAGAAGTAAAACAAAAAAACTTTTCAAAACACACAAACACGGAAGCAATTTTTTAAAACGATGAGCAAGTACCTAAGAGCCCGTGGACAACCACAGATAGAGAGAGTGCTAATACCTTCCCTTTCTATAATCTACCCCCCGTACTCAAAATCTCGAAAAAGGAATTTTTCTATGCTTTTTTTCCTTTCCAGTTGGATAAAATAAAAGTCGATGGTGACTCTTGCTTACTGCGACATTTTGTAAACACAAACGCAAAACATAAACCAGCATTTTCCTAAAACAGTCCGGTTTTGCCACCGTATCACAGAATTGGCGACTCTGTTGGGGATAAATAAGTGGGGTATACCTTAGGATTAGTTCATCATAAATTGCTTCTCTTGTTTGTTTTGATTGCTTTACTTTTAAGGGTTTTGTATTGGGAGTTACTATAGATCCTAACCCGGATCTGAGGACACCTTTTAGGTAAGTAGCAATAAACTGTGAGGGAACTGTACGGCGTAGACTGATACGGTTGAAGCAGTAGCTACGTTGATGTGGAACATTGGTTGGTACCGGTATCCCTTGTGGAGAAACAAGGAGAATACGAGGCTTCTATGTGTGTCATTAAGCATCAAATGACCTTAGAACCCATAATTGACCAACTTGGCCAGTAGGAAGTAGTAAGATAGCCGGTCTCGGTGTAAAGCTGGGAATTGGTTGATACTTGATGCTACACTCATTGAGAGCATACTCTCGAGATAGTTCCGGCCGCAAGAAAATATTGCTCGAGCTGAAACCATGACCGATGGAGGATGGTCATTGATATTGAGAACCTCTAGAACCCGATTTACTTTTGTTAGGACAGGTCAAAACCAACTGAACTTCAAGAGGGTAGTACCTAGACCCCATGCAAGCCTTAAACTTAAGGGCTATTGTGTGACTTGTTTGCCTTTGCCATGTCTGTTATCTGCTATACATGTTGTTTGTTTTATCATGACATCATGCATCATAACATAGCATGCATACTTCATTCTACTAACCATTTCAAGGACCAAGGGGATTTATCTTTGTTCAGTTTTGCAGATTATGGCTTCCATGCGCAGAAACACCATCCGAGTTAACTTTGTGCAAATACCTGCTCAACTCAAAGAGTTAGCCTCAAGAGTTTCCGAGACTTCTTCATTTATTAAGAGACATGGTCAGCTTCTTAGTTTGGTTACCTCAAAGTTTGATGAGCAGATGATGAGTGTGCTTTTCCAGTTCTTCGATCATGTGCATCATTGCTTCACTTTCCCGGATTATCAGCTAGTTCCCACTTTGGAAGAGTTTTCTCACTTATTGGGCATATCCATCCTTGAGCAGATGCCTTTCACAGGTTTGGAAGATACTCCTAGACCAGAAGACATTGCTTCAGCTCTACATCTGAAATGGGCTGATGTAGTATCTAATTGGGAAACACGAAACGGGGTTGAAGGTTTCTTAGCCAAGTTTCTGATGGATCAAGCTCAGTTATTATGGGATAACTTGGATTTCCAGGCTTTCGAAGACATCTTGGCTCTCTTTATCTACGGGTTGGTTCTCTTCCCGAATCCAGATTCTTTTGTGGATGTAAATGCGGTTAAGATCTTCTTGTCTCGCAATCCGGTGCCTACTCTGCTAGGTGATATCTTGCATGCCCTCTACACTCGTACTGTGTGAAGAAGAGAGACCCTCATGTGTTGCATACCGCTGCTGGCGAGGTGGTTTATTTTGCACCTCCTCAAGTCTGTGTTGAAAAATGAAGAGGGTTTGGGATGGTTTTACAGGTTGATGTCACTTGCCCATACAGACATTCTTTAGAGTTCCAAGGCTATGGAAAACACTGTTGTCATTGATTGTTGTGGGGGATACCCTAATGTCCCGTTGCTTGGAATCAGAGGGGGTATAACCTACAACCCCTGCCTAGATTTACGACAATTTGGTCGTGCTCGGAGAGACGGTCCTCATGAGCTACTTCTTACAGATATTGCCTTTGACTACAAGGAGGACGTTGACGGGAACCTTTGAAGGTTCATACGAGCTTGGGGCATGGTGAATAGGTCTGACCCCCAAGAGCTAGGACCAATAACTTCTCTCCCTATGCAACCTTATCTCCAGTGGGTCCGAGCTCGTGCTCAGAAGCTTGGGATGCCTTATGAAGTTGTGTTGCCAGTGATTGTGGAGCCTACCAACGAAGAAGGAATTCCTTATACAATCCTTTATCCCTACATGCCCACTGATCTTGGGGCATTGAAGAGATCCTGGATTTAGCTGAAAGAAGAGAGGGATACCTACCGGGAAAAGTATCATAAGCAAGAAAGGAAGATCTTGAAGCTCTCCAGGAAACTCGAGAATGAAAGGACGATCAATGACTACGTCAGCACGAAGGGGAAGCGTCCATGGGATTTTTGATTTTGCTTTTTCTAGTTTAGATTTGTTTTCCATTTATTTTTTTGTAACGCCTCAAAGGCATTGTTAAACATTTTTACAAGTTAATCTGATAATGTTTGTTTTATTTTTGTTTTGCAAATTTAAATCTCCCAAAGTCTTTGAAATCATTACAGATGCATCCCATTATCATGCACACCATTACAGGTACCATCACAGGTTTCTCATCTTCTTCGCTGTTTATTTCAGCAGTTATGTCTTCTGATCAAGCTATCAAAGATCTTCAGGTACAGAATGCCCAGTTCCAAGAGATGTTCTTAAGCTTGGCTAAAAGGCAAGAGGATTTGAAAGCTCTCATCCTGAAAGAGAAAGAGAAAGAGAAAGAGAAGAAGAAGAAGAAGAAGAAGAAGAAGGTCGTTCTTCTGAGTATGGGTAAAATGTTTGGGGATAGGCTGAAACAGCAAGTTGATATGTCCCTTTCATCCAAGGAAGAGGAGAACCAAGAAGAAGAAAAGGGCCCCAGTCCTGCCATCTCTGATAATGACACTGATTATGATGAAGAGCAATATCCTCCTGCTGAGGATAGGTACAAACAACTAGAAGACCGTCTGAGTGCTATGGAGATTCAGAGGATACCTGGTCTGGATTTCGGAGAGCTAGGATTAGTATCAGGAGTGGTGATTCCTCATAAGTTCAAAGCTCCAGTTTTTGCTAAGTACGATGGAGTGTCCTGTCCTAAACTCCATCTCCGCTCGTATGTCCAGAAAATTCAACCCCACACTGCTGATAGAAATTTGTGGGTACATTTCTTTCAAGATAGTCTGTCAAGGACTCAGCTTGAATGGTTTTATCAATTGGAAGGAGCCAATGTACGAAATTGGGAGGACCTTGTTGCTGCTTTTTACAAGCAGTATCAATATAACGTCGACCTTGCTCCCACTCGTACTCAGCTTCAGGGTATGTCTATGGGTGCAAGTGAAGGTTTTAAGGACTATGCTCAAAATTGGAGAGATTTGGCTGGAAGAGTCCAACCCCCTTTGTCTGATAGGGAGTTGGTTGACATGTTTCTAGGGACGCTATCTGGTCCATTCTTCAATCATCTGATCGACAGTTCATCATCTGGGTTTACTAAGTTAATTTTGACTGGGGAGAGAGTAGAAGTTGATATCCGAAGTGGTAAGATATAGAAGGATACTTCATCAAGTGCAGTGAAGAAGCCTTTCATCGATAAGAAAGAAGCTAGTGCAGTTTACGGCCCAAGGGGGCAGAGCAGACCTGAACACCGTCAAGCGGTGAATACGGTAGTGATATCAAGACCCGCAGTTGCTCCCTAATGCAACAAGCAACAAAGAATGGAGAGACTGCAGAGACAGTACACTCGGCTCAATATGACCTTGTCTCAAATTCTACCATAATTATTGAAGACCAACCTGGTAACTCTAAGGGAAGCCCCGAAGAATCCCAACACCACATCTCTGCTATATAACCCGAACGCCCGCTGCGCCTATCACTCCGATAGCCCAGGTCATGATACAAACAACTGTTGGGCCTTGAAGAATAAGGTGCAAGATTTGATCGAAGCTAAAGAAATTGAGTTTGACGCTCCGGAGAAGCCCAATGTCATAACTGCTCCCATGCCCAAACATGGCCATAGAGTAAATGCTGTGGATGATGATTTATTTGTGACCTCCGTGGAATAAATATCCACTCCTTTGATGACATTTAAGAAAAATCTATTGTTGGCCGGTTTATTTCTGGGTTGTGGCGAAGGTTGCCACATGTGTTCAGTTCTTCCTACTGATTATCATTTATTGAAATTAGGTGTTCAGCGCCTGACGGATAACAAAGAGATCCTGTTCAAGAAGACTACGATTTTGTTGGTTCCAATTGAAGATGTTGCCATCATAACCATATCCGCCAATCCTTCCAAGGCTTCCTCGAGAAAGCCTGTTAGGATTACATCTATCCCAAGAGTTACTCCGTTAATAATTACTGTCCCTGGTCCTATCCCATACACTTTGGATAAGGATGTCCCTTGGCACTACGATGCAGACGTGTATTACCATGGAGTTAAACAAGACTTGAAGAATGAGGAAGCTGATGCTGATGTCAGCAATATTGTCGGGGCTAGCAAGGTCACTAGAAGCAGAAGACTCTTTTCTCCCGAGATTTCCCCTCTGACTGTTCATAAACCTGTTGTCATTCTATTAATTACTATCCCAATGCCTATTCCAGTTATCACCCCTGTCACCGAGCCATCTGGCACTCGGGGCAAAGAAATCACAGGTGAGCCTGCCCGGACGGGGGCACCTAAGAAGATCATTGTAGAAACCTCTAAGCAGGAGATAGAGGAAATTCTTAAGATTATCAAGAAGAGTGACTACAACGTAGTCGATCAGCTGGGGCAGACCCCGTCTAAAATCTCCATGTTGTCCTTGTTATTATGCTCTGAAGACCATGCAAAGGATTTAATTGCTTTCCTCAAAACTGCGCATGTGCCACAGGAGACTTCAGCTGATCAATTCAAGGATTGCGTAGCTAGCTTGACTGCCGACAATGGGTTGGGTTTCTCAGACGCAGATCTGACTACTAAGGGAAGAAATCACAATGATGCTCTGCACGTCTCGATCGAGTGCAGGGGCACTACCATGGCCCATGTTCTAGTGGATACCGGGTCCTCTTTGAATGTTTTGCCAAAGAAAGGATTAGACCGTCTGGATTGTGAAGGTTTGATTCTGAAGCCGAGTAATATTGTGGTCAGGGCTTTCGACGGGTCAAAACGGATGATGCACGGGGAGGTGGACGTCCCTGTTAAAGTTGGCTCTCAGACTTTTGCATCTACTTTCTATTTGATGGATATCCGACCATCATATTCTTGCCAGCTGGGTCGCCCGTGGATTCATAAGGCTGGGGCAGTGACTTCCATGCTCTATCAAATGTTGAAATATCCGGGAAAGGGGAAGATCGTCACGGTGCAAGGTGAAGAGGAGTATCTGGTGAGTCATCTTAATTCCTTTCTCTATGTGGAGATGGATGAGGAGTTCATCGAAACCCCTTGTCAGAACTTTGAAGAAGTCCCCCAGACTTTGGCGTCAACTGAAGTCGCTACTGACAAACCTCTGATGAAGATGGCTTCCCTCAAGGATGCTAGGGCTGTAATTGAAAAAGGTGGGTGTGCAAATTGGGGTCAGCTCCCTGATTTCACACACAAGACTGACAAGTTTGGTTTGGGCTTTACTACAGAGGCTCAAAGGGCCGTTAGACGCGCGCGGATTGGAAGACCTCCTCTGCATATCAATAATCTGGGAGTTAATGCGATTGAAGATGGCGAAGAAGATTCAGACATTGATAGTTGGATCTACCCTACAACCAATGGAGGATTGAACAACTGGACAGAGAAAGACTTCATACCCGTTTCCTTTATTTCACAGTAATTGACTTTTGTTTTAAATTTGTAATAAACAGTTTGAAACTTTACGGCCTGGTGCCTTGCCTGAGGCACCTTGGTTTTGTTTGTGAGGGCTTATTATTTATCATTTTCATATATCATCAGTAAAGCATTGGACGTTTCTTGCATTACAAACTTTGCGCTCCTTGTTTTTGTTTTTTCTGTTCCTCACTTTATCAAAACAGCTATGCTCTTACACACACTCACGTATCATAATGCAGATCCATATCCACTCTGGATCCCATTAATAACAACTCTGCTACTGCCAGTTATGACTTCGAAAATCTGATCAACCAAGCCGAGGACGAAGGTGAGGACAATTGTGAAGTGCCTGGGGAACTTGCTAGACTGTTACTACAGGAAGAGAGGGCCATACAGCCTCATGAAGAGCCAGTGGAATCAGTGAATTTGGGTACAAAGGAAGACAAGAAAGAGGTCAAGATAGGTGCAAATCTGGAGCCTAATGTTAAACAACGCTTGATACAGATGTTGTGCGACTATGTTGAGATCTTCGCTTGGTCTTATGAATATATGTCTGGTTTAGACACCGACATTGTGGTACACCGCCTGCCAACTAAGGAAGAGTGCCCTCCGGTAAAGTAGAAGGTTCGCCGTATGCGCCCTGAGATGTCTGAGAAAATCAAAGCTGAGGTCATGAAACAGTTTGACGCTGGATTTCTAGATGTCACCTCTTACCCGTAGTGGGTCGCCAACGTTGTTCCGGTGCCCAAGAAAGATGGCAAGGTACGAATATGTGTGGACTATAGAGATCTGAACATGACAAGCCCTAAGGATGATTTCCCGCTTCCTCACATTGATGTTCTGGTCGACAACACCGCGCATCATAAGATCTTCTCCTTTATGGATGGTTTTTCTGGTTACAATCAGATCAAGATGGCTTCCGAAGACATGGAAAAGACAACCTTCGTTACACAGTGGGGCACCTTTTGCTACAAGGTCATGCCATTCGGATTGAAGAATGTCGGGGCAACTTATCAGCGCGCCATGGTCGCTTTGTTCCACAACATGATCCACCATGAGATTGAGGTTTATGTCGATGACATGATCGCAAGGTCCTAAACTGAGGAAGAACACCTTGACCATCTCCAGAAGCTATTTGACAGGTTGAAGATGTACAAGCTAAGGTTAAAACCGAAGAAGTGCACCTTTGGGGTAAGGTCTGGTAAGCTGTTGGGTTTCGTCATCAGTGATAAGGGTATTTAAGTGGACCCTGTAAAGGTGAAAGCTATACAGGAGATGCCGACTCCCCGCACAGAAAAAGAAGTTAGAGGCTTTTTGGGACGTCTGAACCACATCGCCTGATTCATTTCACATATGACCGCTATCTGTGAGTCAATCTTCAAGCTGCTGAAGAAAGATCAAGTGGTAAAATGGAATGATGAATGTTAGACCGCTTTCGAAAGGATCAAGGAATACCTCCAAGAGCCACCTATTCTGATGCCTCCAGTTGAAGGAAGACCGTTGATCTTATAGTTGACAGTACTAGATAATTCAATGGGGTGCGTGCTGGGGTAGCATGACGAGTCTGGCCGAAAAGAGCATGCTATTTACTACCTTAGCAAAAAGTTTACCGACTGTGAGACCCGATACTCACTGCTCGAGAAAACTTGCTGCGCTTTGGCATGGGCTGATCGCCGGCTGAGACAGTATATGCTGATTCACACTACCCTATTGATATCAAAGATGGATCCAATCAAGTATATTTTCGAAAAGCCCGCCTTATCCGGAAGAATAACAAGATGGAAAATGATCTTAATTGAGTATGACATCCAATAAACAACCCAAAAAGAAATCAAGGGGAGTGTGTTGGCGGATCATTTGGCGCATCAGGCCGTGGATGACTACCAATCCATGAATTTCGAGTTCCCGGATGAGAACATCATGTTGGTAACCGACTATGAAGAACCTGGACCGGATAAAGGACCTGAGGAGGGATCCCGATGGTCTATGTATTTTGATGGAGCATCGAACGCGTTGGGAAATGGCATTGGCACCGTGATCATATCTCCTGAAGGCTGTCATACTCCATTCACCGCCCGACTATGTTTCAATTGCACCAACAATATGGCGGAGTATGAAGCGTGCATCATGGGTCTTCGAGCTGCTATTGACCTAAGGATTAAGTTCTTGAGTGTGTTCGGAGATTCTGCTTTAGTGATCAGTCAGATCAAAGGCGAGTGGGATACGAAGCATCCCAATCTTATTCCTTACAAGGAGTATGTTCTGACATTGCTCCCACACTTCGAGGAGATAACCTTTGAAAACTTCCCAAGAGAGGAGAATCAGCTGGCGGACGCGTTAGCTACCATGTCTTCTATGTTCAAAGTCAGGTGGGACAATGAAGCTCCCCAGATTACCATCGAGAGGTTGGACGAACCCGCACATTGCTGTGACATTGAGACTGAAGAGGTAGCAGATAAACCTTGGTTTCACGATGTAAAGAGGTATCTTGAGGCTCAAGAATACCCCGAGGGTGCATCTGTTAATGATAAGAAGTTCTTGAGAAGGTTCGCTGTGAAGTTCTTCATCAGTAATAGGATCCTTTACAAGCATAACCATGATTCAACCTTACTGCGGTGTGTAGACAAAAGCGAGGCAGAAAGGGTCATGGCAGAGTTACATGAAGGTACCTTCGGAACTCATTCCAGTGGACATACCATGGTAAATAAGATCCTACGGGCAGGATACTATTGGTCCACTATGGAAGCCGATTGCTATCAGCATTCTCGGACCTGTCATAAGTGCCAAATCTATGCTGATAAGGTGCATGTACCTCCAGTTCCTCTGAATGTCTTGACAGCTCCTTGGCCCTTTGCAATGTGGGGCATCGACATGATCGGCGAGATCAGACCTACTGCGTCTAACGGGTATCGTTTCATTCTGGTAGCTATTGATTACTTTACAAAGTGGGTTGAAGCAGCTTCCTTTGATACAGTAACCAAGAACATCGTAGCACGGTTTATCCGACACAATCTGATCTGTCGATACGGTGTACTAGAGAGGATCATTATGGACAATGGTACAAATCTCAACAACACAGTGATCACCGAGCTCTGCAAACAGTTCAAGATACAACATCACAACTCTTCTCCCTACCGGCCGAAGATGAATGGGGCTGTTGAAGCAGCTAATAAGAATATCAAGAAGATTATGCATAAGATGACGGTGATGTACAAAGACTAGCACAAGATGTTACCATTCACTCTCCATGGGTATCGTACCTCAGCACGGACTTCGACAGGGGAAACACCCTACTCTTTGGTGTATGGTATGGAAGCGGTCTTACCCATTGAGGTCCAGATACCTCTCCCCGGATTATGAAGGATGCAGATTTGAGCGAAGATGATTGGATCCAGACCCGACTTGATCAACTGAATCTAATCGACGAAAAGAGACTTACTGCTATTTGCCATGGTCAGACGTATCAAAAGCGAATGATCAAGGCATTTAACAAGAAAGTCAGACGACAAGAGTATCAAGTTGGGGATCTGGTGATCAAACGCATCATACTGCCACAAGGTGATCCCATGGGCAAATGGACCCCTACGTATGAAGGGCCATTTGTGGTTAAGAACATTTTCTCAGGAGGAGCTATGATTCTAACCACCATGGATGGTGACGACCTTCCTCACCCTGTCAATACAGACATAATGAAAAGATACTACGCATAATCAAAGACCCGCTAGGTTGACATGCCTAGGCAAAAATAAGGGCTTCCCGGCGAACCAAAAGGGTTCGGCCAAAAATAAGGGATGAAATGAAAAAAACTGTACACCCGACAAGTCGAAAACCTAAAAAGGCGGCTTGGGCAAAAAAGGGTATCCCGGTGGACTGAAAACCCGAAAGGACGGTCCAGGCAAAAATTAGGGATCAAAGCGTAACACTATGTCTCATTGGATCATCTTGCAACCAGACTTCGGTATCGACTATCAATTTCAGATGACGCCAATCAATCTGATCTACCTTCAACCAAGTAGCAAAGTGATGAGATGCTCGAAGATATAAGGGCAATAGCAGAGTTGGAACCCAGTGGGATTGTTTCACATAACTGTTTTTCTTTCTTTTTGTAAAAATTCTGTTCGGCGGCGTTCTCTTACTAGGACGTTAACCTCTTGTACAAAACACCTATTACAGGCCAACTTCAAAAATCAATACAATTCATTTTCACAAAGAAATTTCAAATTGTTTTTCATTTTTTTTTGTTTTGTTTTGTAAGAACGTCCAATGTTTCATTTTGATATATGCATTTGACAATTATTGCTGCTCACAAAGTATTTACGTGCGAAATAAAAGACAATTACTCGTAATTCCAGGAACAGGGGAAAACAAGAAGTGTCCAAACCTTACAGTTGCTCTACCCACCAGGTACATGGATAGGGTCAGCTTGAGAAAATGACTAACGACACATACACTCCCAGCAGAGTAGGAGGTGTATGAAGACAGTGGTGTTAGCTCTCCCCAACCGAAGTTCATAATCACGAATAAGTCGGCAAAATTCTCCCTAAGCAGAGTTCATCTATCACCAGCAAACAGAAGATTATCCCCAGTGAAGTTTATTTCTTCCACAGACAGAAACTCAATCCCTGACAGGATTCATTATCACCAGCAACGATAATTCATTCCCAGTTGAGTTTGTTTCTCCAAATCAGCAAATATTCTTGCAGAGCATCTCTCTTCCCCACAGAGTCATTCTCTCGCCAATTTATTCTCAAATCATCTTCGGTCGTTACCCCTAGCGAGAACGAGGAACTCAGCTCCTTGTACTCTCCAGCAGCAATCCGAGATTTATTTTCCCCAGTTAGAAAACATTATGAGAACATTTGCATATCCATACATCATAGCATGCGCATACGCATCATACAACACAATCTCATTTATTTTGAGAGCATCATTACTCAATACATTTCATACATCATGACATTACATACGACTAACTCTTTACCTTTCAGGAAAATATACAATCAAATTCTCACAAGTTGTCTCTGGTTCAGTCAAATCGGTGCTAAGATTTCTGTTCCAGTTCAAGCTATGAAGCCCAAATTCGACCGAATAGTATCTTGATTTCTCTATCATATCGTGAAGCCCGGGGAACGACCGGATAACAGTACCAAAAATACTACGAAGCCTGGAATAAACCAAATAGTGGTATATCCCTAATTCAAAGCTATGAAGCCCGGAAATCAACCGAAAAATAGTTGAATCCCCAACAAGTTACTGTGAAGCCTGGAAATCGACCAGATAGCAGTACAAGACACCATGAAGCCTGGAATCAACCAGATAGTGGTATGTCATGAACACAAGCCGTGAAGCCCGGATAACAGCTTAGCAAGTTATTGTGAAGCCTGGATTATGACCAGATAGCAATACAAGGTACCATGAAGCCTGGACTCGACCAGATAATGGTATAAGACATTGTGAAGCCTAGATTACGACCAGATAGCAGCCAAAGAATACTATGAAGCCTGGAATCGACCAGATAGTGGTATATCTTTAATGCAAGTTATGAAGCCCAAATTCGACCGGATAATATCTTGATTTCTCCAAACACCATGAAGCCTGGACTCGACCAGATAATGGTATAGGACACCGTGAAGCCTGGATTACGACTAGATAGCGGCAAAGGATACTGGAGCCTGGGATACGAACGGATAACAGTATAAGGTATTGCGAAGCTCGGAATTCGACCGAATAACAGTTTACCCGGCCAATTACTAAAGAAGCCCGGAATCGACTGGATATTAGTACACCTTAAATTCAAGTTGAAGCCCGGATACGACCGGATAACAACTTAATTCCTTCTGAAGCCTGGAGCACGACCAGATAAGAAGTGAGAAATTGCGAAGCCTGGATTACGACCGGATAACAAGTTTAATCTCATCCCCCAGTAAGTCACAGTGAAGCCTGGAGCACGACCAGATAGCAGTCGGTCTTATTTTCCTCAGCAAATCACTATGAAGCCTAGAACACGACCAAATAACAGTTCATTTGCACCTCCTCGACTAAGAGATAATTCCCCAGTAGAATAACGGACGATTGAAGCTCCTAAAATTCTACTTTTACCAAGATAGAGACTAACACTCCCCAGCTTAGTCCTCCTCGACAACAGATATACGAGCTCTCGCAAAGGAATCTCTTATGCGATCGATACTTCTTCTGATGGTATCTTTAAGCCCATCGTCCGACACCAACCTCCAAATGGCATCTATAAGCCTATTCCCGACATCGCAAGACGGATACCACTTCATGTGAGTGTAAAATTTCTGGGCACTCTAGTGTTCAATCATCTTCCACCTTCGAATCACGAAAGGTAGACAAGCTAATCTACATCCTCAGGTTTAAGAAGATTGAACAGGGGCAACTGTTGTACCCCAAAATTTTTCCTCCCATATTTCTCAATACATTTCAAGTGAGGTCTTCAAATTGCTCAAGGAAGTCCAAAGATTGACCAGACAAACTCTCTCCTAAGGTAGTCTACCCCAAATTAGGGTTTCAGTTTGCATCAAGATGTTTGAATCAAAAGGGTCCCAAATGCTCACTATCATCCTAATATGTTCACAAGATCATTCATGTCAAGTTTCAATCCATACAGAGAAAGTTTGCTCAGTCAATTGTTCAAAGGCCTGAAAATCGATTGTGCTAGGGCAAAAGTCAACTGTGTCCTACATACAGTCAAACATCAAGATTTTTGGTAAACATTCTCATTTTGAAGTATTATTCATCATTTTATCAAGGTTTGATCATGGTTCATCAAGGATTGCTCATAATTCATCAAAACCCAAAAGTTGTTAAATTAGTGTTTTGTAGGAAAAGTCAACTCAACTTTGACCAAGCATAACTTTCTCATACTTTATCAAAAATGACCCATCCAAAGCTCATTTTGAAGAGGATGCAAATACCTACAATTAATCTTCATCTCCCAAGTTCAAAATATGCACTCACAAGAAGACATAAATTTGGACATTATATGTCATTTTGAAAAGTCAATAAAAACACCTTTTTTGTCAAAGCTTCATACATGAACATGGAAGACTCAATTGAGATGAGACCAAAAGGGTTGCTTAGAGGACATCTTAAGATTTATAAAAAGTCCAAAAACACATCTCTAGGGTCAAAATTGAAGGAGTTATGCATTGGTGAAGTTGACCCTTTTTGCAAAATTGCCAAAAGTCAAATGTGGCCAAAATTGCAATTTTTGTCAAATGGGCCTAATTTTTTGTGCTTGCATTGAGTTTGTAACATAATCCACGGCCCATGGTCCTTCCCACTTGTCTTTATTTTATTTTTATAATTTATTTTGATTTTTATTTCAATTAAATTAAATTAAATCAAAATAAAATCATGAAAATATTAAAACTAATCAAAGCTTGAGATTTTGTGCATGTTTAGGTCTCTTATACAGCCGGGAAGAGAATCAAACCGTGCAAGCTTCATTTGGACACAAAAAGATTGAATTTGGCTTGATTTGGGAAGATTGGCATAAGGATCAAATCTTGATTCAATCACCTTAATTGAAAAAGATTTGAAGCAAGTTTGTAACCTAATTCATTCTAGGGTACATATAGAGTATCTGCAGACCAAAAACAGGGGAGGAGGCGTGTAAAAGAGAGAATAGATTGCAAAAAAAACTCAAGAAAAGTGTAAACTGATTTTCAGAATTCAGGATATCTCAGGCCATTCTAAGCATCCCAAACATTTGCTGGACATCCTAGGAACGCGTTTCAACCATTTACAAGCTTTCCCACGTTCAGAATTGCACTGTAAGTAGCACATGATTTCCATACTTTCTTAAGTTCGAATATCATAATTCTGGCATATTTAGCATGATTCATTGATATATTCTTGATCCTTGAGTTATTTGCAAGCTATTGATTATACCTAATTGCGTCTTTACTGACTATACCACGAGTTGCCATAGTTAGGGTTCTTGCTTCGTTTTTGGGGGTTATGTGTACAGGAGCAATTGGCCCTAATGGAGGAGACCGCTGTGATCAGCGGGTCAAACCTAGTTGATCCATGGTCTTGGATTATTTATATTGCTTGTATGCAGTTTCTAAAATGTACAGGGTTATAGTTACAGCGTCATGTCTGTAGGTAAAGGTTCAGAGTTTTAAACAACAGATCCAGGGAAGAAGACGATGACATGTCACATTTTACTTACCGATTTAAATTCTGGCGCGTTTATTCTGGCCAGAAGCCTGTAGTTCTGATCTATTTGTTTGCTTCTATTGTATTGATAAACTAACACCCAACGCAGTTGGCCAGCAGAAGGAAGTCAGAAGCTCATGATTCTGGATTCAATCCCAGGCGTGAGTGTTGTACCCCAAAATTTGCCCTCCCATATTCTTCAAGAATTGCAAAGAGCATGCTTCAAAATCTCCCCAAGGGTTGCACAGTTCAAGGGCCTCCTAACAGTCAAAAACTAGGGTTTGTGTTTATTTTCTTTTTCTATCTTTTTTATTATTTGTTTAATTTAATTATTTCCTCTTAAAACTTTAAATTAATATTTTCATAAAACATAAAAAATAATAAAAATCAGAAAGTCATAAAAATTAAAATATATTTCATTTAATGTTATTTTTTGTAAAAAAGTCTTATTAATTAATTAGTTTTTAATCTAGGATTAACTTGAACATTTTCTTAATAAACTTAAAAAATTCGTAGAATTAGGTTTTAATTACTTTTATCTTTTTCTTTTCTTTTATCATTATTAATTATTAATCACTATTTTGTAAATAAATTTGAATTAATTAATTAGACTAACTTTAGGTTTAATTTTCATATTTTCTTAATAAATTAAAATAGTTAGAATTAGGTTTAAATTCAATTATTTCTCATTAAAATTCCATAAATATCAAAAAACTCCAAAAAATATTTTCTTTTTACTTTAATTTAATTAATTTGTTAATCATAATTTAATTTCATTAAAAAGGGTCCAACGCCCTCGCATTCGATCGTAATTCCAATTCGCGCGTTTATTTTATTTCCTCCTTTTATGTAATTCTCCCAAAGCCATGTAAATTCGATATTTATATTTCTCGCACTTTACTTTATTTTATGTCAAATCGGGTCCTGGATTTAATTTGGCGATGTGGACCCGCGCCTTTGTAATAGTTTAGGAACTTTATATTTCTCGCAACTTTTTAACTGCTAATAAATTGCATGCAATAATGAATGTCAAAATAAAAATGAACGCGTAGATCACCCATGACATGGACAAGATAAATGTAAATGAACATGACACACAAATCACACACCACCCCTAGGGTACGCTTCACTGTTGCCTTGCCTCTCGAAAGGTGATCGTCGAGTAGAGGATGTTTTAGTAAGTCCTCATGATCCGGGAACCTGGCATGAGGGTAGCTTCTAAGGTATCTTCCTATTGCTCCGATGATCACCATGTCCCGAACCTTCGAATTGACCCGAACACCTCCAACGGTGGTGCTACCTACCTCTCAATGGTGGGATGACACTACTTTAAGGACATTTACACAGACGAATTCCTTAGGGTAGGTAGACGACTCTAGATACTTGCTCTAATTTCAAAACAAATCAAAAATACTTTTCACACCAACACCTTTTCAAAAAGCTTTCGAAAGCAATTTTTCAAACACTCTTGAGGACCGATACAAGAGTCGAACTGGAATTTTCAAAGAAACTTTTTAAAACCCACAATTGAAAAGCAAACATACCTTTTGAAAACACAATGAGCAAGTATCTAAGAGCCCATGGATAACCATGGATAGAAAGGGTGCTAACACCTTCCCTTTCTATAACCTACCTCCCGAACCGAGAGCAATCTCTATAAGGAATTTTTCTGTGCTTTTGTCCTTTCCATTTGGAGAAAATAAAAGACGGTGGCGACTCTTGCTTCCGCGACATTTCGTGAACCAGCGTTAAACAGTCAGTTCCAGATCCACCGATCACAGTGAGCTTTTGGCATTTCCCCCCTTATATTCACTAGATCCAGCGCTTACAGTTTCTGAGGATCATCTTCTAGACACATCAACCAGGACCAGATCAAGCATCCTCTGGTCATGATCTGCTGGATCCACCCGCTAGGAGCAGGCCCAATACCATCATCCTCTGATCACCATCCTCTAGACCATCATCCTCTGATCACCATCCTCTGGACCATCATCCTATGATCACCATCCTCTGGACCATCATCCTCTGATCAGAGCCGCTGACAGCAGACCCTTGGGTTATTTCTTTTTTTTTTTTTACCTTTCTTTAGTTATTCTTTTTTTATTTATTTTTATTATCAACACCAAAATCACCTCTTTACCAAAAAAAAAACAAAAAAAAAATCAATTGTCACAAAATCTAGAATTAGGTTTTTTTTTTATTCTAGCAAATTAACTTAATATTTAATTTTAGGGTAATTCTAACCTTTTCATAAATAATTTAAAATCAATTAGACAATTAGGTTTTGTTCCTGATTATGTTTTTATTTCTTTGCATAAAATAACAAAATACAAAAATAGGTCAAATTAATTATTTTTCTTAATTTAAATTAATTAGTAATTAGGTTTATATTTATTTAATTAAAACCTTATTTTCTCGAAATAATCAAAAACAACAAAAATATGATTTTTCTTTTAATTAGGTTTAGACGGGGTCAAAACCCTAATTTCTCTCGTTCTCGATTCATTGCGCGCGCTTTATTATTTTTACCATATTAATGTAACTGCTCACGGTATGTAATAGTTTAATTAGGATTTTCTTTTATTTATCGTTTTACGGGTTTTTGGCTATGTAATTAATCCCTCTCCCCGAAGCCTTGTAATAGCGTAGTTTTATTTCTCGCATTTTTTATTTTCGCAAATATTAACTGTTAGATGTATGATAATAGGATTGCACGACAAGACTGTATGTTAATTTTAAAATGGTTAGCAAACCCTAAATGTGCAAAGATAATAACTGAAATCAAATCACTCGCACATGCGCACTCTTAGGGTATACTCTCACTTCGGTTGCCTTTGGTAAACGATCATTAAGTATAGGGTGTTTTAGTGGTCGCTCTCTTGTCTAAACAAAGATCAAATATCCCGTTCGAAAATGTTGCCTCGGAAATGTTGCCTCGGAGATGTTGCCTCGAATATGATCTTAAGACACTAGGGTTATTACTAAGACGTCCTAACATTGCTTTAGTGATTGTACGTCCCTTTCGAATTGAACCTTACAAACTCCAACGACGGTGCTACCTACTCACTAATAGTGGGATAGCACTGTCTAAAGAAAACAAGAATAGAAACATTATTTTTTTCGAGTAGGTAGATGCTAGTAGGTACTTGCTCAAAAACAAACTTTTCCGCACTTACACACTTTTCAAACAAGTTTTCAAAAATACAACTTCGTAACACTCTTGAGGACTGATACAAGGGTTAAAACGAAGTAAAACAAAAAAACTTTTCAAAACACACAAATACGAAAGCAATTTTTTAAAATGATGAGCAAGTACCTAAGAGCCCGTGGACAACCACAGATAGAGAGGGTGCTAATACCTTCCCTTTCTATAATCTACCTCCCGTACTCAAAATCTCGAAAAAGGAATTTTTCTGTGCTTTTTTTCCTTTCCAGTTGGATAAAATAAAAGTCGGTGGCGACTCTTGCTTACCGCGACATTTTGCAAACACAAACGCAAAACACAAACCAGTATTTTCCTAAAACAGTCTGGTTCTGCCACCGTATCACACTCTCCCTTCCAACCTGAACCCTTTTAGCAACAACTTCCACATAAGATCTATTCCCACTCTGGGAATACGGTCCTGACTCGTTGCGATACACACACGCCTGTCTACGAAAACCTTCCCACGACTAACCTCGCCCCTACTTTGAACCAAGTCTGGAAATTTCTTCCTCTCAAATCTTGGATGTTTGCATGAGTTTTCTTCCCCAGAATTTTTACACTGTCCACCTTACCGCCATAATCCTTGCATCTTCTACCTCCACAAACCTTACGAATCCAAATTTCTTCCTGATTTTATTTTTTCTCGGAGAAATAGATACCTCTACCACTTTCCCAATACAACCAAACAAATTGAAGAAATCCTCTGCCTTATAATCTTCTGAAAATTCAGAGAAATAAATCAATATTACTTCGATAGAATTGAAGTCTCCCAAACCTTTGCTCTTTAGAAAGATGTCTCATCTTAGAACCCAACTCCTGAAAGCCTTCTTCCTTACCTCCACCCAGCCTTCTCTCCAGTAAGGAAGCCCACTGTTGCTGGAAGCCACCGAATCCTAAGCCCCTTCTTGAGAGAGGTTAGAGAACGAAGAGATGTTACGCTCTGTGTTGTTGTATTTGTTTTGTGGGTTATGTGTTTTTTTTCTCGTTAGATTTTATTTATATATTTAGTAGTCTTTTAAACATTTCTTGTACTTTTAGATTATTTGTACTTATAAGCGTACTTTTAAATAAATTTCAAAAATAATAATTAATGTATTGAAATTAGAACATTTAAAGTTATTGTTAAAATTTTTAAATATTAATATTAATTTTTGAAAATTTAAATATAATTTTGTCATTTATATATAATAAATATTATATATTTGTGTATCTTAATTAATATATAATATAATATATTACTTATTTACTCATATTTTCTCTAATAAATAATTAAAAATATTATTGATTATTGTCAAAAAGGTTTTTTTTTTAATAAAAAGCTATTTAAATTTATTTTATTACTTTTAAAATTTTAATTATTTTTATATATTTATTAAGTTTAAACTAATTTCAAAAAAATATACTTGTTTATATGAATTATATGCGTGCGTGTCAAAGATGTGAAATAATAAAATAATATTTTTTATTATGTGTTAATCAAATAAAAGAATATTCCTTCCGTCCTAAAATATAAGAGAAAAATTTAATATTTATTTTTTTAAAGGTAAAATTAAATACAAATTGAATTTAATTTATCCTTTCTCATCTTTTCTATAATCAATAACCAATTAAAATTATTTTTACATTTTTCTATGTATTTTTTTCAAAAAAAAAATCATAAATCAAATTATTATACTTTTATTTTAGGACGGAGGAAGTATATGATACGATGTTATTATTATATTGTATAAATATTCAACTTATATTTTCTGTTTATCCTTTTATGTGTATCAAACATATAATGATTTGATAATTATGATTAATTAATTGTTTAAAAACATTCTTACAATGTTGATACATATAAGTTAGATCTTATTTTGAATATTTGTTTGAAATTTTTTAACAAATATATATATTTTTAGTAATAAATTTAGTAAGTATTAAACTTTGTTTTCTTTAAAAAAAATATAATATAGTAAAAAATTATAACAAAAAATATAATAAAAAACACATTAATAACTTACTAAAACTTTTTACTTAATTAATCTCTTATTATGGTTTGATTTTTGTAGAGTATACAAAAAATTAATAGTTTTTTTTAATAAGTGCAAATTATTTAATAAAAATAGAAAAATAAAAAGGATGAGAAGACATAAAACATAATCCATTAATAACAAAAGTTATAATGGACATGTCCAACCTATTCCTTAAAAACTTTGAAAATAGGAAGTGAATCATACAAAATTTCATAGCCTATGTTTTGAATTCTAAAAAAATCACATTATTAATGCACTGGTTAATAAAAACTAACAATAATAACATCTCAAAAATCATGGTGGAAGAGGTGTTAAACGTGAGGTGGCAGTGGCTCGTTTTGTTTTCAAACACACATAATCAAAAAAAAAAAAAGCATTGCTTAATTATAAAAATATAAGATATTTTGAATTTAAAGAAATATATATTATGTAAAATATTCTTCTATTTAATTATTTAAAATAAATATATAAGTTAGATTTTATTTTAAATATATATTTGAAATATATAACAAATATATATTTTTAGTAATAAAAAAAAGTAAGTATTAAACTTTGTTTTATTTTAAAAATATACGTATTTAACAAAAATATCATTATTGTACATTATAATTAAAAAAGCACATTAATAACTTACTAAAACTTTTTATTTAAGTAATCCCTATAATATGTTTTGATTTTTGTAAAGTATACAGAAAAATAATAGTTTTTCTTAATAAGGGCAAATTATTGAATAAAAATAAAATAATAAAGAGGACGGAAAGACATAAAATATAACCCATTAAAAAACTAACGAAATTTATAGTGGACATCCAATCTATTTTTAAAAAAAATTTAAAAATATAAATAAGAAGTGAATCACACAAAGTATTATAATCTATGTTCTCAAGTCTAAAAAACCACAGTATTAACGTGCGATTAGTAAAAGCTAATAATAGTAGCATCTCAAAAATCATGGTGGAAGGGGTGTGAAACGTGAGATGTTGGTGGTTGCCTTGTTTCAAAACACATATATAGTCAAAAAAAAAAAAAATGCATTGTCTAATCCTCTGCACATATATTTCTCTTTTTAAAAATGTGAAATATCTTGAATATAAAGAAACATATATTGTTTAAAGTATTTTTTCATTTAATTAAATAATGATAAGGGACAATATTTAAATTAGAAAATACACAGATCATCAGCATTGGGTTAGTTTGAAGGTATAGTTTTTTCTAATTCCTCTTGTTAGCATATTCGATATCAATTATAATTCTATGCAATTCAATTTGAAATGAGGTGAAAACTCCAATCATAGTGAGAAAGATCTCAAGAATGTTTCTAAAGTTTTTCTAATTATGCCATCAACAGTTGATATTACAATAGTTGATATTTCAGGATTTTCATTTGAAATTCTATTCGTTTTTCACTTAATCTAATTATGACTAATAAAGTACGGATTAACTTGTATGATTCTTGGCGCGTAAGGAGATTAACATTTGATGTTAAAGCATTTAATAATTATAAACTCTTGAATTGAAGACCCGGGTTCCCCTCAAAAGAAGTAGATGCCATAAAGACCAATTGTTTACCTCATTCATTCATTTAAAAGTTATTTAAAAGTTATTGGAGATCACGTTAGCACTCCAACACCTAAGTCAATTATAGAGTCCAAAATAAGTGTAGTGAAAAAGTGGAGATCAGAAAAAGTATCTTGAATCTCATGTGTGATGAGTATATATGTTGGATAATTTTAATTGGATTGTGTGTGGTTCGCCCCTCACATTGAGTCTTTGACCGACCCAAAGCACTTGCCCCCAAGGCTTGCCGGGTGTTTTCTAGCCAGGAAGTCTTCCAAAGTCGTGGCCGCCATTTAATTATCACGTCCAATCATAAAGTGAAGTAGGAAGGTCATAAAGCAGTTAAAGAATTAGTGGAGAACAAGTGCATTAAGTGTATTTCCCATCATTAAAACGTCTCGTCAGATTTTCGGGTGCGTGGCTTTAGGCTCGCAGGTTAGGACATGATTTTCCCACCTAGGGCATTTGAGTACGTCTGAATTACTTGTATTTAAAAGGAGCAGTTGATCTATCACCCTTAGATTTCCTCTCCACTTATGATCTAGGTTGTTAATTTTCTATTTATTTCATTATAAAAGGTTGGCCCCTTTCATACGTTTCTATTGCTTTGTTATCATTCATAGTAAGCTCTTCTTCCTTGAGTTCACTCTTCTGTTAGTGCGTTTCTACAACTTTAGCCATTTGACATCTTATCACAACGAATCGTTCTTTCTTCGCGTCTTCTCTTCCCAGAGTACATCTTCATCTTCCTTGGGTATCACCTTATCTAAGATGGCAGAGCATAAGACTGATTTATTTATTTAGTCTCATGAGAAAGACTATCCCCATAGGCGTTCTAGGGTTTAAGGCCCCTTTTAGCATTGCTCTACCACCTATGATCATGATGATTCATTTTATGACAGAGACAAATATGGTTCAACTCGAGGACTTGATGTAGCCGAGTGATGCTTATTAATATTCGTGGGTATATCATGCGTACTGTTGTAATTGGATTTTAAATCGAGTCGCCACTACTAGTTTTTATCCTAAGGAAGAGAATCTAATAGGAAACCCTAATTTTGTACATATAGATTATAGGTTCTTACTTCGTTTAGACGAAGGGAAGGTGTTAGGCACCCCCCATCTACCTTGTTCACAAGGATACCCGGGTTTAGATTTTAAAGGTTTAGGGTAAGGGTTTTGATTTTTTAATTGGGGAACTCGCCACGATTTCAGTCGTATACCTACGTATCCTCTTATGAGGAATCAAAGTCCCAATTCATACTTCGTATGGGTTTGTGTTTTTCATGGATTATGAAGACATTTTAATTATCCTTGTATTTAGCCCGAGTGTGTAAATAGCGGAGATTTTGGGCGAAGCGCGCAGTTAATTAAAATATATTCGTAATCCTTTTCGAAAATTAATTGTTGAGTCAGTTTGATTATGAAAAATAGTTTGTTGTTGGTTGAATATTTTTTAAGGTATTAATTATAGAAAATATCTTATTTAAATGCACGATTAAAAAATAATTTAATGCAATAAATAAAATATATTTGAATGAGTTGAAAAATAATGCTTGAATAATAATAATAATAATAATAATAATAATAATAATTTAAAAAAAAATATATATATATATATATATATATATATATATATATATATATATATATATATATATATATATATATATATATATATATATATATATATATATATATATATATATATGAAAAATAATGCAAATATACTTTATTTTCTAATTTTTTATTACATTTTCCTTTTTGAAAATATGTTATGCAAAATATACTTTTTTTATAAATATTAAATATTATTATTTTTTATATATAATACATATTTAGAAATTAATACATATATATATATATATATATATATATATATATATATATATATATATATATATATATATATATATATATATATATATATATATATATATATATATATATATATATATATATATATATATTAGTATATTTAGGTTAAAATACAAAAATACCTATATTTTTATTTTATTAATATTTGACATAAAAAAAAAATACTTTTTTATAAATATACTTCATTTTATTTTATTTTTGTACATAATAAATAAATACTTGTATAAATTAAATAATATATATATTACTTAATAAAAATTAGGGTTTCACCCTTAAAATACAAAAACTCCAAAAATAATACTTTTTTTAATTTTATTTATTTGACATAAATAATACTTTTTTTCATACATATAAAAACCTTTTTTTTTTGCATTTTGCATCTTTATTTTATTTTCCATTTAATTTATGCAATCAATTATCTTGTAAATATTCCCAAAATTGATGTAATAGCTAGGTTTAATTTCCTTGTCTAAATATCCCCCCATTTGAACATTTGTACCCCCTTCCCATATTGTGTTGTAATAGTGTAGGAATTTTACTTTTCGTACTTTAAACGCTTTCTAAATATACCATGCTAGAATTAGGGTTTGTATGCAAATAAAACGAACAAAAATAGCTTGACCTAATTTCAAGATAAACAAGCATGAAAATGGACAACATATATCACACTTGCACCCCTAGGGTATTCCACTTGTTGCCTTCAAATAAATAGGCCATATTTCATGTTAGGTTTCTTTGGGTAAAACAAACAATCAAATGATCATAGTCCCTCGATGACGCTTTCGAAAAGTTGCCTAAAATGATCAAGTCCCTTTCAAAGAGAAATTGCCCAAAGATACTTAGCACTATTGCAATTATGGTCTAAACGATGACCCGCGCCCGTCCCTTTCACCTCCTAATACAAGATTGTCCACCCAATGCAATGGTGGAACAAAATTGTCAAAAGGGTTAAAACATAACAAAAATCTTTGAGAACTTTAGGGTAGATAGCTCTTAAGTACTTGTCAACTTGCAAAACAAAACACTTGCCTATTTTCAAACCACACTTCACAAACACTTTCAAAACAAACTTTCAAAAACCTTGGAACATCTTTTCAAAAAGACAAACACCTTTTGTAAAACATTCGAGTAAAGAATTGTTACAAGGGTAGCCTATACAAGGCATCTTTTTCAAAACATTTTCAAAACCACACACTAAGCACCATTTCAAACAATTGAAAACCAAGGCAAGTTGATCTAAGCAAGTACCTAAGAGCCCATGGATAACCATGGATAGAAAGGGTGCTAATACCTTCCCTTTCTATAATCTATTCCCCGAACCCAAGAAAAATCTCAAAGGTTTTTGCTGTGCTTTTTAAACCTTTCCTTAGGATAAAATAAAAAGTCGGTGGCGACTCTTGCTCAACCGAAACATTTGCGAAAACAAACGCAAAACCATAGTCAGTTCTCCCACCGTATCACACACAGATATTAAAACCCTTAATCATAACCTGGGGCAGGGTAGTTTTCTCAGTTAATTCAGAGGCGCATTCAGTCACAATCTGCCGTTTCGTACACAATGAATGGCATCAAAGACCGTCCTTCCGAAACAAAAGACAGTGATGGTTCCCTATAATCATCAAGACAGACAGTCATTATCTCTCGAAATAAAAGCCCATTAAGTCAAAACCTATGAAAGAGACTTAAGAAAAAACACTGGGGTATCCCGCTGACTGTAATCACAAAAAGAAATAGTTCATGCAAAAGACATGGATAATAAAATAAAAAAGAAAGAGGTCCTACAAACCCTCAACAAAAAAGAAATGACAACCTATTCAAAATAAACTGTCAGTATCCGAACCATCACTGGAATATCATAGAAAAGACTCAAACGGGATCTAAATGCACAATTAGCTGAGTTTAGGATCGAAGAACATCACGAAGAACGGGTGGGTACAAATAAAATTTGAGCCTTTATCCTTTGTTTCTTAAACCGTGAAACAGGCCACCTTATAACCCTTAAAAGTCCTAGCTGAAGCATGGGTTAGTTCAAAAGCATACTATTACAAAAGGTATCCTGACTCCTGAAGGTCCATTACAAATCCTGAGTTGATATCACATCTTTGCAAAATTCTATTTTTTCTAAAAAAAACTGCATTTTCAAAACTTCAAGACAGACGTAAGCTTTGCATTCTTAAAATAACATTGTTTGCATTAACTATTTGTTCAACAGCATAGAAATTCGCATGACGAATATCTAGTGAACAAAAACCTTCTCAATAAAAAAGATCACCTCAAGTGGAAAAACACTTCCAACCAAGGAGCACGACATGATCATTGTCCATCATCTGGGGCAGTCAAGTCAAGATTCAAGGAATCTCTCAAAGATGCCAAATAGCCAGGGACAGATCTCCATCTGAATCACTTGGGGTAATTGAGCATGAATTCTAGCAACGAATCATGTACGATCAAACAAACATCTTCTGGTAGTGTGGCAACACAACACTACCGATAGTGACAACTCCCTACACCCTGAGAGCGTGGACATAGTCAGAAAATACTGTGCATGAACAAAGACCTGCTAGGTTGACTGGCCTAGGAAAAAATAAGGGCATCCCGGCGAACCAAAAGGGCTCGGGCAAAAATTAGGGATAAAAACAAAAAAGATATGTACACCCAGCAAGCCGAAAACCTGAAAAGGCGGCTTGGGAAAAAAAGGGTATCCCGGTGGACTGAAAATCTGAAAAGACAGTCCATGAAAAAGTTAGGGATTAAAACGTATGACTATGTCCCGTCATTTCGTCACTTGCCTATCAGTAGAAGACTTGTCATTTCAATCAGAAGTTACCAAGCACCTCATAAGTTGGGATAACACTCAATCCACCAAGCCTCCGCAGGAACTTTCTCCAACAGATACAGGGGCAGAAACGTCTTGATGCGAAGTCACTGCTACGTCCTCAGCATACGTCCTAGTAACATCTACACTCCCAACAGAGTAGAGGCAACCAAATTTTTGATCTCTGCCTCCCCAAACAGGAGTTACTTTCCCCAACCAAGCTCTTTCGGAGAGCCGACGTCTATATTCCCCAACCAAATTTTGTAATCGCAAGCGGTTCATAAAGTTTTCTCCCGAATAGAGTTTATTTCTCTGAATACAGAAGCTCAATCCCCGACAAAGTTTATCCCTTCAACTATGGAAGCTTCTCTCTCCAACAGAATTATTCCCCCGCAGAGTTGTTCTCAAGCAGAGTCTGTCCTCAGCAGAATATCCATAAACAAGGGGCAAATCTCCAGCATAGTCATCTCCGGTTCACCATCTCCAGCGAAAGTAGAAGAACCACTTTTTCTATGACAGTCAGGAACTCAATTTCCATTACTCTCCAACAGCAGTCAGGGTTTTATTTTCCCAAACTCTGACGTGCCACAATAGCATTTCATGTTCATATATTATGACGTACGCATACATATTTCATACGGCATAATCTCATTTATTTTGAGAACATCATCATACAATGCATGTCATGCATCATATACGATTAATCATGTACCTTTTCAGGAAACATGGTTATCATCAACAACTTCCAGCAAGTTCAAGATTAGCTCCTGACACTAAACAGAGTAATTATCTGCACGATCAAATGCAGCTTTACACGGGTTCGTCACGAAGCAATCTTACACGGGTTTCTCCTAAATGCAGCTTCACACGGTTTTATCCTGAAAAATCTTACATGGGTCTTTTCTCATACATTTCCAAATAAAGTTTTACACGAACTTATCACAAAATAACCTTACCGAGGTTCCTCCTGATGTTTTACACAAACTTATCACGAAATAACCTTACCCAGGTTCCTCCTGAAGTTTTACACAAACTTATCACAAAGTAACCTTACACAGGTTCCTTCTGAAGTTTTACACGAACTTATCACAAAATAACCTTACCCAGGTTCCTCTTGAAGTTTTACATAAACTTATCACAAAGTAACCTTACCCAGGTTCCTCCTGAAGTTTTACACGAACTTATCCTGAAATAACCTTACCCAGATTCCTCCTGAAGTTTTACACGATCTTATCCCAAAGTAACCTTACTCAGGTTCCTTCTGAAGTTTTACACGAACTTCTCACAAAGTAACCTTACCCAGGTTCCTTCTGAAGTTTTTACACGAACTTATCCCGAAATAACCTTACCCAGGTTCCTCTTGAAGTTTTACACAAACTTATCACAAAATAACCTTACCCAGGTCCCTTCTAAAGTTTTACACAAACTTATCACAAAGTAACCTTACCCGGGTTCCTCTTGAAGTTTTACACAGACTTAGCCCAAAGTAACCTTACCCAGGTTCCTGCCGAAGTTTTACACGGACTTATCCCGAAGTATCCCTACCCAGGTTCCTCCTAAAGCCCTACATAGACTCATCACGAGCAACCTTACCCAGGTTCCTTCTGAAGTTTCACTCAGACTTATCCTGAAGCAACCTTACCTAGGTTCCTTCTCGGTTCAGATGCAGTTTTACCTAAACTCCTCACAAAGCAACCTTACCCAGGTTCCTTCTCAGTTCAGATGCAGTTTTACCCAAACTCCTCACAAAGCATCCTTACCCAGGTTCCTTCTCGGTTCAGATGCAGTTTTACCCAAACTCCTCACAAAGCAACCTTACCCAGGTTCCTTCTCGGTTCAGATGCAGTTTTACCCAAACTCCTCACGAAGAAACCTTACCCAGGTTCCTTCCCATAAGCCCTACTATCCAGGTTTCTTCTCATAACCTTACCATCCAGGTTTCTTTTCTCTTATTTCCAGACAGCAGTCCACAACACTGTAAGACCTGGACCTTATCGAACACGATCGGTTTCACCTTTCCCCAGTAGGTCGCGATGCAGCCTATACATTGACCGGATATGTAGTTCACCTCTTGAGTTAATTCCCCAGTAGAGTAACAGACAACTGAAGGTCCTAAAATTCTATTTCTCCCAAGACAGATACCAACATTCCTCAAATTATTCCTCCTCAACGACAGGAGCAGGGATTCTCATCAAAGAAATATCTCAGGAAATCAACATTCTTTAGATGGAATCTTTAAGCCTATCTCCGACAATTCTCCGTCGCATCCTGATGGCATCTTTAAGCCCATCTCCGACAATTCTTTAGCAACTTCCAAATGTCATATATAAACCCATTCCCGATATCGCAGATCAAGTATCACTTCATGCGAGTGCAAATTTCTGGACACTCTAGTGTTCAATCATCTTCCACCTTCAGATCACGAAAGGCAGACGAGCCAATTTACATCCACAGGTTTAAGAAGATTTAACAGGGGCAGCTGTTGTACCATAAAATTTGCCCTCTCATTTTACTTAATACATGTTCATTGAGATTTTCAATTTGCTCAAGTTTGCCCAAGAGTTGACCAGACAAACTCTCTCCTAGGCAGTGTGTCTCAAATTAGGGTTTCCACTTTCATCAAGATGTGTGGATAAAAAAGGCCCCAATGCTTTCCAGGGTCCTAATATGTTCCCAAGATTCTCCATGTCAAATTTCAAGCCTTGCACAAGAAGTTTGCTCAGTCAACTGCTCAGATGCTTGAGAATCGACTGTATTAGGTCAAAAGTCAATTGTGGCTCACATACAGTCAAACTTCAAGATTTTTGGTAAACAACAACATTTTGAAGTGATATCCATCATTTGATCAAGGGTTTATCATGATTCCTCAAGGAATGCCCCAAGTTCATCAAAACCCAAAAGTTGCTAAATTAAGGTTTCTCAAGAAAAGTCAACCAAACTTTGACCAAGCATAACTTCCACATGCTTTATCAGAAATTTTCCATCCAAGGCTCATTTTGAAGAGGATGCAATTCCCTATAACTCATCTTCATGCCACAAGTTAAAAATATGCACTCATAAAAAGATATGAATTTTTGCATTATGGGTCCTTTTGAAAAGTCAACAAAAACACCTTTTGGGTCAAAGCTTCATACATGAACATGGAAGATCCAATTGAGATGAAACCAAAAGGGTTGGTTATGGGACATCCTAATATTTATAAAAGTCCAAGAACGCCTCTCTAGAGTAAAAATTAAGAGAGTTGTGCATTGTAAAAGTTGGTAATTTTTGGAAAATTGTCAAAAGTCAACATTGATCAAATTGGCATTTTTTCCAAAGGGGCCCGTGTTTTCTTGTTTGAAACATGTTTCTAATATGACCCACGACCCCTGAGCTTTTCCACCTATTATTTTATTATTTTTATCATTTATTTTGATTTTTTATTCATTTAAATCAAAATAAATCAAATTAAATGGTAAAATAATAAAAGCAAATCAAATCTTGGGATTTTTATGCACATTTGGAGTCTATGTACAGCTAGCATGATGATCAATTCGTGCAAGACTCATTAGGATTGGAAAAGATTGGATTGAAGCTTGTTTTGGGAAGATATCATACAAAGAGAAAATCAAATCACTTTTTCATTATTTCTCAAGATATGATGCAATTTTATTGACCTAATTCGTTCTCTTATATGTATTGAACAATTCCAAATCAAAAGAACAAGGGTTGCAGTCGTGAAAAGGCAAAAATTTTGACAAAAAATGAGGTTCAAATTCTATGATAGAGGGCTATTCAAGACGATTCAAAGCCAAAAATAAATTCCTTGGCATCTCAGGAAGCATTCCCAACCATTTGCATGCTTCAAAACATCAAGAATCCTCGCATAAAAGTATCACAGTTTGCATCCCAAACTCAAATTCAATTTCTATGTTTTACGCATTATAAATCCATTCTATTCATATATTCTTGTTCATAATCGTGTTTGCAAGCTTTCTATATCCTTTAATTGTATTAACAGTGCAGGAATCAATACTTACCATTGTTAGGGTTTGAGGTCACAATTTGGGGATTCCTGGTACAGGTTAAATTAGGCAAAAAGAAGGGTACCATGATGTTCACAAGATCAAAACGAGTTGATCTATATAATTAGATTCCATTTATCTTGCGTATTGTGGATTTTTTGAGTTTCACAGGTTTGTAGCTACAGACCTTTGTCTGTAGGTAAAAGTGCCATAGCCTAAAACGATGGAGAAAGGAAGAAGACGGCTATGTGTCAGCCAACCATTCGCCCATTTGAATCTCACGCGCTTTTGTTTAGTTAATCACGTTTTTTATATATTATGTTTTACTCTTGAGTTAATAACAAACAACGGATATGGCTCAGTGGTAAAAGCGCTTGGTATTGAGTGGAAGGACCTGGGTTCGATCCCAAGTCCCAAATTTTTTTTCTTTAATTCACTTTCTTGTAACAAATCCAATGCAAATCTCTCTCGTATGCCTACCATGTGCTTCAACGTCCAACCACTGGATGTACTGCTACCCAGATCCAATGCGTTCCAGCCTGAAGGACCATGATGCACCTCAGGTCAATACTGCACAGGATCAAGCGTGGTCAACCCGGGCTTAGCTTGTTGGGCCAGAAAATTCAGATGCTCACCCCCTCTTTCAGCAAGACAACAGGCCCATTTGGTTATTTTTTTTGTCTATACTTTTTTTATTTCTCTATCTATTTTCTTTAATTGTTTTCTTTTTCTTTTAATTAACACAAAATTATTTTTTATTAAATCAACAAACCACAAATCACAAAAATCTTTTTTTAATAATACTTTTATTTTTTAAATTAGTTAGTTTAATTTAACTTAGGGCAATTTAATCTTTTTTTATAATTAAAAATAATTAGACTTAGGATTTTAATTGTACATAACTTAATTAATTTTCTTCAAAAATACACCAAGATCATTTTTCTCATAAAATATTTATTCCTTTAATTAATTAATTAATTAGAAAATTAGGATAATTTAATTTCCTTCATAATTAAAAAACAATTAGAAATTAGGTTTAATTAATTTGCAATTAAATTGTTTTCTTCAATAAAAATCCTCAGAAAAAATATTTTCTCTCTCAATTAGGGTTTTAGGTTATTTCAATCGTCCTCGCATTTAATTTTCCGCGCGCTTGTTAATTATTTGTCCATTATTTTTAAATTGCTCAGTGTTTGTAATAGATTAATTAGTTTTTTTATTTACTGTTTAAATCCCCGATTTTTGGTCATGTAATCAATCCCCCTCCCCGAAGCCTTGTAATAGCTAGGTTTATTTTTCTCGCACTTTAAATTCCCGTTATCTTTAACTGTCTAGATGCATTGTTAATAAGATTGTATGGAAAGAATGCTTGAAATTTAAAACGGTAGATCACTTAATGTGCAAAGACTAAATAACTGGAAAAAAACTCATATGCACATATTCACTCCTGGGGTTTACCTCACTTCGGCTGCCTTCGGTAAACAATCATTAAGCATAGGAGATTTTAGTGGTTTCCCTCCAGTCTAAAAGATCAAAATGTCCCATTCGAATGTTGCCTCGGAAATGGTTCCTCGGAAAGATCTTAAGACTCTAGGGTTACTACTAAAGTTTTTTAACCATTTATTTAGTGATTGTACTTGTCCCTTTCGAATGTCCCTTACAACTCCAACGACGGTGCTACTTACTCCTTAATAGTAGGATATCACTGTCTAAAGGAAATAAGAACGAACGATCTTTTTTCGAGTAGGTAGAATCTTAAGTACTTGCTCAATAAAAACTTTTCACACAAACACCTTTCAAAACAAATTTTCAAAACAACTTCGTCACATCCTTGAGGACTGATACAAGGGTTATCACGAAGTAAAACATTTTCAAAACAAACAAATTTTTTCAAACAAACACTTTCCAAACAAAGTTTTTTTCAAAAACAACTTCGTAACACTCTTGAGGACAGAAACAAGGGTTAAAACAAAGTAAAACAAAACTTTTCAAAGCAAGCACACACAAGCAATTTCAAAATGAGCAAGTACCTAAGAGCCCATGGAAAACCACAGATAGAAAGGGTGCTAATACCTTCCATTTCTATAATCTACCCCTCGTACTCAGAAACAACTCGAAAAAGGTTTTTTCTGTTCTCTTTCCTTTTCCTGATTGGATAAAATAAAAGTCAGTGGCGACTCTTGCTTACCGCGACATTTGCGAACGAAAAATGCAAACCAGTGTAACAGTCGGTTCTGCCACCGTATCACAATGTGTATTGGGACAATACGAAGAAATGGGTAGAAAGGAACACGCAATCAACTACCTCAGCAAGAAATTCACCGACTGTGAAACCCGGTACTCGCTTCTCGAGAATACTTATTATGCATTGGCTTGGGCTACTAAAAGATTGAGGCAATATATGTTAACTCACACCACGTGGTTAATAGCAAGAATGGATCCTTTAAAGTATGTGTTCTAAAAACCATCTCTTAAAGGAAGGATTACCTGATGGCAGATATTACTATCAGAGTACGACATCCAATATGTTAATCAGAAGGCCATTAAGGGTAGTGTACTAGCTGACCATCTAGCTCACCAGCCATTGCCAGAATATCAACCAATGAAGTTCGATTTTTTGGACGAAGATGTCATGGTTATAGGTGACTACGAGATACCAGGGCCCGACGAAGGGCCTGAAATAGGGGCACGTTGGACACTCATGTTTGATGGGGCTTCAAATGCACTGGGGCACGACATTAGGGCAGTCTTGACTTCTCTGAAGAATTTCCACAAGCCTTATACTACAAGGTTATATTTTGACTGTACCAATAATATCGCTGAATACGAAGCTCGTATCTTGGGTCTACAAGCCTCTATCAATCTAAGAATAAAACGTCTCGAAGTATTTGGAGACTCGGCGCTAGTTATATATCAGGTCAATGGTGAATGGGACACTAAAAATCCTAGATTGATTCCATACCGGAATCATATTTTAAAGCTAGCTATAGAATTCACCGAGATTACCTTCAGTTATATCCCGTGAGAAAAACATCAGATGGCAGACGCCTTGGAGAAACCACGAACCACGCATCACAATCAGACATTTTGAAGAACCTACACATTGCCTCGTTATTGAAAAAGGACCAAATAACAAGCTTTGGTTCTATGACATTAAGAGGTATCTTGAGAAACAAGAATATCCAGAAAATGCCTCTGACATTGACAAGCGCACTATGTGAAAGTTATCTTCAAAGTTCTTTCTAAATGGTGATGTGTTATACCAAAGAAACTATGATATGGTGTTACTCAAGTGTGCGGAGAAACAGAAAGCAGATACACTTATGAGAGAAATCCATGAAGGTACTTTTGGAACACATACAAATGGACGTGTTATGGCTAGAAAAATCATGTGAGCAGGTTATTATTGGATGATAATGGAAGCCGACTGCTACCATTATACAAAGACATGTAACAAATGCGAAATCTACGACGATAAAATGCATGTGCCACCAACTCCTATGAATGTCATGATCTCTCCTTGGTCGTTTTCGATGTGGGGAATTGATATGATAGGCATGATTGAACCGAAAGCATCTAACGGACACTATATCATACTAGTTGCCATTGATTATTTCACCAAATAGGTGGAAGCGGCATCCTACGCAAATGTGATAACTTAAGTAGTTACTCGATTCATCAAACAGAATCTCATATGCAGATATGGGGTTCTAAGCATAATCATTACGGACAACGGGTCCAATTTGAAAAACAAAATAATTAAGGAATTATGTGATAGTTTATAGATCGAGCTTCATAATTTCTCACCATATTGATCCAAGATGAACGGGGCCGTTGAAGCTGCCAATAAGAACATCAAGAAAATCATTCAGAAAATGGTAAAGACATACAAAGATTGGCATGAAATGCTTCCCTTAGCTTTACATGGCTATCGTACTTCCGTACTTACATCAACAGGTGTAACCTCTTTCTCTCTGGTATACAGCATGGAGGCAGTACTCTCGGTTGAAGTAGAAATTCCATCACTTCGAGTTCTAATGGAAACAAATCTTAATGAAGCAAAGTGGATTAAAACACGACTTGATCAGCTCAACCTCATTGAAGAAAAATGTTTGACAGCTTTGTGCCATGGCCAGTTATACCAAAAGTGAATGAAGAAATCATTCGACAAGAAGGTTCGTCCTCGAGTGTTCAAATAAGGGGATTTGGTGCTCAAGAAGATTTTGTTACCTCACCTTGATTCACGTGGTAAATGGACACCCAACTACAAAGGACCATATGTGGTAAAAACAACATTCTCTAGTGGTGGTCTCATCCTCACAACAATGGATAGGGAAGAACTACCATATCCAGCAAATTCAGACACAGTAAAAAAACACTATGTATAAAAATCTCACTAAGTTCGAACACTAAATGAGAAACTTAGGAAAAATGGAGCGCCCCAGTGGATTGAAAACCCGAAAGGGCGATCCCGGCAAAAATTAGGGACATACGCCAAAAAATTATCCCGATGGATTGAAAACCCAAAAGGGCGATCCAGGAAAAAATTAGGGATCTTATTCAAAAAATAAAATACAAAAAGACTGCAATCTAAGAACCACGACTACGACCACAAAGGAATGGATTGATCTAAATCATTTGACTCAGAAGCAAAGGAGATTGGGGTTATTAAAAGGATATTGGGGAAATAAAAGTAACAATTATCATTTTCATTGCCAGTTTCAGTTTTTTTTATGTAATTACCTCTTTCAAGGAAGTTCATCTTGTACTCTCGCCTATGAAGAGGCATACTTATCAATAAAACATTTATTTTCTCAAATCTTTCAATTATGTTTTTTCCTTTTCGAACTTGTTTGCAAAATACTAAGATTATTTTTGTGAATACTGCATTGAAATCATTTTGGGGATTAGACAAATAAAAGCATTTGATATAATATCAAAAAGCATTTTGGTTAGAAAAACATCAAAAGAAAATCCACGCCTACGTCCATGTCGGTAATTGTGTTCACGCCTACGCCTACGCCCATGATACTAATATCAAGATCTTGCTGACACCTTTCATCTTGTTCAAATCAATTCAAAGATACCACAACAACGCAACATTAGGGAGTTGGTAACACAAAAACCAATGGTTTAAAAGGGGAGAATATCAAAAACATTTTTCATTACATTTTGGGGCATTACACACATTGGGTGCATATTTAAACATTTGGGGCATATACAAAATACTTGATGCATATACATTTTGGGTGCCATATCAATCTAGGACATTATGCATATACATCATACATGACATTTTTTACACACTTTGGGTAAAACCAATATCTTGGGGCCCTTTGTCATATTATAAAAATAAGCAATTACCTTGGTTGAGAACAGACACAAATGGTAAAACTATGATCTCATCTTTGACCTAGTTATCTAAGATTCGATCACCAAAACACTTTTCAATTCTCTACCTCTAGATGGCGGTAAGTATGTGAGTTCTCAAGATTATATTATTTATCCCCTAGGTCGTGATAAATATGTAAGACTATCCTCGTGACGTTTATCCTCTAGGTCATGACAAACACACAAAATTGTTCAATCATCTATCCCCTAGGTTATGGTAGGTGTGAAAATTATTGGGTTCATATAATTCATTCCCTAGGTTGTAATGAATACGTGAATCTATCTTCGTGCCGTTTATCCTCTAGGTCGTGGTAAACACACAAATTCTTCAAATATCTATCCCCTAGGTTGTTATAGGTATGCAAATTTTTAGGATTATGCTATTCATCCCCTAGGCCATGATGAATAATGTAAGCCTATCCCTGTTGTCTTTTATCCCCTAGGTCATGATAAATTCATAAGTTCCTCTTCGTACTGTTTACTCTCTAGGTTGTAGTGAACATAACAAAATCTGCATAGTTCATTGTGTCAGTCTCCACACAGCAATGCATTATCAACACTCTATTTTATTCATCCCCTAGGTTGCGATGAATAAACAAAATATGTATTATAAAAATTTCAAACTTGTATCATTTACCTCCTTGGTTATGGTAAATGTGAAAAAAATCTATGATCCCTTTTAGATATTGACGAGTTATCTGCATCGTCGTATCTAAGTCAAATCAAATCTTTCTGTTCAAAACTCTAGCAAGATGATACATCACCATCTATGCTTATTTTTCACGCTCTTAGGAACGTTTTACATCATATCCTTAGAATCTTCCGGTCAAATTCTAGGGTCTTCCATTATTTAATAAACCTTCAATTCGAATATACAAGACCTGCGTATTCTCGCACTATTCAATCGAAGGATAATTAAATAGGGGCAGTTGTCATACCCCAAATTTGCCCTATAGATTTCTAACAATTTATTCCCTATTAAAGTTATCACTTTTATAAAGGTTTAGATTGTTGTCAAATTATTATGGGGTTTAAATTCATGAAAAGGGATGTATTATTCAGCGAACCATCAAAATATGATGGCCCATTAAGAATTATTTTGTATGCTTTAAGGAGGGATACATGTTTTTTTGAAACCAATTAGGCCCATTATAATGTTGTCAGGCCCGTTTAGAATAAACAAGGGGGTGTTTTTATCTTCTGAAACCATTGGCTCAATGTTCTTGTAATAAGAGGGGTGCATTTTTTTAAGTAAGCCCATATCACTTTTTAAAAGGCCATGTTAACTGTTTTGAGCATTTTTTGGAGAAATCTTAAAAGTTGGCCCATTTGTTTCTTTAGCCCATTAGATTGTTATGATTGTCTGATTAATTATTATTAGTAGTATTATTATTTCTATTATTATTTTATTCATTATTATTATTATTAGAAATAAATATTTTGTTGACTTTTGGGTCAAAATTAGAAGCGAAAACCCTAATTGCTCATCCAGCGGTGCTGCTATTCTTCATCAAACTACATTAAGTAACCCAAGCCCACAAACATCCACTATACAGATCCAGAAGGAAAATGCGTTTTGTAAACAAAATCAAATCACACATTTTTGAATCAAATCTGGAAAATTACAAATCAAATATAATATAATCATATCAAATTATTTCCATCATAGTACATATTGTCAAAAAATTACACAGATATGAAATCAATCACAGATCTAAAATCCCTAATTTCAAACAAAATCAATCTAAATCAATCTACAACATATTGAATCCCTAAACAAATCTTAATCTTCCTAAATCCTAAAATCAATTACAGATTGCAACGACAATCATAAACAAATATTCCTAATCTACCTAAAAACCTAAGCTATAAAAACCTAAGGTTCTAAGAAGAAAGGGGAGGAGAAAATTCAGACGAACAAGTTGACAGAGAAGCGGAAATAAGAAGAAGAAAATTTTAGGGCTTCATTATTTAAAACCCTAAAGTTCTTCGCCGCTACACTACCATCCACCTTCGTACCTATAAAACAGAAAGATAAGAGAAGGAGATTAGAGTGTAGAATCAGAAAACCAGAAATAAAGAATCACAGCAAGGAAAGGTAAGCCTGAAACACTTAGCTCTTAGGATTTTATTGCACGTTGATTGATGTTAATTGTATGGTTGGGGTTTAATTTGGGGTTTCTTGGGTTTCTAAGGGTAGGGTTCTAACCTAAGGTTAGGGTTCTTAGATCCTAGGGTTAGGGTTCTTAGATCGTAGGGTTAGGGTTCTTGGGGTTGTTTGAAGATCAGGAATAGGGTTCATCATTGTTGTGTTTTTCGTTTTGGGATGCTTAGGGTTCATCATGAACCCTTAGGGTTTTTAGGGTTCATAGAACCCAGATGAAGATCCAATATGGTGTTGTTTGAATGTATGAAGTTTCCGGTTGAATGTATATCGGAAAACTGGGGAGAACAGGTGGTTTGTGGAGGCTTGTAGAGGTTCTAAAATATTTTACTATTATCCTAAAAATCAAATATTTATTTTTTCTAATCCATTCAAATGGTTTTTTTATCGCATTAAAATTAATTTTGTAGTGCATTAAGAAATTTTGTTATATATTAATATATTTAAAAAATACCTAACCAACATCAAATTACTAACAATTTTTACTAACTTAATTAAATCCAAGATTATTTTCAAAAAGGATTATGGAAATATTTTTAATCGACTGCAAACTTCGTCTAACAACTCCGTTATTCACACACCCAGACTTGGTTCAAGGAGAATTTAAAATATCTTCGTAATCCCTAAAAAAAACCAACCAACTACGAACTATGAATTGGGACTATGATTCCTCATAAGAGGATACGTAGGCATATGACTAAAATCGTGGAGAGTTCCCCTAATAAAAATTAAAACCCTATTTCCAAATTCGTAATTCTAAACCTTAGTATCCTTGTGAACAAGGTAGATGAGGGGTTCCTAACACCTTCCCTTCGTCTAAGAACGAGTCCAACAACTTAGAATCTCTTATCAAATTAAGATTATCCTTTATATTCCCTTCCTAAAGATAAAAATTAAGGATGGAGTCTCTCATTTTAAAATCGATTGTTATAGTTTGGGTTCGCTTCGCGAACATAGTTTGCTTGACGAACATGTCTTCGCTGCAAGCTTGCTGTAGCAAAACATGACATGTGTTTTTGTCTTGTTTTCCATCCTTTGATCATTTCCTACATAATTAAACACAAATTAGTAGATGCGTTTAATTTCTTGCCATAGTGTGCATAATTCTATGAATAAGTGCTTTGTAAATTCGATAAATGCTTTTTTTCATGAGTAACTTTTTAGCATTTATCAAATTCTCCCCACCTTTATTTCTTGCTTGTCCTCAATCAAGATCAAAATAAATTCCTTTTAATGACAATGTTCTATTTTCATTTAATTTTGTGAGATGAAATGGTTCAAATGGAATATTCTCTTTGCAAATGGTTTTGTTCTTCTTTCACTTTGATAGAATCAAAGCATGATTATACAATAATGTTTCCATGCAAAGATCATTTTATGCAATCAACAAAAAAACCATATCTCTTTTCTTTTAATCATCCTATCACTCATTCTTCATAAAAATGATGCAGATTTCTTTTTGAAGCAATTTTTGTGGTGGTAGGTAATTTGAACTCTCATGAACAACTTTGTCAACATCTTGATTTATTCATGTTTCCATCTTGATGATTTCCTTTTTTAATCTCTTAGTGAGCATAAGTTTTCAAGGCTATTTGGCTATATTTTGTGAATTTTTCTTCCTAAGGCTAATGATACTTTGGATTTGTCAATCCTTCTCTTTTTGAATTCTCCTTCTCTCTTTGGTTTTAAGCATTTGAAGAGACTACATGTTCCTTTTTCATTCTTTATTTCTTTCTTTTATGATTTATAGTCTCTCTCCAGCTTTATCTTTTTCTTTCTTTTTCAAGCATTTGTTTTTCTTTTTGTTTTGCTTTGAAACTAATTTTTCACGAGCTTGTGACTTGTTTTCAAGTACTCTTTTGGTTCATTCTTAAATTTCTAGCAGGCTGGTTTTATTTTGGTTCAAGTAGTTTTCTTGGATTTGGATTGGTTTTTCAAGTGTTCACTCAACTCACTGGTTTTATGTTGAGGCTCTTTAGTTAGGTGGTTTTTCTCAATTGTAATAGCCTTGATTTGATGCTCCACAAAAATTTCGCAAGGTAATCGTTAGATTTCACATGAATCTATCGAGTTTTAATCAAATTTATTCGTACTCATTTCTTTTTGTGCATAATGGAAGGCTTCTCGCTTTTCTTGTTTATCGGCTATATGATTCAAGAAAGATAATATGTATTTGTAAAATTGAAGCATTAAATGATTTTGTACAAACCATTATTTCAAAAGCATGATATCATTCATTGTACAAAGCTTTAAAAACATGTACCTTTGCCTTGTGCATTTTGTCCCAAAGTTTATCATTACCACTCATGTTTTGTTGAATTTATTGAAAACGGAATTTTTGCTTCTCTTTGAACACTTTTTAAACCTTGATGAGGAAAGTAAGTGCATTGTAAGCACAAATATGCAACGGTTTTTTTCAACATAAACTCAATATACCAAACATTAAAATAACCAAATACCAAGTGATGTTACAATATTAATATCGTCAAAAGGATTACAACAAAAAACGGAACCGAAAATCTAAACAGAATATCACAAACTGAATTGAAATAACTAGCATAAAATTACTAAATACAAAATAAACTATGCTGAAAGCTTTTAAAAATATCACTCATTTAATAGAGAGCTTTCAACATTGTCTCCTTTTCTTCACTCTCCACCCATGTCTTCATCGCCACCGGCTTTAGACGTTGTTTTGGATCCTCCCAATGTTCTTGCTTCATCTCCTGTCGCCTCTTCTTCTTCAGCATGTTGCTCATCATCACCCTCATTTTCATGGTCAGCTGCCTCTGGAGGAAATTTAGGTGCACGTTGCATGGCCTGTAAGCATCAAGCTAATGATGTTAAACAAGCGCTCTTCAGGAGGCAACCCGACTCTGTAAGTATTTTATTGTTTTTATGTTAGGTGACATTTAAAGGTTCTTGGCGCAGTAGGTTTACAATTCTTCAGAATTATGGTATTGCATAGTTCGGTAAGCAAACAATAGTTCGCGATGTGAACGTCTAAGCCTAGAAAGTTTTCTAAGAAAACTTTACTCATGAAGAGAACGCGCGGTGGTCAAACATGTCTTTATGACCATTAAAAGCACCACCTACTCACCTACCACACATTTATGTCACGGTTTTCGCCATGCCATTTACTATTTTTTTTTTCATTTCTCTCTTTCTCTAACCCTAGAAAACTCTTTACTTATCTCACTTTTCAATTCACACTTTCACTCCCTCACTTTACTCACTTTTTCACACTACCCTAATCTCTTATCCATCTCCAATTTTTGCAGCAAGCAATAGGTATGTGACATCTCTATCTATTATCATTTTCCTCTTGTTATGCTATGTCTTCATTCTTTCTTTCAAAGTTTTTAGATCTGTCACTTCTACATGCTATTAATTTTCTTGTTGAGATTCTTATGTTTAGATTGATGGGCATCCATGGTTGAAACTTTCATATTCTATAGCACATTCTTTTAAAGATATAATTTTTGATATGCTCTTTTATATTTATGATATACACATAAATTGAAACATATTGAATAAAGAAAATAATCAGGAAACAGAAGTCTGTCAAAAATTATTTTTCCAGAAATCGCGGAGTTCACTATGCGAACTATAGTTCGCTAAGCGAACATGTCCTGATGCAAAAAAAGCAGTGTCTTAACAGACCAGATTTCTGGTATCTTGTGTTGCAGGTATGGCTCCAAAGTGAATTGTGGCTTCAAAGAAACAGAAAACCTCATAGGCTGGAACTTCAAGAGAACAACAAACCTTTGACCAGACAAGATTTATTAGACAAGAACAAGAGGGTAGGTATCAGAACTTATGGGAAGATCCATCTGGTATGAAAGAATCTTTGATATCAATATTGAAGGAACATACAAGTCCTTAACTTCTATATGGACCAGCCACAAATGGGATAAGCTTTTGAATCCCCACCGCAAAATCAACACTGAGGTACTTCAGGAATTATATGCTAACGGCTTTCCCTCATAAGGAACTTCCTTCTCTTTCTCAACCAAAGTTGGGGGAAGAATAATTCAATTCCATAGGGATATGATTAATAAATTTTTGGGAACTCCTAGCTTGCAGGAAGAGCAGATATGCCATTACCAAGAATCCTTTAATAAGATGCCCAATGAAGCAGTGATCTCTAAGAAAATTATTTTGGAAGGTAGGGAAGTGGAAAGGAATCCATCTGGTACAACAATTAGATATTGTAGGTAGAATTTAATCCTGGAAGCTCAAGTTCTCCTCTTGATTATTCTGCACAATATCTGACCATAAAGCCACACTTCCACCTTCACAGTGGATATGGCTCAGCTTCTGTATTTTCTCATGTCAGGTAGGCGAGTTGATATCAGTCAAATCATTGCTACCGAAATGAAAAATGTTGCAGAAAGCGGTAAGGAGTTTGGGGCCGGAACCATAAGCGCTCATCCTCTAGTTTATCCCAGTTTCATCATGGGATTTCTCATTGCTTCTCGAGTAAGGATTCCCAATGTAGTACCATTTGTAATCAAAACCAAAGTTAACGAAACATATATGGAGAGGTATTGCTTGGAAAAGAAAAAGAAAAAAAGGCAAGAAGACCAAGCAGGGAAGACTTCATCCACTATGAACTATGATGATTGGGATCTAAGACTTCTCCAAGCTTTCACCTATATTTGGAATCAAAACGATTACAATCAAAGGATTGCTCTTTCTTTACATGATTCTTTTCACATGTTACACATTCAGCCAGGAGGGTAGCCCGATGAAAGCCATCATTTTATGACTTCGGAGGAATTTCATACGCACATTGCGTGGCCTAGGGACATGCCATTTTATCATAGGGAGGCAGTTGGCCATGAAAATGAGAATGGTGATGAGCAACATGCTGAAGAAGAAGAGGTAGCAGGAGATGAAGCAGGAACATCAGGAGGATCCAAAATGGCGTCTGAAGCCGGTGGCGATGAAGAAATGGGTGGAGAGTGAAGAAAAGGAGACAATGTTGAAAGCTCTCCATTAAACGAGTGATATTTTTAAAATCTTTCAGCAAAGTTTATTTTGCGTTTAGTAATTTTATGCTACTTATTTCAGTTCAGTTTGTGATATTCTGTTTAGATTTTCGGTTTAGTTTTTTGTTGTAATCCTTTTGACGATATTAATATTGTAACATCACTTGGTACTTGGTTATTTTAACGTTTGGTATATTGAGTTTATGTTAGAAAAAAACTTGTACATATTTGTGGTTGCAATGCACTTACTTTCCTCATCAAGGTGTTGTAATCGGTTTTAAATTGAGAGTCGCCACCCTTAATTTTTATCTTTAGGAAGGGAATATAAAGGATAACCCTAATTTGGTCAGAGATTATAAGTTTTTGGACTCGATTTAGACGAAGGGAAGGTGTTAGGTACCCCTCATCTACCTTGTTCACAAGGATACTAGGATTTAGAATTGCAATTTAGGAAATGGGGTGTTAATTTTTATTAGGGGAACTCGTCACGACTTTTAATCTTATGCCTATGTATCCTCTAATGAGGAATCAGAGTCTCAATTCGTAGTTCGCAATTGGTTGGTGTTTTTTATGGATTACGAAGATATTTTGAATTCTCTTTGAACCTTGTATGGGTGTGTGAATAGCGGAGTTGTAGACGAAGTTTGCAGTCGATTAAAAAAAAATCGTAATCCTTTTTGAAAATAATCTTAAATTTTAAATTATGTTAGTGGAAAATTGTTAGGATTTGATTGGTTAAATATTTTTTAAATATATTAAAAATAAAAAATATTTTTAATGTATGAGGAAAATAATTTTAATGCGATAAAAAATATATTTTAATGAGTTAGTATTTTTAAATATTCGAATTAATACATAAATAATTTTAGAAAATAATATATTAAAAGTTAAAATATAATAATAATAATAATAATAATAAACAAAATAAATAAATAAATAAATAAAATATAAAAATAAGAATGAAATTAATTAAAAACGCATGGGGTGTGTTTTATTTAGGTTAAGTAATTCAAGGGGTGTAGAAAGTAGGGCCCTTAATCCAGATATTGAATTTAGGCCCAAACGTAGAAGGGAGGTGTATAATTGAACAAGGAAGTAAAAAGGGGGGTACGTTCAGCAAGGGCCCAAGTTCAGGTATTGAACTGGACTCAGTAGCGCAGAGGGGTGAGGATTATTATGGGCGAAGTAAATAGAGGGTGAGTTCAGTAATTGGCTAAGTCTAAAACAGATATCTGATCCAATGGACAAGGTGTGGGAGGGATCATGGAGTTGTGGTGGACATGCGTTTCAGGGAATTTTAATGATGATCCAAGGGATGTGATGGGAAGCGCATGGTAAGGGGAGGAGTACTAGATTAAGGGGTGTCATATAAACAAAACCCTGGCCCGAAGGCCCATTTTTATTTTCCCTCCCTCTCTGTACACCCAAAACACAAACACGTTATATTTTTAGAGAGAGAAGCTATGGCTTCTCTCTAGGCAATCGAAAATCACCCCGCTGGCCAGAAATCGCTTCCGCCGGTGGTCACCACTGTGAGCCACCACAAACCACCCTTTCTATCTAGTTTTCCTGGATGACAATCAACCGAAAAACTTCAAACATTCTTACTCCACCACCGTACCAAAACCCAGAACCCTAGAACCCTAAGAACCATAACCCCAATCTTCAAATAAACCTCAAGAACCCTAACCCTTTATCCAACCCAGAAGCACAAACCCTTAGAACCATAAGCCCATGTGGATGAACCCTAACCCTAAACGATGAATCCTAACACTGAGTTATGAACCCTAACCCTAAATACTTTCCAGAAACTAAAATCAATAACATTAATAGCAATTAACGAAAGCTAATGGGCTTGGTTTACCTCACTTGCAATATTTCTTTGTGCTTTCTCCTTTATCCTGACTTTTAATCCCTTCCTCTCTTTGTTTTCAGGTGATGGTGACGACGGAGGCACAATGGCGGCGTAGCAACAGATCTAGAGTTTCAGAGTAGAAACCCAGATCTCAAATGAAGAGCGTGGATGTTGGGCGTAAGCTTGCAGCTTCTACTTCTTCTCCTTCTTTACTTTCCCTGTTACAATTTTCTTCCCCTCAATTTTCTTCCCCTATTTAGTATTAATTCATAGGGTTTATATAGGTTAGGAATTAGTACAAATTAGGAAGTTTTATGTTTGATTGTCGTTACATTCTAGTGATTGAATCAATTAGTGATTTGATCCTGTAATTGATTGTAAATTTTGATTGTAATTGATTCGAATTGATACTGATTAGATTTGTTTCGATTTTGTTTTTGAATTCGATTTTCTCTATACAAATATTTCTTGAATCTATACAGTCCGTGTTTTTTAGGTCTTGGGTCATTTTTACCAGTGAAGAGAAATAATAGGGTGCCGCTGGGACTAATTAGGGTTTTCAAACCCTTTTTGTTTTAATTTTGACCTTAGTCAATGTTTTTTCCAAAATAATTGATAAAAACAAAAACGATTATAATTAATATGTTCATGAAAATAATAATAATAATAATAATAATAATAATAATAATAATAATAGATATACTACTGGTTAAAAATAATTTATAAAATAATAATACATGGTTCTAATCAAATGTCTGAAATGGGTCAGTAACTATTCAATTATTTGGCCCATTCTTCTTCCCAAACGCACCCCTTTTATGTACAATAATGTCCCTCCCTTATTAAATATGGGCCCGAGTAAACACAATGGGGCCAACCAATTTGATCCAGAAAAAATACGTCCCTCTTTCTTTTCTCGACATGCATTAAAAAAACCTTAAGGGGCCTAAAAGTATAAAAGACAAATATGCCACCCTCCTTGATTGTGAGAAACAACTTAATGAGATGAGATATAAATGACAAGTACATCCCCATTCCTGATTGCAAGAACAAGATATACCCCTTTTCTTATTACTTATCCGGACCAAAAAAAATTGTCTTAATGGGCCCTCAGATGTTGATGGTCCATTTGAGACAATACACCCCATATTGGATTTAAACCCCTCGTAGGATAATTTTCAAAATAAGCCATTTTAAACATCACGACTACTAAATTAGAAACACAGTAATAATACGACTATTGAATTGATAGGGCAAATTTAGGGTATGACAACTTCCCTTATTTAATTACTCTTTGATTGAGGGTGCGAGAATACACAGGTCTCACACATTTGAATAGAATGTTTATTAAATAATGGAAGACCCAAAAATTTGACCAAAGGTTGGCTAGATAAAGATACGATGTACAACGTTCCCCAAAAGTTTGAAAAAATAGGCACCGGTGATGATGTATCATCCTACCATAGCTTGAACAGAAGTTTTGATCTGACTTAGGTGCGACGACGCGGATAACTCGCCAATACCTAAAAAAGAGATAGTAGAGCTTGGATATCTATCGTAACCTAGGAGGTAAATAACACAAGTTTTAAAATCGACTTACTAATGCTTCTAGACTAACATAGTAAACTTAAGACATCGATTTTGTTCATCATAACCTAGGAGATGAATGAAACAAAGTTTGATAAAACCTCCTTGCATGGATACTGGCGTAATGAGTTATATTGTAGATTTTGTTATGTTTACAACAACCTAGGGAGTAAACAATACGAGGGTGAACCTGTGCAATTACCATGACCTAGAGGATAAACGACACAGGGATAGGCTTATGTATTCATCACGACCTAGACGATGAATAATATAACCTTGAAAATTTGCATAGTGATCACAACCTATGGGATAGATATTTGAAAAAGTTTGGCATTTATTACGACCTAGAGGATAAACAACACGAAGATAAACTTATGTATTCATTACGACCTAGAGAATGAATAACATAAACCCAATAATTTGCAGACCTACCATAACCTAGGGGATATATGATTGAAAAGTTTATATGTTTATCACGACCTAGAAGATAAATGAAACGAAAAGTAGTCTTATGTATTTATCACGGCCTAGAGGATAAATAACTTAATCTTGAGAATTTGCATACCTACCACGACCTAGAGGGTAGATAATTGAAGAGTTTTTCGGTAATCAAATCTTAGATAACTAAACCTAAGATAAGATCGGAGTTCACCAGTTGTGTTTGTTATCAACCAAGGTGTTTGTTTATTTTGTGGATTGAATAATCCAATGATGAGCCCCAAGAAAGTTCATAGTTTTTAACCAAAGATGTGTTTAGATAATGCCATGTATAGTGCCCTAAGTTGGTATGGAACCCAAAATGTATATGCATCGAGTATTTTATATATGCCCCAAATGTAATGTTTGTATATGCACCAAATGTTTGTTGTGAATTGTTTTTAATGTTTCTCCTTTTAAACCATGGCTTTTATGCCACCACCTCTCCAACATTGTATGTTGTATTATTGTGGCATTTTGAATTGATTGAAAAAGATGAATGGTGTCAGCAGGATTTTGATATTGGTATCACAGGCACGGGCGTGGGCATGGACGTAGTTACGGATGTAGGCATGAATATGGCTATGACCGCAGGCGTAGACGCAGTCGTGGGTTTTTTTTCGATGTTTTTCTAACCAAAATGCATTTTGAAGTTATACCAAATGCTTTTATTTGTCAAATCCCAAAAATGATTTCAATGCAGTATTCACAAGAAATAATTGTAGTATATTTGCAAATCTGAAAAGGAAAAACACAATTGAAAGATTGAGAAAGTAAATGTTTATTGATAAATATTCCTTTGAATAGGCAAGAGTATAAGATGCAATTCCTTAAAAGAGGTAATTACAAAAAGTTATAAAGCTAAAAATGGCAATGAAAATGATAATTGCTACTGATGTTTCTCAAATGTCCTCTTGATAGCTCCAATCTCCTTTGCTTATAAGTCAAATTATTTGGATCAATCCCTCTCCTTCGTGGCCATAGTCATGGTTCTTAGATCGCAGTATTTTTGTTCTTTATTTTTTTAATAAGATCCCTAAATTTTTCGTGGATCGCCCTTTCGGGTTTTCAATCCACCGGGATAATTTTTTTTTTGTATATGTCCCTAAGTTTTTCCTGGATCACCCTTTAGGGTTTTCAATCCACCGGGACGCTCCTTTTTTCCTAAGTCGCCCGTTTAGGGTTCGAACTTAGAGAGCTTTTTATACATAGTATTTTTTGACCGTGTCTAAATTCGCTGGATGTGGTAGTTCTTCCCCATCCATTGTTGTAAGGAGAAGACCGCCACCCGAGAATGTTGTATTTACCACATACAAACCTTTGTAGTTGGGTGTCTATTTACCACGTGAATCAAGGTAAGGTAATATAATCTTCTTGAGCACGAAATCTCCTTCTTTGAATACTCGAGGACGAACCTTTTTGTCAAATGCTTTCTTCATCTGCTTTTGGTACAACTCACTGTGGCACAAAGCTGTCAAGCATTTTTCTTCAATAAGGTTAAGTTGATCAAGTCGCGTCTGAAACCACTCTGCTTCTTCAAGTTTTGTTTCCATTAAAAACTGTAGTGATGGAATCTCTACTTCAACAGGGAGTACTACCTCCATGCCGTATATGAGAGAGAAAGGAGTTACGCCTGTTGATGTACATACTGAAGTACGATAGCCATGAAGAGCAAAGGGAAGAATTTCATTCCAATCTTTATTTGTATTCACCATTTTATGAATAATTTTCTTGATATTCTTATTGGTAGCTTCAATGGCCGCATTCATCTTGGGTCGATATGGTGAAGAATTGTGATGCTCGATCTTGAAGTTGCCGCATAACTCCTTCATAATTTTGTTGTTCAAATTTAATCCGTTATCTGTAATGATTCGACTAGGAACCCTATATTTGTATATAAGATTCTTCTTGATGAACCGAGTAAACACTTGTCTTGTCACATTTTGTATAGGATGCAGCTTCCACCCATTTGGTGAAGTAATCAATGGCAAATAGTATGAATCGGTGTTTGTTGGAGGCTTTCGGTTTGATCATTCCTATCATATCAATTCCCCACATTGAAAATGGCCAAGGAGAACTCAGGATATTCAGAGGAGTTGGTGGCACATGCATTTTGTCGGCATAGATTTGGCATTTGTGACATGCCTTTGTATAATGGTAGCAATCAACTTCCATCATTAACCAATAATAACCTGTTCGCAAGATCTTTGTGGCCATGACATGTCCATTTGTACGAGTTCCAAAAGTACCTTCGTGGATTTACCTCATAAATGTATATGCTTAATGTTTCTCCACGCACCCGAGAAACACCATATTGTAGTTTCTTTTGTATAATACTTCACCATTCATAAAGAATTTTGAAGCTAACTTTCGCAGAGTTCGTTTTTCAATCACAGAGGAATTTTATTGACATTCTTGTTTCTTGAAATACCTTTTGATGTTATAGAACCAAGGCTTGCTATCCGGTCCTTCTTCAATAGCAAGGCAATATGCAGGTTCTTCATAATGTATGATCGTAATACGTGGTTCATGGTTTGGACAGGTTACCTTGAACATGGATAATAAAGTTACCAAGGTGTCCCATTCACCTTTGACTTAGTATATGGCTAACGCTGAGTCTCCAAAAACTTCGAGATATTTAATTCTTAGATTGATAGCGACTTCTAGACCCAATATACAAGCTTTGTATTCACTGATATTGGCGGTGCAGTCAAAACACAACCTTGCAGTATAAGGTTTATGAAAATTCTTTGGAGAAGTCAAGACTGCCCCAATATTGTGCCCTAATGCATTTGATGCCTCGTCAAACATGAGTGTCCAACGTGCTCTTAGTCCAGGTCCTTCGTTGGGTCCTGGTATTTCTTAGTCACCTATAACCATGACATATTCGTCTAGAAAGTCGAACTTCATTGGTTGATATTCTGGCAATGGCTGATGAGCTAGATGGTCAGCTAGTACACTACCCTTGATGGCCTTTTGAGTAACATATTGGATGTCAGACTCTAATAGTAACATCTGCCATCAGGCAATCCTTCCTGTAAGAGCTGGTTTTTCAAACACATACTTCAGAGGATCCATTCTTGTTATCAACATTGTGGTGTGAGTTAACATATACTGCCTCAATCGCTTAGTGGCCCAAGCCAATGCACAACAAGTTTTCTTAAGGAGTGAGTACTTGGTTTCACAGTCAGTGAATTTCTTGCTAAGGTAGTAGATTTCATGTTCTTTTCTACCTGTTTCATCATATCACATTGACCCTTCAAGCACCATTAAGTACATGATTAACGGTCTCCCAGCAAATGGTGGCATTAAGATTGGTGGCTCTTGTAAATATTTCTTTATCGTCTCGAAGGCTATTTGACAGTCATCATTCCATACCATTGTCTGATCTTTTAGAAGTAATTTGAATATAGGATTGCACGTAGCAGTTAGGTGAGATATGAACCTTGAAATGTAATTTAATCGTCCTAAGAAACCACAAACCTCTTTTTATGTCCTTGGAGCTGGAATTTCTTGTATGGCTTTCACCTTGTCGGGATCTACTTCAATACCACACTGGCTTACAATGAAACCCATTAACTTTCCTGACCTGACTCCAAGTGTACATTTAATTGGATTCAACCTCAGTTTAAACTTTCACAGACACTCGAATAATTTCTGCAAATGTACAATATTATCCTCATTTGTATGAGATTTTGAAATCATATCATCTATGTATACTTCCACTTATTTATGAATCATATCATGGAATAATATGACCATAGCTTATTGATAAGTTTCCCCTACATTCTCTAGTCTGAAAGGCATCACCTTATAGCAGAAAGTGTCCTAAGGTGTCACCGAAGTAGTCTTTTCCATACCCTCAGGTGCCATTTTGATTTGATTATAACCTGAGAAACCATCCATGAATGAGAATACTGAAGCTTGAGCTGTATTATCCACCAAAACATCTATGTGAGGTAATAGGAAATCGTCTTTGAGACTTGCTTTATTTATATCCTTATAATCTACAGACATGCGTACTTTACCGTCCTTCTTGGGTACTGGCACAATGTTAGCTATCCAAGGTGGATAATTTACCACCACTAAGAACCCTGCATCAAATTGTTTAAGGACTTCTTCTTGAATTTTGCTAGACATGTCTGGACGAGTTATTTTGAGCTTTTGTCTAACCAGAGAGCAACCTTCCTTGAGAGGTAGTCTATGCACCACAATATATGTATCCAATCTTGGCATTTCTCTGTAAGACCAGAAAAATATATCCATATATTCACGTAACAACTTAATCAATCTCTCTTTGACGCTTTCCTCCAATATTTCCCATATCTTGAACTCTTTTGGATTTTCCTTTGTGCCAAGGTTAATGGTCTCAATATATTCCTTGTATGGTTGTATATTGTTAACTTTTTTCTCTTTCTCCCTTGCCAATTCTTCAGAGAGTTCAATATCTTCTATATCTTCCACTTTGGCTTGGTTAATGGGTCCATCAAAATTATATTGAATAGAAGTAGTAACATTATCGGTGATTTTAGGCATGGATCTTCACATTTATCATGTTTCAGTGTTGTTTTAGTATGTGAATTTTGGAAAATGCATATGAAGAAAAGTATTGCCATTTTAAAATATAAGAGATAAATGCAAGAGAAAGACAGTGATCTTAATTGAATGTGAAATATAACTTTCATTAATTGTGAATATTATTTGAAGCAAATTGGGGGACCCTTACAAGTTACCCATATTCCTCAAGTTTGACATAGGTTCTTTCAAAACCAAGAAAAATTACTTTGGAAAGAAAAAGATCTCTAGAATCTCCACGGCTGTCCAATTCTTGAGCTCTTCGCCTGAAGCACATTCACAGATGAAGTCAGATTCTCTCTTGGTGCTGCTTTTGTTAGATATCATTGTCACTTGTCCGCCATGCTCTGTTCCTTTGTAGATGAAGGTTTCCTGGATAGGAGGAAATTTCACCTTTCCTTTCAGGTTAGCCTTCGATGATTCATATACCAAACCAAAACGATTCTTATTTTCAGGTATATCCACTATTTTATCATAACCTTTTGAGGTGCCATCTTCCATAGCTGTTTGTAAATCTCTCCACGAAGTCACAGTAAGTTTCTTGATTTTCTCTACTAGTAGTTTTATCATTGAGGCAACCTCTAAGACTTGAAATGGCGTGTCTATGCAGTCTTCATCAGCACTAATATATTTGTAGGACTCGATGGGACTTACAAAGACGTCCTCTTCATTGTCGATTATAACCAATCTTCCTTCAATGAAGAACTTCAATTTCTAGTGCAGAGTTGAAGTGACAGCACCTGCTGCATGAATCCAAGGTCGTCCGAGCAAACATGTATATGCTGGTTCTATATCCATTACTTGAAAGGTGATATAAAACATGTGCGGATTGATCTTGATAGAAATATTCACTTATCCAAATACTGTACTTTGAGAACCATCGAAATTTTTGACTATCGTAGAACTTGGCCTTATAATAACACCATCCAATGTTAACTTCATCAATCTAGATTTTGGTAACACATTGTGATACGGTGGGAGAACTGACTTGGGTTTTGCGTTTGTTTTCGCAAATGTTTCGGTTGAGCAAGAGTCGCCACCGACTTTTTATTTTATCCTAAGGAAAGGTTAAAAAGCACAGCAAAAACCTTTGAGATGTTTTCTTGGGTTCGGGGAGTAGATTATAAAAAGGGAAGGTATTAACACCCTTTCTATCCATGGTTATCCATGGGCTCTTAGTTACTTGCTTAGATCATTTGCCTTGCATTTTCAATTGTTTGAAATGGTGTTTTCAATTGTTTGAAATGGTGCTTTGTGTGTGGGTTTGAAAATGTTTTGAAAAGAGGCCATTTGTTGTGGCAACCTTTGTAATGATCCATGTTTGAATGTATACAAAGGTGTACTTATCTTTTGAAAAGTTTTCAATGTTTTTTGAAAGTTGTTTTGAAAGTGTGTTGTGATGTGTGTTTTTGAAAAGTAGGCAAGTGTTATTTTGCAAGTTTGATCAAGTAACTAAGAGTTTTGTCTACCCCTAAATTTACTCAAAGGTTTTTTTCTATGTTTTAACCCTTTTAACAATTTTGTTCCACCATTGTGTTTGGTGGACAATCTTGTGTTAGGATGTTAACGGGACGGGCGCGGGTCATCGTTTAGACCATAGAGGCAATAGTGTCAAGTATCTTTGGCATTTTTCTTAAGGGACTTGATCATTTTTGTTTAGGCAACTTGATAGCGTCGTCGAGGGACTATGATCATTTGATTTGTTTTTGTTTTGCCAAAGACACTTAACATGCAACCATGGCCCATTATTGAAGGCAACAAGTGGAGTAACCCTAGGGGTGCAAGTGTGATTGGTGTTGTCCATTTTCATGCTTTTTGTCTTTTGTTAGGTCAAGCTATTTGTTGTTTGATTTTTGCATACAAAACCCTAAGTCTATCATGGCATATTTAGAAAGCTTTTAAATGCGAAAAATAAAATCCTAAATTATTACAACACAATTATGGGATGGGGGGTACAAATGTTCAAATGGGGATATTTAGCAAGGAATTTAAATCTAAACTATTACATCCAAATTGAATATACAAGCTAATTTAATTGTACAATAATTAAATGAAATAAAATAAATATGTAAGATGCAAAAAATGATTTTTATATGTATGTAAAAGGTATTTTTTATGTGACAAATAAACAAAAATAAAAATAAAAAAAGGTTTAATTTTGGATATTTTCATGTTTAGAGCAAAAACCCTAATTTTCTAAATAATAATATTTATCAATTATACAATATTTATTAATTATATACAAAAAAAAAAGGAAGTATATTGTAAAAAAGTGATTTTTGAGGTCAAATATTAATAAAAATAAAAATGTATTATTTTTATATTTTTATCCTAAATATTCTAATAAATATATAAGTATATATATTATATATTAAATATATTAAATATGTAAAAAATAAGAATATTTATTATTTACAAAAAAAAAGTATATTTTTTTTAGAAAATGTTTTCAAAAGATAAAATAAAATAAAATCAGAAAATAAAAATGTATTTGTATTATTTTAAGTATTTTAAGTAAAAAGTAAATACCTATTTATTTACATATAAACTAAATGAAACAAAATAAATACCAAATAAAATGCAAAAAATGTGAGAAAAATATTTTTTATGTTTTTTCATGTTTGGATAAAAATATAAAATCAAAATCAAAAGAAAAAAAAACCAAAAATGACAAATATATTATGCAATGGGCCAGGGGGGGTGTATGTGTAAAAAGATGGTGTAAACAGAAAAAAGAATCAGGCCCAGCCCAAAGGTGGTTGTCTTCAACCTCCAACACCTTTCAAACACAAAAAACGCGCGCTTCCTTTCATCCCTGTTATCTCTTGATTCCTTGACTTTTAACAAAAACTTACAACACAAACATTATAGAGCATCACGTCACGAGTTCATACATATAAAAAACTTGATCTAACTCTCAGAAATGAGAGAGAATTTCTTCTCCCCCAATTTCTGACCTAAGTTTTTTCCAATGTTCAGGTCCAAAATTCTCTCAGCATACACAACATAAATGAAAAGTAACTACATGGATGGCTTCAGGGCTATGATTAGAACATGCTTTCTTCACAAACTTAAGCCTAAATATGCTTGGATAGAGAGATAGAAGTTCAAAAACTTACCTGTTCAGCTTGAATCGTGTATGACAATGGAGGTACTTTCAATGCAATGTGAGGACTTGTATATCTTGCTTGAGGTCCAGGGATGCTTCTCCAACCTCTAGCTTGCTTTGGAACTAACTGAAACGAGCTATGGAAGTTAACCTGCACGACTGAAAAAATGAAAATGGTGAACTTGGTTAGAGGTGTTACAGTCTGTAGCTAGGGCTTGGGATAGCTTGTATGGATGTTGTGGAGTGTGTATGAACCAGCTTTGGCCAAAACGCACGAGCAAACTGAGTTGTGCAACTCAATCTGCAGGGATGCTCTGTTTTGTGCAGCAAAATGGTGTTTTGATGTTTAGGGAGGTATTGAAGGTGGTTGGCTCGTGTTTCAGGTCAGGTTTGATGTTTGGAAAGTGTTCAAGAAGTTTGCTTTGGTTAGTTCTTGCAGCAATGTGAGTTGTGGTCAGTTTTGCAAAGTTTCTTCTATCTTAAGCAAAGTTTGTCAAGTTGGGTTATAGGCTCTTACAGGCCCCTCAAGCATGCTGCACAAATCACTCTTGATCAGTGGAATTGGTTCCTGAACTTGTGCCTCAAAGATCTGCATTGTACTTCTTTGATTTGTGCTTTGACATAAAGCTATGCTTTACAAGAATGGATAACTTGCTTTTTCCAAATATGGCTTGATTTTGTGTGTATTGTCCAAATGCACAAAATAATGCTAGAACACAATGGATTGGCATTTAATTATTGAGTGTAAATGAGATTAGAGGCCTGTAATCTAGCTTGCACATGATGAATTCAAAAATGCCCAAGTTATGAACATGCATTTGGCCATGAATCAAAGTGACTTTTGCCCATATTGACAAATTCGATTCTCCCTAACCACAAGGGTGTTTGAGAAGTTCTTGGACAATTTGGAAATCTTGGAATGTGTACTATAATCCATCTTTGTAATGCAAGTTGAAATTCCAAGTGGAAGCATGTGAAAAATGGCCATGAAGTTGGGCAAAAATCCTGCCTAAAATAGGTCAAAAAATTTCTAAGTTAAGAATGTTTTGCACCTCTATTCCAAAAATCATAACTTGAGCTACAAGCTTCTTTTGAGGAAACTTTGTGAATCAAAGTTGTAGATTTTGCAATGTACTACAACTTTCATGTTTTGAGTTTTGTTTGAATCCAAATGAATGTTGATGAAAAGATGGGACAAAGTTAGGAAAAAATTAGGAAATTTCATAACTTAGAAAAATTCTAAGTTATGAAATTTCTTCATTTCAAAACCCTAATTTGTAATTTTTGATTTATTGATGAACAAGTTTCATAATTTGACATGTCTTGATGAAAAATGAACCTTGGTACTTGATTTTGACCAAAAGGTCAAAGTTTGACTTTTCAGTATACAGTCAAATTTTGATCAGTTAACTGGAAAATTCATCTGTCAATCTTGTGCATTTGGGATCTTTTGAATTTTTTGAACATGTCAAGACAATTCCATTGAGTCCTTGAGTCCATATGTGAGCTTGGTTTGCCATTGGTTAGGTCAAACAGTCAAAAATTGCCTTTGTGCAGTCAAAACCCTAAAAATGACCATTTTGCCCTTTTGGTGATCTGATCAAATTTCTTGTGGATTTGTGATCCAAACTTGATCAAATGGTCCATATTAGTTCATAATGTTGATGTGGGTCAAAAATCATGAGGTTTGACTTTTAATTGACCAGGTTGACTTTTTCCCCAATACAGCTGATTTCTAGGTCAACTGTCCAATTGACTGGGCAAAGATTGGAATCAAGGCTTGAAACTTGGTATGGATAAACTTGTGAGTCCAACATGAAGCATGAAAGTCACTTTGGGCCTTTTAGGTCAAAACATCTTTGTGCAAACTCAAACCCTAATTTGGGTCAACAGTGCAAGGAGGAGTCTTGAGCAGAGCAAACCCTAACTTGATCTTGAGCTCTAGAGATCTTGTGATGAGAAAATGTTTGAGGAAATGGGAGGGCAAATTTTGGGGTACAACAGTTGCCCTTGTTCAATCTTCTTAGACCTGAGGATGTAGATTGGCTTGCGTGCCTTTCGTGATCCAAAGGTGGAAGATGATTGAACACTAAAGTGCCCAGAAATTTGCACTCGCATGCTGGAGTATCAGCAATGTGATGTCGGGAATGGGATTATAGATGCCATTTGGAGATAGGATGGATAGGAGGATGGCCTTATAGATGCCATCTGGAGACGTGACAGAACCTTGTCGGGAATGGGCTTATAGATGCCATTTGGAGGTGTCGATCGCGTAAGAGATTCCTTAGCGAGAATTTGCGTATTTGAGAAAGAAAGATGGTTTCCTGGCTTGCTACAGGTGTTGATCTTCAGTTTCTTCATGCAGATATGCCCTGGCTAGATACAGGTATCGAATCTAAAATTATACGCTCACAGATATGCCCTGGCTAGATATAGGAATCGAATCCGGAACTTCAAAAGGTTGCTTACAGACGTGCCCTGGCTGGATACAGGTATCGAATCTCTAACTCTTCATGCAGATATGCCCTGGCTGGATACATGTATCGAATCTCTAACTCTTCATGCAGATATGCCCTGGCTGGATACAGGTATCGAATCTGGAATTTGTCGTCTTCAGATATGCCCTGGATGGATACAGGAATCGAATCCGGAATTGTCGTCTACAGATGTGCCCTGGCTGCATACAGGAATCAGATCTGGAATTGGTCGTCTACAGATGTACCCTGGCTGGATATAGGATTCGGATCTGGAATTGGTTGTCTACAGATGTGCCCTGGCTGGATACAGGAATCAGATCTCTAAACTCTTCATGCAGATATGCCCTCGCTGGATACAGGGTTCGAATCTACAATCAATCACTCACAGATATGCCCTGGCTAGATACAGGTATCGAATCTGGAATTGCGATAGTTGATAGTAATCATTTTTGGATTGAACTTTTTCCTAAAAAGGCAAAACATTAGCTGTATGCAATGTCATGATGTATGAGATGCATGATGTCATGATGTTCTCAAAAATAAATGAGATCGTGTGATATGATGCGTATGCATGCGTCATGGTGTATGAATGTATTTTTGTCTAGGAAAATAAATCCTTGACGACTGTCGGGAGTTTGTGGAATCCTGGGCCGATATTAAAGAATGGAGTTCTTCGTTTCCGCTGGGGATGACGGGTGCAAGAATAAAATGGTAGGAGAAGATGACTCCGTTGGGGAATAAACTTGTTGGAGAGATTACTCTGTGGGAAGAGATACTTCGCTGAGGTTTTGATGAGAGCTCCGCTGGGGATTCCACTGATATGTTATGTTGGGGAATTTGATGAACTCCGCTGGGGAATTGGAAGAACTTCGCCGAGGACGATCTTTCCGTGGTAATTAGCTGAGGATAACCCAGTTATAAGCTCTGGTGGGAAATAACCATTGAATGAAGCCGGGGAGATGCGTTCGTACTCCGCAGGTGATAAGCTTCCAGAATCTACTGGGGACAAACTTCCAGAATCTACTGGGGAGGATGATTCCACTTTCCTAGGGAAACCTCGGATTGTACCGGGGAATGGTTCCACTAGGGTGTCTGTATTCCGCCGGGGAACAATCTTATATTAAGACTGCCGGGGATGCTTGCTGAGGAATGTCTATATTCTGCTGGGGAATGTTGAGATCTTATGGGGATACCCAACTTCCTTAAGGCTGACAGTAGGCTAACTCTGCTTGAGGAGAGTACCGCTGACTTGCTAGGGATACTGTGCCTTTCGGGGCTGATAGGGGACCAACTCTTCCTGGGGAGAGTATTGCTGAAATCTGGTCTTACTCTGTGGGGAGTTGAGATAAATTGGTTATATTCTTCAGCCGAACTTACCTTGGTACCTCGGTGGACAGAGCAACTAGATCGCTTGGACAATTCTAAATTGCCCCTGTTTCTAATGTCATCTGTAATTAGTCCTTTGTTTCGCATGCAAATATTCATGGTTAGCAATTAATGTCAAATGCATATATCAAAAATGAACATTGGACGTTCTTCGTAAAACAAAAACAAAAAAGGGAAAAACGATGGGTAATTCTTCTGAAAAATTGAACTTGTATTGATTTTGAAATTTTGCCTGTAAATAGGCGTTTTATGTACAGGAGGCTGACGTCCTAGTAAGAGAAAGCCGCCGAGCAAAATAGAGTTTACACAATTTTGTGAAAAGGAAACAAAACAGTTATGTGAAAAATAATCCCACTGGGTTCCAACTCTGCTATCGCCTTTATGTCTTCAAGCGTCTCATCACTCTGCTGCTTAGTTGAAGATGAAGCTGATTGATTGGCGACGTCTGAACCCGATAGTTGATGCCGAATTCTGGATGCAAGGTGATCCAATGAGACATAATAGTACGCTTTATCCCTAACTTTTTCCTGGACCGCCCTTTCAGGTTTTCAGTCCACCGGGATACCCATTTTTGCCCAAGCCGCCTTTTCAGGTTTTCGACTTGCCGGGTGTACAGATCTTTTTTCATTTCATCCCTTATTTTTGCCCGAACCCTTTTGGTTCGCCAGGAAGCCCTTATTTTTTCCTAGGCCAGTCGACCTAGCGGGTCTTTGTTTCATGCGTAGTATCTTTTTACTATGTCTGCATTGGCGGGGTGAGGAAGGTCGTCACCTTCCATGGTGGTCAGAATCATAGCTCCTCCTGAGAAGATATGTTTAACCATAAATGGCCCTTCGTACGTAGGGGTCCATTTTCCCCTGGGATCACTTTGAGGAAGAATTATGCGCTTGATTACCATATCCCCAACTTGATATTCTTGTCGTTTGACCTTCTTGTTAAATGCCCTGATCATTCGTTTTTGGTACGTTTGACCATGACAAATAGCGGTGAGTCTCTTTTCGTCGATTAGGTTTAATTGATCAAGTCGAGTCTGGATCCAGTCATCTCCGCTCAAGTCTGCATCTTTCATTATCCGGAGAGAGGGTATCTGGACTTCAATAGGCAAGACTGCCTCCATGCCATAGACCAAGGAAAAGGGAGTTTCCCCTGTTGACGTCCGTGCTGAGGTACGGTACCCATGAAGAGAAAACGGTAACATTTCGTGCCAATCTTTATAGGTCATTGTCATCTTTTGCATAATCTTCTTGATATTCTTATTCGCTGCTTCTACAGCCCCATTCATCTTCGGCCGGTATGGAGAAGAGTTGTGGTGTTGTATCTTGAATTTCTCGCAGAGCTCAGTGATCATCTTGTTGTTAAGATTGGTACCATTATCCGTAATGATCCTCTCAGGTACACCGTATCGACAGATCAAGTTATGCCGAATGAAACGTGCCACGACGTTCTTGGTTACGGTAGCATAGGAAGCTGCTTCAACCCATTTTGTGAAGTAATCAATTGCTACCGGGATGAAGCGGTGCCCGTTAGATGCCGTAGGTCGGATCTCTCCGGTCATATCAATGCCCCACATTGCAAAAGGCCAAGGTGCTGTCAAGACGTTCAGAGGAACCGGAGGAATGTGCACCTTATCAGCATAGATCTGGCATTTATGACAAGTTCGAGAATGCTGATAACAGTCGGCTTCCATTGTGGACCAGAAATATCCTGCCCGAAGGATTTTCTTTGCCATGGTATGTCCACTAGAATGTGTTCCGAAGGTACCTTCATGTAGCTCTTCCATGATCCTTTCTGCTTCAGTCTTATCCACACAACGCAGTAAGGTCGAATCATGGTTTCGCTTGTAGAGAATGCCATTGCTGAGGAAGAATTTCGCCGCGAACCTTCTCAGAAACTTCTTATCGTTAACGGATGCACCATCGGGGTATTCTTGAGCTTCCAAGTACCTCTTCACTTCATGATACCAGGGTTTTTCTGTTACCTCTTCGGTCTCGAGATCGCAGCAATGTGCAGGTTCATCCAACTTCCAAATAATGATCCGGGGAGCCTCGTTGTCCCATTTGACTTTGAACATAGAAGACATCGTAGCCAATGAGTCCGCTAACTGATTCTCCTCTCTTGGGAAGTGTTCAAAAGTTATCTCCTCGAAGTGGGGAAGCAATGTCAGCACATACTCCTTGTAAGGAATAAGATTTGGGTGTTTCGTATCCCACTCGCCTTTGATCTGATTGATCACGAGAGCGGAATCTCCGAAGACACTCAAAAAATTGATCCTTAGGTCGATTGCAGCTTGAAGACCCATGATGCATGCCTCGTACTCCGCCATGTTGTTGGTGCAGTTGAAACATAGTCGGGCGGTGAGTGGAGTATGAGTACCTTTAGGGGATATGATCACAGCGCCAATACCATTACCCAAAGCATTCGAAGCTCCATCAAAGTGCATAGACCATCGGGATCCTTTCTCAGGTCCTTTATCCGGTCTAGGTACTTCACAATCAGTCACTACCATAATATCCTCATCTGGAAATTCAAAGTTCATCGACTGGTAATCGTCCACCGCCTGGTGTGCCAAATGGTCTGCCAACACACTTCCCTTGATTGCTTTTTGAGTCGTGTACTGGATGTCATATTCCGTCAAGATCATCTGCCATCTTGCTATTCTTCCAGACAGAGCAGGCTTTTCGAATATGTACTTGATTGGATCCATTTTTGAGATCAACAGAGTAGTGTGAGTCAACATATACTGTCTCCGCCGGCGAGCAGCCCATACCAAAGCGCAACAAGTTTTCTCGAGCAGTGAGTATTGGGTCTCACAGTCGGTAAACTTTTTGATAAGGTAATAAATGGCGTGTTCTTTTCGGCTAGACTCGTCATGCTGCCCCAACACACACCCCATTGAGTTGTCAAGTACTGTCAAGTATAAGATTAGAGGTCTCCCTTCAACCGGTGGCATAAGAATGGGTGGTTCTTGGAGATACTCTTTGATCTTTTCGAAAGCAGCCTGACATTCATCGTTCCAACGTACTACTTGATCCTTCTTCAGCAGCTTGAAGATTGGTTCACAGGTAGCAGTTAGATGCGAGATGAATCGGGCAATGTAGTTCAGACGTCCTAGAAAGCCTCTGACTTTTTCTCTGTCTTGAGAGTTGGCATCTCTTGTATGGCTTTTACTTTGGCAGGGTCCACTTGAATGCCTTTGTCGCTTACGATGAAGCCTAGAAATTTTTTAGATCTTACCCCAAAGGTGCACTTGTTTGGGTTCAACCTCAGCTTGTACAACTTCAGACGGTCAAACAGCTTCCGCAGATGGTCAAGATGTTCCTCCTCAGTTTGGGACCTTGAAATCATATCATCGACGTATACTTCTATCTCGTGATGGATCTTATCATGAAATAAAGCAACCATGGCACGTTGGTAGGTTGCCCCAGCATTTTTCAACCCAAAAGGCATGACCTTGTAGCAAAAGGTGCCCCACTGAGTAACAAAAGTGGTCTTCTCCATGTCTTCAGGAGCCATCTTGATCTGATTATAACCGGAGAAGCCGTCCATGAAGGAGAATACCTTATGCTGAGTGGTGTTGTCAACCAGAACATCGATATGAGGCAGAGGGAAATCATCCTTGGGGCTGGCCCTGTTCAAATCCCTGTAATCAACACACATTCGGACCTTACCATCCTTTTTCGGCACTGGAACCACGTTGGAAATCTACTGAGGGTAAGAAGTCACTGCTAGAAACCCGACATCAAATTGTTTCATAACCTCAGCTTTGATTTTCTCGGACATTTCTGGACGCATACGGCAGACCTTCTGTTTTACCGAAGGGCAATCTTCCTTGGTAGGCAGGTGATGAACCACAATGTCGGTATCCAACCCAGGCATGTCTTCGTAAGACCAGGCAAAGATTTCCACATAGTCATGCAACATCTGAATCAACCGTTGTTTCACACTGAGCTCTAGATTGGCACCAATCTTGATTTCCTTTATGTCTGTCTCAGTACCCAGATTTACCGTTTCCACTGGCTCTTCATGTGGCTGAATGGCCCTCTCTTCCTGGAGTAGCAGTCTTGCGAGTTCACCAGGCACTTCGCAATCATCTTCACCTTCATCTTTGGCTAAGTTGATCGGATTTTCGAAGTCATAACTAGCGATAGCAGAGTCGTTACCAGTGAGATCCAGAGTGGATTGGAACCTGTATAGGTGAGTGTGTGTAAATATAGCTGTTTTGCAATATATAAAGAAAGAAAAAGAGCGCAAGATTTTGAAATGCAACAAACGTCCAATGTTTTTATTGATGATATATGAAAATGACACACAAAAGCCCTCACAAATGAAGCCACGGTGCCTTGGGTAGGACACCGAGCCATAAAAGTTTCAACATATTGTTTGTTACAAATTGAAAACAAAAGAGTTCATTACTGAGTGACAAAAGTAATAGGTGTGAAATCTTTGGCAGTCCAGTTGCTTGGTCCACTATCGGTTGTTGGGTAGATCCAGCTGTCGAATTCAGATTCCTCCATGCCGTCTTCAATAGCATTCACTCCCGGGTTGGTGATGAACACAGGAGGTTTTCCAATCCTTGCCTTACGAACAGCCCTCTGAGCCTCTGCAGTGAAACCCAGACCAAACTTGTCAGTCTTTGGAGTGAAATCAGGAAGTCGGCCCCAATTTGCACACTCACCCTTCTCAATCACAACCTGGGCATCCTTTAAGGAAGCCATTTCCAAAGGAGGGTCTTCAATCACAGCTTCAGCTGATGCCAGTGTCTGAGGAACTTCTTCAAAGTGCTGGAATGGAGTCTCAAGGAATTCTCCATCCATTTCTATGTACTGGAACGAGTTGAGGTGGCTGACCATGTATTCTTCCTCCCCCTGAACTGTCACAATTTCCCCCTGACCGGGTACTTCAGCTTCTGATGTAGTGTGGAGGTCACAGCTCCAGCCTTGTGGATCCATGGATGACCCAGCAAACAGGAATAGGATGGTCGGATATCCATCACATAGAAAGTTGAATCAAAAACTTGAGAACCAACCCGGATGGGAATGTCAACTTCGCCATGTACCATTCTCTTCGAACCGTCAAAGGCTCGGACAACAATGTTACTAGGCTTGAGCTCCAAACCCTCACAATCCAACCTGTCTAGGTCCTTCTTGGGCAATACGTTCAATGGAGAACCGGTGTCTACCAACACATGGGCAAGAGTAGTGCCCCTGCATTCAATGGAGACATGTAGGGCATTGTTATGGTTCTTTCCTTTGGCAGTCAGATCGGCGTCAGAGAAGCCCAACCCATTATCGGCAGTCAAGTTAGCCACACAATCGGTAAATTGATCAGCAGATGTTTCTTGTGGCACATGGGCCGTCTTTAGGAAGGAAATCAGGGCCTTGGCATGGGCCTCTGAACACAACAACAGTGATAGCATAGAAATCTTTGACGGGGTGTGCCCCAACTGCTCAACTACATTGAAATCACTCTTCTTGATAATCTTGAGAATCTCTTCCATCTCTTGTTGGGAAGCTTCAACAGTGGTTGTCTTTGGTGCCTCCGTCAGGGCAGGCAAATCAATAGCAATCCCTTTGCCCCGAGCGTCAGATGACTCGGCAGCAGGGGTAGAAACAGGAACTTGAAGGGAAGCAGGCACACTTGCAGGTGTGATGACAAGAGGTCTCTGAATAGCTGGTGGCGCAATATCTGGCGAGAACAGCCTACCACTGCGAGTAACTTTGGCAAGCCCGGTGATGTTACTGACGCCGGTACTAGTATCAAACTCTTGCTTTACTCCAAGAACATAAACATCTGCCCCATAGTGCCATGGGACAGCTTTGTCGGATGTATAAGAGAGAGGCCCCGGAACAGTGATGATAATAGGAGAAATCTTTTGAGTGGACATGATTTTGACAGGCTTCTTTAAGGGAGCCTTAGGAGGGTTGTTGAAAATAGTAACAATAGACACTTCTTCAGCATGGACAACAGGAACAACAATCTTCTCGAACAAGATCTCTTTGCTATCCATCAGGTTTTGGACGCCTGACTTCAGCAAGGGACAACCAGCAGGTGAAATAGCACATAGAAGGCAACCTTTACCACAACCCGAAAATAAACCGGCTAGCAACAGGTTCCTCTTGACGGTCAACAATGGAGTAACAATCTCTTCCACGGAGGCTACATACCGTTCTTCTTCCACAACATTCACTCCATGCTGGGGCATGGGAGCAGTCACAACATTGGGCCTTTCGAGCGCCTCAAACTGTATTTCTTTAGCATCAATAAGGTCCTGAACCTTATTCCTCAGAGCCCAACAATCATCCGTAGTATGCCCCGGGCTATCAGAGTGATAAGCACAACGGGCGTTGGGGTTGTATTTTGGGGAAGCTGTGTTCACTACCTTCGGAGCTTCTTTGACAGTTACCAGATTGGTTGACAGTAGTTGCGGCAAAATCTGAGACAGGGTCATGCTGAGCTGAGTGTACTGCCTTTTGGGTCTCTCACCCCTTGGTTGGTTATACTGCTGAGGAGCAGTAACAGGCTTTGAAATTACCAATGCATTGACAGTTTGGCGGCGTTCCGGTTTAATTTGTCTTCTGGGACCATAAACAACACTGGCTTCCTTCTTGAAGGGTTTCTTTTCAGTACTCGAGGAGGCACCTTTCTGTATCTTCCCCGACTTGATACCAGCTTCTATTCTCTCACCAGTCAAGATCAAATTTGTAAACCCAGCAGAGGAATTCCCAATCAGATGGTTGAAGAACAGACCAGACAGGGTCCCCAGGAACATGTCAACAAGTTCATGGTCCGTTAGCGGTGGCTGCACCCTGCCAGCCAGGTCTCTCCACTTTTGCACATACTCCTTAAATCCTTCGCCCGTCCCCAGTGACATACCCTGGAGTTGGGTACGCGTGGGAGCGAGGTCGGAATTGTATTGATACTGTTTATAAAATGCAGTAGCCAAGTCCTCCCAGTTTCGAATACTGGCTCCATCCAGCTGATAGAACCACTCGAGTTGAGCCCCTGAAAGGCTATCCTAAAAGAAATGGATCCATAGGTTCTTGTCTGTGGTGTAAGGTTGGATCTTCCTTACATATGATCTGAGATGCATCTTTGGGCAGGACAACCCGTCATACCTTGCAAAAATTGGCACTTTGAACTTCGGGGGGATCACAATTCCAACAACTAATCCCAAATCTTCGAAATCTAAGCCGGGAACTCTCTGCAGCTCCATAGCTGCCAACCTGTCTTCCAATCCTTTGTACTTATCATCGGCGGGCGGGTATTGTTGCTCTGAGTAGTCTTCGTCTTCTTCAGCCTCTCCTTCTTCAGCTTCGGATTCGGAAGGTACCGCAGCCCCATTCCCTTTACTGGTTCCCTCTTCAGATGTAGGGGAAATTCAAGAACTCTTCTGGCTTCACCCTCAAACCTTCTTCCTAGGGTAGCCACCCCGACTCTCTTCTTCTTCTTTTTCACTTGCTCTTTGTTCCCAAGCAGGGCTTTTAGATCCTCCTGACCCTTTGCCAAGGTCATCAGGAGATGTTAAAACTGTGAGTTTTAAGACTGCAAGTCCTTGACCATCTGTTCGAGATCCATCTTACTGAAATAAACAGCAGAAAGATAAGGAAACCTGGTGTGGAGACCTGCTTATGCGCATGATGAATGATATGTTTGTTTATGCAATGCATTCAAGGATTTAGAAAATTCAAAATTGTTGCAAACAAAGAAGAACACACGACATATTAATAAGAAGAAATTTGTCAGTACATAAATGCCCCATGGGCCAAATATTACAAAAAACTTCTCAAGGTAAAAAGACGTTGCGCATCCTCTTTGGTGCGATGTAGGTGTTGAGGGTCTCTTCCTCATGGAGTCGATGGGTAAGCTCCAAAACCTTCTTCTCACTGGCGTAGAAGCTGGCTTCAAAAGTGTTACGTTCCTCCTTGAGTTGGATCCAACTCCTCTGCACATCTCCTCCCATGATGTAGGCATGTCAGGATATAGGATGGTGTAGGGAACCTCTCCTTCCTTAACGGGCTCTTTAATCACAGGGAGAACATGAGGGTATGGCATTATTAGACTCTGGGCTCGGGTTCATACCCACTTGAGATAAGGCTCAAGAGGGATGGAGTTCTTGTGCCCTAGTGTCTTGCTATCTACCTTATTAGGCATCCTCCAAGCTCTGATGAATCTTCGGCGAAGTCCTTGCGCATTGTTGTCGAAGTCAAAAACTAAGTCAGGAATCAACATGTCATGAGGGCCATCCCTCCGTGCATATCCAAATTGTCTCAAAGCTAGACAAGGGTTGTAGGTAATACCTCCTCTAATGCCAAGTAATGGAACATTAGGGAACTCTCCACAACGATCGACGATGATGAAATTTTCTCTGGATCGAGAACACCAATGTACATCAGAGTGAGTGAGGGTCATCAACCGTTGCGACCACCTTAAACATTGGTCATTTTTCAAGACAGATTGTGGAAGGTGCGAAATAAACCACCTTGCAAGGAGAGGAGTACAGCACATGAGAACACCCCTCTTTCTCATTTTTCGTGTGTAAAATGAGTGGAGGATGTCCCCAAGTAGTGTTGGTATGGGATTCCTGGATAAGAAGATCTTGACGGTGTTGACATCTATAAGCTGGTCGGGGTTTGGGAACATGACCAACCCATAAATGAGGAGTGCCACCATTTCTTCAAAGGCTTGTAGATCCAATGAATTCCAACACTCTTGTGCCTTCTCGAACAAGAATTTTGCCAAGAAGCCTTTGACACCGCTTCTAGTTTCCCAATGCCCCTTGATGTCAGATGGTTGCAAGTGTAGTGCTTGAGCAACATCTTCAGGCTTTGGTTCTTTTTCCGTACCGTTGTAGGGTAGTTGATTAAGAATAGGAATTCTCAGGAGTTGAGAAAATTCCTCCAAAGTGGGCACCAATTGGTAGTCGGGGAAAGTGAAACAGTGGTGAAAGGGGTCAAAGAACTGAAACAACACCTTTACCATGTCTTCTTCAATGCTAGTGTTGACTAGGCTGAGCAGTATACCATGTCTTTCACTGAAGGGAGAGCTTTCGGGAATTCTGGATGTGAGCTCCTTGAGTTGAGGAGGGATTCTCACAAGGTTGACTTGGATAGTTTTCCTGCGAAGAATTTTCATGACCTACAAAACAAGAACAAAGATGAAGATCCAAACCCTTGAAATGGTTAGTGAATGCATATGATGCTTTATGATGTTCATGATGTATGCACAAAACATATGTACAAGCAAATCACACAAAACCCTAGTTTCAGGCTTGCATGAGGTTTCATAGGTAAGTACCCTCTTGAGTGTAGTTGGCTTAAAAACCTGTCCTATAAATAGTAACCGGGTTCTAAGGAGCTCAATATCACTGGATTGTTTTCCATGTTCATTGTTTTGGTTTAGCCACTTAACTAGCGACCAAAATATTCCAAGAAAACAACCCTCAATGAGTGTAGTATCGAGTATCTACCAACTTCGGATTGCACCAAAGCCGGTCATCTCACTACCCCTAATAAAAGGCCAAGATGGTCAAGTAAGGTTCTAGGTCATTAGTGCTTAGTGACATCACTCAGCGGCCCCGTACTCTCCTTGATTGAACTCAAGGGTTACCGATACTCACAAATATGTCGCACTAATATAGCTATTGCTTCAACTGTGTCGGTATACCCTACACAGTTTCCACAATGTATTGCTATCTATGAATGTTTCCCCAAATCCGGGTGTAGGATTTCAAGCCCAAACAAGATAGCCAAGATATAAAGCAATCAAAGCAAACAATTAGTCATGAAAGAGGGTGATCTAAGCCCTAAGGTTACTCCACTTAAAAAATTCCCCAGCAGAGTCGCCAGTTCTGTGATACGGTGGGAGAACTGACTTGGGTTTTGCGTTTGTTTTCGCAAATGTTTCAGTTGAGCAAGAGTCACCACTGACTTTTTATTTTATCCTAAGGAAAGGTTAAAAAGCACATCAAAAACCTTTGAGATGTTTTCTTGGGTTCGGGGAGTAGATTATAGAAAGGGAAGGTATTAGCACCCTTTCTATCCATGGTTATCCATGGGCTCTTAGTTACTTGCTTAGATCACTTGCCTTGCATTTTCAATTGTTTGAAATGGTGTTTTCAATTGTTTGAAATGGTTCTTTGTGTGTGGGTTTGAAAATGTTTTGAAAAGAGGCCATTTGTTGTGGCAACCTTTGTAATGATCCATGTTTGAATGTATACAAAGGTGTACTTATCTTTTGAAAAGTTTTCAATGTTTTTTGAAAGTTGTTTTGAAAGTGTGTTGTGATGTGTGTTTTTGAAAAGTAGGCAAGTGTTTTTTTGCAAGTTTGATCAAGTAACTAAGAGTTTTGTCTACCCCTAAATTTACTCAAAGGTTTTTTTCCTATGTTTTAACCCTTTTAACAATTTTGTTCCACCATTGTGTTTGGTGGACAATCTTGTGTTAGGATGTTAACGGGACGGGCGCGGGTCATCGTTTAGACCATAGAGGCAATAGTGTCAAGTATCTTTGGCATTTTTCTTAAGGGACTTGATCATTTTTGTTTAGGCAACTTGATAGCGTCGTCGAGGGACTATGATCATTTGATTTGTTTTTGTTTTGCCAAAGACACTTAACATGCAACCATGGCCCATTATTGAAGGCAATAAGTGGAGTAACCCTAGGGGTGCAAGTGTGATTGGTGTTGTCCATTTTCATGCTTTTTGTCTTTTGTTAGGTCAAGCTATTTGTTGTTTGATTTTTGCATACAAAACCCTAAGTCTATCATGGCATATTTAGAAAGCTTTTAAATGCGAAAAATAAAATCCTAAATTATTACAACACAATTATGGGATGGGGGGTACAAATGTTCAAATGGGGATATTTAGCAAGGAATTTAAATCTAAACTATTACATCCAAATTGAATATACAAGCTAATTTAATTGTACAATAATTAAATGAAATAAAATAAATATGCAAGATGCAAAAAATGATTTTTATATGTATGTAAAAGGTATTTTTTATGTGACAAATAAACAAAAATAAAAATAAAAAGAGGTTTAATTTTGGATATTTTCATGTTTAGGGCAAAAACCCTAATTTTCTAAATAATAATATTTATCAATTATATTATACAATATTTATTAATTATATACAAAAAAATAAAAATGAAGTATATTGTAAAAAAGTGATTTTTGAGGTCAAATATTAATAAAAATAAAAATGTATTATTTTTATGTTTTTATCCAAAATATTCTAATAAATATATAAGTATATATATATTATATATTAAATATATTAAATATGTAAAAAATAAGAATATTTATTATTTACAAAAAAAAGTATATTTTTTTTAGAAAATGTTTTCAAAAGATAAAATAAAATAAAATCATAAAATAAAAATGTATTTGTATTATTTTAAGTATTTTAAGTAAAAAGTAAATACCTATTTATTTACATATAAACTAAATGAAACAAAATAAATACCAAATAAAATGCAAAAAATGTGAGAAAAATATTTTTTATGTTTTTTCATGTTTGGATAAAAATATAAAATCAAAATCAAAAGGAAAAAACCAAAAATGACAAATATATTATGCAATGGGCCAGGGGGGGTGTATGTGTAAAAAGATGGTGTAAACAGAAAAAAGAATCAGGCCCAGCCCAAAGGTGGTTGTCTTCAACCTCCAGCACCTTTCAAACACAAAAAACGCGCGCTTCCTTCCATCCCTGTTATCTCTTGATTCCTTGACTTTTAACAAAAACTTACAACACAAACATTATAGAGCATCATGTCACGAGTTCATACATATAAAAAACTTGATCTAACTCTCAAATGAGAGAGAATTTCTTCTCCCCCAATTTCTGACCTAAGTTTTTTCCAATGTTCAGGTCCAAAATTCTCTCAGCATACACAACATAAATGAAAAGTAACTACATGGATGGCTTCAGGGCTATGATTAGAACATGCTTTCTTCCCAAACTTAATCCTAAATATGCTTGGATAGAGAGATAGAAGTTCAAAAACTTACCTGTTTAGCTTGAATCGTGTATGACAATGGAGGTACTGTCAATTCAATGTGAGGACTTGTATAGCTTGCTTGAGATCCAGGGATGCTTCTCCAACCTCTAGCTTGCTTTGGAACTAACTGAAACGAGCTATGGAAGTTAACCTGCACGACTGAAAAAATGAAAATGGTGAACTTGGTTAGAGGTGTTACAGTCTGTAGCTAGGGCTTGGGATAGCTTGTATGGATGTTGTGGAGTGTGTATGAACCAGCTTTGGCCAAAACACACGAGCAAACTGAGTTGTGCAACTCAATCTGCAGGGATGCCCTGTTTTGTGCAGCAAAATGGTGTTTTGATGTTTAGGGAGGTATTGAAGGTGGTTGGATCGTGTTTCAGGTCAGGTTTGATGTTTGGAAAGTGTTCAAGAAGTTTGCTTTGGTTAGTTCTTGCAGCAATGTGAGTTGTGGTCAGTTTTGCAAAGTTTCTTCTATCTTAAGCAAAGTTTGTCAAGTTGGGTTATAGGCTCTTACAGGCCCCTCAAGCATGCTGCACAAATCACTCTTGATCAGTGGAATTGGTTCCTAAACTTGTGCCTCAAAGATCTGCATTGTACTTCTTTGATTTGTGTTTTGACATAAAGCTATGCTTTACAAGAATGGATAACTTGCTTTTTCCAAATATGGCTTGATTTTGTGTGTATTGTCCAAATGCACAAAATAATGCTAGAACACAATGGATTGGAATTTAATTATTGAGTGTAAATGAGATTAGAGGCCTGTAATCTAGCTTGCACATGCTGAATTCAAAAATGCCCAAGTTATGAACATGCATTTGGCCATGAATCAAAGTGACTTTTGCCCATATTGACAAATTCAATTCTCCCTAACCACAAGGGTGTTTGAGAAGTTCTTGGACAATTTGGAAAGCTTGGAATGTGTAATACAATCCATCTTGGTAATGCAAGTTGAAATTCCAAGTGGAAGCATGTGAAAAATGGCCATGAAGTTGGGCAAAAATCCTGCCTAAAATAGGTCAAAAAATTTCTAAGTTAAGAATGTTTTGCACCTCTATTCCAAAAATCATAACTTGAGCTACAAGCTTCTTTTGAGGAACCTTTGTGAATCAAAGTTGTAGATTTTGCAATGGACTACAACTTTCATGTTTTGAGTTTTGTTTGAATCCAAAGTTAGGAAAAAATTAGGAAATTTCATAACTTAGAAAATTTCTAAGTTATGAAATTTCTTCATTTCAAAACCCTAATTTGTAATTTTTGATTTCTTGATGAACAAGTTTCATAATTTGACATGTCTTGATGAAAAATGAACCTTGGTACTTGATTTTGACCAAAAAGTCAAAGTTTGACTTTTCAGTATACAGTCAAATTTTGATCAGTTGACTGGAAAATTCATCTGTCAATCTTGTGCATTTGGGATCTTTTGAATTTGTTGAACATGTCAAGACAATTACATTGAGTCCTTGAGTCCATATGTGAGCTTGGTTTGCCATTGGTTAGGTCAAACAGTCAAAAATTGCCTTTGTGCAGTCAAAACCCTAAAAATGACCATTTTGCCCTTTTGGTGATCTGATCAAATTTCTTGTGGATTTGTGATCCAAACTTTATCAAATGGTCCATATGAGTTCATAATGTTGATGTGGGTCAAAAATCATGAGGTTTGACTGTCAATTGACCACAGTTGACTTTTTCCCCAATACAGCTGATTTCTAGGTCAACTGTCCAATTGACTGGGCAAAGATTGGAATCAAGGCTTGAAACTTGGTATGGATAAACTTGTGAGTCCAAAATGAAGCATGAAAGTCACTTTGGGCATTTTAGGTCAAAACATCTTTGTGCAAACTCAAACCCTAATTTGGGTCAACAGTGCAAGGAGGAGTCTTGAGCAGAGCAAACCCTAACTTGATCTTGAGCTCTAGAGATCTTGTGATGAGAAAATGTTTGAGGAAATGGGAGGGCAAATTTTGGGGTACAACACACATCGAGAGCAGAACCAGTATCGGTGAGTACCCTAGACAGGCTTGTGGTGCCTATCTGAATAGAAATATGAAACACCTTGTTATGGGTTATTCCTTAAGGAGGCAACTCACTGTCATTAAAACCTAGATATGATCCAGATGTCAGATTTTCTATGACATTATCAAACTAATTCACCATAATCTCCTCTACAACATGAGCAGAACTTAGAACCTTCATTAGAAAGTCCTGATGCGCTCATGAGTTGAGGATTAACGAGAGTATTGAAATCTTGGGTGGGGTTTGGTGTAGTTGATCCACAACCCTATAATCACTTCTCTTGATTATTTTCAAAAATCCATCCATCTCTTTGTCAGCAAAATTCTTGCTCGAAGGTTCTTGTTCTCGACTCATATCCATCACATCCTTTCCTTTATCCTTAATTATAACGTTATCCCTCTTCTGTTGTTCGGGACCATAGATTCGGCCACTACGAGTCATGACCCTGTTCCCGCTATATTTGTGATTACAGGTCCTTGACTTATCGACATATCACATTTAAACCATTGACATATATAGTAGAATCATAACTCCAAGGTACTGCTTTGTTACTTTTGTAAGGGGTAGGAGATGTCCCCCTAATCACCATCGTAGTCTTCGGAACCACTGGTATCCTCAGAGTTTGTCGCGGTATCATTACTGGTACTTCTGTTGACTCTCCCCATGGAATCACAAGAGTCTTTTTATTAAGTTTTGGACCTTGGCATGGAATTACGAATGGCTTCTTCACAGTCCCATCGATCGCAGCTACATATTCTTCTTTAGGGTATTGCCCGAATTGGACTATCCCCTGATCCACCAAATTTTGTAATATCGTCTCAAAAGATTAATTATGTTCCAAGAGGAACCCACACATTAACAGATATTCCTTCAAAATGTTTATCAGGGCCTTTACTTGTCTGGCTTCCCCAAAGTCAGTAACCACCTCAATTACATTTACAGTTGTCCCACCATGTGGGGGCATGGGGTTTGTCTTGATGTTTGGATTATCAAAATTGATATCTTGGAAATCCAATAAATCTTGAACCTTGTGTCTGAAGGCCCAACATTTTTATATGGTATACCCCAGAGAATTGGCATGATACTCGCACCTGGTATTGGCATCAGACCTTGGTGGCAGTTCCCCAATTGGAGGAGCTAGAGATTTTAGCTCTACCAAAAATACCTTGACTAAGTGTTGCAATAATTGACTATGCGGCATGGGGAGAGGATCAAACTTTCTCTGAGGCCTTTCAAACCTATTATGTTGTTGTTCTCGTGGAATTATTAATGGTTGTTTATCCCTTGGATGCGAGGCTACAACATTAACTTCTCTTTCCTTCTTTTTTGAGAAGTTAGGAACATGTCTTTTTGCATTATAAAGGGTACTAGATGATGCCCCTTGTATCTTCTCGCTTTTTACACCTATTTCAATCCTTTTACCAATAGTCACCAAATCAGAAAATTCGGAAGAGAGGCTTCCCACCATCTTATTGTAGTATAGTCCTTGTAAAGTGCCCATGAACATATCAACTAGTTCTTTCTCCAAGAGTGATGGTTGTACTCAGGTTGCCATTTCTCTCTATCTTTAAACATACTCTTTGAAAGATTCCTCCTTCTTTTGAGACAAGTTTTGGAGTTGCATGCGGTTAGGCGCCATGTCCAAGTTATACTTGTACTGTCTCAAGAAAGCATTGGCAAGATCTGCCCATGTCTGAATTTGAACTCTCTCCAATTGCATGTATCAATCTAGAGATGCCCCACTCAAATTGTCTTAGAAACAATGGATTATTAGCTTCTGATATTCAGCATAAGCATGCATCTTTCTGCAATACATGCTTAGGTGGTTCCTCGGACATGTGAGTCCCTTATATTTTCAAAATTCAGGTACTTTAAATTTTGGAGGGATCACTGCATCAGGAACTAGACCCATTTCAAGAGCGTCGACATTGAAAGCATCGTAACTCTCCACAACCTTTAACCTTTCTTCAAGAGCTTTATATTGGTTGAGTGCCAAGGGATTTTCAGTAGCATAAGTATGGGTTCTTCTTTGAGGTGCTTTATTGGCATCTTCTAGGTCATGGTCTCCATATTGCGGGTCTATGTAGTTGTCCTCGTTGTTGACTGGGATTTGCAAGGTCTGTATTGGTGGAGGTGGGACAAACCTTTCAGTATCAGCTTGTCTGACTTCTTATTGAGCCATAGTTGACTTTTGGGGTCCTGACTCTGGTTCTCTTCTTGGTTGGTGACCGCTCGATGCATCAGTATTCTGGGCTACTTCCTCAAAGGCTACCCTAGGAATCTGCTTTTGCCTCTCGATGATGTTCTTAAAGGCTATAAGAACTTGACTCATATCTCCTTTCATTGAGTTAATGTAGCCTTTTACTTTATCCAAATCTTCCCTGAATGCGGCTTGGTTTTCTTCAATCTGCTTCATCACTTTCTTTTGATGGACTCTTGTTTGATATGGCGGTCGGAGAGGTGGTACTTTTCTACCAATGATTTAACTAGAGATGATTTTGAAAATCAATGAGTTTTTTGTTATGAAATGTGAAATGATGTGATGTTTGTGAATGCATCAATACATGTGAACATACTGAGTGTTTTTGTTTTTGAATGTCTAAATTCACTTGAATTTTTCATATATTTTTCTTTTCGTATTCATACTTTTTCCGGCTATGTTTTTTACTGGTGAGTATCTAAAAAATAAATACACTATCGAATTATGGAAACAAAATACTTTTATTGAATAACCATTATCTTTAAAAGAATACAATTCAGATATTGAAAGATATTCAAATTTAAAACATCAAAATTTGTTGAAATAAATAACAAAGGGAAACAAAATCTTCTAACCGTGCCTGCGGATTTCTGCTCTGAAGCCACCAACCATTGTCCTTAAAAGCTCGAGGAAGTCTTCAACGTCTTTCGGGAGAGGGACCATCACATTTTCAGCACCTCTCATACTTCTAGGGATGTCACAAATAAGATTGTTGGCTAAGAAGGCGAGTCTTGCATGCTTATCTTTGTAGAACCGGTATTCTTGGTAGAGGTCAGGAGTTATCTTATGATTATCCTCTCTTGCCTTGGCGATCTTTACATACTTCTCTTCTCAATATAAATTTTCAGACCTTATCTCTGTATAGAGTTTCCGTTGTATTAGGAAATCCTTTCTGAGGCCTTCTAACTCAAGACACACTTGTTCGTATTCATCATTCTTTTGGGTGAGAAATCTTTTTGCCATCATCCTTTTGAGGTATTCCCCTACCTCAGATTCTTGGCTATCTTGGATTCTTGTGGTAAGATAATTCATTTGTTCTTCTTCATCTAAATAAGCTTGCGCCAAACTTTGGATTTGAGCCCTCAACAACCCTTCGGTCGAATGCTTCCGCTAAAGACTCTCATTTTCAAATGACTCGCGATCTTTCTGAATCTGTTGATCTTTCTTAACCTTCAGGTATTCCGATCGAAGTGATGTCGGCTCAAAGCTAAACAGGATTTATGAACCTCATGCCTCATCTGCCTTCTGTCCTTGCTAAGGGGGGGATTCCCATCGTCATCTGTCATAACCTCCCAGTTGAATGAATAAGAAATGGCCATCTCTGACACAGGTGAGACTATATAATACTTGTCCTTAAACATGCGGATGAACTCTGAGAATTCCTTGAACAACTTCCCCGTCTGCTTCAAGGAAACCCAACTGAACACTTTATTCGAGCATTATTGTTGGAGGTGAAAGCAAGCAAAAAAGAGGGGAACTGTGGCCCTGATCTTGAGATAATCATAGATGATCTCAAACGCCTGGGTAAAGGTTATCAAGTTAGGATGAAGTTGTGAGGGCGTCAAGTCCAAGTGGGCGAAGACTGCAGCCTAGAGATCCGTAAATGGCAACCAAAGCCCCATCTCTTTGAAGACAGACTCGTATATTGATAAGTGCAAATTGTAGCTACTTTTCTATATAAGTTTTGTTGCACTTATCGACTTTTTGTTTGTTAATATTGTTGAATAAACCTGACTTTTATGTAAATACGTTAAATTTATTTATAATGTGTTTTCTTGTATAAAGTGCATCGTTTGATAGTTTTGTATTTATATTGTAGATATTTGAGCATTGTTGGAGCAATGAGGAATAAAGCTCCAAGATGCACTTTTGGATCAAAAAGGAATAAGGCCAAGATTGGAGTCCATTTAAAGTTGTAGAGAAAGCAATAGAAGTTGCCTTCCTGTCTTGGATCGTCGGGCGAAAGGGAGCATCGTCGGGCGAAATTTTGAATACCAATTTTGATGAATTCCCTGCCTTGCTTCGCTGCTGTTTCGCTGGGCGAGGAGAAGATCCATCGTCGGGCGACGTGAGTCTGTCGTCGGGAAAAATAAGGATATTTGTTTCATGTGAGGACGTGGCTTTTCCTAGGCCTTATATATAAGAGCTTTCGCCTGGCGATTGTTGCGGATCAGATTTTCTTTATATCTTTCATTTTGTTTCATTTGTTAGTTGTTGGTTTTGGGAGATATTTTTGTTCTCTCAACTCCATCCACCTCATTTTTGTAGTGGATTAGCTTCGATAATAACACTAGGGCTTTGCTTATGGATGATTAGAGGTTGATTTCTCATTGACCGGCTCTGATAAACCGAAAGATTTGTAGTTTATCTCTTCTCCTCTCTATGTATTTCTCTTTTGTTGGGTTTTGTACATGTATTTTACTCTGAACTTATGAATATTTGTCGCCCATGGCGTTATATTTAACTTTCTTTACAAATCTTTGTGGATTATTGTCATAGATATTTTCTCAGTGCTAAGGATTTGAGTTGTTATAGACATATACTGCTTAGATTCTTATCTAGGATGATTATATGTTAGTTTATGAACTCTAGAGATAGATTTAAAGCTGACATCAACTTGGGTATCAGAGCTTAATGCCTCTGTGGTTGTGATGTGCTGAGAGATCGTCATGCGATTATATAGTTGTCTTCTGTGTTATTGAGGAGGTAGAGAGATCATTTTCTTTGTGATACAATCGGTCTCTCGATTTGGGTTAGAAATGACTTAGGTTGTGAGTGATACATCGTGACATTGATGAGTATTGTTAGGTTGAGTGTAATTGGTCGATAGATTTAAGTCTGTGATGAGTAGATTATATGCAGGCTTGATAAGTTCTTCCTCAGTTTTTACTTTTGTTTACATTTATTTTTTGTTGATAACATTTTTTTACAAACCCATTTATCCCCAAACTCATTAACGAGAGATTTGTCGAACGTAAATTCAATAACCAATCTATGTGGACATAACAAATTCCCGGATAAATATTTCCAAAACTTTTGTTGCTTGTCGTTACACTGCTCCATAAAAATGGCGTTGTTATCGGGGATTAGTTCTATTGTCTTTGCATTGCGATAATTCTTTTGTTTTTGAGTTTTTAATTAATGTATATGTTGTATAGAAATTATACATTAACTTGTATATGATATTTGTGCATATATATATATATATATATATATATATATATATATATATATATATATATATATATATATATATATATGTTTTCACGTATTGTTGTGAATTGTCTCATTTTCATAACGTTTATTGTGTGATTGTTAGGACACTTTCTTTAGGTTTGCACGGTGTGACAATATCATGGCCTGATGAGAGGAGGTTACTAGCTCGCACAATAAATGTGTTGAGCTTGCGACGTAAAACTAGCATGTTTGTTTGTATTTGTTTATGTGTGTGGTGATTTGTGCTTTAACAAGTTGAAACAAGGAAACATTCTAAATTTCAAATCTTCACTTTTCAACTTGTTAATTCATTTTCACCCGGTTTTCATATTGTTATTTGTATTTGTTTTGTTATGTCAATTTGTGTTTTCCGAAAGCTTGTCGTGTTTAACTTGAGGAGTTTTCTTCATTGTATATATTGTAAATTTTTTACATTGAAATTTTGTAGGAGTATTATTTTTCTAATTCTTTTGTTGTTATTTGGACTCATGTTTTGGTCTGGTAACTTGTAGAATATTGATGTGGTTTGTCAAGTTTGATCGCTTCGACTTGTGAATGTGTGGTAATGATTTTGTTAAAGTTTTGTACACGTTCGAGGAATGTGTTTATCGCTTTCTATACTTTAACATATTCATGATACTTAGACTTTTTGCAATTTTTATGCCATTCACTCTTTTATATACTTGTTCATTTGTGAATCATTTTAGTTCCTACTCATTTTGTGAGGTAGCTTTCCATTGTTCACATATGCTGGAGACCACAATGCTTGTTTTAACTAGAATTTATTATGCTTAATATTTTGTTTTGTGTTGATTGTATGAATGCAAGAAAGTGATCAAGGCATTTTTTGTTCCATTTTGAGCACAACTACCTAGCCAAATAGTCAATTCACCTTGTGAGTGTATGATCATTAATAACCCCTTTGAGCTTTTTTTTGATATCCATGTTGTATTTGCTAAATGCTTGTCTATGAGTGTTTAGTTTCCCTTTTTGTATGGATATTGATTCCTTGTTTTCTTGAACCCTTAACTATGATTTATAGTTGAATTTTTACCTTACCTTAGAAAGTAGGGAGTACTCATATTATGATGATGGTTGAATTCAAGTTGGGGAGAGGAATGCTTATGTGCTTGTGTTGTGATTGCTATGAGGTTGAAAAAGAAAAGAAAAAGATAGAAAAATAAAGAGAAAAATTGAAAAAGCATTGAAAAAAAGAAAAACAAAAAAGAGTATGGAATAATGTTGTGTTAATAAGTGATGTGTGTTGGTGTGAAACTTGTGATGAAGAAGAATTTTAATTGAAATTCTATTGTTTGAAACTTTGTGGAAGTAATTACTCCCTTAGATTTAGGCAAGTTTTTGTTTCGATCAGCTTTAGGACTTATCACTTGTTTGTTAACCAAGCCACATTACAACCTTGAAAAGCCCTTGAGATTCTTGCTTTTATATTTTCAATGTAAATTTTTGGATGAATGCGTAATTTAGTCTATTGTTTGCAAGATTGTTGGATGAGTGAAAATACCCCATTTTTGTGTATTTTTCATCTACCGATGATTATGTTTTCTAGGTGTGATTTATTTATGACCAAGTATTATTTTAAAATGTTTGGCATATTCTTTGTATTTAGAATTTGTTTCATGTTCATGTTATCTTCGTAGTCTAGTGGTAAGCATGTTTCTTCGTGTGTACTGTTTTTTATTAGAACCATTGCATTTGTTTTCTGTTTTCAAAACCTGTTGATTCGTGATTCTTTGATTATTGTCTTTTGCTTCTTTAAGTTTATTTGACTTTGTTTGAGGACAAACAATGATTCAAGTTGGGGAGAGTTTGATAAGTGCAAATTATAGATATTGTTGTATATAGTTTTGTTGCACTTATCGACTTTTTGTTTTTTAATATTGTTGAATAAACTCGACTTTTGTGTAAATACGTTTAATTTGTGTATAATATGTTTTCTTGTATAAAGTGTATCTTTTGATAGTTTTGTATTTATTTTTTAGATATTTGAGCATTGTTGGAGCAATGAAGAATAAATCTCCAAGATGCATTTTTGGATCAAAAAGGAATAAGGCCAAGATTGGAGGCCATTTGAAGTTGCAGAGAAAGCAACAAAAGTTGCCTTCCTGTCTTGGATCACCGGGATAAAGGGAGCATCGTCGGGCGAAATTTTGAAGACCAATTTTGATGAATTCCCTACCTTGCTTCGCTGAGCGAGGAGAAAATGCATCGTCGGGCATCGTGAGTCTGTCGCCGAGCGAAATAAGGATATTTGTTTCAGTTGAGGACATGACTTTTCCTGGGCCTTGTATATAAGAGCTTTCGTCGGGGGATGCTTTTATTTCGTCGAACGATTGTTGCGGATCAGATTTTCTTTATATCTTTCATTTTGTTTCATTTGTTATTTATTGGTTTTGGGAAAGATTTTTGTTCTCTCAACTCCATCCACCTTATTTTTGTAGTGGATTAGCTTCGATAACAACACTAGGGCTTTGCTTATGGATGATTGGAGGTGGATTTCTCATTGACCGGCTCTGACAAACCAGAAGATTTGTGGTTTATCTCTTCTCCTCTCTATGTATTTCTCTTTTGTTGGGTTTTGTAAATGTATTTTACTATGAACTTATGAATATTTGTCGCCTATGGTGTTATATTTAACTTGCTTTACAAATCTTTATGGATTGTTGTATTAGATTTTTGCTAAGTGCTAGGGATTTGAGTTGTTATAGACATATACTGCTTAGATTCTTATCTAAGATGATTATCTGTTAGTTTCTGAACTCTAGATATAGATTTAGAGCTGACATCTACTTGGGTATCAAAGCTTAATACATCTGTGTGGTTGTGTTGTGCTGAGAGATCGTCAATGCGATTACATAGTTGTCTTCTGTGTTATTGAGGAGGTAGAGAGATAATTTCCTTGGTGATACAGTCGGTCTCTCGATTTGGGTTAGAAATGACTTAGGTTGTGAGTGATACATGGTGATACTGATGAGTATTGTTAGGTTGAATGTAATTGGTCGATAGATTTAAGTCTGTGATGAGTAGATTATATGCAGGCTTGATAAGTTCTTCCTTAGTTTTTACTTTTGTTTACATTTATTTTCTGTTGATAACATTTTATTTACAAACCCATTTATCCCCAAACTCATTAACGAGAGATTTGTCAAACGACAATTCAATAACCAATCTCTGTGAACACGATAAATTCCCGGGTAAATATTTCCATAACTTTTGTTGCTTTCCGCTAAACCGCTCCAACAAAATGGCACCGTGGTCGGGGATTGGTTATATTATCTTTGCATTGCAATAATTATGTCGTTTTTGAGTTTTGTAATTAATGTATATGTTATACAGAAATTGTACATTAACTTGTATATGATATTTGTGCATATATGTGTTTTCACGTATTATTGTGAATTATCTCATTTTTGTAACGTTTGTTGTGTGATTGTTAGGACATTTTCTTTAGGTTTGTGCAATGTGACAATACCATGGTATGATGAGAGGAGGTTACTAGCTCGCACAATAAAGGCGTCGAGCTTACGACGTAAAACAAGCATGTTTATCTGTATTTGTTTATGTGTGTGGTGATTTGTGCTTTAACAAGTTGAAACAAGGAAATATTCTGAATTTCAAATCTTCACTTTTCAACTTGTTAATTTATTTTCACCCGGTTTTCATATTGTTATTTGTATTTATTTTGTTATGTCAATTTGTGTTTCTCGAAAGCTTGTTGTGTTTAGCTTGAGGAGTTTTCTTCATTGTATATATTGTAAATTTTGTACACTAAAATTTTGTAGGAGTATTATTTTTCTAATTATTTTGTTGTTGTTTGGACTCAAGTTTTGGTCCGGTAAATTGTAGAATATTGAGGTGATTTGTCAAGTTTGATCGTTTTGACTTGCGAATGCATGGTAATGATTTTGTTAAAGTTTTGTACATGTTCGAGGTATGTGTTTATCGCTTTTTATATTTTAGCATATTCATGATACTTAGACTTTTTACAATTTTTATGCCATTCATTCTTTTATATACTTCTTCATGTGTGAATCACTTTAGTTCCTACCCTTTTTGTGAGGTATATTTCCATTATTCCCATATGTTGGAGACCACAATGCTTGTTTTAACTGGATTTTATTATGCTTAATCTTTTATTTTGTATTGATTGTATGAATAAAGGAAAGTGATCAAGGCATTTTTTGTTCCATTTTGAGCACAACTACCTAGCCAAATAGTCAATTCACCTTGTGAGTGTGTGATCATTAGTAACCCCTTTGAGCTTTTTGTTGATATTCATATTGTATTTGCTAAATGCTTGTCTATGAGTGTTTAGTTTCCCTTTTTGTATGGATGTTGATTTGTTGCTTTCTTGAACCCTCAACCATTGTTTTGGTTTGAATTTTTATCTTGCCTTATAAAGTATGGAGTATTCACTTTAATGTATGGTTGAATTCAAGTTGGGAAGAAAAATGATTGTGTATTTATTGGTTGATTGCTATGAGGTTGAAAAGAAAAATAAATAAAAAATGTGAAAAAGAAGTGATAGAAAAAGAAGGAAAAAAAATAGAAAAGTTTTGAAAAAGAAAAACAAAAAGAGTATGGAATAATGTTGTGTTAATAAGTTAAGTGTGTTGGTGTGACACTTGGAATGAAGAAGAAGTTTGATTGAAATTCTATTGTTTGAAACTTTGTGGAAGTAATTACTCCCTTAGGTTTAGGCAAGTTTTTGTTTCGATTAGCTTTATGACTTATAACTTGTTTGTTAACCAAGTTACGTTACAGCCTTGAAAAGCCCTTGAGATTCTTGCTTTTATATTTTCAATTTTAATTTTTATATGAATGCATAATTTAGTCTATTGTTTGCAAGATTGTTGGATGAGTGAAAATACCCCATTTTTGTGTGTTTTTCATCTACCGATGATTGTGTTTGCTAGGTGTGATTCATTTGTGAACTAGTATTGTTTTAGAATGTTTGGCATAACTTTTGTATTTAGAATTTGTTTTGTGTTTAAGTTATAGTCGTAGTTTAGTGGTAAGTGTTTACTTTGTGTGTACTGTTTTTCATTTGAACCATTGTATTTGTTTTCTATTTTCAAAACCTATTGATTCATGATTCTTTGATTTATCATTCTTTGTTCTTTGGGTTATTTGATTTTGTTTGAGGACAAACAATGATTTAAGTTGGGGAGAGTTTGATAAGTTCAAAAGTGTAGTTATTTTGTATATACTTTTTGTTGCACTTATTGATTATTTGTTGTTAATATTGGTTGAATAACCCCGCTTTTTATTGTAAATACGTTTAATTTGTGTATAATGCATTTTCGTGTATAAAGTGTATCGTTTGATAGTTTTGTATTTATTTTGTAGGTATTTGAGCATTGTTGGAGAAAGAGGAATAAATCTCCAAGATGGATTTTTGGATCAATAAAGGAATAAGGCGAAAAAGAGAGCCAAGTGAAGTTGTACATGAAAGTAACAGAAGTTGTTGGACTGTCATGGATCGTCGGGCGAAAGTTTCTGTCGCTGGGTGAAATTTGTAGGCAAAATTTCCTTGTTGCTTCTTCCTATTATCGTCGGGGGATGTGTATCTGTCTCCGAGCAAGAGAAAGATATTTTCCTCAGTTGCATGTGTGGCACAATCTGGGTCAAGTGTATAGAAGTCATCGTTGAGCGACGTGAGTTGTGTCGTAGGCCGACGATTATGGATCACAATTTTGTTTATATTTCATTTCATTTTGAAGGGTGATGGTTTTGGGGATGAGTTTTTGTTCTCCCAACTCCATTAACCTCATTTTTATAGTGGATTAACTTAGATAACAACACTAGGGCTTTGCTTATGGATGATTAGAGGTGGATTTCTCATTGACCGTCACTGACAAACTAGAAGATTTTTGGTTTATCTCTTCTCCTCTCTATGTATTTCTATTTTTTTTGGGTTTTGTATGTATTTTAATTTGAACTTATGTATATTTGTCTCCCATTGCATTATATAAAACTTGCTTTACAAATCTTTGTCGATTGTTGTCCTAGATTTTTGCTATGTGCTAGGGATTTGAGTTTTATAGACATATCCTGCTTATATTCTTATCTAGGATTATTATATGTTAGTTTTTGAACTTTAGAGATAGATTTAGAGTTGACATATACTTGGGTATCAGAGCTTAATGCCTCTGTGTGGCTGTGTTGTGCTGAGAGATCGTTAGTGCGATTACATAGTTGTCTTCTATGTTGTTGAGGAGGTAGAGAGATCATTTTCTTGGTGATACAATTGGTCTCTCAATTTGGGTTAGAAATGACTTAGGTTATGAGTGATACGTAATGACATTGATGAGTATTGTTAGGTTGAATGTAACTGGTCGATAGGTTTAAGTCTGTGATGAGTAGATTATATGCAGGCTTGATAAGTTCTTCCTTAGTTTTTCTTTTGTTTACATTTATTTTATGTTGATAACATTTTTTTTACAAACCCATTTATCCTCAAACTCATTAACGAGATATTTGTCAAACGGAAATTCAATAACCAATCTCTGGACACAATATGATATAATCTATATCACCCGGTAAATTAATAACTTACCTTTTGCTTGTCGTCTTACCGGTGCAACATTCATAAAAAAAAAGCATTAGTCCCCCGGGAAACTCATGAGTCCCGTCGGCAACAGGCTCATTCGTTTCCATAACTATGACGCCAGATCGGCCATAAATGCATAAATCTCTAACTCAACCACACACTCTCATCGAAGATGGCGTCTGAAAGTGGCACAACCACCGTTAAACACCAACAGTTGTCGGAGCAACACTCACTCTAACCAGTTCACCCTATCCACATGCGTTATAAGCAAAAACATAGCTAAATCTAGCGTGAGATGGAGAATGATAGAGAGCTTACATGGTCATAGAAACTGGAATGGTGGTCGGACGATTCTCTTGTGATGGTAGACAGAGGTGGCGGAAACTGGAATGCTGAGGGCATACGAGAGCAAGTGGCAAAAAGTGCAAATGAGCTTCCTCTTTTCCTATTTAAAGAACAACCTCAAAGCACATGCACATTGTTGTACCCCAAAATTTGCCCTCTTTTCATACACGCATATTATTAGTTTTATGGTTATGGAATAAAGGTATATTTATCAAGCTTCTTCAGGTTACAAGTGACGTTTATTTCGTCAATGGATATTCTCAGAGTATTTTCTGTGCTGAAGATCGGTTCGCTGTTTTGCAACGATTCGGGGTTCAAAGATTCACAAGTCCAACCCGGCGCGTCATATTCAGGTGTTCTTTCGCCAAGATATCTCTGATAACGTATTCTCAAATTCAGGTTCGGCTCAAGAGTCAATTCTTTAAATAAGGTATCTGAATGTGTGAGTTTTCTCGAAGAAATATGGTGAAAAAGTGTGCTGAAAGTGCAGTTTTTATGCGCTAAAAAATTCATAACTTGAAGATCGTGGCTCGATTTGAACCCGCTCCGGTGACCAAAATTCCATCTTGACGTTATCTACATTTTTATCTCTCATAGATGGAAGCCAATTTTGATCATAAGGTCTTCAAAAATGCGGATTTATCAAGTATTTTCGTACAGAAAATTTGTGACAGAAGTTTATTTGCGTCATGTTCAAAAAATTATAACTTGGTCGATTTTCATCGTATCGAGCTGGTTCCAGCGCCAAAATTTCAAAAATTGAGTTGACTACGTTTTCACAGGAGGTATCAAGTTTGAACGATATCCAAAAGGCCTTCGTTTTTTGCTAAGAGTGCGCGTGACGCGCCAAAAATCCTGAATGCTGAATATTATTTCATCTGAGTCGAAAATTCATAACTCGGTCAATTTTTATCGGATTGAACTCATATTTTTACACAAGGTTACTGACTCAGAGATCTACAACTTTACTTCAAAAGTCGAGACCAGATTATACTCCTATCAATACTAGTTTTTTATTGAAGAACGTCTCAGAATCGACACTGGAGCCCAAAATAAGTTTGTCTGAGCTGAAACTTCAAAAATTCATAATTAATTCACCATTTATCTGATTGAGCCCATTTTCGGACAGGAGTTAGTTCCCGATTTCAGCTACATTTGTTTTTCACATTTCAACTTCAAAAAGTGCACTTAAGCCCCTGCGATTTTGTCTAGAACGTGACGGACTCAAGTGAATATTGGAGGCCCAATTGCACATTCAAAGCCTATTTTTCTCTCTCTAATTTCTATTATATAATCTCATTCTTTTCACACAAACAAGGGGAAAAAGAGACGGAAAAAAACCTTTGCCACAACGCTGTCAGAATATCAAATTCTTTCAAGAACCCTAAAACCTATAAATCTTTGTTACAAACCCACGTCTCACTACTTCTCCAGTAAGGGTAAGGCAGGTTTGATCTCCATGATCAAAAGGGCATAGAAGCATTCATCTCACTGCCTCTCCAGTAAGGGTAAGGCTGGTTTGATCTCTATGATCAAAAGGGTATAATCATTCATACATGTCATATCGGTTTTAACGTTAAATTTTTTTTCCATATATTTGCTTTATCTGTATTTCATGTTATATAGTAATTTATTTAATATGGCTATGAGATTCAACACTGCAGATTTAGACAGGATCACATGCAGGATTATTACAAAACGTTGAGGCCAAAACACTAATGGCCAAAATAGAGCAACCAACCAATGCATGACGAGGCAGACATTCTGAGAATGTTAAGGGCGTGGGTTCAACAACCACCCCTATTGGTATTGGTTTTCTTCCTTTCTATTTATCCTTTTACCTATTTTCATTCTTTCTGTTTAAAACTTTTTTTTTCATAAAACTTAACATTTTTCACAAACCTTTGATTTTTTCTCCTAAACTCGAATAATTAATTTTAGGTTTTTAATTTAATTTTAGGTTTTTAATTTCATTGTTTGTTTTTGGTTTCTAACCAATTTATCTTTTTCAATCTTAAATTCACTTAACCAAAAACTTTTTCACAAGCCCTTTTTTTTACAAAAAAACCTAATTTAATTTTTAGGTTAATTAATTTTATATTTTTTTTTCAAAATTAACCTTTTTTTATTAATTAAAATTAATTAGGATTTAGGTATTTTAATTAACTTTTTTTCAAAATTAATATTTTTTACTAATTAAAATTAATTAGGCTTTTTTAGGTTTATTTAATTAATTATCCTAAATCACTTTTTCACAAAAAAACACCAAAAACATTAACTTAGAATTTTTCCTTAATTTCTTTTTATTTATTCTTTTATATTTTAATTTCTAGAAAAATTGTATAGGTCGCATTATCAATGTAATAGCGTAGATTTATCTTTTTTCGCATTTTTTTATAATTATGTAATTGCTTCCGGGATGTAATAGTTTTAGGATTTCTTTTCTGCACTCTTCATTATTATGTAACTGCTTCGAGGTTGTAATAGTAATTAGGGTTTAAATTCTGCATTTTTATTTTCAGTCCAAAACAATTATGTATCTGCAAAAGCTTTGTAATAGCTAGGACTTTAAACTTTCCGTATTTTATTTTTGCAAACTATAAACTACTTAGATGTATGTTAATAGGATAGTATGGAAAGACTGTCTGGAAAATTAAAACAGTAGATCACCTTAATTGTGCAAAGATTAAATAACTGAAATCAAACACATGCACATGCTCACTCTTAGGGTATGCCTCACTAGTTTGCCTCGAAAAACAATGGTCATGTCCCTCGAACGTAGGGATATCTTAGTAAAAGACCATCAATCTAAAAGTCATCATAAAGATCATAGTCCCTTAAAGTCTCTCGAAGTTGCCTACGGTATATGATCTTGTCCCTCGATGTTGCCTACGAATATATGATGACAGTCCCTTCGAAATGCTAAGGTATTCTTACATGTTGCCTTCAATGACCATCACGTCCCTTTCGATAGTCCCTCAAATTCCAACAACAGTGATACCTACTCACTAATAGTGGGATAGCGCTGTCTAAAGAAAACAAGAATAGAAACATTCCTTTTTCGAGTAGGTAGATGCTAGTAGGTACTTGCTCAAAAATTTTTTTTCCACATTTACACTCTTTTCAAACAAAGTTCTCAAAACAACTTCGTAACACTCTTGAGGACTGATACAAGGGTTAAATCGAAGTAAAACAAAACTTTTTCAAATCAAGCACAAAGAAGAAATTTTCAAAATGATGAGCAAGTACCTAAAAGCCCGTGGAAAACCACGGATAGAAAGGATGCTAATACCTTCCCTTTCTATAATCTACCCCCCGTACTCAAAATCTCGAAAAAGGAATTTTTCTATGCTTTTTTCCTTTCTAGTTGGATAAAATAAAAGTCGGTGGCGACTCTTGCTTACCGCGACATTTTGCAAATAAAAAATGCAAAACGCAAACCAGTATTAACAGTCGGTTCTGCCACCGTATCACATAACTGGCGACTCTGATGTGGATTTTATAAGTGGGGGTATACCTTAGGATCTAGTTCATCATAATTGCTTCTCTTGATTGCTTTGTTTGCTTTACTTTTAAGGGTTTTGTTTGGGGTTACTATAGATCCTAACTCGGATCTGGGGACACCTTTTAAGTAAGTAGCAATAGACTGTGAGGGAGCTGTATGGCATAGACCGATACGGTTGAAGCAGTAGCTACGTTGATGTGGCACATTGGTTGGTACCGGTATCCCTTATGGAGAAACGAGGAGAATAAGGGTCCGCTGCGTGGTGTCGTTAAGCATCAACTTGTTAGAAAAAAGTTTGAATCTACTACCCTATGTTTAAGTTTTGATGATAACAAAATGAAGAGATATATTATTTATATGATTCATGTATGAACTATTTGCTGCCTAAATTATTACGTTCTGATTTGCATATACTCTGATAGGTATAAGCAAGATCACACCCAATCAGCATCAGAAATTTGGTTCTTGATATCAGCATCAGAAGTTGCTATATCAGAATACCAGAATCAGAAGATCAACTCACGTGTATGCTGAAGCTTGATGAACAGAACTGCGCTCAACACTCTGATAAATAAAACAACAGTTCATCAGCAGCTAAGCAGAGTCAGAATGAGCCAAGCCAGAACATGCATTAAGTAAGCAACGGTACTGTGCATTGAAAGCGTATTATTACCAACGGCCTCATTCCAGACAAGATCTGCTCAATAAGGAAAGTTTGTTATTAGCATTGAATCAAGAATATTGCTCCAACGTTCAAGAATCTCAGTGCTATATAAACAAGACTATGAAGATTGAATTGGCTAATGCTCTCCAACATCTTACACGCCTAAAAGCTGATCATAATCTTCCTTCTCCCAGTTTGCTAAACACCTCATATCTCCTTACTCAATCATTGTTTAGCAATCTAGTTTCATAAGCTTAAGTTGTGTATACATCACAGTTGTGATACAGTTTTGTAGAAAACATTCACACTTAGATTTATCTTCTTTGTAAGAAAGTGTTTCCTTGACAAACCGGGTTGTGGTTCGCATCAAGAAGGCTTTAGCAGTTGTTAAAGCAGTTTGTAATATTCAGTTGAATATAGTGGATTAAGACCTCGTTGGAGAGAGGCGAAATCACCTTGACGGGTGGACTGGAGTAGTTTGAGATCAAACGAACCAGGATAAAAATATCTTGTTCATTGCATTGATTTTCAGTTTTACAATTCAACCCCCCCCCCCCCCCCTTTTTGTGTTTTTCACTACTTCAATTGGCATCAGAGCGCCTGGTTCTGAGCTAAAACACTTAACCGTGTCAGTACAAGATCCAGCGTCAGAAAAACACAATGGCAGGAAACTATTCTCACACCAGCAATGACAACCATGAGGACAGAGACAGATTCAGCGGCAAACCTCCAGTCTTTGATGGAGAAAACTTTGATTACTGGAAAGACAGAATTGAAAGCTTCTTTCTGGCACATGATGCTGATCTGTGGGATATGGTGACAGATGGATACACACACCCTGTGAATGCAAGCGGTCAGAAGATTGATAGAAAAACAATGTCTGACCAACAAAAGTGTGACTTCAAGAATCACCACAAGTCCAGAACCATCCTCCTCAGCGCCATCTCCTATACTGAATATGAAAAGATCTCCAACAGAGACACAGCAAAGAACATCTTTGACTCACTCAGAATGACGCATGAGGGCAACGTTCAGGTCAAAGAAACTAAAGCTCTGGCACTCATTCAGAAGTATGAGGCGTTCAAAATGGAAGAATCTGAATCCATTGAAACAATGTTCTCAAGATTCCAGATTCTGGTAGCTGGTCTCAAGGTTCTGGACAAAGGATACTCTACTGCTGACCATGTCAAGAAAATCATCAGAAGTTTACCCAAGCAGTGGAGACCAATGGTTACAGCTCTGAAGCTAGCTAAAGATCTCAACAAAATCACTCTGGAGGAACTTATCAGCTCCCTCAGAAGTCATGAGATAGAGTTAGAAGCTGACGAGCCTCAGAAGCAAGGTAAGCCTTTAGCATTAAAATCTAACAAAAAATATGAGTCTAAAGTTTTGCAGGCAGTTGAAGAAACATCTGATGGATCCTCATCAGAAGAAGACGAACTCTCCCTCCTCTCCAGAAGAGTAAATCAACTGTGGAAGCAAAGACAAAGGAAGTTCAGGAATCCCAGAAGATCTGATCAGAACGAGTCTTCTTCCAGATACAGAAGGACAGATTCTTCCTCTGGATACAGAAGATCTGAAGGCTCCTCAAGTAGCAAAAAGCCAAACACCAAGGATATCATCTGCTATGAGTGCAATGAGCAAGGACACTACAAGAGTGATTGCCCAAAGATTCAGAGGGAAAAGCCCAAAAAGAAGTTTGGAAGAGAAAAGAAGAAAAGTCTCATGGCTACATGGGATGACTCTGACTCGTCTGAAGCTGACTCAGAATCAGATGATGAAAGGGCAAACATAGCTCTCATGGCTAACATTTCAGAAGATAGTGAAGCTTCTGAATCAGACTCAAAATCAGATACTGAAGAGGTATTTCCTAACTTTGTTGTTAATTTTACCAAGGATGAACTTGCTGAAAGCCTTAATGAAATCCTGGAAAGGTATCAGCAAATTAGAGTTAAATTCATAGACCTGAAAAGGAATCTTGAATCTGACTCTAATAAGACTGAGAGTCTCAAATTGGAGAATTCTGAGCTGAGAAATAAGATTTCAAAATTAGAAAACACTTTACAAAACTCTCAGAAGGAACCAATTTCTGAAACTCCCAGCAACGCTGATGAGATCATCAAGGAGTATGATCACAGTTTCCAGAAGTTCCTTGCTAAAAGCATAGATAGAAGCAAAATGGCTTCAATGATCTATGGAGTTAGCAGAAACGGCAGGAAAGGAATAGGATACCAAGGTAAGGTTCCTACACCAAAGAATGTCATGGACTTAACTATTAAACACACTCCTCTGAATTCACATTTTGTGTATGGTCACACACATGATATTAAATACACTAGCAGTAAGCACTCTGTGAAACCAAAATTCAACCAGAGTTTTGGTAAAACTAACAAATCAGGACCCAAGAAAATCTGGGTACCTAAGGATAAAATAATACATGTTGCAGATATCTTTAGCAGCAAGTCAGAAACACCAGTCATGGTACCTGGACTCTGGCTGCTCGCGACACATGACTGGAAGAAGGCATATGTTCCAAAGCCTGGAACTTAAGCCTGGAGGCCACGTTGGCTTTGGAGGAAATCAGAGGGGAAAGATAATTGGCTCTGGAACTGTAGGTAATGGAAATCTTCCCTCTATTAATAATGTTCTGCTAGTAGATGGATTAATGCATAATCTGTTATCCATAAGTCAATTAAGTGATAACGGTTATGATATAATCTTTAATCAAAAATCATGTAAAGCTGTTAGTCAGAAAGATGGGACTATCCTATTTAATGGTAAGAGGAAAAACAACATTTACAAAATCAAACTTTCTAAACTAAAAAGTCAGAATGTAAAGTGCCTTCTGTCTGTTAACAACGAGCAGTGGATCTGGCATAGAAGATTGGGGCATGTTAGTATGAGAAGAATATCTCAGATTAACAAACTCAATCTGGTCAGAGGACTTCCTAATTTGAAGTTCAATTCAGATGCTCTGTGTGAAGCATGTCAGAAAGGCAAGTTTTCAAAACCTTCTTTTAAATCTAAAAATGTTGTTTCTACCTCTAAGCCATTAGAACTTCTGCACATTGACTTATTTGGACCAGCTAAAACTGCTTCAGTCAGTGGTAAGAAGTATGGGTTAGTAATCGTAGATGACTATAGCAGATGGACATGGGTAAAGTTCTTAAGACACGAGGACGAGTCACACTCTGTGTTTGTTACCTTCTATAACCAAGTTCAGAATGAAAAGGGTCTTAGAATCGTTAAAGTCAGAAGTGATCATGGTGGAGAATTTGAAAACAAAGATTTTGAGTCATTCTTTAATGACAGAGGCATTCTGCATGATTTCTCTTGTCCTAGAACTCCCCAACAAAATGGAGTTGTAGAACGAAAGAACAGAACATTGCAAGAAATGGCCAGAACCATGATCAATGAGACAAACGTTGCTAAGATCTTCTGGGCAGAGGCAATAAACACAGCGTACTACATTCAGAATAGAATCTCAATAAGACCTATTCTGGAAAAGACTCCATATGAATTGTGGAAGAACAGAAAGCCCAACATTTCATATTTTCATCCATTTGGATGTACTTGCTTTATGTTAAATACAAAGAATTATTTGAACAAGTTTGACTCTAAAGCACAGAAGTGTATTATGTTAGGATACTCTGAACGCTCAAGAGGGTACAGAGTATACAATACAGAAACACAGATTGTGGAAGAATCAATCAGTGTTTGTTTTGATGATAAGCTTGACTCTGAAAAGTCAAAGCAGAATGAAGTTTTTGCAGGTATGGAATTTGAATTTACAGGTTCTGAAGACAAGTCATCAGAAGCTCTCAACACAGACATTCCTTCAACGTCTGAAAGGAGCACTGCTAGCAATCCTACAATAGCTGCTGATCAACCTCAGAAGAGATTACCCAGAAGCAGCTTGGATCACCCAGAAGAGACTATCTTAGGAAGAAAGGAAGATCCAATCAGAACAAGAGCAAGCTTCAGAAACTCTGAAGAAACACTCATGGGACTTGTGTCTTTGATTGAGCCTTCTTCTATTGATGAAGCACTTCTGGACAATGACTGGATTCTGGAAATGCAAGAAGAGCTGAATCAATTCACCAGAAATGACGTATGGGATCTTGTTCCCATACCAAAAGGATTCAACGTTATTGGAACAAGATGGGTGTTCAGAAACAAGCTAAATGAACAAGGTGAAGTCATCAGAAACAAGGCACGACTGGTTGCACAAGGTTATAGTCAGCAAGAGGGGATAGACTATACAGAAACCTTTACTCCAGTCGCCAGGTTAGAATCTATCAGACTTTTAATTTCATTTGCTGTTAATAGAGGCATCACTCTGTATCAGATGGATGTCAAAAGTGCATTCTTAAATGGTTATATAGAAGAAGAGGTTTATGTGCACCAACCCCCTGGTTTTGAAAATACAAAACATCCAGAACATGTTTTCAAACTAAAGAAGTCACTATATGGTCTGAAACAAGCTCCCAGAGCTTGGTATGAAAGGCTAAGTAACTTTATGTTAGAAAATGAATTCACCAGAGGGAAGGTGGACACTACCTTATTCTATAAATCAGTTAAGAATGACATCTTAGTCTGTCAAATTTACGTTGATGATATTATTTTTGGTTCTACTAATCCTTCTCTTGGAAGAAAATTTGCTAAGTGTATGCAGGCAGAATTTGAGATGAGCCTCATGGGGGAACTGAAATTCTTTCTAGGAATTCAGATCAATCAAACTCCAGAGGGAACTTACATTCATCAGATCAAATACATCAGAGATCTTCTGAAGAAATTTGACCTCTCAGAATGTAAGCCATCAAAGATTCCAATGCATCCCACGTGCATTCTGGAAAGAGAAGAGGTAAGCAAAAATGTAGAACAGAAAGTCTACAGAGGTATGATTGGTTCTCTCCTCTATTTGACTGCTTCAAGACTTGATATATTATTCAGTGTTTGTATTTGTGCTAGATTCTAATCAGATCCTAGAGAATCTCACTTAACAGCTGTTAAGCGAAATTTTAAGTATCTGAAAGGTACTACTAATATGGGTTTGTTTTATAGAAAATCTAGTGATTACAGTTTAGTAGGCTACTGCGATGCTGACTTTGCTGGAGACAGAGTGGAGCGTAAAAGTACTTCTGGAAGCTGCCAGTTTCTGGGAGAAAATCTGATCTCTTGGTCCAGAAAAAGGCAATCAACAATTGCGCTATCAACAGCAGAAGCTGAGTACATAGCAGCAGCAAGATGTAGCACACAAATGCTCTGGATGAAAAGTCAGCTTGAAGACTTCCAGATTTTTGAGAGTAACATTCCTATACTCTGTGATAATACTACTGCTATTTGCTTAAGTAAGAATCCCATTTTACATTCTAGAGCTAAGCATATAGAAATAAAACATCACTTCATTAGGGACTATATTCAGAAAGGAATTTTGAATTTAAAATTTATAGATACAGACCATCAATGGGCTGATATCTTCACTAAACCCCTTTCTGAAGATAGGTTTAATTTCATTCTGAAACATCTCAGCATGAAAATCTGCCCAGAGTGAAAATGTTTTAATTCCATATATTTATCTTCAGAATGTATCTGTTTTTCTGTGAACTTCTGATCAATCTCTTTTCAGAAAGATAGAACATGCAGATTGTATCAGATGCAAGTCTAAAGATCTGAGAGTCTAAGCTCAAAGACAGACGTGCTGATCACTACATCAAACAAGTGCCATCCAATCATCAGCAAATCTCTGAAGCAGAATGCATGCACACTTCTGAGAAGGCTAAACGCTGATTGGGTGCATTGAGACACATGTCTGGTAACCGTTTTTAAGTATCTTTCTCAAATCCCCCAAAATCAGCAAGCATTAAATGAAAATAATCATGTTTTTAAAACGTAATCATGATTTTATTTCTCTCTCTTAAAAACGTTTACAATTTCAAAATATTTTGAACTCTATTTAAACACGTTAACCTCTCATTTCAATCTTTTACAGTTTCTCACTAATTCTCAAGCATTCTCTGCATTTTTTTGTGTTCATCTCTCTCAAACCCTTTTTCTCAGTTTCTTCTCAAAAATCTTTAAGTGTGAACATGGCAACCTCCAGCAGTGCTTCTGCAGGTTCTCAGAAGAAAGCATCATCTGAACAGTATCAAGTGCCATTCAGAACACTCCTCACTCCTGTGAAGAATCTTGAAGTGTTATCTGAATTGATCATTGATTTTGGAAGCTTGAAGGAAAACGGTTTTGACCTAACAGAAGAAGTTAGGGCACAGAAATGGGAAAGATATTTTGACAGGTTGGTTGGACCAACATTCCCTATGTTAGTGAAGGAGTTCTGGATTCATGCGATGGCTTCAACGCATCAAGTCACCTCCTACATTATGGGGAAGAAGATTGTGATCACTGAGGATCACATAACAAAGTTAATTGGTTACAGTGGCGGTGGCGTCCGCTGTATTGATATGGCTGAGAGATGTGCTGACGTGGGCGTCATAGCTGAAAGGATTTTCACCCATGGGGTGCCCAGCAGCAAAATCAAAGATTTGAAGGATCATCACAGAGTTTGGCGAAGATAATTCTGGGGTGCTTCAACCATAGGAAGCCAACTAGCTCCCCTGATTACATAAATGTGGATCAGCAGTTTCTGATCTACTTTATCAATCAGAAGGTAAAAATCAACTTGGCTCATCTTCTGTTCAACCACCTCAGAACAAGCGTGAAGGAAACCAGGGAAGAAGAAAGAACAAAGAGGGATTGGATTCCCTTTGGAAGGTTGATATCAGATATTCTGACAGAGAATAGGCTGATAGAGCATCTGATAGAAGCTCAAGAGTTAAGCACCATTGAACCAACAGTTGGGAAGCCTCTGAACGTGAAGAACTTGAAGAAAATGAAGTTGATAGAGAATATCAAAAAGGAACCCAGTGCTACTCCTATTGCTGATATCACCAGCAGAAGAGTTCCACTGAGCGACTTTCCTTTATTCTCTCAGATAGAATCCAAGCCAGTGGTAGTTCTCAGATATATGGACGCGTGCAAAGCTGATGGTACAGATCCAAATCTGAAGATCAAAGATCTGCATCAACCTCAACCAGAAGTGACTCTGAAGAAGACAAAGAAAAGGAAGGCACCTTCAGAAGGATCATCCCAGCAGACACCCAAGAAAAGAGGTAACTTATCTGCTGCTTCTGTTTTAAATTCTTCTACTATTCCAGCATCTATTCCACCTCCAACCTCTCATAGAATCTCAATCCCCATCCCAACAATCGATGAAAACGACCAGAAGATGAAAGAAAGGATGGATGTGCAGGATAGCAAGATTGACACTGTTGTCAGCATGGTACACAAGCAGAATGAGACTGCTGATCAGATCAAAGCCATGCTGGAGAACCTGTTCACACGCCTTCCTCCCCAACCTTAGTTTTCATTCATGTCATTTTCATGTCTTCCTTGATTATCTGATGTACTGCTTTAATATGTTTTGTTTCATTCTGAACCTTTTAATATGACAAGTTTTTCTGATCTTATTTGTTTTAGCACATCACTTACACTTTTTGATTGCTGACAAAAAGGGGGAGAACAAGAATGATATTTTAAATAATAACGGATTACTAAGACAAAAATTCTCGAACATTCTAACTCTGTTATACTTGAAAATGTTTTCTGTTTTGCTTAAGTCTACAGGTACAAGAAAGCACCATGATACTCTGAAGACTAAAGCTCTGATACTCTGATCCGCTCTGATACTCTGACCCAAAGCAAAGCTCTGACAAGAAAAGCTCTGATACGCTGATCTGAAGCTCTGCTCTGATATGCTAATCTAAAGCTTCTGATAGTCAAAGACTCTGATACTCTGATGTTCAAAGAAAGGCAAAAAGATCTGATCCTGAAGAACTCTTGGAATTAAAAAGGGAAGTAATAAATTCAGGGGGAGTATCTCTCAACTCTTATCCCTTATCTTTGATAACCTCTTACTCTGATACATCTCTCTGATACCTTTTCATGTTATTTTCAATTAAAAATATCTAGTTTTTGTCATCATCAAAAAGGGGGAGATTGTTAGAACAAAGTTTGAATCTACTACCCTATGTTTAAGTTTTGATGATAACAAAATGAAGATATATATTATTTATATGATTCATGTATGAACTATTTGCTGCCTAAATTATTACGTTCTAATTTGCAGATACTCTGATAGGTATAAGCAAGATCACACCCAATCAGCATCAGAAATTTGGTTCTTGACATCAGCATCAGAAGTTACTATATCAGAATACCAGAATCAGAAGATCAACTCACGTGTATGCTGAAGCTTGATGAACAGAACTGCGCTCAACACTCTGATAAATAAAACAACAGTTCATCAGCAGCTAATCAGAGTCAGAATGAGCCAAGCCAGAACATGCATTAAGTAAGCAACGGTATTGTGCATTGAAAGCGTATTATTACCAACGACCTCATTCCAGACAAGATCTGCTCAATAAGGAAAGTTTGTTATTAGCATTGAATCAAGAATATTGCTCCAACGTTCAAGAATCTCAGTGCTATATAAACAAGACTATGAAGATTGAATTGGCTAATGCTCTCCAACATCTTACACGCCTAAAAGCTGATCATAATCTTCCTTCTCCCAGTTTGCTAAACACCTCATATCTCCTTACTCAATCATTGTTTAGCAATCTAGTTTCATAAGCTTAAGTTGTGTATACATCACAGTTGTGATACAGTTTTGTAGAAAACATTCACACTTAGATTTATCTTCTTTGTAAGAAAGTGTTTCCTTGACAAACCGGGTTGTGGTTTGCATCAAGAAGGCTTTAGCAGTTGTTAAAGCAGTTTGTAATATTCAGTTGAATATAGTGGATTAAGACCTCGTTGGAGAGAGGCGAAATCACCTTGACGGGTGGACTGGAGTAGTTTGAGATCAAACGAACCAGGATACAAATATCTTGTTCATTGCATTGATTTTCAGTTTTACAATTCAACCCCCCCCCCCCCCCCCTTCTTGTGTTTTTCACTACTTCACAACTGACCTTAGAACCTTTAATCGGCCAACTTGGCCATTAGAAAGTAGCGAGATAGTCGGCCTTGGTGTAGAGTTGAGAACTGGTTGATACTTGATGCTACACTCATTGAGACCATACTCTGGAGATAGTTCCGGCCGCAAGAAAAGATTGTGTGAGCTGAAACCATGACCGATGGAGGATGGTCAGTGATATTGAGAACCTCTAGAATCCGGTTACTTTTTTTAAGACAGGTTTGAAACCAACTAAACTTCAAGAGGGTACTACCTTTTACCTCATGCAAGCCTAAACCTAAGGTTATTTGTGTGACTTGTGTGCTTTCAACTTAAACTACTTGCACAGTTTTATTATCTGACAACATGAGTTCCTTGCAGGTTTTGTTTACAGTCCTTATCCAATAACTTGGATTTCTTGCTGAGTTTACTTGCTTACATCACCTCGCACTTTCGCTTAAACGCATAACATACACATCATAACATCATACCTTAACATTTCCTTAACCATTTTAAGGATCTCAAGGGTTTGTGATGTAGGTTATGGTAAATCAGACGTCTAGCAAGGGGCAAGGGGATTTATTTTCCTCTAGCCAATGCCGTCTAGAGATCAAAACGCGATAACTTGAGTCAGTGGCTATGACCCACTTGATATGGTGAGCTTGACTCTTGAAGAAGGACTCTTAACGACACAAAGTTTCTTCAATCAAGTTGTAACCAAATTCTAACAGTTTCTTGTTTACCCCATGAGATCCTTGAAAACATTACATACATATATCATACATATCATTGCATAATAGGTCTTCCAGTACAGGTCTCTCATGTTCTCGCAGTTTATTTCAGCAATGGCTCTCAAACAAGATAACAGAGATCTTCAAACTCAAGAGGCTTAGTTCATGGAAATGTTCCTAAACCTATACAAGGGGCAGGAAGAGTTGAAAGCACTCCTCGTTGGGATCTTGGTCAAGAAAAGTCCTGAAGACAATAAGGATGAACGGCTGGAACAACTACAAGCTGAGATATGTGAAATGAGAACCCAGATGATGGGGCAGATAGCTCTTATCCAAGGCCTAGCCCGGGGACAAGAAGAGCTGAGAACCATTATCAACCAACTTCATCAAGACGGATACAACAGTATGAAGCAAACAGTCGAGGTCGGGGTCCAAGTCATTGATCAACCTCCAAGAAGAAAAGAGTTTGGTTTGGTGAAGTGTGGACCTTTCCCACTTTTTACTACCTCACGGGTCCAACAACAACCTCTCCAAAAACAACGGGTTAATCAGAGTAAGCCAGATACACCCAAGAGGCAGTTTACCAAACTCAACATGCCGCTGTCTCAAGCTTTACAACACATGTTGAGGATGAATCTGGTTACGTTGATAGGACCTCATCTGAACCCCAAGACTTCTTCTCCTAACTACAATCCTGATGCAAGGTGTGCATATCACTCCAACAGTCCGGGGCATGATACTGACGACTGTTGGAAGTTGAAATACAAAATTCAAGACCTGATTGATGAAGGAGCATTGGAATTCACACAAGATGGTCAACTGGAATGTTTCTGTCAATCCTCCAAGGCATACCATCTAAAGTGACAAGTTCTCACAAGAAGACTTTTTGTTCATTAGAATTTTCAATTTGTAATTTTCTTTTGATTGTTCGAACATTTAGTCATGTCAAAACTTTATTATTTCATTAATGTATTTCATATGTCTGTTTTGAATCAATCCATTCGTATTCAATATTTCAAAAATGCGTTATTATTTCCTTTTGTGATATTCAACTCTCGATTAAAAACTCTAAGCCTTTAGAGGGAGGATGACGAAAATGATACCACAATCTCTACAGTATGCTTTTGAACAGACCCCGCTGACAATGTACAGGCGTTGTTTCAAATCCTAAACAGTGGAGTTATAAGGAAGATAATCCCTAGTCAACCCCTTTGAGCCAAAGAAGTAGGAGTTTTTCTTTTCACACAAATTAAAACCCTTAATCAGGACCTGGGGCAGGGTAGTTTTCTTAGTTAATCCAGGTGCACAATGAATGGCATCGAAGACGTCCTTCCAAAATAGAAGACGGTGATGGTTCCCTCTAATCGTCAAGACATGCAGTCATTATCTCTCGAAATAAAAGTCCATTAAGTCATAACCTATGAAGGAGACTTAAGAAGAAAAAAAAGCTAGGGCATCCCGCTGACTGTAATCACAAAAGAAACAGTTCAGGCAAAAAACAGGGATAGTAAAACCAAAAGAGAGGTTACTATAAATCCTCGGCAAAAAAAAGATTACAAAATGACTGCCTTTTTCAAGTAAACTGTCAGTATCCGAACCATCACTGGAATATCAGAGAAAAGACTCAAACAGATTCTAAATGCACAATTAACTGAGCATAGGACTGAAGAACATCACGAAGAGCGGGTGGTGTTGTACCCCAAAATTTTCCCTCCCATATTCTTCAAGAATTGCAAAGAGCATGCTTCAAAATTCCCCAAGGGTTGCACAGTTCAAGGGCCTCCTAACAGTCAAAAACTAGGGTTTTAGTTCTGGCAAAGAAAATGAAGTTTCCAAGGGTCCAATCAAGTCCCACATGCTTATAAACATTGTCAAGCATCCTCATGTCAAGTTTCAAGACTTACAGCACAAAATTGCACAGTCAAAAACCCTAATTGCCCTACAGTCAACTGCAGGGGCAAAATGGTCATTTGACAGTCAAAAGTTCAAATTTTTGGTCAACATCTTATTTTGAAGCCACAAACATCATTTGATCAATTCTTGATCATGATTCTCAAAGCATGGCTCAAAAAGTCTCAAGATGCAAAAATTTCCATATTTGGACAGTTGAAAAAGTCAACTGTAACTTGGCCAAGGCATAACTTCCACATGGTTTATCAGAAAAATTCCATCCAAAGCTCATTTTGAAGAGAAAGACATTTCCTACAACTCCTCTTCACACTTCAAGTCCAAGAAATGCTCTCACAAAAAGTTATCAATGTCAACATTATAGGTCATTTTCAAAAGTCAACAAAAAGGGACTTTAAGTAAAAGGCCATAACTTGAGATTGGTTAATCAAAATGACATGGGACCAAAGGCATTGGTTAAAGGACTTCAAGACCTTTCCAAAACGTCCAAGAACATGATCAAAGCTTAAAAAGTGAGCAAGATATGCCTTGTGGAAGTTGGGAAATTTTTGGATATTTTGAAAAGTCAACTTTGCTTCAAATACCTTAAAATTGCTAATGGGCCACATTTTCTCCCAAAATTCATCATCCAAAGCATGTGCACGACCATTTGGCCCAAAGGGAATTTATTCATCATTTTTATTTATTTATTTGAATTTTTAATTGCTAATAATTCATTTAATTAATTAAAATATGGAAAAAATACCAAAGCAAGCTTTTCAAATCTTTTTATGCATGAAATATCTTCAAGATTTCGTGCATCATCTGATATGGAAAGAATCAAGGTAATTTGGACATGATTGGTATCAAATATGCATGGAAAAGATTTGAAAGAATATGCATAAAAATCAAATATCTTGTACATCAATGCAAAGGGTTTTGGATCCAATTTTCAACCCTAATCCATCCTCATATAAGATTGATCAAAACCCTAGTGCAAGAAACCTGAAAGCTGCGCCTCTTCTCAAGAACAAAGTTTGTGTTTTTTGTGAAAAATTCCAAAACTGAAAACGTGGTTCCAAGGCTTTTCAAGGCAAGATACCAATTGCAATAGCTTGCAAAAGCTTCACTGAACCTAACTGCATTATTTTACAATCCTCACGCACCCAGAATTGGTACCTAGCAATCAAACTGTTTCATCTTTTTTGCATAATCGTATTTTATCATTCATGCCATAATTTTGAGTTCTAATGAAAATTTTGTGTTAGTCTTATCATGCTGAAGCTAACCATACAGTTTGATTGAGTTTTTATGCATCGTACATGATTTCACCATGGAAGCATGCTAGGGTTACAAAACTGAAAATTGGGGGTTTCCTCGTCCAGAAAAATTAGACTCTAAGGCCAGGACTGTTGAATTCAGAAGCTTCATGTGAACCGTTTCCATACCTCGCGATTAATTTATGATTAGCAGGGTGCTAATCGCTATTTTTGTGCTTGTTATTTAGTGGGGGTTTAAAACCCCCGCTATTCAATTTGTTTTTTGTTTCAGGTGCAGCAAGCCATGGGAGAAGATGATGATGTGTAGGCCAACGAGTGGCTCGTTTGAATTTCGCGCGGAATTAGCCACTTACCATTTTTTTTGCAATATTTTGTTCATGTTCTATACTATATACAAAGTACGTTGGTAGCTCAGTTGGCAGGCACGTTATTTGCTTGCTCCTTGATGACCATCATACGCCCACAATCTCAACGCCCCACATGGCCACTGAAGGCAATCTAAAGGCCCAGATCTGATGAACACCATGGACATTGGTCAACGCACACGCACGCCTCCAGAAAAGTCAAACAAGGCCATAAACATTGGGCCTAAATTACTGGGACAAAACCTCCAGTTTGGGGTCAACACCCCCTTGGTTTGTCTTCTTTCATTCTTTCATTATTTTTTCTTTCTATTTTTATTTGTTTTAATTAGTTTTAATTTAATTCTTTAAATCAATATTTTCATAACATGATAAAAATAATAAAAAAATCAGAAAGTCCCAAAAATAAAATATATTTCATTTAAACTTATTTTTGTAAATAAAGTCTTATTAATTAATTAGTTTTTATTCTAGGATTAACTTTAACATTTTCTTAATAAATTTAAAATTTGTAGAATTAGGTTTTAATTACTTTTATCCTTTTCTTTTCTCATTATTAATAATTATTTTTTTTATTTAATAAAATCGTATTAATTAATTAGGTTAATTTTAGATTAAATTTCAATGTTTTTCTTAATAAAATAAAAATAACTAGAATTAGGGTTAATTAATATTTTAATTTCATTTAATTCTCATAAAAATCCATAAATACAAAAACTCAAAAATATTTTCTTTTCTCATTTAATTTAATTAATTTGTTAATAGTAATTTAATTTCGTTAAAAAGGGTCCAACGCCCTCGCTTTCGATTTTAATTCTCTTCGCATTTTTTTTATAATATTTATGTAATTCTCCCAAAGCCGTGTAAATTAAATATTTATATTTCTCGCATCTTTACTTTATTTTTCAAATCGGGTCCTGGATTAAATTTGGCGATGTGGACCCGCGCCTTTGTAATAGTTTAGGAACTTTATATTTCTCGCAACTTTTTAACTGCTAATAAATTGCATGCAAGAATGAATGTTAAAATAAAAACAAAAGCGTAGATCACCCATGACATGATAAGACAAAATATCTGAAAACGACACACAAATCACACACCACCCCTAGGGTACGCCTGACTGTTGCCTTGCCTCTCGAAAGGTGATCGTCGAGTAGAGGATGTTTTAGTAAGTCCTCATGATCCGGGAACCTGGCATGAGGGTAGCTTCTAAGGTGTCTTCCTATTGCTCTGGTGATCACCATGTCCCGAACCTTCGAATTGACCCGAACACCTCCAACGGTGGTGCTACCTACCTCTCAATGGTGGGATGGCACTACTTTAAGGACACTTACACAGACGAATTCCTTAGGGTAGGTAGACAACTCTAGATACTTGCTCTAATTTCAAAACAAATTCAAAAATACTTTTCACACCGACACCTTTTCAAAAAGCTTTCGAAAGCAATTTTTCAAACACTCTTGAGGACCGATACAAGAGTCGAACTGGAATTTTCAAAGAAACTTTTTAAAACCCACAGTTGAAAAGAAAACAAACCATTTTTGAAAACACAATGAGCAAGTATCTAAGAGCCCATGGATAACCATGGATAGAAAGGGTGCTAACACCTTCCCTTTCTATAACCTACCTCCCGAACCGAGAGCAATCTCTATAAGGAATTTTTCTGTGCTTTTGTCCTTTCCATTTGGAGAAAATAAAAGACGGTGGCGACTCTTGCTTACCGCGACATTTCACGAACCAGCGTTAAACAGTCAGTTCCAGATCCACCGATCACAGAACTGGCGACTCTGCCGGGGACCTAAACTTAAAGTGAGGTGTACCTTAGGGTTAGTTCATAACTGTGTTTTCAATTGTATTGATTTGCTTGCTTTATTATTGTGGGACTGTCTTGGGAGTTCTATAGATCCTAACCCGGATCTGGGGATACCTTCTTAGAAAGTAGCAACAAGGTTGTGAGGGAACTGTGCGGGGTATACCGACATGGTTGAAACAGTCTGCTACGTTGATGTGGCACTTTGGTATGTACTGGTAACCCTTGAGTTCAGTCAAGGAGAGTACGGGGCCTCCGCGTGGTGTCGTGAAGCATCAACTGACCTTAGGAACCTTAATTGAACTATCTTGGCCTCTTTAGGGTAGTGAGATAACTGACTTTGGTGCAGTCCGAGGTTGGTTGATACTCGATACTACACTCAATTGAGGGTTGCTTTCCTGGAATATTTCGGTCGCCAGTTCAGTGGCTAAATCGAAATGATGAACAACGAAAGCAATCCCGTGATATTGGGACCCTTAGAACCCGGTTACTTCTAATAGGACAGGTTGAACCCACCAACTTCAAGAGGGTAATACCTGGACCCCATGCTGGCCTAAACTCTAAGGGCTTGTCTTGTGTGACTTGTGTGCCTTACATGTTTGCCTTTGTAAATATTTGTGGTGTGTTTAATCATAGCATCATGACATCATCCAGCATCATATGCATTGACTAACCATTTCAGGGGTTCGAATCTTCATCTTTGTTCTTGTTTTGTAGGACATGGAAACTGTTCGCAGAAAGACAATTCAAATCAGCCTTGTAAGGATCCCTCCTCAGCTTAAGGAACTTATATCCAGGATTCCCGAGAGCTCTTCATTCAGTGAAAGACATGGAAGACTCATCAACTTGGTCAATACCAACATTGAGGAAGATATGATAAAGGTCATGTTCCAATTCTTTGACCCTCTGCATCACTGTTTCACTTTCCTGGATTATCAGCTGGTACCTACATTGGAGGAGTTCTCCCGGCTCCTGAAGATCCCTATCCTTGATCAACTACCCTACAACGGTACGGAAAAGGAACCCAAGCTTGAAGAGATTGCTAAAGCCTTACACCTACAATCATCTGACCTCAAGGGACATTGGGAAGTTAGAAGTGGTATCAAAGGGTTCTTAGCCAGGTTTCTGTTTGAAAAGGCCCATGAATGTTGGAACTCCCTTGACTTACAAGCTTTTGAAGAAGTTGTGGCCCTCCTTGTCTATGGTTTGGTGTTGTTCCCTAACCCAGATCAGCTTATAGATATCAGTGCTGTCCAGATCTTCATGTCCAGGAATCATATACCTACGTTGCTGGGGGACATCCTTCACTCATGTTACACTCGAACCATGAGAAAAAGAGGTGTCCTTATGTGCTGCACTCCTCTCTTGGGAAGGTGGTTTATTTCGCACCTTCCACAATCAGTTTTGAAGAACGAGCGGGGTTTGAGATGGTCACAACGGTTGATGACTCTTACACATGCAGATATACATTGGTGCCCTCGGTCCAGAGAAGATGTCACTATCATTGATCATTGCGGGGAGTACCCTAATGTTCCTTTACTTGGAATCAGAGGAGGTATTACTTACAACCCATGCCTAGCTTGGAGACAGTTTGGTTATGCTCGGAGGGATGGTCCTCATGATATGTTAATCCCTGACATAGTTTTTGACTTCGACAACGATGCACAAGGACTTCGCCAGAGATTTATCAGAGCCTGGAGGATGCCAAGTAGGATAGACAGCAAGACACTGGGGCACAAGAACTCCATCCCATTGGAACCTTATCTCAAGTGGATACGCGCCCGCTCCCAGAAGTTAGTGATGCCTTATCCTCATATGCTCCCTGTAATCAAAGAGCCAGTCTTGGAAGGAGAAGTGTCCTACACCATTCAGCATCCTAACATGCCCACATCCTGGGAAGAGATGTAGAAGAGCTGGATCCAGCTTAAGGAAGAACGGAATTCTCTTGAGACCAGCCTACATGCTAGTGAAAAGAAGGTCCTGGAGCTCACCCGCCTATTGCATGAGGAGAGGAATCTTAACACCTACATAGCTCCAAAGAGGATGCATAGTGTCTTTTGGGATTGATTTGCTTTGTATTATTTTGCCCATGAGGCTTTGATGTACTGAACAATTATTTCCTTAATGATAACGTGTGTTCCTTTTGTCTACAACAAATTTGAACTTTCGAACCCTTGAATGCATTGCATAAACACATATCATTCATCATGTGCATAGCAGGTTTTCTTCTTTTCAGGTTGCTTACTGTTCTTCGCTGTTTATTTCAGCATCATGAATCCTGACTCATCATCAACCGAGATGTCTATCAAGGCTCTTCAGGCGCAGAATGCGCAATTTCAGGAACTAATCATGGGTTTGGCTCAGGGCCAAGAAGAGCTGAAGGCTCTGCTCCTGAAGAAGGAAAATAAGAAGAAGAAGAGGAGAACTGTTCTTTTTAACTCGGGCCGAAGGTTTGGCAACACTCTGCAGAATGAAGAGGCTGGTTCTTCTATAGGCAAGAGTAGTCCCCAAGGGGGAAAAGGTCCTAGTCCGGTAGTCTCTGACAACGAGACTGATTTTGATGAGGAACAGTATCCTCCTGCAGAAGACAGATATAAGCAGTTGGAAGACAGACTGAATGCAATGGAGATCCAACACGTGCCTGGGCTGGATTTCGGAGACTTGGGTTTGTCTACTGGTGTGATCATTCCTCATAAGTTCAAAGCACCATCCTTTACCAAGTATGACGGGGCGTCTTGTCCCAAGCTACACCTCAGGTCTTACGTGCGGAAGATTCAGCCGTACTCAGTGGATAAGAATTTGTGGATCCACTTCTTCCAGGAGAGTCTTTCAGGGACTCATCTCGAATGGTTCTATCAGCTGGATGAGACCAAGGTTCGTAACTGGGAGGAGTTGGCTACTGCTTTTTACAAGCAGTATCAATATAATGCCGACCTTGCCCCTACACGTACCCAACTCCAGGGTATGTCGCTAGGGTCAAGTGAAGGTTTTAAAGAGTATGCACAGAAGTGGAGGGATCTGGCTGGCAGGGTGCAGCCTCCGTTAACTGACCGGGAGTTGGTAGACATGTTCTTGGGGACCCTATCTGGGCCATTTTTCAACCATCTTATCAGTAACTCGTCTGCAGGGTTTACTGATCTTATTCTGACTGGAGAGAGAATAGAGGCTGGAATGAAGTCTGGTAAAATTCAGAAGGGCGCATCTACATGTTCTGAGAAGAAGCCCTTTAAAAAGGAGGCCAGTGCTGTATACGGGTCCAGAAGACAAGAGAAACCTGAGCGCCGCCAATCTGTCAACGCGGTGATGATTGCTAAGCCTGCTGCCGCTCCTCGGCAAACCAATCCACCAAGGGCTAAAAGACCTAGAAGAGAGTTCACCCGTTTGAGTATGACCCTATCGCAGATCTTGTCGCAGTTGTTGTCCACCAACCTAGTGACTGTCAGAGAGGCCCCGAAGGTTGTAAACACTGCTTCTCCCAAATATAACCCAAATGCCCGCTGTGCTTATCACTCCGATAGCCCGGGGCATTCCACTGATGACTGTTGGGCCTTAAGGAATAAGGTACAAGACCTTATTGACGCAAAAGAAATACAGTTTGAAGCGCCTGAGAGGCCAAATGTGGTGACTGCTCCTATGCCCCAGCATGGAGTAAATGCTGTTGATGAAGATGTATACGCCATTTCTGTGAATGATCTAGCTACTCCCTTGATGACTGTCAAGAGGAACCTACTGCTGGCCGGTTTATTTCCGGGTTGTAGTGAAGGTTGCCTTTTCTGTGCTGTTTCCCTATCTGGTTGTCCTTTGCTGAAGTTGGGCATCCAAAGCCTAATGGACAGCAAAGAGATTTTGTTCAAGAAGACTGTTATTCAGTTGGTTCTGGTAGAAGAGGTTTCTGTTGTTACAATCTTTAATAATCCAATCAAGGCTCTCCCAAGGAAGCCTGTTCAAATCATGACTGTCGCACCTGTTGTTATTACTGTTCCGGGGCCTCTCCCCTAAGAATCTGATAAGGCTGTCCCCTGGCACTATGGGGCAGATGTGTGTGTGAATGGAATTAAGCAAGAGTTCAACACTGGCACCAGCATCAGCAATATCACTGGTCCAGCAAAGGTTACCCGCAGTGGCAGGCTCTTCTCGCCTGACATTGCACCGCCCACTATTCGAAGACCCCTCACTATAACACCTACAAGCGTACCTGTTCCTGTTTCTGATCAAGTTGTTTCCCCTGCTGCCGAGTCATCTAATGCTCGGGGCAAAGGGATTGAAGATGAGCCTGCCCGGATGGAGGCACCAAGACCTGTAAATGCTGAGGCCTCCCAACAAGAGATGGAGGAAATTCTAAAAATAATCAAGAAGAGTGACTTTAATGTTGTCGAGCAGCTGGGGCATACACCCTCCAAGATCTCAATGCTCTCCTTGTTACTATGCTCAGAGGCCCATGCTAAGGCCTTGATTTCATTTCTCAAGACGGCCCATGTGCCACAGGAGACATCTGCAGTCCAGTTTACTGATTGCGTAGCAAATCTGACAGCGGACAATGGCTTGGGTTTCTCAGATGCTGACCTTACTGCCAAGGGAAGGGACCACAACGACGCCCTGCATGTCTCTATTGAATGCAGGGGCACTACTCTGGCGCACGTGTTGGTGGACACTGGCTCTTCCCTAAATGTGCTACCCAAGAAAGCCTTAGACCGTTTGGATTATGAAGGCCTGGAACTAAAACCTAGCAATATTATCGTCAGAGCCTTTGACGGTTCCAAGAGGATGGTTCATGGAGAGGTTTACCTTCCTATTCGTGTGGGCTCTCAAGTATTCGACTCTACTTTCTATGTGATGGATATCCGTCCATCGTATTCTTGTCTACTGGGTCGACCTTGGATCCACAAAGCTGGGGCAGTGACCTCTACCTTGCACCAGAAGCTAAAATACCCTGTCAGAGGGAAGATTGTCACTGTGCAGGGAGAGGAGGAGTATATGGTGAGCCATTTGAATTCCTTCAGGTATATTGAGATGGACGGGGAATTTATTGAAACCCCCTTTCAGCATTTCGAAGAGGTACCTCCAACTTTAGCAGCAGCAAAAACAGTGGTCGAAGAGGATGTTCCTTTGAAGATGGCTTCCCTAAAGGATGCCCGGGCTGTGATTCAGAAAGGTGAATGTGCTAACTGGGGCAGGCTTCCTGATTTTACATAGAAAACTGACAAGTTCGGACTGGGTTTTACTGCAGAGGGACAGAAAGCTATGCGGAAGGCAAAGACCAAAAGACCTCCTGTGCTCATTACCAATCCAAGAGTGAATGCTGTGGAAGATGAAGATGAAGTGGGAGAGTCAGAGTTCAATAGCTGGATCTACCCGACAACTGAGGGCGGATTGACCAATTGGATTGCCAAGGACCATACTCCTGTTACTTTTTTTACACAGTAATAAACTTCTTTGTTTTGTTATTTGTAATAAACAATTAAAACTTTATGGCCCGGTGTCTTACCCGGGGCACCGTTGGCTTCATTTGTGAGGGCATATAAATTGTCATTTCATATATCATGAATAAAAATCTTGGACGTTTTCTCGCATTTCAAATCTTATGCTCCTTTTCTGTCTTTCCTTCCTTTATATATTTCAAAACAGCTGTATTTACACACACTCACCCATACAGGTTTCAATCCACTCTGGATCTCACTGGTAACGACTCTGCTACTGCCAGTTATGACTTCGAAAATCCGATCAACTTAGCCGAAGACGAAGGTGAAGATGATTGCGAAGTGCCTGGCGAGCTTGCAAGACTGTTGCTCCAGGAAGAGAGGGCAATTCAACCATACGAAGAGCCAGTGGAAACAATAAATCTGGGTACTGAGACGGACAGGAAGGAAGTTAAGATTGGTGCCAACCTAGAGCTCAGCATGAAGCAACGGTTGACTCAGATGCTACATGATTATGTGGAGATATTTGCCTGGTCCTACGAAGACATGCCCAGGTTGGATACCGACATTGTGGTCCATCATTTGCCTACTAAGGAAGACTGTCCTCCGGTTAAGAAAAAGGTCCGTCGTATGCGTCCAGAGATGTCTGAGAAGATCAAAGCCGAGGTTATGAAACAGTTCGACGCCGGGTTTCTTGCAGTAACTTCTTACCCTCAGTGGGTTGCTAATGTGGTGCCAGTACCAAAGAAGGACGGTAAGGTCAGAATGTGTGTCGACTACAGGGATCTGAACAGGGCCAGTCCCAAGGATGACTTCCCCCTACCTCACATTGATGTCCTTGTTGACAATACTGCTCAGCATAAGGTGTTCTCTTTCATGGATGGTTTTTCAGGTTACAACCAGATCAAGATGGCTCCTGAAGACATGGAAAAGACTACCTTTGTTACTCAGTGGGGCACCTTCTGCTACAAGGTCATGCCTTTTGGACTAAAAAATGCTGGGGCAACCTACCAACGTGCCATGGTTGCTCTATTTCATGACATGATCCATCATGAGATAGAAGTGTATGTTGACGACATGGTCGCAAGGTCCCAGACTGAGGAAGAGCACCTAGATCATCTGCAGAAATTGTTTGACCGTCTGAAGTTGTACAAGCTGAGGTTGAACCCAAACAAGTGCACCTTCGGGGTAAGATCTGGGAAGTTGCTAGGCTTCGTTGTAAGTGATAAGGGTATTCAAGTGGACCCTGCCAAGGTTAAAGCTATTCAAGAGATGCCAGTTCCTAAGACAGAGAAGGAAGTCAGAGGCTTTTTAGGACGCCTGAATTACATTGCTCGATTCATCTCCCACCTAAGTGCTACCTGTGAGCCAATCTTCAAGCTGCTGAAGAAAGATCAGGTAGTACGTTGGAATGATGAATGTCAGGCTGCTTTTGACAGAATCAAGGAGTATCTCCAAGAACCACCCATCCTTATGCCACCGGTTGAAGGGAGACCTCTGATACTATACCTGACGGTACTTGACAACTCAATGGGGTGTGTGCTGGGGCAGCATGACGAGTCTGGCCGAAAAGAGCATGCCATTTATTACCTTAGCAAAAAGTTTACCGACTGTGAGACCCGATACTCACTGCTCGAGAAAACTTGTTGCGCTTTGGTATGGGCTGCTCGCCGGCTGAGAAAGTATATGCTGACTCACACTACTTTGTTGATCTCAAAGATGGATCCTATAAAGTACATATTTGAAAAGCCTGCTCTGTCCGGGAGAATAGCAAGATGGCAAATGATCTTGACGGAATATGACATTCAGTACACTACCCAGAAAGCCATCAAAGGAAGTGTATTGGCAGACCACTTGGCACATCAGGCAGTAGACGACTATCAGTCAATGAACTTCGAGTTTCCGGATGAGAGCATCATGATAGTGACTGATTGTGAAGTACCTGGACCGGATGAAGGACCTGAGGAAGGATCCCGATGGTCTATGCACTTTGACGGAGCCTCCAACGCTTTGGGTAACGGTATCGGCGCTGTGATCATATCTCCTCAAGGCACTCATACTCCACTCACTGCCCGGCTATGTTTCAACTGCACCAACAACATGGCAGAGTATGAGGCGTGCATCATGGGTCTTCAAGCTGCGATCGACCTAAGGATCAAGTTTCTGAGTGTCTTCGGAGATTCCTCTCTCGTGATCAATCAGATCAAAGGAGAGTGGGATACGAAACATCCGAATCTTATTCCTTACAGAGAATGTGTGTTGACTTTGATCCCCCACTTCACAGAGATAACCTTTGAACATTTCCCAAGAGAGGAGAATCAGCTGGCGGACGCGTTAGCTACGATGTATTCCGTGTTCAAAGTCAAATGGGACAATGGGGCTCCCCAGGTCACTATCTGGAAACTGGACGAACCGGCATACTGTTGTGATCTCGAGACTGAGTTGGTAACTGAGAAGCCTTGGTACCATGAGGTGAAGAGATATTTGGAAGCTCAGGAATACCCTGAAGGTGCATCTGTCAACGATAAGAAGTTTCTGAGAAGGTTCGCAGCGAAGTTCTTCCTTAGCAATGGCATTCTGTATAAGCGAAACCATGATTCGACCTTACTGCGTTGTGTGGATAAGACTGAAGCAGAAAGGATCATGGAAGAGCTACATGAAGGGACCTTCGGAACATATTCCAGTGGACACACTATGGCGAAGAAAATCCTTCGGGCAGGGTATTTCTGGTCCACAATGGAAGCAGACTCCTACCAACATTCTCGGACATGCCACAAATGCCAGATATATGCAGACAAGGTGCATGTTCCTCCAGTTCCTCTAAATGTTCTGACTGCGCCTTGGCCGTTTGCAATGTGGGGCATAGATATGATCGGTGAGATTAAACCTACGGCATCCAACGGGCATTGCTTCATCCTGATAGTGATTGATTACTTCACAAAGTGGGTTGAAGCAACTTCCTACGCTACGGTAACCAAGACTGTTGTGGCACGATTCATTCGGCATAATCTGATCTATCGATACGGCGTCCCAGAAAGGATCATTACGGACAACGGTACCAATCTTAATAACAAGATGATCACTGAACTCTGCGAGCAGTTTAAGATACAGCACCACAACTCTTCTCCTTACAGACCGAAGATGAATGGGGTTGTATAAGCGGCAAATAAGAACATTAAGAAAATTGTGCAGAAGATGACAGTGACTTATAAAGATTGGCACGAGATGTTACCGTTCGCTCTACATGGGTACCGTACCTCAGCCAGGACGTCAACCGAGGCAACTCCTTTCTCCTTGGTCTACGGTATGGAGGCAGTCTTACCGATCGAAGTGCAAATACCCTCTCTCCGGATAATGAAGGATGCAGATCTGAATGAAGATGATTGGATCCAGACACGACTTGATCAGTTAAATCTTATTGATGAAAAGAGACTTGCTGCTATCTATCATGGTCAGACGTACCAAAAACGGATGATCAGGGCATTTAACAAAAAGGTCAGACCACAGGAATATCAAGTTGGGGATCTGGTAATCAAGCGAATCATCCTTCCTCAGAGTGATCCAAGGGGCAAATGGACCCCTACGTACGAAGGGTCATTTGTGGTTAAACATGTGTTCTCAGGAGGAGCCATGATTCTAACCAACATGGATGGTGACGACCTTCCTCACCCCGCCAATGCAGACATAGTAAAAAGATACTACGCATGAAAAAGACCCGCTAGGCTGACATGCCTAGGCAAAAATTAGGGCTTCCCGGCGAACCAAAAGGGTTCGGGCAAAATGAAGGGATGAAATGAAAAAAAATCTGTATACCCGGCAAGTCGAAAACCTGAAAAGGCGGCTTGGGCAAAAATGGGTATCCCGTTGGACTGAAAACCCGAAAGGGCGGTCCAGGCAAAAGTTAGGGATAAAGTGTAATACTATGTGTTGTACCCCAAAATTTGCCCTCGCATTTTTCCCCAAGAAATCTCAGCTTCAAGCATTTCCTGACTTCTCAAACTGGCTCAAGAATCGGACAAACGGACTTTTCTTGACAGTCAAGCAAAACTAGGGTTTTTACTGATTTTCAGAGCTCTGAATTGTTTCATACAGTGGGCTTAGGGTTTGGTTGATTTTTGGTTCAATTTTGATCAAGCGAGCGTGATTTGGCATTTAATCGGGAATTAGGGTTTTATGGGCATATTCTCAGAAGAATTTGAATTCCACAGCACTTTGCGGTTTATTTCAAGATTCGGATTAAAATTCGCGTTATCTTGGTTTAATCAATAAAAGAGACAGTGGTTTGAATTCAGTACGTTTTGATTGGGCCAGTCAGATACAAGATGCAGTATTGGATTAACAGTGGTCATGTGTTTGATCAGTCTATCTGGGTTAATTGCTGCTTTGCTTTGGATTTTGGATAAGACAGGTTTATTGGATCAATGTTGTTTTATTTTAGTTATTTATTATTCTAAAATTAAATGATTGAATTCATTTTTCAATTGTTTTAATTCTAAGAATTTTAAATAAATAAATAAGCAATAAAGAAAATGGAACCAATTGGATAATTTGGATTTTTATTGATATTTGAATTATTTACAAATTGTTGTTACAAACAATAATTTACATTTGATTTAAATATTACATAGAAATAAAATTATCCTATTTTCTAAACATTCTTCATTCTTCACTCCGCTCCGGTATTCCATTTTTCATCTGCAAAAAGAAATAAAAAAAGTCAGAAAGCATTAAAATTGAAAAAAAAAGACAGTTAAAAAATTGCTCGTCATTAGGGGCCACTGACTGGGATCAGTTGACCCTCTCTGCAAATCACGGGATTTCTCCCGGTTCACAGAGAGGGAAGACTATTTTATTTCATGAATGCAAATGCAAATGCATAGTTTCTAAAAAGTTTGCAAACTGCATAGAATCTCAATGTCCAATTCAAACCATAAAGTTCAAATCCAAACTGAAAAATCCAATCCAAACTTTCTATCCAAAAGCAAAAGGCTACTGTCAGAATGCCAAAAGATATCAAAGAAGTCAAAATGGTACAAGTTGCTATCAAAGCCTACAAACTGTCAAAAGGAGATGCAGGATGTATTATGCAAGCAAAACAACCTTAACTCATCATTTCCCATAGAACCCCTTCAGAACAGTACAAATAAAAATCATATAAAAATCTTTGCTGTACTGTAGAGAGAAGTAAAGAGAGATAGAGCAAACTCAGTTCAGGTTAGGCATAGACATCAGCACAGCAGGCAAAAGGAAGAGAGAGGAATGTGTACCAATTTCATCAACTCTGCATAATAACAGTTCACAGCAGACAATAGCAGGAAGAGAAAGATACACAAAATCAGAAAAGAGCCAACTCAGTTCAGTAACATAGACAGCAGGCATAGACAGTAGAGGCAGAAAAGATATACAACAAAGAGGCTAATTCAGCATTGTTCAAAAAATTACACAGCATAGCCAATTACTGAAATGGAAAAATGCCATGAAATCTTGTGAAATTGTCCAGCAGACTTGGGTCAAAGGGAAGACCACAACTTTAAAAAGGGATTGGGCGCCAAGGTAAAAAAAAAAGAGATATATACAACTCAGTAGTGGTACAAAGCAAAAAAAAGAGCAAACCAAGACCAAAAACTGAAAAAAACTGCATTCTCCTCACCAACACCTCAAATATCTGTCTAACCCCCAAGTCAAGAACCAGCCTACTGTCATCAAACACCAATATCCTGTCATTACAAAAGATCATCTAACCAATGCCATAACCATACAAAGAGCCAGCATTAGCCATAAACACAAAAAAAACTCAGGACCTGCCTACATAATGCCATGGCCGTATATTATCCAAACCAATCCATAAAAAACACCCTGAGCCCATCAAAACTGAAGCAATAACCACTACTGTCCCAAACCTGCACCATACCAATAACCTCACCATCTTATGCTAAACACAAAAAACCTGATATACTAAACTGAGTTGAGCATAAGCATCAGTCATAACCAAAAAACATACAAACCTCATATCCAAACTCAAGCCTCACCATTTTATGAAACCAACATCTCAAGTATCAAACAAACGCATAGGCCCTCAGATCTGAGATCATCACTGGGCACCTCAAGGCAACCATCCAGCAAAATTCCAGGCAACAACACAAAGGCAACAATAAGAAGCTAATCAAAACAAGAGTTGTTTCAACCATAGCATCAAGCACACAAGCAAGCGCATAGCCTCTCAAGAAGAAGAAGAAAGAAGCAATTCAAAGTGAACTCAGTAGCAATCTCAAAAGGCAGTTCAAAGAGCCTCAGAAGCAAGCTTCATCATAGGCAAGCACACAAGCAAATACTCAGACAAAAACATCCAAGGCAACATACAGAATTCCCAAGGCAACGCAAGCAGTAGAGAAGAAGAAAAACTAGTCAAAACATTGTTTCAACAGTAGCAAAGGGACAAGAGGTAAAGAAGTGAGGAATTAGGGTTCCTCAGTGCATACATCATCAAAACCTTAAGCATAAGCAAAGAACGAGATTACCAGGAAGGCGTCAAGAAACAAGCATCAAGCTTCACCACTAGAACACCGCTCCGGCCTCCTCAAACATCTCGCTCTCCGCCTCTCCTCCATCTCCCAAACGAAGGTAGCCATTCTTCTCCTTCTTTCTCCACCACCTCACAATAGCACAGGTTCAACTTAAACTCAAATCAAACATGCAATTTGTAAAAAACAAGAGATAAGAACATAAGGCATTAAAACGAACCATGTTGCAAGGACGCTAGGCTCATATCAACGGAGGGAAGAAAGGTTTCTGGAGAAAGAGTTGGTGGCCGGAGATAAGTACTCAGGGAAGCTCGAACGAAGAAGATGAGCTTACGCACGGCGCCGCTGCCTTCGCTCCCAAACTGAAACAAATTGCCTAACCCTAATTCTGTTTCAAACCAAAGGGCCTAACCCGTTCCTAATGCCTCTAAGCCCATTAACTTCTTCTAAACAAATACTAACCCTTCCATTTTCTTTGTTTTTACTTCTTAACACTAACCTTCTTTTATTATTTATTTTCATAAATAATGTTCATTTCTTTTACTAACCTTAACAATGTTTTTGTTATTTTTTGTAAAATACTAATTTAATTAAATTGCATTTTTATCATATAAGTTAAAACATCCTTTTTAAGTATATTTATACATAAAAATAATAAACTTTTTTCATAATTAAATTGAAAATACTTTTTCTTAATTTAAATACTTTTTACACACGATTAACTTAAAAAACATGTTTTTTTTTAAATACATTTATATATGTTATCCTTTTCTTTCCTTTTTTTATATACATAATTAAAATTGAAAGTCTTTGATTAATATACATTTTTGTACATAATTAAACATACAAAAATCAAGATTCATCTAAAAAACATTTATCTAGGTCAAAACCCTAATACGGCTCAACTTCACATCTCGCACCTGTACATATTTACACTTACACATACATATACACTTGTGCACTTACACAATACATTGCCCTACACACATTTTATCTCATATTTATACATTCGATATTTATATTTTGATTATGACATTCGATTTGGTTGTAAATACTATAAGTCTCATCCCCTTGTACATTTATACCCCCACTCCTGGATATTATTGTGTAATAGCGTAGATTTACATTCCGCAATTTACAGTTTTCCAATTATACCATGGTTAGACCTAGGGTTTGTATATACATAAAATCAAAACGCTAGATAACCTAATACAAGACAAATACATGTAATCAATACACAATCACACTTGCACCCCCCTAGGGTAATCCCACATGTTGCCTTCCAAATGGGCCATGCTTGCACGTCGAGTTTCTTTGGCAAAACGAATTCAAATGATCATAAGTCCCTCGATGACGCTTTCGAAAGTCGCCTATCAAAAATGATCAAGTCCCTTCAAAACAAATTGCCAAAGACACTTGGCACCATTGCATTCATGGTCCATACGATGACCCGCGCCCGTCCCAAATAAACTTCCTAAATACAAGATTGCCTACCAATTTCAATGGTAGAACAAAATTGTTAAAAAGGGGTTAAAACACGACAAAAATCTTTTGAGAAAGCTTTAGGGTAGATAAACTCTTAAGTACTTGTCAATTTGCAAAGAAAACACTTGCCTAATTTCAAAACTCACTTCACAAACACTTTTCAAAAATCAAACTTTTCAAACCCTTGAAACATCTTTTTAAAAGATAAAACACCTTTTGTAAAACATTCGAGTAAAGAATTGTTACAAGGTTAGCCTAACATAAGGCATCTTTTCAAAAACATTTTCAAAACAATCCACAAAGCACCATTTCACACAATTGAAAACCAAGGCAAAGTCGATCTAAGCAAGTACCTAAGAGCCCATGGATAACCATGGATGAAAAGGGTGCTAATACCTTCCCTTTTCATAATCTACCCCCCGAACCCACGAAATATCTCAAAAAGGTTTTTGCTGTGCTTTTTTAACCTTTCCTTTAGGATAAAATAAAAAGTCGGTGGCGACTCTTGCTAACCGCACAAGTGCGAATACGAATGCAAAACACTAGTCAGTTCTCCCACCGTATCACAGAACTGGCGACTCTGCTGGGGAAAGATTTAAAGTGGGGTTACCTTAGGGCTTAGATCACTTTCTTGCATGACTAATTGGTTGGTTTGCTTGCTTTATACCTTGGTTCTATTGTTTGGGTTTATAATCCTCCACCCGGATTTTGGGAAACATTCATAGATAGCAATACGTTGTGGAAACTGTGCGGGGTATACCGACACGGTCTAAGCAATAGCTATATTAGTGCGACATATTTGTGGGTACCGGTAACCCTTGAGTTCAATCAAGGAGAGTACGGGGCCGCTGAGCGATGTCACTAAGCACTAATGACCTAGAACCTTACTTGACTATCTTGGCCTTTCATTAGGAGTAGTGAGATGACCGGCTTTGGTGCAGTCCGAAGTTGGTAGATACTCGATACTACACTCATTGAGGGTTGTTTTCTTGGAATATTTTGGTCGCCAGTTAAGTGGCTAAACCAAAACAATGAACAATGAAAGCAATCCAGTGATATTGAGCTCCTTAGAACCCGGTTACTATTTATAGGACAGGTTTTTAAACCAACTACACTCAAGAGGGTACTTACCTGTGAAACCCCATGCAAGCCTGGAACTAGGGTTTGGTGTGATTTGCTTGTACACATGTTTTATGCATACATCATAAACATCATGAAGCATCATATGCATTTACTAACCATTTCAAGGGTTTGGACCTTCATCATTGTTCTTGTTTTGTAGGTCATGGAAATTCCTCGCAGAAACACCATTCAAGTCAACCTTGTGAAAATCTCTCCTCAACTCAAGGAGCTCACCTCAAGAATTCCGGAAAATTCATCCTTCAGTGAAAGACATGGTAGACTGCTCAACCTAGTCAACACCAACATCGAAGAAGACATGATGAAAGTGCTATTTCAATTCTTTGACCCCCTTCACCATTGCTTCACTTTCCCGGATTATCAGTTGGTACCCACTTTGGAGGAGTTTTCTCAACTCCTAAGAATCCCTATCCTTAATCAACTACCCTTCAACGGTACGGAGAAGGAACCAAAGCCTGAAGATGTTGCTCGAGCATTACATCTACAACCGTCTGAAATCAAGGGGCATTGGGAAACCAGAAGCGGTGTCAAAGGATTCTTAGCAAAATTCTTGTTTGAGAAGGCACAAGAATGTTGGAACTCATTGAACTTACAAGCATTTGAAGAAATTGTGGCACTCCTTATCTATGGGTCGGTCCTGTTCCCAAATCCTGACCAATTGGTAGATGACAACGCTGTCAAAATCTTCTTGTCCAGAAATCCAATACCAACATTGCTTGGAGACATCCTTCACTCATTTTACACACGAACAATGAGAAGGAGGGGTGTTCTCATGTGCTGCACTCCTATCCTCGCAAGGTGGTTTATTTCGCACCTTCCACAATCTGTCTTGAAGAATGATCAAGGTATAAGGTGGTCCCAGCGATTGATGACTCTCACTCATGCTGATATACATTGGTGTTCTCGGTCTAGAGAAAATATCATCATCGTCGATCGTTGCGGAGAATTTCCTAATGTCCCGTTACTTGGAATTAGGGGAGGTATCACCTACAACCCTTGCCTAGCTTTGAGGCAATTTGGGTACGCACGGAGGGATGGCCCTCATGACATGCTGATTCCTAGCCTAGTTTTTGACTTCGACGACGATGTGCAAGGACTTCGCCAAAGGTTCATCAGAGCTTGGGGAAAACTCAACAAGATTGATAGCAAGACCCTGGGACACAAGAACTCCATCCCTCTTGAGCCCTACCTCAAGTGGGTGCGCGCCCGAGCTCAAAGTCTGATGATGCCCTATCCCCATGTACTCCCAGTGATCAAAGAGCCCGTCAATGAAGGAGAGGTCCCCTACACCATCCTACATCCAGACATGCCTACATCGTGGGAAGAAATGCAGAGGAGTTGGATTCAGCTCAAGGAGGAACGGAACACTTTTGAAGCTAGCTACTACGCCAGTGAAAAGAAGGTCCTGGAGCTTACCCGCCGACTCCACGAGCAAGAGGCCCTCAACGCCTACATCGCACCGAAAAGGATGCGCAATGTCTTTCTGCCTTAAGAGGTTTATGTTGTAACATTTGGCCCATGGGGCATTTATGTATTAACAGATTTCTTCTTAATATGACGTGCGTTCTTCTTTGTCTGAAACGATTTTGAATGTCCTAAATCCTTGAATGCATTGCATACATCAGCATACCATTCATCATGTGCATAAGCAGGTCTCGCTCCAGGTTTCCTTATCTATCTGCTGTTTATTTCAGTAGGATGGATCTCGAGCAAACGGTCAAAGACCTACAAGCCCAGAATGCACAATTCCAGCAACTCTTGATGACCTTGGTCAAGAGTCAAGAGGATATCAAGGCTCATCTGGAGAGCAAAGACCCAGTGAAGAAGAAAAAGAGGGTCGGAGTGGCTACTTTGGGGAGAAGATTTGACAGAGAAGCTCGGAGGGTGCTCGAATTTCCTCCTACTTCTGATGAGGGGACTAGTAAAAGAGATCGGGTTGCAGTGCCTTCCGAGTCTGATGCAGAAGAGGAAGACGTGGAAGAGGACGAGGATTATTCGGACCAGCAGTATCCTCCCGCTGATGACAAGTACAAGGGTTTAGAGGACAGATTGGCTGCAATGGAATTGCAGAGGGTGCCGGGTCTGGATTTTGAAGACATGGGCTTGGTCGCCGGAATTGTGATTCCTCCAAAGTTCAAGGTGCCGGCGTTTGTAAGGTATGACGGGCTGTCTTGCCCCAAAATGCACCTCAGGTCCTATGTGAGAAAGATTCAGCCCTATACAGCTGATAAAAATCTCTGGATTCATTTCTTTCAAGACAGTCTGGCGGGAGCCCAGTTGGAATGGTTTTATCAGTTAGAAGGAACCAGTGTCAGGAATTGGGAAGACTTGGCCACCGCTTTCTATAAACAATACCAGTATAATTCCGATCTTGCTCCTACCCGTACCCAACTTCAGGGTATGTCGCTAGGAACAAGTGAGGGATTCAAGGAATACGCACAAAAGTGGAGGGATTTGGCTGGCAGGGTGCAGCCTCCTTTAACCGATCGTGAGCTCGTTGATATGTTTCTTGGGACCCTATCTGGGCCATTTTTCAATCATTTAATCGGTAACTCTTCCGCGGGATTTACTGATTTGATCTTAACGGGTGAGAGAATCGAGGCTGGCATCAAGTCGGGAAAAATTCAGAAGGGTGTCGCCGCAAGTATGGAGAAGAGGCCGTTTAAGAAGGAGACAGCTATGGTATATTCTCAAAGGAGAGCAGGGAAGACGGAGCGTCGGCCGACTGTGGGGGCCGTAATGATTCAAAATGCTCCAAGCGAGCAGCCTCGCTACAACCCATCTAGACCGAACCAGCAACGGGTGGAAAGGCCACAACGGCAGTTCACTCGTATCAATATGACCCCAGCACAGGTACTTCCCCACCTGTTGAAATTGAATCTAGCCTCTATCAAAGAAGCGCCAAAGAATGTCAATACATCCTCTCCACACTACCATGCCAATGCTAAGTGCGCCTATCATTCAGACAGTGTTGGGCATGACACCAACGATTGCTGGGCCCTCAAGCATAAGATCCAGGACTTGATAGACGCCAAGGAAGTAGAGTTTGACGCTCCAGAAAAACCCAATGTGATCTCTGCACCTATGCCGAAGCACGGCCGGAACGTCAACGCCATTGAGGAGGATCGGTATGTTACTGACGTTAGTGATCTAACTACTCCACTGTTAACCGTTAAGCTAAATTTGTTAAGGGCCGGGATCTTCCCGGGATGTAATAGAGACTGTTACTGTTGTCACTCTCTGCCGTTGGGTTGTCCGCTACTAAAGGAAGGCATCCAAGGCCTCATAGATAGCCGACAAATTTTGTTCGAGAAAGTTCCTGTTGTTCCAGTTCACGTTGAAAGTATCTCAATCATAACCATCCACGCCAATCTTTCCGAGGCCATCAAAAAGCCAGTTAAGATTACGCCAGCCGCAAAGTCCATACCATTGAAGATAACGAGGCCGGGGCCGGTTCCCTATGTCTCCGAGAAGTCGATACCTTGGAACTATGGTGGTGACATCTACTACCATGGTATCAAGCAAGTCGAAATAACTGAAGAGGATTCAGATGATGATGAAGCCAGCATTAGTAACATTGCGGGCACCAGCAAAATCACCAGAAGTGGGAGGATATTTTCTCCAGAGATTGCTCCTCCAAAAGCAGTCTTTGGACCCTCATCAGTAAAAGAAATCATCCCTGCACCAGCAAGACTCTCTGCCAGAACTCCTTTGATCAAAGAAATTTTCGTTCCTAGTGCTGCCTCTCCTACCATCGCCGATAAAGGAAAAGGAATACAAGATGAGCCCGTCAGGACGAGGGCTCAACCCTTGGTGATTCCGGAAGCTTCCAAGAAAGAGATGGACGAAATTTTGAGGATAATCAAGAAAAGTGACTATGATGTGGTGGAACAGTTGGGGCAAACCCCCTCCAAGATCTCCATGTTGGCACTGTTGCTTTGCTCAGAAGCGCACGCTCAAGCTTTGATTAAGTTTCTAAAGGCAGCTCATGTGCCTCAAGAAACCTCCGCAGATCAATTTCAACATTGCGTGGCTAGCCTGACCGCAGACAATGGATTAGGCTTTTCTGATGCCGACCTGACCCCTAAAGGCCGAAATCACAATGATGCGTTGCATATTTCAATCGAGTGTCGCGGAACCACCCTTGCACATGTTTTGGTTGATACCGGTTCATCGCTGAATGTTTTGCCTAAGAAGGCCTTGGACCGGCTAGATTGCGAAGGATTGGAATTAAAGCCAAGTGATATCGTCGTCAGAGCCTTCGATGGGTCGAAAAGAATGGTCCATGGAGAAGTTGAAATTCCTATCAAGATAGGTACCGAGGTGTTCAAATCCACTTTCTATGTAATGGACATCCGTCCATCATACTCCTGCCTGCTGGGTAGACCTTGGATACACCATGCTGGGGCAGTCACCTCCTCCTTGCACCAAATGCTGAAATATCCTGTAAAGGGTAAAATCATTACTGTCCATGGCGAGGAAGAGTACATGATTAGCCATTTAAATTCTTTCCGGTACGTAGAAGTCGAAGGGGAGTTCATTGAGACACCATTTCAACATTTCGAGGAGGTACTCCCTCAGATAGCAGTGGCGAAGTTGGCAGCTGAGACACCAAGGCAGATGGCCAGGATGGCATCTCTGGAGGATGCAAGGGCTGCAGTTAAAGAAGGAAAGAATTCAGCATGGGGACAGCTACCCGACTTTCCGCATAAGGTTGATAAGCTTGGTTTAGGCTTCACCACCGCTGGTCAGAAGGCCATGCGCCGGTCAAAGATTGAGAGAGCGCCAGTCAAGATTTCTCCTTACCAAGTCAACGCCCTGGAAGATGAAGATGAAGAAAGCAACTTTGAAGAATGGATTCACCCGACGGTCAGAGGAGGGCTGAACAACTGGGAGGCTAAAGACTTTGTCCCTGTCACTTTTATTCCTCAGTAATTTATCTATCAAACATTTTCTATTTTGGTCTGTAATATTTTTACTTTCAAACAATCAGTACACTATCTTTCCACCTCCTGCCTTACCCGGGGCATGTAGGTCCACTTGTAAGGGTTTTGACTATCTTTCATATTCATATGCCATGTTTAACGATTCATTGGACGTTTTTCATTTGATAAACTGCTTGTGTTCATTTTCTTTCCTTCTGCATTTTTGTTTAAGGATGGCTATCCCTTACACACACCCACACTCACTAATGCAGATACCCATCCACTCCGGATTCCATGGATGACTATTCTGCTGTATCTTTCAATAACTCTGAAGACCTGGTCAATCTAGCCGAGTATGAGGACGACGAGGGTTGTGAAGTACCAGGGGAACTAGCCAGGCTCCTGCAACAAGAGGAGAGGGCCATCTTACCGCATAAAGAGCCGTTGGAAACTATCAACTTGGGGACCGAGGAAAATCGGAAGGAGGTACAAATGGGTGCTAATCTGGAACCAGAAGTCAAGAAACGCTTGGTACAGTTATTGAATGAGTATGTTGAAATCTTCGCTTGGTCCTATGAAGACATGCCGGGCCTAGACACCGACATCGTGGTTCACCGTCTCCCCACAAGAGAAGACTGTCCACCGATCAAACAAAAAGTTCGCCGAATGAGGCCTGACATGTCCGAAAAAATCAAAGCAGAAGTGATGAAGCAGTTCAATGCTGGCTTTCTGGCTGTCACGTCCTATCCTCAATGGGTCGCTAATATTGTGCCAGTACCTAAGAAGGACGGCAAAGTCAGAATGTGTGTGGACTACAGGGATTTGAATAGGGCCAGCCCTAAGGATGATTTTCCGCTACCTCATATTGACATCCTAATTGACAATACAGCTCAGCATAAAGTGTTTTCTTTCATGGATGGATTCTCAGGCTACAATCAAATCAAAATGGCCCCCGAGGACATGGAGAAAACAACTTTTGTCACGCAATGGGGCACTTTCTGTTACAAAGTGATGCCGTTCGGGTTGAAGAACGCAGGAGCAACCTATCAACGCGCCATGGTAGCTCTATTTCATGACATGATACATCATGAGATTGAAGTTTACGTAGACGATATGATAGCTCGGTCACAGACAGAGGAGGAGCACCTCGAACATCTAGAAAAGCTGTTTGCCAGATTGAAAGAATACAAACTCAGGCTAAATCCAAGTAAATGCACTTTTGGAGTTAGGTCCGGTAAACTCCTGGGATTCATCGTAAGCAACAAAGGCATTGAAGTCGACCCGGCAAAAGTAAAAGCAATACAAGAGATGCCTACGCCTCGTACTGAAAAGGAAGTTAGAGGTTTCTTGGGGCGCATAAACTATATTGCCAGATTCATTTCACATCTGACTTCTACCTGTGAGCCAATTTTCAAACTCTTGAAGAAAGATCAGATAATTGAATGGAACGACGACTGCCAAGCTGCTTTCGATAGAATCAAGGAATATTTGCTAGAACCTCCTATTCTGATGCCACCCGTCGAAGGAAGACCATTGATCATGTATTTGACCGTTTTGGACAATTCAATGGGGTGTGTTTTGGGCCAGCATGACGAGTCTGGTCGAAAAGAGCATGCCATTTATTACCTTAGCAAAAAGTTTACCGACTGTGAGACTCGCTACTCGCTGCTCGAGAAAACTTGCTGCGCTTTGGTATGGGCTGCTCGCCGACTAAGACAGTATATGTTGACTCATACTACCTTGTTGATATCCAAAATGGATCCTATCAAATATATCTTCGAAAAGCCCGCTTTATCAGGAAGGATAGCCAGATGGCAAATGATCTTGACCGAGTATGACATCCAATACACCACCCAAAAGGCTATAAAAGGGAGTGTGCTAGCGGACCATCTGGCTCATCAAGCTATCGAAGACTATCAACCCATGAAATTTGATTTCTCGGACGAGGACATCATGAGTTTGGACAACATTAAAGATGACGGACCGTATGACGGACCCGAAAAGGGATCCCGATGGACCCTGTACTTTGATGGTGCCTCAAATGCACTTGGAAACGGCATTGGCGCGGTACTTATTTCTCCGGAAGGATGCCACACTCCTTTCACGGCCCGACTTTGTTTCAGCTGCACAAACAATATGGCGGAGTATGAAGCCTGCATCTTTGGTCTCAAGGCTGCCATGGACTTGGGGATCAAATCTCTGATTGTATTCGGGGACTCGGCTTTGGTCATTAGCCAAATCAAAGGAGACTGGGATACCAAGCATCCCAATCTTATTCCATACAAAGAACATGTTCTGACGTTGTTGCCTCATTTCGAGCAAATTACCTTCGAGCACTTTCCGCGAGAAGAGAATCAGCTAGCAGATGCTCTAGCCACAATGTCCTCCATGTTTAAACTCAATTGGGATAACGAGGCTCCCCAAATCACCATCGAGCGAATGGATGAACCAGCGCATTGTCACGAGATTAACACCGAAGAAGTAGTGGAACAACCTTGGTTCCATGAAATCAAAAGGTATCTCGAGACCCAAGATTATCCTGAAGGAGCTTCCGTGAATGACAAGAAGTTCTTAAGGAAATTCGCCGCTAAGTTCTTCCTGAGCAACGGCATCCTCTACAAACGAAGTCATGATTGTGTATTACTCCGATGTGTTGATAAGGCTGAAGCAGAGTTAATCATGACTGATATACACAGCGGCACATTTGGCACTCACCTGAGCGGGCATACAATGGCCAAGAAGATCCTAAGGGCAGGCTATTATTGGTCTACCATGGAGGCTGATTGCCATCAACATTCCCGTACTTGTCATAAATGTCAAGTCTATGCCGACAAAGTTCATGTCCCTCCGGTTCCTCTCAACGTTCTAACTGCTCCATGGCCCTTTGCAATGTGGGGCATTGATATGATTGGAGAGATCAAACCCACGGCTTCCAACGGACATCGCTTCATCCTGGTTGCCATTGACTACTTCACTAAATGGGTCGAAGCAGCTTCCTTCGCTTCCGTCACCAAAAATGTGGTTGCCCGCTTTATCAAGCAAAATCTCATATGTCGGTATGGTGTTCCAGACAGAATCATCACAGACAACGGTACCAATCTGAATAATACAATGATCACTGCGTTATGCGAACAGTTCAAGATTTATCATCACAATTCATCTCCCTATAGACCGAAGATGAACGGTGCTGTTGAAGCTGCGAACAAAAATATCAAGAAGATCATTCAGAAAATGACAGTCACTTACAAAGACTGGCATGAGATGTTGCCGTTTGCGCTGCATGGATACCGTACGACAATACGTACCTCAACCGGGGCAACCCCGTTTTCTTTGGTTTATGGCATGGAAGCCGTTTTGCCTATGGAAGTTCAGATCCCGTCTCTGAGAATTATGAAAGACGCAGGTTTGAATGAAGATGAGTGGATTCAGACCCGACTTGATCAACTCAATCTGATCGACGAAAAGCGACTTGCCGCTGTATGCCATGGTCAGACGTATCAAAAACGAATGATCAAGGCCTTCAATAAGAAAGTCAGACGTCAGGTATATCAAGTTGGAGATCTAGTAGTCAAGCGGATTATCCTACCGCAAAGTGATCCCAGGGGCAAATGGACTCCTACATACGAAGGACCGTTTGTAATCAAGAGCGTATTTTCTGGTGGTGCGATGATTCTAACCGCCATGGACGGCGACGATTTGCCGCACCCTGCGAACGCAGACATAGTCAAAAGATACTACGCATAAAATAACCCGACAAGTCGAAAACCCGAAAGGGCGGCTTGGGCAAAAATGGGCATCCCGGTGAACCGAAAACCCGAAAGGGCGGTTCAGGCAAAAATTAGGGATAAAAACAAAAAAAAAAATCTGTACACCCGGCAAGTCGAAAACCCGAAAGGGCGGCTTGGGCAAAAAGGGGTTTCCCGGTGGATCGAAAACCCGAAAGGGCGATTCAGGCAAAAGTTAGGGAATTTAAGCGTATAACTATGTCTCGTCAGATCACTTCAAAGACAATCTCTTCATCAACCGGTCCCAGGTTTCTGATCAATCCAGTCATCGTCAAACGAAGCATGGAATGGACAGATGTTCGGAGTTGTGAAAGCTACAGCAGAGTGGGATCTCATGGAATTATTTCACATAGCCATCTTTGTTTTAAATTTTTCAAATATTTACGACAAGATCCTCTTACTAGGATGATTGTTTCCCTTGTATAAATATACTCAAAGAAAATCAATACAAATACTCTTCCCAAAATTTGTGTCATTTCCCTTTTCCTTTTTCTCTTGCACTATTTGTTTTATTTTGAGAAACGTCCAATGTTTTGTTAAATAGGCATATGCATTTGAAACATGATCACTTCCTAATTGAACCTAAGAAAAGGATTACTGATAGGATGAAAGTACAGACGAGTATTTCAACACCCTTCCAAAGGAAATCCCTCGAGATCTGTAATCCACGTCCCTAACAAACCTTGAGGTCTATCTCCAGCAGACCCTCGGAGTTTATCCCCGTAAGATTCCGAAAGATAATCCCCGCAGAGTACGGACGTCCCTTCCAAGTTTTATTCAAAGTTATTTTCACAAAGGCGTATAACTGGTTTATCCTCGACTAACCGTCAGGAGAGGTCACACTCGCCAGAATTCTTCCCATCCCCAGCGGAGTTCCTCAGAATTCCCCCAACAATAACCTATCAGTACTATCCCCGGAGAAGTTTATCCCCAGCCAAAGAATCTTCCGGAGATCATTTTTCCTCAGAGTTCAAGGTTCGGTATCCCCAGCAGATCAAAAGCTTCAAAGGATCAATCCCCAGCGAAGTCAGACTTTTAAATCTTCTCCCCACAGGTTCTTTTAGAAGAAAATCTAGCATCCCCCAGTAGAGTCAGTCTTCAGAGATACATCTCTCCCAGTTGAAGATTCTCAATCTGGCCTCCCCAGCATTAAGTCTACTAGTTTAACACTCCCCAGTAGAAGACTTCAGAAATCCCCCAGAAGATTGGTATACAATCCAAGCTCCAAGCTCCCCAGCAATGACCCAGGATTTATTTTCCCCAGCCGCGGTCAAGATGCCCCTATCTCCCGATGGCCCGGATTCATCTATCCTACGCAAGACAGCTCTCCAGCTTACATGCACATCCATTTGCATTCATAAAACCATGACATACATTGCATCATACATCATGGCATTGCATCCAACTAAGTTTTTGCCCTTTTTCAGGCAAGATCAGTCGACAGAGTAAAATAATTCAACTTCAGGATTTCTGAAAACAGTTCACGGGTTCTCCAAGTAAACGGATGTTAACCTATCACTTGTTCAGATTCTTCTCAAGGCTTCTGAAAACAGTTCATGGATTCTTCCCAAGTAACGGATGTTAATCTATCAGCTTGTTCAGATGCAACCTTCGAATTTAGTTTACGGACGCTTCCCAACAACGGATGCTGCTCTATTGATAATTCAACTTCAGGATTTCTGAAAACAGTTCACGGGTTCTCCAAGTAAACGGATGTTAACCTATCACTTGTTCAGATTCTTCTCAAGGCTTCTGAAAACAGTTCATGGATTCTTCCCAAGTAACGGATGTTAATCTATCAGCTTGTTCAGATGCAACCTTCGAATTTAGTTTACGGACGCTTCCCAACAACGGATGCTGCTCTATTGCTAATTTAACTTCAGGATTTCTGAAAACAGTTCACGGGTTCTCCAAGTAAACGGATGTTAACCTATCACTTGTTCAGATTCTTCTCAAGACTTCTGAAAACAGTTCATGGATTCTTCCCAAGTAACGGATGTTAATCTATCAGCTTGTTCAGATGCAACCTTCGAATTTAGTTTACGGACGCTTCCCAACAACGGATGCTGCTCTATTGCTAATTTAACTTCAGGATTTCTGAAAATAGTTCACGGGTTCTCCAAGTAAACGGATGTTAACCTATCACTTGTTCAGATTCTTCTCAAGACTTCTGAAAACAGTTCATGGATTCTTCCCAAGTAACGGATGTTAATCTATCAGCTTGTTCAGATGCAACCTTCGAATTTAGTTTACGGACGCTTCCCAACAACGGATGCTGCTCTATTGCTAATTCAACTTCAAGATTTCTGAAAACAGTTCATGGATTCTTCCCAAGTAACGGATGTTAATCTATCAACTTATTTAGATACGGCTTCTTGAAAATGGCTTGTAGGTTCCCCCAACCACGGATGTCAACCTATTGCCTGTTCAGACCCCCAGTCCAGAAATGGTCTAAAGCTCGGACGCTTTCCTAATGTTCCCTTCCAGATGGCATCGTTAAGCCCATCTCCAAATGGCATCTCTAAGCCCATTCCCGCATCCAGTGTCTTGATAAGTGCAAATTTTCGGGCACTCTAGTGTCCAATCTCCTTTTACCTTCAAGTCGCGAAAGGCAAACTTGCCAATCTAACTCTTCAAGTCAAAGAAGATTGAACAGGGGCAACTGTTGTACCCCAAAATTTGCCCTCGCATTTTTCCCCAAGAAATCTCAGCTTCAAGCATTTCCTGACTTCTCAAACTGGCTCAAGAATCGGACAAACGGACTTTTCTTGACAGTCAAGCAAAACTAGGGTTTTTACTGATTTTCAGAGCTCTGAATTGTTTCATACAGTGGGCTTAGGGTTTGGTTGATTTTTGGTTCAATTTTGATCAAGCGAGCGTGATTTGGCATTTAATCGGGAATTAGGGTTTTATGGGCATATTCTCAGAAGAATTTGAATTCCACAGCACTTTGCGGTTTATTTCAAGATTCGGATTAAAATTCGCGTTATCTTGGTTTAATCAATAAAAGAGACAGTGGTTTGAATTCAGTACGTTTTGATTGGGCCAGTCAGATACAAGATGCAGTATTGGATTAACAGTGGTCATGTGTTTGATCAGTCTATCTGGGTTAATTGCTGCTTTGCTTTGGATTTTGGATAAGACAGGTTTATTGGATCAATGTTGTTTTATTTTAGTTATTTATTATTCTAAAATTAAATGATTGAATTCATTTTTCAATTGTTTTAATTCTAAGAATTTTAAATAAATAAATAAGCAATAAAGAAAATGGAACCAATTGGATAATTTGGATTTTTATTGATATTTGAATTATTTACAAATTGTTGTTACAAACAATAATTTACATTTGATTTAAATATTACATAGAAATAAAATTATCCTATTTTCTAAACATTCTTCATTCTTCACTCCGCTCCGGTATTCCATTTTTCATCTGCAAAAAGAAATAAAAAAAGTCAGAAAGCATTAAAATTGAAAAAAAAAGACAGTTAAAAAATTGCTCGTCATTAGGGGCCACTGACTGGGATCAGTTGACCCTCTCTGCAAATCACGGGATTTCTCCCGGTTCACAGAGAGGGAAGACTATTTTATTTCATGAATGCAAATGCAAATGCATAGTTTCTAAAAAGTTTGCAAACTGCATAGAATCTCAATGTCCAATTCAAACCATAAAGTTCAAATCCAAACTGAAAAATCCAATCCAAACTTTCTATCCAAAAGCAAAAGGCTACTGTCAGAATGCCAAAAGATATCAAAGAAGTCAAAATGGTACAAGTTGCTATCAAAGCCTACAAACTGTCAAAAGGAGATGCAGGATGTATTATGCAAGCAAAACAACCTTAACTCATCATTTCCCATAGAACCCCTTCAGAACAGTACAAATAAAAATCATATAAAAATCTTTGCTGTACTGTAGAGAGAAGTAAAGAGAGATAGAGCAAACTCAGTTCAGGTTAGGCATAGACATCAGCACAGCAGGCAAAAGGAAGAGAGAGGAATGTGTACCAATTTCATCAACTCTGCATAATAACAGTTCACAGCAGACAATAGCAGGAAGAGAAAGATACACAAAATCAGAAAAGAGCCAACTCAGTTCAGTAACATAGACAGCAGGCATAGACAGTAGAGGCAGAAAAGATATACAACAAAGAGGCTAATTCAGCATTGTTCAAAAAATTACACAGCATAGCCAATTACTGAAATGGAAAAATGCCATGAAATCTTGTGAAATTGTCCAGCAGACTTGGGTCAAAGGGAAGACCACAACTTTAAAAAGGGATTGGGCGCCAAGGTAAAAAAAAAAGAGATATATACAACTCAGTAGTGGTACAAAGCAAAAAAAAGAGCAAACCAAGACCAAAAACTGAAAAAAACTGCATTCTCCTCACCAACACCTCAAATATCTGTCTAACCCCCAAGTCAAGAACCAGCCTACTGTCATCAAACACCAATATCCTGTCATTACAAAAGATCATCTAACCAATGCCATAACCATACAAAGAGCCAGCATTAGCCATAAACACAAAAAAAACTCAGGACCTGCCTACATAATGCCATGGCCGTATATTATCCAAACCAATCCATAAAAAACACCCTGAGCCCATCAAAACTGAAGCAATAACCACTACTGTCCCAAACCTGCACCATACCAATAACCTCACCATCTTATGCTAAACACAAAAAACCTGATATACTAAACTGAGTTGAGCATAAGCATCAGTCATAACCAAAAAACATACAAACCTCATATCCAAACTCAAGCCTCACCATTTTATGAAACCAACATCTCAAGTATCAAACAAACGCATAGGCCCTCAGATCTGAGATCATCACTGGGCACCTCAAGGCAACCATCCAGCAAAATTCCAGGCAACAACACAAAGGCAACAATAAGAAGCTAATCAAAACAAGAGTTGTTTCAACCATAGCATCAAGCACACAAGCAAGCGCATAGCCTCTCAAGAAGAAGAAGAAAGAAGCAATTCAAAGTGAACTCAGTAGCAATCTCAAAAGGCAGTTCAAAGAGCCTCAGAAGCAAGCTTCATCATAGGCAAGCACACAAGCAAATACTCAGACAAAAACATCCAAGGCAACATACAGAATTCCCAAGGCAACGCAAGCAGTAGAGAAGAAGAAAAACTAGTCAAAACATTGTTTCAACAGTAGCAAAGGGACAAGAGGTAAAGAAGTGAGGAATTAGGGTTCCTCAGTGCATACATCATCAAAACCTTAAGCATAAGCAAAGAACGAGATTACCAGGAAGGCGTCAAGAAACAAGCATCAAGCTTCACCACTGGAACACCGCTCCGGCCTCCTCAAACATCTCGCTCTCCGCCTCTCCTCCATCTCCCAAACGAAGGTAGCCATTCTTCTCCTTCTTTCTCCACCACCTCACAATAGCACAGGTTCAACTTAAACTCAAATCAAACATGCAATTTGTAAAAAACAAGAGATAAGAACATAAGGCATTAAAACGAACCATGTTGCAAGGACGCTAGGCTCATATCAACGGAGGGAAGAAAGGTTTCTGGAGAAAGAGTTGGTGGCCGGAGATAAGTACTCAGGGAAGCTCGAACGAAGAAGATGAGCTTACGCACAGCGCCGCTGCCTTCGCTCCCAAACTGAAACAAATTGCCTAACCCTAATTCTGTTTCAAACCAAAGGGCCTAACCCGTTCCTAATGCCTCTAAGCCCATTAACTTCTTCTAAACAAATACTAACCCTTCCCTTTTCTTTGTTTTTACTTCTTAACACTAACCTTCTTTTATTATTTATTTTCATAAATAATGTTCATTTCTTTTACTAACCTTAACAATGTTTTTGTTATTTTTTATAAAATACTAATTTAATTAAATTGCATTTTTATCATATAAGTTAAAACATCCTTTTTAAGTATATTTATACATAAAAATAATAAACTTTTTTCATAATTAAATTGAAAATACTTTTTCTTAATTTAAATACTTTTTACACACGATTAACTTAAAAAACATGTTTTTTTTGAAATACATTTATATATGTTATCCTTTTCTTTCCTTTTTTTATATACATAATTAAAATTGAAAGTCTTTGATTAATATACATTTTTGTACATAATTAAACATACAAAAATCAAGATTCATCTAAAAAACATTTATCTAGGTCAAAACCCTAATACGGCTCAACTTCACATCTCGCACCTGTACATATTTACACTTACACATACATATACACTTGTGCACTTACACAATACATTGCCCTACACACATTTTATCTCATATTTATACATTCGATATTTATATTTTGATTATGACATTCGATTTGGTTGTAAATACTATAAGTCTCATCCCCTTGTACATTTATACCCCCACTCCTGGATATTATTGTGTAATAGCGTAGATTTACATTCCGCAATTTACAGTTTTCCAATTATACCATGGTTAGACCTAGGGTTTGTATATACATAAAATCAAAACGCTAGATAACCTAATACAAGACAAATACATGTAATCAATACACAATCACACTTGCACCCCCCTAGGGTAATCCCACATGTTGCCTTCCAAATGGGCCATGCTTGCACGTCGAGTTTCTTTGGCAAAACGAATTCAAATGATCATAAGTCCCTCGATGACGCTTTCGAAAGTCGCCTATCAAAAATGATCAAGTCCCTTCAAAACAAATTGCCAAAGACACTTGGCACCATTGCATTCATGGTCCATACGATGACCCGCGCCCGTCCCAAATAAACTTCCTAAATACAAGATTGCCTACCAATTTCAATGGTAGAACAAAATTGTTAAAAAGGGGTTAAAACACGACAAAAATCTTTTGAGAAAGCTTTAGGGTAGATAAACTCTTAAGTACTTGTCAATTTGCAAAGAAAACACTTGCCTAATTTCAAAACTCACTTCACAAACACTTTTCAAAAATCAAACTTTTCAAACCCTTGAAACATCTTTTTAAAAGATAAAACACCTTTTGTAAAACATTCGAGTAAAGAATTGTTACAAGGTTAGCCTAACATAAGGCATCTTTTCAAAAACATTTTCAAAACAATCCACAAAGCACCATTTCACACAATTGAAAACCAAGGCAAAGTCGATCTAAGCAAGTACCTAAGAGCCCATGGATAACCATGGATGAAAAGGGTGCTAATACCTTCCCTTTTCATAATCTACCCCCCGAACCCACGAAATATCTCAAAAAGGTTTTTGCTGTGCTTTTTTAACCTTTCCTTTAGGATAAAATAAAAAGTCGGTGGCGACTCTTGCTAACCGCACAAGTGCGAATACGAATGCAAAACACTAGTCAGTTCTCCCACCGTATCACACTATGTCTCATTGGATCACCTTGCATCCAGAATCCGGTATCTACATCAAGTTCAGACGGCATCGATCAGTCAGCTTCACTTTCAACTAAGGTCATCAAGTGATGAGACGCTCGGAGTTATAAAGGCAATAGCAGAGTTGAAACCCAGTGGATCATTCATTTCACACAGCTGTTTTATTTTCTCTTGTAAAAATTGTGTAAACTCTTTTTCGGCGGCGTTCTCTTACTAGGACGTCAGCCTCTTGTACATAAACGCCTATTTTACAGGAAAATTCAAAAAATCAATACAAATATACTTTTCAGTTAAAATTGCCAATTGTTTTCCTGTTCTGTTTTGTTTTGCGAAGAACGTCCAAGGTTCAATTTGTGATATATGCATTGACGATAATTTGCTAACTCATGAATATTTGCATACGAAACAAAGGATTAATTACAGGTAACATTAGAAACAGGGGCAATAAAGAGTTGTCTAAGCAATCTAATTGTTCTATCCTCCAAGGTACCAAGGTAGGTTCAGCTGAAGAACATAACCAGTACATCTTAATTCCCCAGAGAGTGAGCCAGCAAGTCAGTACACTCTCCCCAAGCAAAGCTACTATTAAACTTAAGGAAGTTGGGTATCCTCCCGCAGATCTCAACATTCCCCAGCAATATATATGCATTCTTAACAAGCATCCCCGACAATCCTGGCCTTAAGATTGTTCCCCGGAGGTATATCAAAGATTCAGTGGAGTTACTTCCCCGATACAGTTCAAAACTTCCCCAGGAGAGTCCAATCTAGTTCCCCAGGAAAGTTGGAATCCATATCCCCAAGCAGAAAGCTTATCCCCAGTAGATTCTGGAAGCTTGCCCCCGCAGAGCACGAACGCATCTCCCGGCTTTATTCAAAGAGTTATTTCCTTACCAGGATATAACTGGGTTATCCTCAGCCAAAATCCATGAGAAGACCGTCCTCGGAAAAGTCTTCTTACCCCCAGCGAAGTCTATTAACACTTCCAACACAACAAGGGTATCCCCAGCAAGTTATTATCAACAACTCAACAAAGTACCTCTCTCCCCACAGAGTATTGCTTCCCAGCAAGATCGCTAGAGTACTTTTCTCCCTGCAGAGTAATCCATTCGCCAAGTTTATTCCCCAACGGAGTTATCTTCTCCTACCGGTATTCTTGCAACTATCATCCCCAGCGGAAGCAAAAATCTATTCTTCAACATCAGCCCAGGAGTGACTTCCTGGCACCCGTCAAGGATTTATTTTCCTAAGACAAAAAGATACACTCATAAACATCACATTTTCATACATTATAGCATGCATATACGCATCATATCTTACAAATCTCAGTTATGTTGAGAACATCATTGCCTGATCCATATCATGCATTGTATATGACTGACCTTCACCTTTCAGGAAAAGATTCAGTTAAAGTTCTCAGCTACATTTCAAGACCTTGACCGGTTCAGTTAAATCGACCCTAAGATTTTTTCTGTTTCTTATCCAGTCAAAGGCCTTCTCTGGTTCAATCAGATCAACCCTAAGATCTCCCTGTTTCTTATCCAGTTGAAGATTTCAAGACCTTGACCGGTTCAGTTAAATCGACCCTAAGATTTTTTCTGTTTCTTATCCAGTCAAAGGCCTTCTCTGGTTCAGTCAGATCGACCCTAAGATCTCCCTGTTTCTTATCCAGTTGAAGATTTCAAGACCTTGACCGGTTCAGTTAAATCGACCCTAAAATTTTCCTGTTTCTTATCCAGTCAAAGGCCTTCTCTAGTCCAGCTAAATCGACCCCTAACAGATTTTCCTGATAAAGACTCAGTAGAAGATATCCAAGATTCTCTCAGCGTTACTGTTGAGGTAGAAGTCGCCCAAGATTCTCTCAGCGTTACTGTTGAGGTAGAAGTCGCCCAAGATTCTCTCAGCGTTACTGTTGAGGTTGAAGTCGTCCAAGATTCTCTCAGCGTTACTATTGAGGTTGAAGTCGCCCAAGATTCTCTCAGCGTTCCTGTTGAGGTAGTAATCGCCCCAAGATTTTCCCAGCGTTCCTGTTGAGGTAGTAATCGTCCAAGGTTCTCTCGGCGTTCCTGTTGAGGTAGTAACCATCCCTGGTTCATTCATCACCTTTTGAAGCTCCATATTCAACTCCTGTAACCAGTCAGGGTACATCCTACAAAGAGCTTGAAGACCAACTCTGATAACGGGTCAGGTAATCCTTTTCTTTTGCAGGTACGCAAGTGCTCGCTAAGGAATCTCTTACGCGATCAACATCCAGATGGCATCTATAAGCCTATCCACCATCCACCATCTCTCAGCATGGCATCTATAAGCCCATCATCCTATCCATCAATCTCCAAATGGCATCTATAAGCCCATTCCCCACATCACACTACTATGTGAGCGCAAATTTCTGGGCACTCTAGTGTTCAATCATCTTCCACCTTCGGATTACGAAAGGCACGTCAGCCAATCTGCATCCTCAGGTCTAAGAAGATTGAACAGGGGCAACTGTTGTACCCCAAAATTTGCCCCCCCATATTCTTCAAGAATTGCAAAGAGCATGCTTCAAAATTCCCCAAGGGTTGCACAGTTTAAGGGCCTCCTAACAGTCAAAAACTAGGGTTTTAGTTCTGGCAAAGAAAATGAAGTTTCCAAGGGTCCAATCAAGTCCCACATGCTTATAAACATTTTCAAGCATCCTCATGTCAAGTTTCAAGACTTACAGCACAAAATTGCACAGTCAAAAACCCTAATTTCCCTACAGTCAACTGTAGGGGCAAAATGGTCATTTGACAGTCAAAAGTTCAAATTTTTGGTCAACATATTATTTTGAAGCCACAAACATCATTTTATCAATTCTTGATCATGATTCTCAAAGCATGGCTCAAAAAGTCTCAAGATGCAAAAATTTCCATATTTGGACAGTTGAAAAAGTCAACTGTAACTTGACCAAGGCATAACTTCCACATGGTTTATCAGAAAAATTCCATCCAAAGCTCATTTTGAAGAGAAAGACATTTCCTACAACTCCTCTACACACTTCAAGTCCAAGAAATGCTCTCACAAAAAGTTATCAATGTCAACATTATAGGTCATTTTCAAAAGTCAACAAAAAGGGACTTTAAGTCAAAGGCCATAACTTGAGATTGGTAAATCAAAATGACATGGGACCAAAGGAATTGGTTAAAGGACTTCAAGACCTTTCCAAAACGTCCAAGAACATGATCAAATCTTAAAAATTGAGCAAGATATGCCTTGTGGAAGTTGGGAAATTTTTGGATATTTTGAAAAGTCAACTTTGCTTCAAATACCTTAAAATTGCTAATGGGCCACATTTTCTCCCAAAATTCATCATCCAAAGCATGTGCACGACCATTTGGCCCAAAGGGAATTTATTCATCATTTTTATTTATTTATTTGAATTTTTAATTGCTAATAATTCATTTAATTAATTAAAATATGGAAAAAATACCAAAGCAAGCTTTTCAAATCTTTTTATGCATGAAATATCTTCAAGATTTCGTGCATCATCTGATATGGAAAGAATCAAGGTAATTTGGACATGATTGGTATCAAATATGCATGGAAAAGATTTGAAAGAATATGCATAAAAATCAAATATCGTGTACATCAATGCAAAGGGTTTTGGATCCAATTTTCAACCCTAATCCATCCTCATATAAGATTGATCAAAACCCTAGTGCAAGAAACCTGAAAGCTGCGCCTCTTCTCAAGAACAAAGTTTGTGTTTTTTGTGAAAAATTCCAAAACTGAAAACATGGTTCCAAGGCTTTTCAAGGCAAGATACCAATTGCAATAGCTTGCAAAAGCTTCACTGAACCTAACTGCATTATTTTACAATCCTCACGCACCCAGAATTGGTACCTAGCAATCAAACTGTTTCATCTTTTTTGCATAATCGTATTTTATCATTCATGCCATAATTTTGAGTTCTAATGATTGTTTTGTGTTAGTCTTATCATGCTGAAGCTAACCATACAGTTTGATTGAGTTTTTATGCATCGTACGCGATTTCACCATGGAAGCATGCTAGGGTTACAAAACTGAAAATTGGGGGTTTCCTCGTCCAGAAAAATTAGACTCTAAGGCCAGGACTGTTGAATTCAGAAGCTTCATGTGAACTGTTTCCATACCTCGCGATTAATTTATGATTAGCAGGGTGCTAATCGCTATTTTTGTGCTTGTTATTTAGTGGGGGTTTAAAACCCCCGCTATTCAATTTGTTTTTTGTTTCAGGTGGAGCAAGCCATGGGAGAAGATGATGATGTGTAGGCCAACGAGTGGCTCGTTTGAATTTCGCGCGGAATTAGCCACTTACCATTTGTTTTGCAATATTTTGTTCATGTTCTATACTATATACAAAGTACGTTGGTAGCTCAGTTGGCAGGCACGTTATTTGCTTGCTCCTTGATGACCATCATACGCCCACAATCTCAACGCCCCACATGGCCACTGAAGGCAATCTAAAGGCTCAGATCTGATGAATACCATGGACATTGGTCAACGCACACGCACGCCTCCAGAAAAGTCAAACAAGGCCATAAACATTGGGCCTAAATTGCTGGGACAAAACCTCCAGTTTGGGGTCAACACCCCCTTGGTTTGTCTTCTTTCATTCTTTCATTATTTTTTCTTTCTATTTTTATTTTTTAATTAGTTTTAATTTAATTCTTTAAATCAATATTTTCATAACATGATAAAAATAATAAAAAAATCAGAAAGTCCCAAAAATAAAATATATTTCATTTAAACTTATTTTTGTAAATAAAGTCTTATTAATTAATTAGTTTTTATTCTAGGATTAACTTTAACATTTTCTTAATAAATTTAAAATTTGTAGAATTAGGTTTTAATTACTTTTATCCTTTTCTTTTCTCATTATTAATAATTATTTATTTATTTTTTTAATAAAATCGTATTAATTAATTAGGTTAATTTTAGATTAAATTTCAATGCTTTTCTTAATAAAATAAAAATAACTAGAATTAGGGTTAATTAATATTTTAATTTCATTTAATTCTCATAAAAATCCATAAATACAAAAACTCAAAAATAATTTCTTTTCTCATTTAATTTAATTAATTTGTTAATAGTAATTTAATTTCGTTAAAAAGGGTCCAACGCCCTCGCTTTCGATTTTAATTCTCTTCGCATTTTTTTTATAATATTTATGTAATTCTCCCAAAGCCGTGTAAATTAAATATTTATATTTCTCGCATCTTTACTTTATTTTTCAAATCGGGTCCTGGATTAAATTTGGCGATGTGGACCCGCGCCTTTGTAATAGTTTAGGAACTTTATATTTCTCGCAACTTTTTAACTGCTAATAAATTGCATGCAAGAATGAATGTTAAAATAAAAACAAAAGCGTAGATCACCCATGACATGATAAGACAAAATATCTGAAAACGACACACAAATCACACACCACCCCTAGGGTACGCCTGACTGTTGCCTTGCCTCTCGAAAGGTGATCGTCGAGTAGAGGATGTTTTAGTAAGTCCTCATGATCCGGGAACCTGGCATGAGGGTAGCTTCTAAGGTGTCTTCCTATTGCTCTGGTGATCACCATGTCCCGAACCTTCGAATTGACCCGAACACCTCCAACGGTGGTGCTACCTACCTCTCAATGGTGGGATGGCACTACTTTAAGGACACTTACACAGACGAATTCCTTAGGGTAGGTAGACAACTCTAGATACTTGCTCTAATTTCAAAACAAATTCAAAAATACTTTTCACACCGACACCTTTTCAAAAAGCTTTCGAAAGCAATTTTTCAAACACTCTTGAGGACCGATACAAGAGTCGAACTGGAATTTTCAAAGAAACTTTTTAAAACCCACAGTTGAAAAGCAAACAAACCATTTTTGAAAACACAATGAGCAAGTATCTAAGAGCCCATGGATAACCATGGATAGAAAGGGTGCTAACACCTTCCCTTTCTATAACCTACCTCCCGAACCGAGAGCAATCTCTATAAGGAATTTTTCTGTGCTTTTGTCCTTTCCATTTGGAGAAAATAAAAGACGGTGGCGACTCTTGCTTACCGCGACATTTCGCGAACCAGCGTTAAACAGTCAGTTCCAGATCCACCGATCACAGGTGGGTACAAATAAATTTTGAGCCTTTATCCTTTGTTTCTTGAACCGTGAACCAGCCCATGTTATAACCCTTAAAAGTCCTAGCTGAAGCATGGGTTAGTTCGAAAGCATACTGTTACAAAAGGTATCATGACTCCTGAAGGTCCGTTACAAATCCCGAGTTGATATCACATCTTTGCAAAATTCTATTTTTTCTATAAAAAAAACTGCATTTTCAAAACTTCAAGACAGACGTAAGCTTTGCATTGTTAAAATAACATTGTTTGCATATGACTATTTATTCAGCAGCAGAGAAATTCACATGACGAATATCTAGTGAACAAAAACCTTCTCAATAAAAAGGATCACCTCAAGTGGAAAAACACTTCCAACCAAGGCGCACGACATGATCATTGTCCATCATCTGGGGCAGTCAAGTCAAGATTCAAGGAATCTCTCAAAGAGGCCAAATAGCCAGGGGCAGATCTCCATCTGAATCACTTGGGGCATTGGGAATGAATTCCAGCAACGAATCCTAGAGGATCAAACAAACATCTTCTGGTAGTGTGGAAACACTTACTACTATGGACAGTGATAATTATTCGTACCCGGTGAACATGGACAGAGTCAGAAAATACTACGCATGAATAAAGACCCGCTAGGTTGACACACCTAGGAAAAACAAGGGCGTCCCGGCGAACCAAAATGTTCAGGCAAAAATTAGGGATAAAAACAAAAAAGATTTGTACACCTGGCAAGTCGAAAACCTGAAAAGGCGACTTGGGCAAAAAAGGGTATCCCGGTGGACTGAAAATCTGAAAAGATAGTCCAGGAAAAAGTTAGGGATTAAAGCGTATGACTATGTCCGGTCATCTCGTCACTTGCCTATTAGTAGAAGACTTATCATTTCGATCGACAGTTACCAAGCACCTCATAAGTTGGGATAACACTCAATCCACGAGGCCTCCGCAGGCTCTTTCCGCAGCAGGTACAGGGGCAGAAAAGTCTTGATATGAAGTCATTGTCGTATCCCCAGCATGCATCCCAGTAACATCTACACTCCCCACAGAGTTGAGGTAACCAAAGTTTTGATCTCTGCCTCCCCAAACAGGAGTTACGTTCCCCAGCCAAGCTCTTTCAGAGAGTCGATGTCTATATTACCCAGCCGAATTTTGTAATCGCAAGCGGTTCATAAAGTTTTCTCCCGAACAGAGTTTATTTCTCTGAATACAGAAGCTCAATCCCCAACAGTGTTTATCCCTTCAGCTATGGAAGCTTCTCTCTCCAACGGAATTATTCCCCCTCAAAGTTGTTCTCAAGCAGAGTCTCTCCTCGACAGAATATCCGTAAACAAGGGGCAAATCCCTAACATAGTCATCTCCGGTTCACCATCCCCAATGGAAGTAGAAGAACCACTTTTTCTATGACGGTCAGGAACTCAATTTCCGTTACTCTTCAGCAGCGGTCAGGGATTTATTTTCCCACTCGGATATGTCACAATAGCATTTCATGTTCATATATCATAATATGCGCATACACATTGCATACAACATAGTCTCATTTATTTTGAGAACGTCATCATACAATGCATTTCATGCATCATATACGATTAATCATGTACCTTTTCAAGAAAGATGGTTATCATCAACAACTTCCAGCAAGTTCAGGATTACCTCCTGAAACTAAACAGAATAATTATCTGCGCGACCAAATGCAGCTTTACACGGGTTCGTCATGAAGCAATCTTCCACAGGTTTCTCCTAAATGCAGCTTTACACGGGTTCGTCACGAAGCAATCTTACACGGGTTTCTCCTAAATGCAGCTTCACACGGGTTTATCCTGAAAAATATTACACGGGTCCTTTCTCATACATTTTCGAATGAAGTTTTACACGAACTTATCACAAAGTAGCCTTACCCAGGTTCCTCTTGAAGTTTTACATGAACTTATCCCAAAGTAACCTTACCCAGGTTCCTTCTGAAGTTTTACACGAACTTATCCCAAAGTAGCCTTACCCAGGTTCCTCTTGAAGTTTTACATGAACTTATCCCGAAGTAACCTTACCCAGGTTCCTTCTAAAGTTTTACACGAACTTATCCCGAAGTAACCTTACCCAGGTTCCTGCTGCAGTTTTACCCAAACTCCTCACAAAGCAACCTCACCCAGGTTCCTTCCCGGTTCAGATGTAGTTTTACCCAAACTCCTCACAAAGCAACCCCACCCAGGTTCCTTCTTGGTTCAGATGTAGTTTTACCCAAACTCCTCATAAAGCAACCTCACCCAGGTTCCTTCTCGGTTCAGATACAGTTTTACCCAAACTCCTCACAAAGCAACCTCACGCAGGTTCCTTCTCGGTTCAGATGCAGTTTTACCCAGACTCCTCACAAAGCAACCTTACCCAGGTTTCTGCCGCAGTTTTACCCAAACTCCTCACAAAGCAACCTTACCCAGGTTCCTTCTCGGTTCAGATGCAGTTTTACCCAGACTCCTCACAAAGCAACCTTACCTAGGTTCCTTCCGTAGTTTTACCCAAACTCCTCACAAAGCAACCTTACCCAGGTTCCTTCTCGGTGCAGAGGCAGTTTTATCCAAACTCCTCACAAAGCAACCTTACCCAGGTTCCTTCCCATAAGCCCTACTATCTGGGTTCCTTCTCATAACCTTACCATCCAGGTTTCTTTTCTCTTATCTCCAGACAGCAGTCCACAACACTGTAAGACCTGGACCTGATCGAACACGATCGCTTTCACCTTTCCCCAGTAGGTCGCGATGCAGCCTATACACGACCAGATAGCAGTTCATTTTCATCTCCTTGACTAAGAGATGATTCCCCATTAGATTAACGGACAACTGAAGCTCCTAAAATTCTATTTCTCCCGAGACAGATACCAACATTCCTCAGCAGATTCCTCCTCAACGACAGGAACAGGAATTCTCATCAAAGGAATATCTCGGGAAATCAACATCCTCTAGATGACATCTTTAAGCCCATCTCTGACGATTCTCCGTCATATCTTCCGGATGGCATCTTTAAGCCCATCTCTGGTGACCTTCCTTCATCCCCTCCAAATGGCATCTGTAAACCCATTCCTGATACTACCTACATAGTCAAGCATCATTACAGACGAGTGAAAATTTTTGGGCACTCTAGTGTTCAATCATCTTCCACCTTCAGATCACGAAAGGCAGATGAGCCAATCTAAATCTTCAGGTTTAAGAAGATTGAACAGGGGCAGTTGTAGTACCCCAAAATTTGCCCTCTTTTTATACACGCATATTATTGGTTTTATGGTTATGGAATAAAGGTATATTTATCAAGCTTCTTCAGGTTACAAGTGACGTTTATTTCGTCAATGAATATTCTCAGAGTATTTTCCGTGCTGAAGATCGGTTCGCCGTTTTACAACGATTCGGGGTTCAAAGATTCACAAGTCCAACCCGGCACGTCATATTCAAGTGTTCTTTCGCGTATTCTTAAATTCAGGTTTGGCTCAAGAGTCAATTCTTTAAAGAAGGTATCTGAATGTGTGAGTTTTCTCGAAGAAATATGGTGAAAAAATGTGCTGAAAGTGCAGTTTTTATGCGCTAAAAAATTCATAACTTAAAGATCGTGGCTCGATTTGAACCCGCTCCGGTGGCCAAAATTCCGTCTTGAAGTTATCTACATTTTCATCTCTCATGGCTGGAAGCCAATTTCGATCAGAAGATCTTCAAAAATGCGGATTTATCAAGTAATTTCGTACATAAAATTTGTGACAGAAGTTTATTTGCGTCATGTTCAGAAAATCATAACTTGGTCGATTTTCATCGTATCGAGTTGGTTCCAGCGCCAAAATTTCAAAAATTGAGTTGACTACTTTTTCACAGGAGGTACCGTGTTCGAACGATATCCAAAAGGCCTTCGTTTTTTGCTCAGAGTGCGCGTGACGCGCCGAAAATCCTGAATGCTGAATATTATTTCATCTGGGTCGAAACTTCGAAAATTCATAACTCGGTCAATTTTTATCGGATTGGGCTCATATTTTTATACAAGGTCACTGACTCATAGATCTACAACTTTGTGTCAAAAGTCGAGACCGGATTATGCTCCTATCAATACCAGTTTTTTATTGAAGAACGTGTCATAATCGACACTGGAGCCCAAAATAAGTTTGTCTGAGCTGAAACTTCAAAAATTCATAACTAATTCATCGTTTATCCGATTGAGCCCATTTTCGGACAGGAGTTAGTTCTCGATGTCGGCTAAATTTTGTATTCACATTTCAACTTCAAAAAGTGCACTTAAGCCCCTGCGATTTTACCTAGAACGTGACGGACTCAAGTGAATATTGGAGGCCTAATTGCACATTCAAAGCCCATTTTTCTCTCTCTAATTTCTATTATATAATCTCATTCTTTTCACACAAACAAGGGGAAAAAGAGACACAAAAAAACCTTTGCCACAACTCTGTCAGAATATCAAATTCTTTCAAGAACCCTAAAACCTATAAATCCTTGTTACAAACCCACGTCTCACCACTTCTCCAGTAAGGGTAAGGCTGGTTTGATCTCCATGATCAAAAGAGCATAGAAGCATTCATCCTACTACTTCTCCAGTAAGGGTAAGGCTGGTTTGATCTCCATGATCAAAATGGTATAATCATTCATACATGTCATATCGGTTTTAACGTTAAATTTTTTTCATATATTTGCTTTATTTGTATTTCATGATATATAGTAATTTATTTAATATGATTATGAAATTCAACACTGCAGATTTAGACAGGATCCCATGCAAGATTATTACATAACGTTGAGGCCAAAACACTAATGGCCAAAATAGAACAACCAACCAATGCATGACGAGGCAGACATCCTGAGAAGGTTAAGGGCGTGGGTTCAATAACCACCCCTATGGATATTGGTTTTCTTCCTTTCTATTTATCCTTTTACCTATTTTTATTCTTTCCGTTTAAAATTTTTTTTTCATAAAACTTAACATTTTTCACAAACCTTTGATTTTTCTTCCTAAACTCGAATAATTAATTTTAGGTTTTTAATTTCATTGTTTGTTTTTGCTTTCTAACCAATTTGTCTTTTTCAATCTTAAATTCACTTAACCACAAAACTTTTTTCACAAGCCCTTTTTTTTTTACAAAAAAACCTAATTTAATTTTTAGGTTAATTAATTTTATATTTTTTTTCAAAATTAACCTTTTTTATTAATTAAAATTAATTAGGATTTAGGTATTTTAATTAACATTTTTTTTCAAAATTAACATTTTTTACTAATTAAAATTAATTAGGTTTTTTTAGGTTTATTTAATTAATTATCCTAAATCACTTTTTCACAAAAAAACACCAAAAACATTAACTTAGAATTTTAAGTTTTAATTTTTCATTAATTTCTTTTTATTTATTCTTTTACATTTTAATTTCTAGAAAAATTGTATAGGTCGCATTATCAATGTAATAGCATAGATTTATCTTTTTTCACATTTTTTTCTAATTATGTAATTGCTTCCGGGATGTAATAGTTTTAGGATTTCTTTTCTGCACTCTTCATTATTATGTAACTGCTCCGAGGTTGTAATAGTAATTAGGGTTTAAATTCTGCATTTTTATTTTTAGTCCAAAATAATTATGTATCTACAAAAGCCTTGTAATAGCTAAGACTTTAAACTTCCCGCATTTTATTTTCGCAAACTATAAACTGCTTAGATGTATGTTAATAGGATAGTATGGAAAGACTGTCTGGAAAATTCAAAAATTAGATCACCTTAATTGTGCAAAGATTAAATAACTGAAATCAAACACATGCACATGCTCACTCTTAGGGTATGCCTCACTTGTTTGCCTCGAAAAACAATGGTCATGTCCCTCGAACGTAGGGATATCTTAGCAAAAGACCATCAATCTAAAAGTCATCATAAAGATCATAGTCCCTTAACGTCCCTCGAAGTTACCTACGGTATATGATCTTGTCCCTCGATGTTGCCTACGAATATATGATGACAATCCCTTCGAAATGCTAAGGTATCTTTACATGTTGCCTTCAATGACCATCATGTCCCTTTCGATAGTCCCTCAAATTCCAACGACGGTGCTACCTACTCATTAATAGTGGGATAGCGCTGTCTAAAGGAAACAAGAACAGAAACATTCCTTTTTCGAGTAGGTAGATGCTAGTAGGTACTTGCTCAAAACAAACTTTTCCACACTTACACTCTTTTCAAACAAAGTTTTCAAAACGACTTCGTAACACTCTTGAGGATTGATACAAGGATTAAATCGAAGTAAAACAAAACTTTTTCAAATCAAGCACAAAGAAGCAATTTTCAAAATGATGAGCAAGTACCTAAGAGCCCGTGGAAAACCACGGATAGAAAGGATGCTAATACCTTCCCTTTCTATAATCTACCCCCCATACTCAAAATCTCGAAAAAGGAATTTTTCTGTGTTTTTTTCCTTTCCAGTTGGATAAAATAAAAGTCGGTGGCGACTCTTGCTTACCGCGACATTTTGCGAATAAAAAACGCAAAATGAAAATCAGTATTAACAGTCGGTTCTTCCACCGTATGACACACATGCACGTGATGTCCTAGGAGAGGCTAGGGGACATCATTAAACCATAGTCCCTAGCTATCATTTCACATTAAATACAACACGTAGCTCAAAGCAGACATGAAACGTTACCTCTTCAAATTCAATCGCCTGACCGGCTCCCCGCACGTCGAACACACCGGATAATTTTTGGGCTCCTCGTACGAGCATGTCCTCAGAGAAGTCACAAAACGTCCCCATCCCGAACAACAAACTCCAACAGCGTGATTCCCTCCTCGACGCACGGACTGACTCTATGTCATTTCTCCTATACCTAGGAGCAACAACTTGGGGGCTCCTGTTCTTGTCTGGCCCAATGGTTGAGCATGGCCCAATCCACTTATGCGTCCAAAACGACCCAATAGCTTTGGCTCAATCAATTGGGGAAAACAAAAGACACTTTTCCCTTCTGCCCCTCCGCGGGGGACCCATGGTCGATTGATCCCCAGGGTCAAAAAGACCACCGCTACTCTTATCCGTACCTCTGCCCGCGTCAACCGCTAGTTTTTACTCTGTCTGTCACGTGCGGAGCAGCCTTCCAAGATTGACAAGGCCACGCCTGCCAGTGACCATGTCCTTATTCGAAACAATGACTAGTTTTGGGAATCCCTCCCAGGATAACGAGCACTAGCTGCTCGTTCTTGTTTTCACGCAAAAATCTTGCCAGTTACCTATTTTTGGGAGCCTAATATCCAGGCCCAAAAATAGGAACCAATAGCCATGCGCCGGGAGCATTATATAAATATTCACACTTGTGAGAGCCATATATCTAATATTCAACTCTAAAATCCTATATTCTCTCTTGTATCTCTTTGCACTCTTACTTACTTGAGCATCAGAGTGTCTTGTAGGTACCCTCACTCCTCCTTGATTCCACCATTGCAGACACATATATCGGTCCATTACAAGTTCTGATCACCGTAAGATCAATATATATCACCACAACTGTTAAAAAACTTTGATAATAAATAAGACATATTTACAACGGTTTCAATAAATAACATTGGTGTTAAATAATTTTATTTTAATATATTTATAATACATAATTGACAACCCCTTTTTGTAACGAAAAGAAGAAAAAAATATTGGTGTTGGGAATCAAAGCTTGTCACTCAAATTATATGACAACAGTTCTTTAAAAGAACTGTGATGAAAAGTTTCTCAATAAAATTTAAAAAAAAACATGCGCTTAAAATTGTAGATATAACTACGATGGATAAATGACCGTGGTAATATAGTGTTACCATATGTTTATTTTGTTGTAGTGCTCCATAAAAACCCTCGATATGCAAGTTGGTCAATTAGCCAAACAATTAGATGATATTCCAAACAACACATTCATTGCTAACATCCTCAGAAATCCAAAATACCATTGAAGTTTGGTTGAAGGTATTGTTGTTAAAGCCATGGAAGGGTGAAAAGGATTAGATGAAGAAAAATCACATGGGGTAAATTGCAAAATCATTCAACAAACCTTATCTAGAAGGAAGTAGTCATAGAATAGTCATATTACCTGTCAATATAAATAATATGAAAGTTGAAAATACACTCATTGACTCGGGTTCAAGTGTAAAAATAATACTATTATATAGGGGTGTACATGAGTTGAGTTAGATTGAGTTTGACTTAATCCATTATCCAAATCGTTTAAACTTTAATGGGTTGTTCATTGTCCAACCCACAACTTCAAGGTCAAAACTAAACCAAATTAACCGACTCATTTATAAGTTGGGTAAAATTGGTGTCGCGGATTGTGTTTCAGAAAAAAAATTTTTTTTTTTATAATTGAAAATCAATTATAAAACAATGAATTATCTAAAGGGATTTTTATATTTATTTTACGCAAAGAAATCGAACCCTTGCACTCATAGATATAAACACATGCTATTTTCCACTATACCACCATTGTTTATTTGGTAAATTGTGGCCACAATTATATATAATATTCTCTAGAACTATAAAAAGGTGCATGAGCTGTTGATTCAGACGAAACATAAGGAAGTCGAGGCATGGGTTGCGGCAACATAATTTTTCCGGTCATGTCCCAACATCTGTTGGATCTCTAGAGTATCTTCTTTGAGTGTAAATTCAAACTAGCCTTAATTTTTGTTTTTTTTCTATATGTATCTTCGGTGCCTTCGAAGCTTATGGTTCTTCATATGGATTTGGAAATACACACTTTGGATGATATAATGAGAAGCACTGAAAGTCTCAGTGAGAAATTTATCATAGGTTATGGATCCTCTAGCACTGTATACAAGTGTGTGTTGAAAAACTCCCAAACAATTTAAGGGAATTTGAAACCAATTTTTGCGTATTGTGTCTTGAACCAATTTCCAATGCTTGAATCCAACCAAATGTTGTAACGTTCAACATTCTCTTGAATTCCTACAGAAAAGGCCATTATTAAACGAAAATGAGTGCTGTAATGGAATACAGGTAGAAATATCACAAAAAAGTCATATTTTAATGTGAAAAACAACACACACAAAATAATGTTCGGTGATCATAAGAAGAAGCCATATTCCAATTTTCATTATAATATAATATTGAGCACAAAGCAACAACATAGAATTCTAGAAATGAAAAGCATCAAAATCCAAATGTACTAAACTAATACAAACCACACAAATAATAAAATCTACAAACTGAAAAAAGTCAAAAGCAATATATAAATGTTATGTTAAAAACTTAATAACTCATTCATCTAGCCTAAAGAAAAAGTAGTACCTCTTTATCCTTCTAAGTGTGGGTTTGAATCATGCTATGATGACCTAAATTATAAATTGACACTTGGAAAAATGCTAAAATTCTATGTTAGACAGGTCACCAAAAAGTTTAAATAAAGGAAATCTAAAAACATTACGAGTGGTGAATCAAAAAAAATTACAGGGGTAAAGCGAATTTCACTATCAGGTTAGTAAATGTTAAAATTTTATATTAACGGATCAATAAAGAGTTCAAATAAAGGGAATCTAAATATTTCAAGGAGTGAATCAAAAAAAATATTACATGGAATAAAGCGAATTTTCCTATATTGCAGGGATATCGTATATTTAACCCTAAAATAATGGTAATATAATTTTAGACAACTATACTCATTTCTTACATTCAAATTTGATGAAACACATTATATAATTTCTAATAAAATTCATCCAAATGTCATAACACTTGATAATAGTAGAAAATTCCACAAGACACATTATTTCCATAAAATACATAAGTTTGAAAAGAAACAAAAGAAAATAAAAAATAACATGTTCTGAACTGACCCAATGACTAGGATTGACCTAATCCACGTCTACATCCAACATGGCCCAACAGCGCTGATCCATTAGCTCTGGATCTCCTGTCGAGCATCCCTAGTCGACCACGCCCCTTGAGCAATAAGGCCAGCGATGCCCAAGACACACTTATGCCCATGCAAGCAACTACCTCCCAGTCTGTTCGGTAAACATAGAGCAGACAACCAGGAAACACTCATAAATGCTTCTGACAGTAATCTCTTCTATGCTCAGTGAAATGGCTAGTTGCAGGCACAACGATCCGTTTTGACCAACTCTTGACAGTTACCTATTTTTGAGGATCCGAATATCCAGGCTCAAAAATATGGACCAATGGCTATGTGCTGGAGGAATTATATAAACCCTCACACTTGTTAGAGCCATGTATCCAATATTCATTCAAAAAACCATAATCTCTTTCTTATATCTCTTTGGGCTCCTACTGGATTTAGCATTAGAGTTTCTTGAAGGTACACCCCCTCCTTTCCTTGTATTTTCAGCTAAGCAGATGCCATCATCCTTCAACCCACTTTCAGGTTTTGATTAACCAGTAAGATCGGTGGCACCATCTATGAGAATTTATCTCCCTCGTCTTCTTTTTTCTCAAAACCGAAAATCAAAGATACTTTCACTACTTTCATCATAGCCGGCCATGATGACCACCACCTTTCTGGAAAGATTGTACTCTCTCTCGTCCACAAGACAAATGGGACCAAGAGCATCCTCATCTAGAAGATATTCCCAACGTTAGGGATGGCTGAACAGCGTCCACAAGACAAATGGGACCAAGAGCATCCTCTCGGAAGATCAAAGGTCAAAGAACCCCAACAAGGAACTTCCAGAAATCTTCCAGCCAGTTCCTATTCCACCAAATGCTGACCCGACCATAGCAGCGTTACTCGCTGCCATCAATCAAACCAACGCCCTAATCCTGCAGCAGAGCAAGGGGATGGGGCATGGGAGAAGAAACAATTAAAGTCTCCTCCTCGGAGACACTGGCATTATGACTCCCGTAGTCTATCTCTACGGAGGCGCGACCGTCTTCCCGTTCGAGAGAGGCAAGATGTGTATTTTCTCAAGAAACAAGGTCGCACACATCCCCGGAGAGATCGACGCTCCCCAATCTCACGGAAAACTAAGTATGACCAACGACTTGATCATTATCATTCTCTGTCGCCAGGCCAAGACACCATCCAAGGAGCACTTCTCCCCAACGGGACGACAACCCCCGACGAGAAAAGAACAACTATTTCCCGCAAGAGTCTCCTGATCATAGTGATGACGACGAGCTCCGCAACTCGTTATCCAGAGAGATCATGGAGACCCGACTTCCTATTGGTCTTGAGAAACCCCCACACTTGGGGACGTATAATGGTGCGACAGATCCAGACGAGCACATCGAAAACATCGATACACTGCTCGACTATAGAGGTTACCGAGGAGCAATTAAATGTCGACTCTTCCCAACAACACTCAAGAAATGGGCTATGGCCTGGTACAAAAGCCCTCCTGACGAATCCATTACCTCTTGCAAGGGCTTGGGGAGATAATTCTCAAGACATTTCACGGCATCTCACCGACATCCCAAGTCAGAAGTTGCACTCGAGGCCATCATCCAGGGGAAGGATGAGTCCCTATGAGCATACATTGAAAGGTTCAACCAGGAAGCCGTTCAAGTCTCCACGATATACGGAATGAAAAAATATCTCCTCGGCGAGGCAAGCGTCCTCCCAATGACTTCCCTAAGGACGTTGGCATAGAGACTCCTACAACACTGGACTCCCTTCTGTTCAAAGCACAAGCATACATCCAGTATGATGAGAAAGAGGTTGTCAACAACGTGAGACTCGTGGCACCCTGAGAATGAAAAAGTTTCAAAGAATAAAGAACCGTCGACATTGTAATACGGTGGGAGAACTGACTTTTTTAGAGTTTTATCACAAATGTTGCGGTTAGCAAGAGTCGCCACCGACTTTTCTTTTATCCAACAAGGAAAGGTGAAAAGAACAAGAAAGACCTTTGATAGATTTTGAGTTCGGGGGTAACTTATGAAAAGGGAAGGTGTTAGCACCCTTTTCATCCGTAGTTATCTACGGGCTCTCAATCGCTAGCTCAATTTTGAAATTTGCTTTGTGTGTGTGATTTGTTTCAAAATATTTTGAAAAGCTAACTTTGTAATGATTCTTGTATCAGTCCTCAAGAATGCGTACAAAGTGTTAAAAATATTTTGTTTGAAAAAGTTTGATGTGTAAAGATGTTTTGTTTGTGAAAAAGGTTGTGAGCAAGCGATTAAAAGTTTGTTACCCACTAAAGATCATTCTTATTCTTTTCCTTCTCTGTTAGAGACAGTGTGTTGTACCCCAAAATTTTCCCTCTCTTTTCTCAAGACATTTTTCACAAAGATCTGCAAAAGCTCAAGCTTGCACAAGTATTGACTAGGTCAAGCCATCTCCTCAACACTGATACCTCAAAATTAGGGTTTGAGCTTGCACAAGGATAATTGGACTTCTAATACTTAAAATGACTTTCATGGATCATTATGGACCTTCAATAATTCTCATGTCAAGTTTCAAGTCTTGTATCACAAATTCTGCTCAATCAATTGACCAGATAACCAAAAATCAACTATACTGATGAAAAGTCAACTAATACACCAGAAGTTAAACTTTGACTTTTTGGTCAACATTAAGTCTCAAAGATCAAAATTCATCAAGACATTCAAGAATATCAATCTTGATCATCAAAAATTCAAAAAGTCAAAAAGTCAAAAATCAATTTAAAAAGTCAAACTTTTCAAGACGTTGAATTTTTTCTAAGTGTTACACATGTTTATTTCATAACTTCATACCAATTTTTCACCATGATGCAAAATTATTCAAAGAAAACTTTCAACATAAAAGTTGTAGATATTGATGAGATATATAACTTTTCTTTGCTGATCAAGTCCTAGAAGTGCTTGGATTTTGAGTTATAAATTCCTGAAATCATGACATTTTCATCTAACACTTAGAGAAATTTTCAACAGATTTTGGTCAGGATTTTATCCCACCTTCTTGGAATTTTTTCACATAGTTCCAAGATGATTTTACAAAATGCAAAAAATGAAAGTTATAGAGGATGTTTCAAGCTTTCCAAAATTTACAAGAGCATGAGTTTATCATACTCGAGCTAGGAAATTCAAGGGCATGAAGTTGGGCATCCATCCTTGAATTGCAAGTCTTTTTGTTGAAGAACACATAACAAATACTTATGTTATGCTGCATAATCTTGTGTTTCAGGCCTTCTAACTTGCCAATATCACCATAATTTAATGCTCGCACCTACTCTTGAGCTATTACCCAAGTGTTTGATCCATTGTCCAAAAGTCTTTCCATTTATGGCATAAAGGCACCATTGTTATTCTTGAAAAGCAAGTCTTTTGGTACAAAGCTTGTCTTGAGATCATACCTTGTTTGATTATGATTTTACTCCACCATAAGTCATGGAAAGTAGCCCCTCTATACCAGCAACTTTGGTACTACATCTTGGGACCATGGAAGAATTGACATAGTTTGATATTTGCATCTCAACCAAACCATAACATGTTGTCTTGCAAACCTAATTAGCTCTTGTTCCCAAACCTTTTGCCTATAAATAGAGGGAGAATTTTCAATGGAAAGAGGTTAGAAAAATAGAGAGCTTCTTGTGTGTTGAAAATCCTCAAATCCCCATTTACTCTAAAAACCAGAACTGTCCACAAAAACCTCAATATTTGAGATTTGAAGTCCAAACCCTTTGAACCTCTCACACCTTGCAAGTTATATCCAAAAAAACCATTCAAACACTCCATATACCTCATATAGAAGTTGTTCAAACTCAAGAACAACTTCTGTAACATCACTATTTTCAAAACTCAAAAACAGCCACCTGCAACTTGATTTCTCCAACTCAAACTCAAAGCACAAATTTCAGTTTCAAGGTAAGTTTTTCTTGACTTTGAACTCTTTATAAAAAGAATCATTAATGGTTCATTTGTGAAGATAAAATGTAGATATTATTTCCTTGAAGCTAACCATTTGCTTGTTTTTCATTTTTACTAACCATGTGTTGAGAACTGACTTTTACATGTAGTAAAACAATAACAAGTAAAAAACAGCAGTATGAGTCGATACAGGACACTATGAGTCAACACATATTATGTACAAAACAGGTTATGAGTCGATACAAAATGCATATGTATCGATACAAAGCAGTATGAGTCGATACAAAACCCTTATGTGTCGACTCATACTGAGTTGTTTTGACTTCCAGGGGCCAGAAATGAGTATGAGTCGATACAAAAAGCACATGTGTCGATACAAAGCAGTATGAGTCGATACAAACCCTTATGCGTCGACTCATACTGAGTTGTTTTTTACTTCCAGGAGCAAGAAAGCATTATGAGCCAATACAAAACAGATACGAGCCAACGCATGCGTTAATACATAAAACTTTCGTATCAATGCATAAGCTCATGTGTCAACACATAAAAGTTTTCTTAAACCAATTTTTTTTCTTTTTTTACATTATATTTATATTTATTTATATTTTTATTTTAATTCAATATTCAATATGGTTGTAATATTATAATTAGAATTTTATTATTTTCACCCCCTATTCATAAACTTGTACCCATCCCCTAAAAGTATTGTAATAGCTTAGGACTTTAAATTTCCGTAATTTATCGCTTTCAAATACAAATGCTAGTAATCAGAGTATGTATGGCAAGACATAAAATCAACAAGTAGACAACCCTAATTCAAGACAAAAATGCATGAAATCAATACACTCTCACACGCGTACCTCTAGAGTAATCCGCACTTGCTGCCTTGAGAAAAATAGTCATGTCCCTCGAACGTGGGATACTTTAGCAATGACCCTCGGATACAAGATCGTAGTCCCTCGATGACCCTTCGATGTTGCCTTCTTAAACGGTCGTAGTCCCTTACGAAAAATTGCTAAGGTATCCTACAATGTTTCCTTTTATGACTATACGACGACACACACTCGTCCCTTCATATCCAATGATAGGGCTTCTTGTCAATCAAAGGTAAGATAGAGATATCAAAAGGAGGAGGAAATGAACAAAAAATTTTTAAGTAGGTAGAACATTCGTAGTTGCTTTCTCACAACCATTTTACAAACATCTTTCAAAATACACCAACACTTTCAAAACATGAAATATTTTCAAAAGTCAACATTTTGTATGCATTCTTATAGAGACGAGAATCATTACAAAGTTCGCCTAAACGACGGAACTTTTCAAAAATACTTTCAAAAACAATCACAAACACATTTCAAATAAAGCATTTCAAAAGTGAGCTAGCAACTAAGAGCTCGTAGATAACTACGGATGAAAAGGGTGCTAACATCTTCCCTTTTCATAACCTACCCCCCAAACTCAAGAAAATGTCTCAAAAGGTATTTCTTGTTCTTTTCACCATTTTCTTTATTGGATAAAATAAAAGTCGGTGGTGACTCTTGCTATCCGCAACAATTGCGATAAAACGCAAAACACCCAAGTCAGTTCTCCCACCGTATTACAGAATTGGTGTTTCTGCTGGGGATATACTTAAAAGTGGGGTTACCTTAGAGACTAGATCATCTTTAAAGGCTTTCATTGTTTGAATTGTTTGCTTTACATTTTTGGTCCTTGTTTGGGTTTTGTATTGATCCTCTACCCGAATCAGGGAACATTATTAGGTAAGTAGCAATAGATCGTAGAGACTATGTGGGGTATACTGACATGGTTGAAGCGATGGCTACATTAGTGTGACACATTTATTGGTACCGGTAGCCCTTGAGTCTAGTCAAGGAGAATATGGGGCCGTTGTGTGATGTCATGAAGCACTATCTGACCTTAGAACCTTTAATTGAACAACTTGGTCAATAGGAAGTAGCGAGGTAGCTGACTTTGGTGCAGTCTGAATTTGGTTGATACTCGATACTACGCTCATTGAGATCGGACTTTCGGGATATTTCGGTCTCCAATAAAGAGGCTTGCTCTGAAATAATGTCCGATGAAGAAAGATCAGTGATATTGAGATTTCCCTAGAACCCGATTACTTTCTAGGACAGGTTGAACCACTAAACTTCAAGAGGGTACTTACCTATGAACCTCATGCAATCCTAAACCTAAATACTTGTTTGCTTTATGTGTATATATTTACTTGTACATAACATCATGACATCATACCATGGCATTTTTCACTAACCATTTCAAGGACCTAGAGAATTATCTTTATTTTGTTTTGTAGGACATGGCTTCCACCTGCAGGAATACTATCCAAATCAACCTCGTAAGAGTGCCTCTTCAACTCAAAGAGTTAGCATCGAGGGTTCCTGAGCATTCTCCATTTACCACAAGACATGGTCGACTTCTTAATCTGGTTACTTCAAGCCTTGAAGAAGACATGATAAAAGTGCTCTTTCAGTTCTTTGACTCTTTACACCATTGATTTACATTTCCTGATTACCAATTAGTGCCAACCATAGAGGAAATTTCTCAACTTTTGGGAGTGCCTATTCTTGGTTAATTACCCTTCACCGGTATTGAGAAAGACCCAAGACCTGAGGAGATTACTTTAGCTTCACATTTGCAACTATCCGACGTTGTGGCAAATTGGGAAACAAGAAGTGGTGTTAAGGGTTTTCAAGCCAAGTTTCTGTTTAAGAAGGCTCAACAATTTTGGGATGCTTTGGACTTACAAGGCTTTGAAGAAGTGTTGGCTCTTCTCATCTATGGGATGGTACTATTTCTTAACCTGAACCAACTTATAGATGTGAATGCGGTCAAGGTTTTTCTATCCCGTAACCCGGTGCCTACCTTACTTGGAGATATTTTGCACTCTCTTCACACTCGCACCATGAAGAGAAGGGGAGTTCTTATGTGTTGCACTCCTTTGTTGGCTAGGTGGTTTATTTCTCACCTACCTCGATCTGTATTGAAGAATTAGCAAGGCATTTGATGGTCTAATAGGTTGATGTCACTCACGTATTCGGATATTCATTGGTGTTCTCAATCATTGGAGGATGGTACCATTATTGATCGTTGTGAGGAATTCCCTAATGTCCCTATCCTTAGCATTATGGGAGGTATTACCTATAATCCTTACTTGGCTCTATGAAAGTTTGGGTATTCTAGGAGGGTAGTCCTCATGACGCGCTTGTCCAAGGAATTGTGTTTAACTATGAGAGCAATGTCCAAGGTTATCATCCAAGATTTGTGCGAGCTTGGGGCATGGTGAACAAAGTTGATAGCAAGGCATTGGGGCATAATAAATTTATCCCATTAGATCCATGTCTCAAGTGGGTGCGAGCTCGTCTCAAGGCCTCATAATGTTGTATCCTTCCATCCTACCTATCATCATGGAGCCTATTATCGAAGGAGGTGTTCCCTATACTATTCTTCATCCCGACGTGCCTACTACTCTCGAGGAGTTGCAAAGATCATGGATTCAACTCAAATGGGAGCGATAAACCTTTGAAGCCAAATTCTACACAAGCGAGAAAAAGGTTTTGGAGCTCACGAGACAGCTTCATGAAGAGCAAAGTTTGAACGCCTACATTGCACCAAAGAGGATGCGCTCATGGGAAGCTTGAGTCCTTTTTGTTTTAGGAGTTTATTTTGTATTATTATTCTTGTTTCTTCCATTGTAAGCCCGAGAGGCACCTTTTGTAACCATTTTGAACTTATTAATGCAATTAATGTTTGTTCCTTCTTTGTTTAAACAAAATTAAATCTTAAAGGTCCTTGAAAACATTTGCATTCATGCTACATGCATCATATCATAAGCAGATTTTCCGACACATGTTTCCTCATCTTTCTACTGTTTATTTCAGTAAGATGGATCTCGAGCAAACCGTGAAAGACTTGCAAACTCAAAACTCTCAGTTTCAAGAAACTTTGCTTAACTTAGCAAAGGTGCAGCAAGAACTGATGGCATTCCTGGTTACAAAGAAAAAGACCAAGAAGAAGGTCGTGATCAACATGGGGAAAAGATTCAAAGGCCCCGCCCGACATGTTCAAGTGGAAGAAGACTCCTCCGAGGAGGATGAGAATTTGAATGAAGATGCAAGAAGCACTCGTGCTGGGGTTGCAAACAATCAAGCTTCTGAGGATGAAGATTACTTCAATGAACAATATCCACCGGCTGAGGATAAGTAGAAGCAACTGGAAGATAGGTTGAAAGCTGTGGAAATTTAAGCCCTACTTGGCTTGGATTTTGGTGATTTAAAATTGGTTCCTGGGGTAGTTATTCCCCACAAATTTAAAATTCCAATCTTTGCTAAGTACGACGGTGTTTCATGCCCAAAGCTTCATTTGAGATCCTACGTCCGCAAAATACAACCACATACCACTGACAAGAAGCTCTGGGTACACTTCTTTCAAAAGAGTCTGTCTGGGACTCAGTTAGAATGGTTTTACCAGTTGGAGGGTTCCAACATTCATACTTGGGAAGATCTGGCCATCGCTTTCTACCGTCAATATCAGTACAACACTGATTTGGCACCGACTAGAGTTCAACTTCAACGAATGACAATGGGTACTACTGAAGGGTTTAAAGAGTACGCGTAAAAATGGAGGGACCTTGCTGGTAGAGTTCAACCACCACTGACTGATAGGGAGCTGGTGGATATGTTCATGGGAACATTAACTGGTCCATTTTTCAACTTGATAATTGGGAGCTATTCGGTTTCACTGAGTTAATTATGACTGGTGAAAGGGTCGAGAGTGGCATCAAGAGTGGAAAAATTCCCATGGAATCTGCTCCTGCATCAAACACTGTAAAGAAGCCCTTCAGTGTCAAGAAAGAAACCAATGATGTATATGGGTCAAGGGCCCACATCAAGAAGGATCAATGTCCATCTGTTAATGTTGTTTTAATTTCCAACCCTCCATCTAATCAAAGACAACCACAACAAGCCAACTGTCAAAGGTCTGAGGTTCCAAGAAGATAATTCACAAGGATTAACATGTCATTGTCCCAAGCCTTGCAACACATGTTAAAGGTCAACTTGGTAACATTGCATGATCTACCATCAAATCCCAATGTTTCATCGCCGAAGTACAATCCTAATGCCAAATGCGCATATCATTCCAACATCCCTGGGCATGAAACTGATCAATGTTGGGCTTTAAAAAACAAGATTCAAGATCTTATCAAAAATAAAACTATTGAGTTTGATCCACCTACAACTTCGAATGTTATAACTGCACCAATGCCAAATCATGGAAAAGGTGTCAATGCAATTGAAGACACTGTTTTTGTTTCCTCCATTGAAGATTTGACTACTCTACTGACCATTGTTAAAGAGAATCTGCTGAGAGTTGGGGTTTTCCCTGGTTGTTTGAAAGGTTGTAATTGTTGTGCCGAACAAGTGAATGGATGTAAATGGCTGAAATAAGGTGTTCGACACCTGATAGATAGTCATGAGATCCTGTTTGAAAGAACTCCGACCATCAAAAGTTTGACCAATAAAACTGAAGACATTTCCATCATAACAATATCCAACAAGCCTCTTAGGATCTCCTCAAAAGGTCCTATTTGGATTACTAATGAACCAATGATTTCTCCCTTGATAATTACTTCTCCTGGGCCGATTCCTTACTCCTCCGACAAAGTAGTCCCTTAGAATTACGGTGCCGAAGTTTACTATCATGGAATTAAGCAAGATTCCTGAATCAATGAAGGCAAGACTGATGATGTTACAAATATTGTTGGTTCTAGCAAAGTAACGAGAACATGGAGAATCTTCTCTCCTAACATCTCGCCTCCAAATACTACAATGACACATGTCCACATTACCATTGATGAGCCTAGTACTGACACTAGGGGTAAAGAGAAAGTAATTGAGCCTACTGGGATAGAGGCACCTACCAAAAACGTTGCTACTGAGGAACCTTCCACCCAAGAAATGGAGGAAATCCTAAAATTATAAAGATGAGTGATTTCAAAATAGTCGAACAGCTAGGGTAAACCCCCTCCAAAATCTCCATGTTGTAATTACTACTAGGTTCTGATGCTCATGCCCAAGCTTTAATCAAGTTATTGAAGAAAGCTCATATGCTCCAAGAGACTACAGCTGACCAGTTCAAGAATTGTGTGGCGAGTTTAACGGCTAACAACATATTAGGTTTCTCTGATGCTGACTTGACTCCTATTGGAAGGAATCATAATAAGGCTTTGCATGTCTCTATTGAATGCAAGGGAACTACCCTGGCTCTTGTCTTAGTTGATACTGGCTCATCTATAAATGTGTTACCCAAAGGTGCTTTGGACCATCTATATTACGAAGGCCTGGTGTTGAAACCAAGTGATATAGTTTTAAGAGCTTTTGACGGATCCAAGAGGATGGTACTTGGAGAAGTTGATCTCCCCGTTAAAGTTGGTTCACAAGTTTTCAATTATACTTTCTACATGATAGATATACGTCCCGCCTACTCTTGTTTACTTGGACGCCCCTGGATACATGGGGCAAGAGCCGTGACTTCTACTTTGAATAAAAAGTTGAAGTATCCAGTCAAAGGAAAGATTGTTACCTTTTGTGGTGAAGAATAATTCATGGTTAGCCACCTAAATTCGTTCAAGTATGTGGAGATGGATGGTGAATTTATAGAAACTTTGTTCCAGGCTTTTGAAGTTTTTTCTCCTATGGTTGCCGCCACCAAAATCTCCTCTGACATATCAAAAGCTGATGAAGTTGTACCAAGAATGGTTTCACTTGAAGATGTTTGTGCTGTGGTCGAAGATGGAAGTTGTACTATTTGGGGACAACTCCCCGACATTCCATTTAAAGCAGACAAATTTGGGCTAGGTTTCACCATCAAAGCTCAAAAAAAGGCCAGGCGCGCTCACGTGGGAAAGCTGCCTCTTCACATCGGAAATCATGAAGTAAACATTGTGGAAGACTCTGACGATGAATGCGCTTTTGAAGAATGGATTTACCCTACTGCGAGAGGAAAACTCAACAACTGCAACGCAAAGGACTTCACTCCCATCTCCTTCAATGATGAGTAATTACTATTTACTATTTTCTATCAATTCAAGACCTTTTATCTGTAATCTTAATTCCAAACAATGACTTTTGATCCATGTGCCTTTCCCGGGGCACCATGGTCCATTTGTTAAGGGTTTTGTTCATGTTCATTTATCATATGATCATTTAATGAAAAACACTAGACCTTTGCATTCAAATTTTGTACTTATTGTCTTTCTTTTTCTTTATTGCATTTTTCAAATAGCCATGTATCTTACATGTACACACACACTTGTAGACCCTCATCCACTCCGGATCTCATTGCCAACGACTCTACTATTTCCAATTATGACTTCGAACATCCAATTAACCAAGCCGAAAACGAAGGCGAGGAAGATTGTGAAATACCAAGGGAACTAGCCAGACTTCTAACGCAAGAGGAGAAAGCTATTTAACCTCATGAATAGCCAGACGAAGTTATCAACCTAGGTACTGAGACATACAAGAAAGAAGTCAAGATCGGCACCAACTTAGAAGACGGTATCAAGAGCAGGTTGGTCCAAATACTACATGACTATGTTGAAGTGTTTGCTTGGTTGTATGAAGACATGCCAGGGTTGGATACTGACATTGTGGTTCATCATCTACCGACAAAGGAAGATTTCCCTCCTGTCAAACAAAAGTTTCGTCAGATGTGGCCTGACATGTCTAAAAAGATAAAAGCGAAAGTGATGAAGCAATTCGATGCAGGATTCCTAGATGTGACATCTTATCCCCAATGGGTGGAGAATGTGGTCCTCGTACCAAAGAAGGATGGAAAGGTCCCCATGTGCGTAGACTATAGAGATTTGAATAGGGTAGTCCCCAAGTATGATTTCCCACTACCGCATATTGACGTCTTGGTCGACAATACAGCTCAACACAAAGTCTTCTCTTTCATGGATGGTTTCTCTGGCTACAACCAAATCAAAATGGCTCCCGAGGACATGGAGAAAACCACCTTTGTTACACAGTGGGGCACTTTCTACTACAAGGTCATGTCATTTGTTTTAAAGAATGCAGGGGCAACCTATAAACGAGCTATGGTAGCCCTATTCCATGACATGATCCATCATGAGATAGAGGTCTATGTGGATGATATGATTGCAAGGTTGCAAACTGAGGAACAACACCTTGATCATCTTCATAAGTTGTTTGAGAGGTTGAATAAATACAAGCTAAGGCTAAATCATAACAAGTGCACTTTCGGAGTAAGATCTGGAAAACTCATAGGTTTTGTCGTCAATAGCAAAGGCATTAAAGTTGATCCTGCGAAGGTTAAAGCCATACAAGAAATTCCATCTCCCCTCTTTGAGAAGGAAGTCAGAGGTTTCTTGGGTCGACTTAAATACATTTCTCGATTCATATCCCACCTAACTGCTACTTGTGAGTCAATCTTCAAACTCTTGAAGAAAGATCAAGTAGTCAGATGGAACAACGACTGCCAAGCAGCCTTTGACAAGATCAAAGAATATTTACAAGAACCTTCCATCCTGATGCCTCCGATTGAAGGAAGACCTCTGATTATGTACCTGATTGTATTAGAGAACTCAATGGGGTGTATGTTGGGCCAACATGACGAGTCTGGCCTAAAAGAGAATGTAATATACTACCTGAGCAAAAAGTTCACCGACTGCGAAACTAGATATTCACTGCTCGAGAAAACTTAATGCGCTCTAGCATGGGCTGCTCACCGGCTAAGACAGTATATGTTGACTCAAACCACGTTATTGATTTCTAAGATGGACCTCATCAAGTATATCTTTGAGAAGCCAACTCTCTCCGAACGAATAGCTAGATGGCCAATGATTTTGACTGAATACGACATCCAGTACACTACAAAAAGGCCATCAAAGGAAGTGTATTAGCCGATCATTTGGCCCATCAAGCTGTTGATGACTACCAATCCATGAAATTTGATTTTTCGAGCGAGAATATCATGCTAATAAGTGATTGTGAAAAGCCTGGATCGTATGACGGACCTGAACAAGGATCCCGGTGGACTATGGTCTTTGATGGAGCTTCCAATGCTTTGGGTAACGGAATTGGTGTTGTAATCATTTCCCTCGAAGGCGGCCATACGCCTTTCACTTCTAGATTGTGCTTCAACTGTACGAACAATATTGCCGACTATGAGGCGTGCATTTTGGGTCTAAAGGCTGCTATTGACCTAAGGATCAAGTTCTTAAGTGTGTATAGAGATTCTGCTCTAGTAATCAGTCAAGTCAAAGGATAATGGGATACCAAGCATCCTAACCTAATTCCTTACAAAGAGCTTGTGTTAACCCTGATCCCACACTTTGAGGAGGTTACTTTTGAACACTTCCCATGAGAATAAAATCAGTTGGCAGATGCCCTAGCAACAATGTCGTCTATGTTCAAGGTCAATTGGGACAACAAAGCCCCCAGAATTACAATTGAAAATTTTGATGAACCTGCACACTGTTATGAGCTTGACACTGATGAAGAGAAGCCTTGGTACCATGAGGTGAAGAGATATTTGGAAGCACAAGAGTATCCTGAAGGAGCTTCCATCAATGATAAGAAATTCCTACGAAGGTTCTCAGCCAAATTCTTCCTAAGCAATGGAATCCTGTACAAGCGCAACCATAATTCTACTCTACTTCGGTGTATGGATAAGAAGGAGGCAGAGAAGATCATGGAAGACATGCATGATGGTATCTTTGGGACTCACTCTAGTGGACACACTATGGCCAAGAATATTCTAAAGGTTGGTTACTATTGGTCGACAACGGAAACTGATTGTCACCATCACTCGAGGACTTGCCATAAGTGTCAAATTTATGCCGACAAAGTTCACGTGCCTCCAATACCTTTAAATGTTATGACTGCTCCGTGTCCATTTGCAATGTGGGGCATTGACATGATTGGAGAAATCAATCCCACTTCCTCTAATGGACATTGTTTCATCCTCGTTTCCATTGATTACTTTACCAAATGGGTCGAAGCTGCCTCGTATGTGTCAGTCACTAAGAATGTTGTAGCCTGTTTCATCAAGCATAACCTCATCTACCGACATGATATCCCTGAAAGGAACATCACTGACAATGGAACCAATCTTAACAATGTTATGATTATGGAGCTCTGCACTTAGTTCAAAATCAAGCATCACAATTCTTCTCCTTACAGACCTAAGATGAATGTCACAGTGGAAGCTGCCAATAAAAACATAAAGAAGATTGTGCAAAAGATGGTCGTTACCTACAAAGACTGGCATGAGATGCTACCATTTTCTCTTCACGGCTACCGTACTTCGGCTCGAATATCAACTGGGGAAACCCCTTTCTCTTTAGTCTATGGCATGGAAGTTGTCCTGCCTGTGGAAGTTCAAATTACTTCTTAAAGAATTATTAAAGAAGCGGGCTTAGGCGAGGATGAATGGATTCATACAAGATTGGATCAGTTAAATTTGATTGATGAGAAAAGATTGGCTACTTTTTGTCATGGTCAAATGTATCAAAAGCGTATGATCAAGGCTTTCAACAAAAATATCAAACCTCGAGTGTACCAGGCTAGTGACTTCATAATAAAGCGCATCATTCTTCCACAAGGAGATCCCAGGGGAAAATGGACTCCCACTTATGAAGGACCATTTATTGTCAAGAAAGTATTTTATGGTGGTGCCATGATGCTAACAACTATGGACAGCGAATATTTCCCGCATCCTGTGAATGCGGACATAGTCAAAAAATACTACGCATAAAGAATGACCCACTAGGTTGACATACATAGGCAAAAATGAGGGCATCTCGGCGAACCAAAGAAGGTTCGGGCAAAAGTTAGGGATATATACAAAAGATTGTACACCCGGCAAGTCGAAAACCCGAAAGGGCGGCTTGGGAAAAAAAGGGTATCCTAGTGGACTGAAAACCCAAAAAGGCAGTCCAGGAAAAAGTTAAGGATCAAAGCGTATGACTATGTCCCCTGAGATCACTACAGCCAGATTTATTACCAAGGTCCAAGATCAATTCAATTGACTTCTTTCAACAGCGAGGGATGATGTTCGAATACATAGGGGCAATAGCGGAGTTGGAACATAATGAGATCACTTCCACATAGCTATTATTTATGTTTTAACTTTGTAGTGCAAACATATGTTTTTTCTGTTTTGAGCACAAAAGTGTCCAATGGCTAAAATTGAATGAACATATGCATATGAACATGATTAAACTGTTAAAAAATGTAACAAGCATCTCCTTAAGGATTTGGGATATTCCTACAAAGATACTTCAATAAGATTATCCCCACAGAGACGGATTCATGCAATCCCCAGCCAGAGTTCCAATCTCTCGAAAACCTTTTCCCCAGCTGAGTTGGTCTTAAAAGAAGAAGCCTTGTGGAGTTCTTCCTAAAGAATTCACTTCCCCAAATAGGTCGTCAAAATATTCTCTTCAGGGGGGTTCATTTCCCCTAACAAACTACAAATTCCTCAGCTCGAGTTTACCTCTCAGACTAATATCAAGGGACCGAAACCCCTAATCCCCGGCAAAATCATTACAATCCTCAACGGAGTCATTACTATCACCGTAAGTTGCTACGAAGCCTGAAATTTGACCAGATAACAGTTTAACTTCATCCTGTCAAGAAAGTTACTATGGAGCCTGGAATCCGACCATATACTAGTTCAACTTTATCCCATCCAAACAAATTACTGTGAAACCTAGACCCGACCAGAAAATAGTTTTAGTTGCTGAAACTTGGACCCAACCAAATAATAGTAAATCTCAATTTTAAGTTACTAAAGCCTGGACCCAACCAGATATTGGTTTAACTTATTCGAAATGCTGAAACCTTGACCCGACCAGATAACAGTAAATCTCAATTTTAAGTTACTAAAGCCTGGACCCGACAAGATAATAGTTTAACTTCTTCAATTGCTGAAACCTGGACCCGAACATATAACAGTTCGGGTTGCTGAAACCTGGACCCGACCAGATACCAGTTAACCTCAAGATCAAATTGATGAAACTTGGACCCAGCCAAATAACAGTTCAAGTTGCTGAAACCTAGTCCTGACCAGATACCAATTAACCTTAAGATCAAATTATTGAAACCTGGACCCAACCAGATAACAGTTTGAGTTGCTGAAACCTGGACCCGACTAGATACCAGTTAACCTCAAGATCAAATTGTTGAAACCTGGACCCGACCAGATAACAATTAGAGTTGCTGAAACCTGGACCCGACCTGATAACCATTCGAGTTACTATAAAACCTGGACCTGGCCAGATAATAGTTTAACTTCTCCAAATCACTAATAAAACTCCTCTTCCCCAGTAGAGTTTGCCACTATCCCCAGTGAGTTGCTGCAAAGCCTGGAATCCGACCAGATAACAGTTAACTTCTGTATTCCCAGCAAGTTGTTGTGAAGCCTGGAATCCAACCAGATAACAGCTAAACTTTCTTCCTCTCCAATCAAGAGATAGCTCCCCAGTAGAGCAACAGATAACTAAACTCCTGAACTCTATTCCCCAAACAGAAATCCAAATTCCCCACAGAGTTTCCTCAAGCAAAGAGCCAAATTTAATGTTCCCTAGCGAACTTCTCCTCAAACAACAAAACAGGAATCCCAACGGAAACATTCTAAACAAAGTTGAAGATACACATACTCTTCATCTCCAGCAGTAGTCCGGGATTCAGCTTCCCAATACTCCCCAGCATTTGTCAAGGATTTATTTTCCTAGACAAAGATACATTTCAATAACATTCATTCATCATATTACATACAGACGCATATAGCATAATTTCATTTATTTTGAGAACATCATTACGCCATACGTACATCTGCATGCAACTGGCCCTCTTCCTTGCAAGAAAAGTCAATCATCAAGTCAAAGACCTCTTATGGTGGATTTCGCTCCTTCCAGTTAATAACAGGCGAATGAAAACCTTTTCTGGTTAGATTCACTTCTTCCAATTAATGATAGGCAATCAACAGAACTCTTCTGGTTAGATTCATTTCCCCAGTGAAGTCACTAAGCAAAGACCTCTTCTGGTTTAGATTTATTTCTTCCAGTTAAAAATAGGCAAAAGACATCTACAGTTTCAGTATAAATCGACCAAAGATTTATTTTGATACTTCTCCCTCAATAGTCACTCTGGATGGCATCTGTAAGCCCATCCCTAACAAACTCTTCATCACTTCTCCAAATGGAATATTTAATATCATTCCCGACACAATCAACTAACATATAGTCGAGTGCAAATTTATGGGCACTTTAGTATTCAATCATCTTCCACCTTCAAGTCACGAATGGTGGACTCGCCAATCTAACTCTTCAGGTTTAAGAAGATTGAACAGGGGAAAATGTTGTACCCAAAAATTTGCCCTCTCTTTTCTCAATACATTTTTCACAAAGATCTGCAAAATCTCAAGCTTGCACAAGTATTGACTAGGTCAAGCCATCTCCTCAACATTGATACCTCAAAATTAGGGATTAAGCTTGCACAAGAACAATTGGACTTCTAATACTTCAAATGACTTTCATGGATCATTATGGACCTTAAAGAATGTTCATGTCAAGTTTCAAGTCTTGTATCATAAATTTTTCTCAGTCAATTGACCAGATGACCAAAAATCAACTGTACTGATGAAAAGTTAACTAATACACCAAAAGTCAAACTTTGACTTTTTGGTCAACATTAAGTCTCAAAGGTCAAAATTCATCAAGGAATTCAAGAATATCAAGCTTGATCATCAAAAGTCAAAAAGTCAAAAGTCAATTTGAAAATTCAAACTTTTCAAGACTTGGAAATTTTTCTAAGTGTTTTACACATGTTTATTTCATAACTTCATAGCAATTTTTCACCATGATGCAAAATGATTCAAAGAAAACTTTTAACATAAAAGTTGTAGATCTTGATGAGATCTATAACTTTTCTTTGCTGATTAAGTCCTAGAAGTTCTTGTATTTTTAGTTATAAATTTCTTAAGTCATGACATTTTCATCTAACACTTGGAGAAATTTCCAACAGATTTTGGTCAGGATTTTATCCCAACTTCTTGGCATTTTTTCACATAGTTCCAAGATGATTTTGTCAAAATGGCCAACATGAAATTTATAGAGGATGTTTCAAGATTTCCAAAATGTCCAAGAGCATGAATTTGTCATACTTGAGCTAGGAGATTCAAGGGCATAAAGTTGGGCATCCATCCTTGAATTGTAAGTCTTTTTGTTGAAGAACACATAATAAATCCTTATGCTATGCTGCATAATATTATGTTGCAGCCCTTCTAACTTGACAATATCACCATAATTTAATGCGTACACCTACTCTTGAGCTATTACCCAAGTGTTTGAGCCATTGTCCAAAAGATCTTTCCATTTATGGGATAAAGGCACTGTTGTTATTCTTGAAAAGCAAGCCTTTTGGTGCAAAGCTTGTCTTGAGCCCATACCTTGTTTGCTTCTGATTTTACTCCACCATAAATCATGGAAAGTAACCCCTCTATACCAAAAACTTTGGTACTACATCTTGGGACCGTGGAAGAATTGACATAGTTTTCTATTTGCATCCCAACCAAACTATAACATGTTATCTTGCAAACCTACGTCTTGGGACCATGGAAGAATTGACATAGTTTGATATTTTACATTATCTTTATATTTATTTATATTTTTATTGTCATTCAATATTCAATATGGTTGTAATAGTATAATTAGAATTTTATTGCTTTCATCCCCCATTCATAAACTTGTACCCCCGTCCCCTAAAAGTATTGTAATATCGTAGGACTTTAAATTTCCACAATTTATCGCTTTCAAATACAAATGCTAGTAATTAAGGTGTGTATAGTAAGACTTAAAATCAATAAGTAGACAACCTAATTCAAGACAAAAATGCATGAAATCAATACACTTGCACACGCGCACCTCTACGGTAATCCACACTTGTTGCCTTGAGAAAAATAGCCATGTCCCTCGAACGTGGGATACTTTAGCAATGACCCTCGAATACAAGATCGTAGTCCCTCGATGACCCTTCGATGTTGCCTTCATAAACGATCTTAGTCCCTTACGACAAATTGCTAAGATATCCTACAATGTTGCCTTATATGACTATACGATAACCCACGATCGTTCCTTCATATTCAATGATAGGCTATTTGTCAATCAATGGTAATATAACAATATCTAAAGGAGGAAGAAATGAACAAATACTTTTTGATTAGGTAGAACGTTCATAGTTGGTTGCTCACAACCATTTTCCAAAGATCTTTCAAAATACACCAACACTTTTAAAACATGAAATATTTTCAAAAGTCAACACTTTGTATGCATTCTTATAGAGGCAAGAATCATTACAGAGTTCGCCTAAACAAAGGAACTTTTCAAAAATACTTTCAAAAACAATCACAAACACATTTCAAACAAAGCATTTTAAAAGTGAGATAGCAACTAAGAGCCTATAGATAACTACGGATGAAAAGAGTGCTAACACCTTCCCTTTTCATAACCTATCCCCCGAACTCAAGAAAATATCTCAAAAGGTCTTTCCTGTTCTTTTCACCCTTTCCTTTATTGGATAAAAGAAAAGTCAGTGGCGACTCTTGCTATCCGCAACAATTGGGATAAAACGCAAAACACCCAAGTCTGTTCTCCCACCGTATTACACGGTGCTACCCATACCATTAGTTGGTAGGTAGCCCTATCTATTAGATGTGAAAGGAAAGACGTAGGGTCGTCGTATGGTCATAGAAAGCAACTTGTAAGGATACTTTATCAATTCGAAGGGATTGTCATCATATTACTCGTAGACAATTAGGGACTAGATCATCTTTTCATAGGCAACTCGAGGGACATCACGAGACTATGATCTTTATTTGAATGGATTATGATGATTTAATCGAGGGTTTTTTCTAAAGTACCCTTACTTTCGAGGGACATGACCATGTTTTCGAAGGCAACGAAGAGAGGTTATCCTAGAGGTGCAAATTGTGCAAAGGTGATTCAGTTCAGTTATATTATCTTGAGTTAAGGTTTTCTAACGTTTGTTTTTGTCTTTCCATACAAATCCTATTAGCATACATCTAACAGTTATGTATACAGGTATATAAAATATAAGTGCGAAAAGTAAAGCTCTATGACTATTGCATGGCTTCGGGGCGGTTACAATATTTAATAAAACCTTGCGAAAAATTAAACACTAAGATATTATAATTTTTATACAACCTATATACTTGTCTAAAAATAAATAGAAAATAACTAAAAATACATGTTAAAAATAAAAAAATAAAAAAAAACTAAATGTCTAAAATGTCACATTTTATTTTTTTGTATTTTGGGTTAATTTTAAGCATTTAGAAAATAATTAGTTATTTAATTCTAAATTAATTACAAATATTAATTAATTAAAAAACCAAGTCTGATAAGATTGAATTAAAAATATGTCCAAAATTAGATTAATTAATAAAAACCCTAAGACTATTTTTTTAATGGATTAAAATGATTAGTAGAAAATTAAATAAGAAACCGACAAAATTGTATACCCTAACAATGGAATCTCGTATTCCTCATATTAGAACCTGCATGTAAGGCTTCAAATCTGTTCTAAACAATCATGCTAAGCAATCTGAATTGTTAGGATCAGTTAACAATGCGTATAATTTGTAATACGAATAATAAAAAATAATACAAATCGGACATGGCATGTATGCAAGTTTTAGGTACAAATAGGCATAGAAATTTACATATTCTTACCTTGAAGATGTTCTGGAAGTGATTTGAGGTGGTGGTTTGTACTGAATTAAACTGGAACTTGAGATTCAATGGTGCACTTTCTTTGAAAATTTGTGATTTTTGAGACTTTTCTTGAGGAAAAAATTTCGTCTCATTGTAGTGTGAGGGCTTGGGTATTTATAGAGGAGGAGGTTTAAATCACCAAAGAAGGAAAGAATCAAGTGATCATGGTGTTACCAAAAATCAATGAAACATGTTTTCTAACTTTCCATTTTTGAAGATCCTTGTATCAAACATATCTCTCACGGTTTTGTAAAGATTTTATGAGGTCTTGGGCTTTCTAGAAGATGTCCAAATGATCATAGTCCAACATTAATCCAACTATTTGTTATTTTTAATTTAATTCTTTTACAAAAATTAAATAGAAATTTAAATAAATAAGATAAACAATATGACCATGTACCGATGGACTTAAATGTGTTCTATCAAGTCATAAACATGTTTGATCCTCAAAAGTTAGGCCCATTAGTCCAAAAATTCAAAATTGCTCAATTGAGGTTTCATGCATTTCTCAAAAATTATCCAACTTGTGCCAACCATAACTCTCACAATTTTTGTCATATAAATGTGATCTTGGACTTTTTGGAAACCTCAAGATATCTTCTGTAACTTTCATGTTGGTCATATTTTCATTTTAAGTATTTAACTTGATGTAAATTGCTTTGATAAAAAATGTCTTTTTGTTGACTTTTAAAATGACCTGTAATGTTTTGATCCATATCTCTCAAATGAAGCATTTTTGGCCTTGAGCTTAGAGAGACAAAGTTGTAGAGAATTGAATTTCCTTCAAGGTAGGCTTTCGTTGATAATTTTATGATGAAGCATGAAAGTTATGCTTGGTCAAAGTTCAGTTGACTTCTTTTTAAGAAAAGTCCACAAACCCCTAATTTAGCAACTTTTGAATTTTGAGCAATCTTGAGTCAATCTTGATGAATCATGATCAACCCTTGATCAAATGATGAATATGACCTCAAAATTTTTATGTTAACCAAAATTCGTAAAGTTTGACTGTATGTTGACCATAATTGACTTTTTATTCAATATAGTCGATTTTCAATCATCTAAGAAATTGACTGAGCAAAATTATGATGCAAAGCTTGAAACTGGTCATGAGGGTGCCTTGAAGCATATGAGGAACCATGAAATCCACTTGAGGCATTAGAAGTTCAATTTTATTTGAGGAAAGTCAAACCCTAGTTATAGGTCAACTGTTTAAGAGGAGGGTTTGTTTGGTCAACCCTTAAGTATTCTTGAGCAATTGAGAACCCTAGGAGTGTGAGGAGGTGTCTTAAATCAATTGTCTTCAAAAATGGGAGGGAAAATTTTGGGGTACAACAGCTGCTCCTATTCAATCTTCTTAAACCTGAAGAGTTAGATTGGCATGTCCGCCATTCGTGATCTGAAGGTGGAAGAGGATTGAACACTTAGGTGCCCAGAAATTTGCACTCGCTGGTGCACGAAGTAACATTGTTGGTTGATAGTATTGCTTGAATGGGATTTAAAGATGCCATTCAGAAAGTTGACAGAGTGTCGTCGGAGATGGGCTTATAGACGCCATCAAAAGTAACTAGTAGATGCACTAGGGACTATCAGAATGAAATCTATGTCTCGATTTTATCTGAGGGAAATTATTTTCATATTGAATGTCTGAAGGAAATGATCGTTAGAATTGAGTCTCTAAAAGAAACCATTTGGTCATGCATATAGTCACCTCGCCCTGTTTCAGGAATTGGTCAATAATATGTTTTTCATTGGTAAACTTGTCCTGTTTTGGGAATTCATACCGCCTTGTCATATAGATAGTTGCCCCATTCTGTTTCGGGAATTAATCTGCGACCTGTTTTTTATTGGTAAACCCGTCCTATTTCGGGAATTCATAATGCTTGGTCATATAGATAGTTTCCCCATCCTATTTCGGGATTTAATTTGCGACCTATTTTTTGTTGGTAAACACGTCCTATTTCTGGAATTCATATCGCCTGGTCATATAGATAGTTTCCCTGTCCTATTTCGGGAATTAATCTGGGACCTGTTTTTTGTTGGTAAACTCGTCCTATTTCGGGAATTAATCTGGGACCTGTTTTTTGTTGGTAAACTCGTCCTGTTTCAAGAATTCATACCGCCTAGTCATATAGATAGTTGCCCCGTCCTATTTCGGGAATTAATCTGTGACCTGTTTTTCGTTGGTAAACTCGTCCTGTTTCGGGAATTCATACCGCTTGGTCATATAGATAATTTCCCCGTCCTGTTTCGGTAATTAATCTACAACCTGTTTTTCGTCGGTAAACCCATCTTGTTTCGGGAATTCATACCGCCTGGTCATATAGATAGTTTCTCGTCCTGTTTCAGAAATTAATTTGTGACATTTTTTTCATTTATAAACACGTCTTGTTTTAGGAATTCATACCGCCTAGTCGTATAGATAGTTTCCCCTTCCTGTATCGGAAATTAATCTCTGACCTGTTTGAAAATTGTTGATGATATTCGTCGATTTACGAACTTTACCTGAAAAGACAAAATTAGCTTTATATGATGTCATGATGTATGTAATGCATTGCGTAATGATGCTCTCAAAATAAATGATAATGTTATATGTGTTTTGGTATGTTTCATACGGTGGGAGAACTAACTTGGGTGTTTTGCGTTTGATTGCAATTGTTGCAGATAGCAAGAGTCGCCACCGACTTTTCTTTTATCTAATAAAAGAAAGGGTGAAAAGAACAGGAAAGACCTTTTGAGAATTTTCTTGAGTTCGGGGGGTAGGTTATGAAAAGAGAATGTGTTAACACCCTTTTCATCCTGTTGTACCCCAAAATTTTCCCTCTCATTTTACTCAGACATGTCCATTGAGGTCCCCAGCTTGCCCTAGGATGACTAAGAATTGACCAGACAAATTCTCCTCTTAAGGCAATAAACCTCTAACTAGGGTTTCAATTTTCATCAAGATGGTTGAACTCCAAGAGTCTCAAATGTTTTCCATGGCCCTAATATGTCCTCAAGGTTATCCGTGCCAAATTTCATGCCCTACACCACAAGTTTGCTCAGTCAACTGCTCAAATGCCTGAAAATCAACTATACTAGGTCAAAAGTCAATTGTGGCCTATATACAGTCAAACTTCAAGACTTTTGGTCAACATCAACATTTTTAAGGTATATCCTTCATTTGATCAAGCGTTGATCATGATTCCTCAAGAAATGCTCCTAATTCATCAAAAGTCAAAAATGGAAAATTAGGGTTTCTATAGAAAAAGTCAACCAAACTTTGACGAGGCATAACTTTCTCATACTTTATTAGAATTTTTCCACCAAAGCTAATTTTGAAGAGAATCTTATTCCCTACAACTTCTCTTCAGCCCCCAGGTTCAAGTAATTCTCCAGTTAAAAGATACAAGCTCATACATTATAGGTCCTTTCAAAAAGTCATAAAAACACCTTTTGGGTCAAAGCTCCTTACATGAACATGGAAGATCCAATTGAAATGAAACAAAAAGGGTTGTTTATAGGACATCCTAATCTCTCTAAAAAGTCCAAGAACACCCTCTTAGGGTTAAAAATGAGATAGATATGCATTACTAAAGTTGACCAGTTTTTGGAAAAGTGCATGAAGCCAATATTGACCAAACTTGAATTTTTTCCAAATTTACCCATCTTTTCATGATTGAAACTTGTTTCTAACATGGCCCACAACCTTTAAGCTCATTCATACATTATTTTATTATTTATACTATTTATTTTGATATTTTATCCATTAAAATGCAAAATTAAATAAATAAAAGAAATAATGGAAGATATGATTTGGAATCTTTTTCTCATCAAATAATGGGCAAGATGTGCTGGCATGTCAAGGGAAACGCATGGAGTTTCATTTGTGCAAGATTTGGCCAACTTTGGAAATATTCCATATTATTCCAAAACAAATATTATATGATGAATGCATGAGATCTTTTCCACATTTGTTAACCTAATGTGATTCACTATATATGCATAACCATTCAGAAGCACAAGGACACACATACACAACCCTAAGCACTCACACCAAAAATTGTCAAAATCATTAAAAATCATGAAATTCAAAAGAGAAGGCTCCAGCTTCTTTCAGTCCAACCTAAGCCTTCCATCCACGCCCAGAGGTTCCTAAGAGCACATACCAGTCTTTATTCAAGCAGTCTCACACCTAGAAGCACCAAACTGAAACACTCATTGTTGGTAACTTTCTTGAATCCATATTTTTGATTTTTATGATGAATTAACCTCTTTCATTGTTTTATTTGTGTTCAAGGTAGTCTATAGGACAGATCCAACATAAAATACATGAGAAAAGGGGCCAGAACAAGATCGTGCCATTTCTAGGGCACGATCTGTGTTCTTCATCATACCTCATAATACAGGCAGTTTCAGGATAAACAAACCCCAGAAACAGACTCGGGAGGGTTGATTTAGGGGGGGTATCCTTGATTATAGGCTTTGATTTTATGATTTTGCAGGTTTTACATTTTTGATATCCCGGAGAAGACGACCGGAGTTTGACTCTGGCGTCCCTCTAGCCAGTTGACTCGGGAAGAAGCGTGTGTGGCTGGATCAGTATCTCTAATTGGTTCGTTTAAAATCCAAGGTCCCACTAAAGACGCGCGCGTTGACAACTCGGCAATAATGTTGATTTAATATTATATTGTTTTGTTTTGATTATATTAACGAATGTGCAGTATGGTCCAGTGGCAAGAACAAAGGGTGTTAAGGCATTATGTGTGTGGGAGGTCAGATGTTCGACCCTTGCCTCGTACATATTATTTTTCTGATTTGTACATGTAGATCCAGTGCTTCAAGCTCTAGCATGCACCCCATGTATCCTCAAACTCACACCATCATATTCCAGTGGCTTGGATCCAGCGCCTCCAAGCATGCAGCCCCATCATAGACCTTCCAGATGCATCAGCATGGGATCTCACGCAGTGGTGGACCAACAGATCTGGGCCCTAACAAAAGTTCCAGCCAGCACCCCCCAATTTGGTTTCTCACTCCAGGCCCATTTCTTTTTAATTTACTTTATTTTCTTTTTTTAATTAGTTTATATTTTCTTAAATTCATTTTTTAAATTATAAAATCAACAAAAAAAACACACAAAAAATAAGATTTAGGTTTTTTCAATTAAAATTAATTCTTGCAAATTAATTTGATTTAATTGATTTTAACTTATTTTCTTTAATTTAAAATTAATTAGAAATTAGGTTAAATATAAAAAAAAATCATAAAATATTAAAAATATTTTTAATAAGCAATTAGGTTTTTTTAGGGTTTCAAACTTATTCCCGTTTTAATTTTTGCGCGTTGTTATTTTTCGTACGATTATTTTTTTAATTATGTAACTGTTCCCGAATTGTAATAGCCTTAATTAGGATTTTTAATTTCCGCACTTTACATTTTCAGTCGGATATAATTGTAACTACCCCGAAGCCTTGTAATAGCTGTAGGTTTTACTTTCCGCACTATACTGTATGCATGTATATAAACTACTAGTAAATTAGGTGTGTATGGAAAGATTAATCAATCATTCTTAGATCACTAACATCAAGACAAAAATACCTGAAAAAAGCACACTATTGCACACTCTCACCCCTAGGGTATTTCCCGCTTTGGTTTCCTTCGGAAATGGTCATGTCCCTCGAACGTAGGGATACCTTAGCAAAGACCCTTCAGTTCAAAGTCATCAAAAAGATCATAGTCCTTTAATGTCCCTCAAGTTGCCTACGAGAAATGATCTTATCCCTCGATGTTACCTACGAAGATATGATGACAGTCCCTTCAAACTGCTAAGGTATCTCTACATGTTGTCTTCAATGACCATAAACGTCCCTTACGATAGTCCTTCAACATCCAACGATAGGGCTACCTACTCATTAATAGTAGGATAACACTATCTAAAGGAAAGGAGGAAAAGAACACCTTTTTCAAGTAGGTAGATAGTTGTTAAGTACTTGCTCAAATCTAATTTATTTTTACACCACACTTTCAAAACTCTTTTCAAAAATGCATTATCACACTCTTGAGGACTGATACAAGAGTTATCATAAAGCAAACAAAACTTTTCAAAACACACAAACACAAAAACAATTTTCAAAATGAACAAGTACCTAAGAGCCCGTGGAAAACCACGGATGGAAAGGGTGTTAACACCTTCCCTTTCCATAATCTACCCCCCTTACTTAGAAAATCTCGAAAAATGTATTTTTTTTGTTCTTTTCACCCTTTCCTTTGTTGGATAAAAGAAAAGTCGGTGGTGACTCTTACTTACCGCAACATTTGTGAATACAAAATGCAAACCAGTATAACAGTCGGTTCTGCCACCGTATCACACATCTGTAGTTATCTACGGACTCTTAGTTGCTAACTCACTTTGAAATGCTTTGTTTGAAATGTGTTTGTGATAGTTTTGAAAGTATTTTTGAAAAGTGCATTCATTTAGGCGAACTTTGTAATGATTCTCGTCTCTATAAGAATGCATACAAAGTGTTAACTTTTGAAAAATATTTTATTTGAAAGTGTTGGTGTGTTTGAGATATGTTTTTGAAAATGGTTGTGAGCAAGCAACTATGAACGTTTTACCTACTCAAAAAAAGTCTTAGTTCTTTTCCTCTTCCTATCTTACCATTGATTGATAAGAAGCCCTATCATTAGATATGAAGGGACAAGCGTGAGTCATCATATAGTCATAGAAAGCAACATTGTAGGATACCTTAGCAATTTTTTGTAAGGGTCTAAGATCATTTGCCGAAGGCAACATCGAAGGGTCATCGAGGGACTATGATCTTGTATTCGAGATTCATTGCTAAAGTATCCCACGTTCAAGGGACATGATTATTTTATTCGTAAAGCAATAAGTGAGGTTAACCCTAGAGGTGTAAGTGTGCAAAGTGTTTGTTTTTAATGCATTCTTGTCTTGAATTAGGGTTTTCTATTTGTTGATTTTATGACTTTCCATACAAACCCCAATTATTAACATTTATATTGAAAGCTATAAATTGCAGAAATGTAAAATTCTATGCTATTATATCATTTGGGGATGGGGATACAAATTTACAAATGGGGGATGAAGGCATATAAATCCTAATTTACTATTACAACCATATTGAATATGAACAAATAATGTACAAGAATGTATGGTAATATACAAGGAAAAAGAAATTGTTTTTGTTTGAGTTTTTTGAAAGGTTTTAATTCTAATTAAGCTAAACAAAAAGGAATAAGTAATTAATTAAAATAAAACTAACCTAAATTGATTTAAGAAAAGAAATTAAATTAATTAAGAAAAACAAGTTCTTAGGGTTTTATAAAAAAGTTTTAACCTAGTTAAACTTAATAAAAAGAGATTAATTAAAAATCCTAAATTCTAATTTAATTAATATACAAATAAAATTAAAATAAATCTAAGCCTAAATTGATTTAATTAGGAAAAAGAAATTAAGTTCATTAAGAAAATATTTTTGGTCTTTTGTTTAAAAGAAATAAAAATAAACTTAAAATATCTAAATAATAAATATAATATATTTTTGGTATTTTTTATTAATAAAAATAATGATAATAATAATAATAATAATAATAATAATAATAATAATAATAATAATAATAATAATAATAATAATAAAGAAAATAAAACAAAATGAAAATATAAAATTAAACTCAGGGGGGTTAGAAAGTAGAAAGCATGTTTGTGAGTAAAAACAATTTTTGTTAGGTTAGGCCCAAGTTCTTGTTTTTGTAACAAAAAAAAAACAAAAATGAAATAGTTGGGTTGCGTATTATGAATGAATGGAGGATGATGCTAAGCAAAATGAGGTCTGGCCCAATGAGAGAGCCCAAGCGTACTTGTTCCAAACAAAAAAAATAAATGGAAAAATATGAAAAATTACAAAAGGTCTTGCTAAGGCTCGAACCTTGGACCTTCCATAATAATGCCTTTACGTGCGCGCTCTCTACCACTGGGGTGGCTATACATCAGGTGTTTAAAACAAAACAAATGCATTATATTACAAAACAAGCCCATGGTTGTATCATCTTCAACCTTGCGCCAGAAATTTCAACATGATTTTAAAACCTGTAACTTCTTCATCTCTCAACCAAAATGAAAAATGCAAACATGAAAGTTGCTCCATTTTTCCATACGAATTCAACCATATAAATATCATAAGCCATAAATCAAAGATGAATGAGAATTTCTAATGGTACCAAATTTGACCTAATTTTTTCCAGAAAGTTTAACTCTAAAATTCTCTCTACTTAGGCAACACAAACAAATTCTAAGGACATGGTCAGTTTCAGGGCTATGATATCTACATTTTATCTTTGATAATCGAAAGCTAACAATGCCTATATGAAGATTTAAAAATTTAGAAAACCTACCTCAAAAATGGATTTCGTGTTTTGCCAAATGAGCTTGATTTGAAGTGCTGCAATGATCAGGTTAGCTTCCTTGAGTCTTTAGGAAGCTAATGCAATGCTTAGCTTGAGTTGAGAGTGGCTGAAATGGCCTGGAGAAGTCAAGTTGCAAACCCCTGTTTTTGAGTTTGGACAATGGTGAAAATGGTGTTACAGTTTGGAAACAAGGATTATGATGAGTTTTATTTGATGTAAGGAAGCTTTTGAGATGATTTGGAGAGGAAACGCACGAATGGTTTGAGAGATGGGAGTTTTTGGTCAGATTCTGCATAATAATGGAGTTTTTTGTGCAATCTGAGTTTTTAGGGAGTTTGAGTGAGTTTGAGTGCTTGTTAATTCGTCTCCTAAGTTGCATAAGAGTGTCTTAATTTATAGGAAAAGGTTTGAGAGCTTGAGGTGGTCAGAATTCAAAAATCACATGTTATGGATTTTTAACTTATTTTTGAAGCAAGCTTGAAACATATTGTTCCAATGTGAAATACAAGGCTTGTAGAGTGGTTGAGAACTTTAAACATACTTCTTCTGATATTATAGACTTAGTGTGTACAAAAGGAACAAGTTAGGAGCTCAAGACAAGTTGACTTTGCGTAAAACTTACTTTACAAGAATGGAATGGTGACTTTCTTCCAAATATGGCAAATTGCTTTGGATAATGGATTAATCACTTGGACCATACCTCAATAAATTGTGTAAATAATTAATTATTGAGTGATTTACAAGTTAGAAGGCTGAAAAACAAGATTGTGCAGCATAGACTTGAGATTTGAATTCTTGTTCATCATAAAAATGACATATAATTCAAGAATGAATGTCCAACTTCTTGCCTTCGATTCTCTTAGCTCAAAAATAATATCATTGAGTTATTGGACATTTTGAAAAGCTTGGAACATCATATATAACTTTCATGTTGACCATTTTGACAAAATCCCCTTTGAGCTTGGTGAAAATTGACCAAGAAGTTAGGTCAAAAATCTGCCTAAACTAGGTCAAATTTTCACCAAGTATATAAGAAAAAGTGCATGACTTTATGGATTCATAATTAATAATACAATAATTTATAGGACTAGATCAGTAAAGAAAAATTATAGATCTCATCAAGATCTACAACTTTCATGTTGGATGTTTTCTTTGAATCATCTTACATCTTGGTGAAAAGTGGGCATGAAGTTATGAAAAAATAAGACTTAAAACACTTAGAAAATTTTCTAAGTCTTGAAAACTTTGACTTTTTCAAAGACTTTTGACTTTCTTGATTTCTTGATGATCAAGCTTAATATGTTTACATGTCTTGATTAATCTTTCTATTTGAAACTCAATCTTGACCAAAAAGTCAAAGTTTGACTTTTAGTGTATTAGTTGACTTTTTCATTAGTTGACCAAATTTCAACTATCAATCAGTTAATCTTGAGAAATGATTTGAGAGATGAAATTAGGTCAAGACATTGTGTTTGAATCCTTAAGATCGTGCTTCAAATCATTAATTCATGTATTAGGTCAAAAGTCACTGATCAGACATTCTTAATCAAAACCCTAATTTTTACCATTTTGCCCTTTTGATAATTTGATCATTTTCTTGGGGAATTGTGATCCAAACTTGATCAATTGATGCATATGACTTCAAGATGTTGATATTGGTTAAAAATATTGAGGTTTGACTGTAAGTTGAACATAATTGACATTTTACCCAATACAACTGATTTTTAATCATCTGATCAACTGACTGAGCAAAATTATGATTCAAGACTTGAAATTTGATATGAATATTCTTTAAGGTCTATAATGATCCATGCAAGTTAATTGAAGCATTATAAGTCCAATTGTACTTGTGAAAATCCAAACCCTAATTTGAGGCATCAGTGTTGAGGAGATGGCTTGACCTAGCCAACACTTATGCAAGTTTGAACCATTGAAGATCTTTGTGACACATATCTTGAGAAAAGAGAGGGAAAATTTTGGGATACAACAATATGCATATGCTATGATGTATTATGAAATGATATGGATACAATATGTCATTGAAGCGTATTGGTAGATCATTGTAACAATGTCTAGCTGGGGAAAATAAATCTTGGACTATTGTTGGGGATGAAGAAAGGGATTCATCAATTTCTGTTGGGAATAATTTTGCTAAGGATTCCCGCTTTTTGTTTGAGGATACTCCATTGGGGATCTTCGACTTTTGCTTGAGGATAGAGGAATTCAAGGAGAGTCGGTCATTTGTCGTTATTTTTGTTGAAGGATTTGATTTTTACATACCTTGATTGGGGATAAAAAAGATGGATATTCCTCCGGTGTGCTATCTATCCAGGTTTCAGATACTTTAGCAACTCTTCTGGGGATAGCAACTTTGATTAAACCTTGTTGGAGAAGATGATTTTGTTAGGGATTTACGGTGTTGAAGTAATAAACTCCACTGGGGAATTAAATTCCTGTAAACAGTGTCGAGGAAAAAAACTCTGATGGGGATTGGAATTTTATAGGTTGCACTGAGGAAGTCTCCACTGTATGCTGGGGAAATGATCAAAATTCCTTATCCGTTAGGGGACCTATTAGGGATGATGATCAGGTCAAGCTATCCATTAGGGATATGGAGGTGAATTGCTGGAAGATGCCCCAATTTCTGCCTGAGGGCATTTTAGACTTACTGGGGAATATATCTTTGTTGGGGATGAGCTTGCGAAGATAGCTCTATAGAGATAGTTTCATGGAGATTTCTCTATGCGGATTTATGAATGACTTAAACATTATCCAAACTCCTAGAGTCTTCGATAAATTCTAATCCTATTTTTTATGCAAATATTTGTAAATGGTGATCATATTCAAATGCATATGTTCATTCAAAGTAACCATTGGAAGTATTCGCAAACAAAACAGAGGAATTAAAAACAAATAGTTTTGAATTTTGAAATAGACTGAGTTGTATTGATTTTGAAAGTTTGCCTATGAACATACAGTTTTATACAAAGAGACAAAAATCCTACTAAGAGGAAAGCATCGTAAAAAGAAAAGGGGTACAAAGAAAAACAGCTATATGGAAACGATCCTATCGAGTTACAACTCTGCTATTGTCTTTATGTCTTCAAGCATCTCGTCCCTTGATGTCGGATGAAGTTGATTGAACTAATTTGTACCATTTGAACTTAACGTCGGTAATTATGCTGGTTGTTAATAGATGGGTGACCTAACGTGACATAGTCATACGCTTTAATCCCTAAGTTTTGCATGGACTACCCTTTCGGGTTTTCAGTACATTGGGATACCTTTTTTGCCCAAGCCGCCTTTTTCAGGTTTTCAACTTGCTGGGTGTATAATTTATATATATATATATATATATATATATATATATATATATATATATATATATATATATATATATATATATATATATATATATATATATATATATCCCTAATTTTTTCCCGAACCCTTTTAGTTCTCCGGGATGCTCTTATTTTTGCCTAGGCTTGTCAACTTAGCGGGTCTCTTTTATGCATAGTATTTTTTGACTATGTCCGCGTTCACAGGGTGCGCAAAATCTTCACCATCCATGGTGGTAAGTATAATAGCACCGCCAGAAAATATCTTTTTGATTACAAATGGCCCTTCGTATATGGGAGTCCATTTTCCCATGGGATCACCTTGTGGTAGGATGATGCGCTTTATTACCAAATCACCAGCTTGGTACACCTGATGTCTGACTTTCTTGTTAAAGGCCTTGATCGTGCGTTTTTGGTACATCTGACCATGACAAACAGCTGCGAGTCTCTTTTCATCAATCAAATTATCTAGTCAAGTCTAGTTTGAATCCACTCGTCTTCATCTAAACCCGCGTCTTTCATAACCCTTAGGGAAAGAATCTGGACTTTGACAGGTAAGACAACCTTCATACCGTAGACTAGAGAGACTGGGGTTTCCCCAGTTGATGTACATACTTAAGTGCGATAACCATGAAGGGCAAATGGTAAAATCTCATGTCAGTCTTTGTATGTCACTGTCATCTTCTGCAAAATCTTCTTGATATTCTTGTTGGTGGCTTCCATTGTGCCATTCATCTTTGGTCGATACGGAGAAGAGTTATGGTGCTTAATTTTAAATTGCATGCAGAGTTCTGTGATCATAGTGTTGTTAAGATTGGTACCATTATTCGTGATGATCCTTTCAGGTATGCCATGCCAACATATGAGGTTATGCTTAATGAATCGAGCCACAATATTCTTGGTAATTGAGGCAAACGAGGCTGCTTCAACCCACTTCTTGAAATAATCAATAGAGACCAGGATAAAATGATGCCCATTATAAGCGATAGGCTTAATCTCTCCAATCATATCAATGCCCCACATTGCAAATGACCAAGGAGCAGTCAAGACATTCAAAGGAACCAGAGGCACATGTACTTTGTCAGCATAAATCTGGCATTTGTGACAAGTTCTGGAATAACGATGGTAATCAGTCTCCATGGTAGACCAATAATAACCCACTCTTAGAATTTTCTTAGCCATTATATGTCCACTGGAGTGAGTACCAAAGACTCCTTCGTGCATATCTTCCATAGTCTTCTCATCTTCTTTCTTGTCTACACAATGAAGCAAAGTTGAATCGTGGTTGCGCTTATACAAGATTCTGTTACTCATTAAGAACTTGACCGAGAACCTCCTTAGAAATTTCTTATCATTGATTAATGCTCCCTCGGGGTATTCTTGAGCCTCGAGGTATGTTTTCACTTCGTGGAACCAAGGCTTTTCCTCTACTCCATCAGTATCAATTTCGTAGAAATATGCCGATTCGTCTAGTATCTCAATAGTAATCTGAGGAGCTTCATTGTCCCATCTGACTTTGAACATAGATGACATGGTAGCTATCAGGTTTTCCAATTGATTCTATTCTCGTGGAATATGTTCAAAAGTAATTTCTTCGAAGTACGGAGTTAATGTCAACACATGCTCTCGATAAGGAATGAGATTTGGATGCCTCGTATCCGATTCTCCCTTAATCTGACTGATTACTAGGGCCGAGTCCCCATATACACTCAAAAATTTAATTCTCATATAGATGGCAGCTTTGATACCCATGATGCACGCTTCGTACTCCACCATGTTGTTGGTACAGTTAAAACATAATAGGCGGTGAAGGGCCTATGGAAACCCTTGGGAGAGACGATTACAACACCAATTCTATTACCAAGCGCGTTAGAAGCTCCATCAAAAACATAGTCCATAGAGATCCTGGATCAGGTCCTTCATACGGTCCAGGTTCTTCATAATCAGTAATTAGTATAATATTCTCATCTGCAAACTCAAAATTCATAGTCTGATAGTCATCTACAGCTTGATGAGCCAAATGATCTGCTAGTACACTTCCTTTGATTGCCTTCTGAGTAGTGTACTGAATATCATACTTTGTCAAGACCATTTGCCATCTTTCTATTCTTCCAGAGAGAGCGGGCTTCTTGAATACGTATTTTATTGGATCCATCTTAGATATCAACAAAGTAGTATGAGTCAACATATACTGTATTAGTCGGCGAGTAGCTCATGCCAAAGCACAACAAGTTTTCTGAAGAAGTGAGTATCTTGTTTCACAGTCGGTAAACTTTTTGCTAAGGTAGTATATTGCATGCTCTTTTCGACCAGACTCATCATGTTGCCCCAATATACACCCTATTGAGTTCTCTAACACTGTTAGGTACATGATCAAAGTTATTCCTTCAACTAGTGACATCATAATAGGAGGTTCCTGAAGATATTATTTGATTTTTTCAAAGGCTATCTAACAGTCTTCGTTCCATTTCACTACTTGATCTTTCTTCAATAACTTGAAGATTGGCTCACAAGTATAGGTCAGATGGGAAATAAATCTGGCAATGTAACTCAATCGTCCTAAGAAACCTCTGACTTCCTTCTCAGTACGGGGAGCTGGCATTTCTTAAATAGCTTTAACCTTGGTGGGATCAACTTTAATATCTTTACCACTAACGACAAAACCTAGGAGTTTACCGGATCTTACCCCAAAGGTGCACTTGTTTGGATTTAGCCTTAACTTTTACTTCTTCAACCTCTCAAATAACTTGTGCAAGTGACCAAGGTACTCTTCTTCAGTCTGAGATCTGACTATCATGTCATCAACGTAAACCTCTATCTCATGATGGATCATATCATGGAACAAAGCTACCATAGCACGCTTATATGTTGCACCGGCGTTCTTCAAACCGAAAGGCATCACTTTGTAATAGAAAGTGCCCCACTGTGTGACAAAAGTAGTCTTCTCCATGTCTTCAGGTGCCATCTTGATTTGATTATAACCAGAGAAACCATCCATGAAGGAAAATACTTTATGATGAGCGGTGTTGTCAACCAGAACATTAATATGTGGAAGCGGAAAGTCATCTTTGGGGCTTTCCCTACTCAGATCCATGTAGTCTGTACACATACGCACCTAACCATCTTTCTTAGGTACTGGCACCATATTTGCAACCCACTGAGGATAGGACGTAACAGCTAAGAAACCTACATTGAATTGTTTCATAACCTCAACCTTGATCTTTCCATACATCTCGGGACATATACGACGAACCTTCTGCTTTATAAGGGGACAACCTTCCTTCATCGGTAGACGGTGAACCACAATATCAGTATCAAGCCCTGGCATGTCTTCGTACGACCAAGCAAAGATCTCAACATAGTCATGCAACATCTGAATTAGCCTCTTTTTGACATTGTCTTCTAGGTTGGCACCTACCTTGATTTCTTTCTTGTCCTCTTCAGTACCCAAGTTCACAACCTCGACTGGTTCTTCATGCGGTCGCATGGCTCTTTCTTCTTGCATTAACGGCCTAGCAAGCTCTCGAGGTATTTCAAAATATTCCTCACCTTCATCCTTGGTGTTGTACCCCAAAATTTTCCCTCTCATTTTCTTCAAGACATTTTCATAAAGGTCTTAAATAGTCAAAGCTACTCAAGAGTTGATTGGTCAAATCTCCTCCTAAGCATTGGCCTATAACTAGGATTTTGGTTTTCTCAAGGAAAATTGGAATTATAATGCCTCAAGTGACTTTCATGGTTCATCATAGGTCCTCAATAATGCTTATGTCAAGTTTCAAGTCTTACATCACATGTTTGCTCAGTCAATGGCTCAGATGATTGAAAATCAACTGTATTGGGTAAAAAGTCAACTATGGTCAACATACAGTCAAACTTCAAGATTTTTTGTTAACATCAACATTTTGAAGTGATATTAATCATTTGATCAAGGGTTGATCATGATTCCTCAATAAAATCCCTAAAATCATCAAAGGTTAAAAAATTGACAAAAGTAGGGTTTTGATTGAAGATGATTGATCATTGATTGTTGGCCTAGTGCATGACCTAATGGCTTAAAGCATGATCTCAAGAGATCAAATACAACATCTTGACCTAATTACATGGCTCAAGACATTTCCAAATATGCAATTGATTAATAGTTGAAGAATTGAATCAATTGATGAAAAGTTAACAGTCACGCAAAAGTTAAACTTTGACTTTTTGGTCAACTTTGGAATTAAAAAAAAAAGAATCATCAAAGTAATCAAAACTATCAAACTTGATCATCAAGAATAAAAAAATTCAACAAAAGTCAAAAGTTGGAAAAAATTTCAACACTTAGAAAAAATTCTAAGTGTTTTTTTTCTTAACAAAATCACTACTTCATGGCCATTTTTCACTAAGATCCATGTTGATTCAAGGAAAACTTTCAACATGAAAGTTGTACGGACTGATGAATTCTACAACTTTTTCAATGTGGGATGATCCTCAAAAAGTGCTTGAATTAAGAGATATGAGCCCGTGAAGTTATGATATTTTTATCTAACACTTAGCAAAATTTTCAACAAGTTTTGGTCAGTTTTTCATCTCAACTTCTTGGCAAATTTTCACCAAGTTCCCATTTGATTTAGCCAAAATGGTCAACATGAAAGTTGAAGATCATGTTTCAAGCTTTCTAAAATGTCTAATAGCATAAAAAGATCATGCTTTAGCAAGGGGAATAAAAGGCATGAAGTTGGCATTTTATTCTTGAATTATAGGTCATTCTTGTGATGAGCATATAATCAAATCTCATAGCCATGCCTTATAATCTCCATTTGTAGGCCTCTAAACTTGTAAATATATCTCTAATCAGAAGATTACAAAATCTTTTGAGCTATGGTCCATTTGATTCAAGCATTGTCCAATGCATCATTCCATTAATGGCACAAAGTTAACACTTCAATTTTAGAAAAGCATGCTTAATGCAAAGTCCACTCTCATTGAGACTCACAATTGTTTCTTCTACACATACACAATGTCAAAACCAGAAGCAACATGTCTAAAGCCTCTAATCACTTCAGATTTTTTGGTACTATGCATTGGAAATTTGATTTCTCAAGAAATCACAAGTTACATGTCAACCAAGCCTTAACCCATAACTTGCAAACCTGATCAGCCCTGGCCCTTAAACCTTTTCTCTATAAATAGAGAGACCATTTGCAAGCCATAACAGGAGTGGACAAGCCCTCAAACACACTCAAACTCAAAATCACTAAGAAACCACCATTGTTGCACATTTGAAGCTTCCAACACCCAACTCTCAATCCACTCGTGCGTTTTCCTTTTTTAACATTCAAACATCATCCATACATCACATATAACACATCCAAACACATGTTACACTTCTGTAACATCATCATCACCATCCTCTAAACTCCAAAGCCGTGATTTACAACTTGACTTGGATAGAGCATTCCAGCAACTTTCAGTACAAAGTAAGGATTGGAATATCTCAAGGGAGGTCCAAAGAAGCTTAATCAATCATTTACTTGAACCTAGAAGCCTCCATACGCGTTCTGAGTTTTCACTTCAAGAGGTAAGTTTATGCAAATTTGAAATCCTTATACACTCATCATTTGCTTTCAATTTCAAAAGATAAAATGTAGATATGATTTCCCTGAAACTAACCATGTCCTTAGTTTTCATTTATGTTGACTGTGTGATGAGAATTTTGGAATTTAAGTTTCTGAAATATTAGGTTTCAGTTTGGTACCAAGCAAAATTTGTTTCAGTCTTTAACGTATAGCTTTCAAAAGTTACATGGTTCAATTCATGGTAAAAAATCAAGCAAGTTTGGTTTTGGAAGTTTTCAAAAAGGTTGAGAAATGAAGCTTTTAGAAAATTCAAAAAATGTTGTCGTTGTTTCCTGGTGCGAGGAAGAAGAAGTGGGAATTCCATTTCTTGAAACAATTTTATAATATATTTACTATGGGGCATTTCATAACCAGATGAAACAGCCACCCCAGTGGTAAAACAAGTGTGCGTTTTACTATAGGGACCTGGGTTCGAGCCCCAGTGGTACCCTTTTGTTTTTTTCACATTTTCTTCTTGTAGATTCAGTACAAACGAGTCAATGGTGTGCATGGTGTACCTTACATCTTGACTTTCAGATTTCAAAGAGGCTATATCCAATGTTTCTGATGGTCTCCTCATGGTAAACTCTAGGGAACCACCCTCACTAGATCTCAAACAAACGCCTCGACTCTTTTATTTTGGGCTTGAGATTTTTGCTTCTTCTCACCCCCCATCCCCCATTTTTACTTGTTCAAACACAAGCGCACTTTTTATTTTTATTTTTTGTTTTAACTAAACTTTTTCTAAATCATTTTTATTTAATCTGAAAAAATCATAAAAATGATTTTAAAAAATTAGATTTAGGTTTTTAATTAATTAATTTAATTTTTGACAAATAAAAATTAATTTAATTTAATCATTTTGATTTTATTTTATTAGAATTAGGTTTTACACTTCATATATTTTTCTAAATAAAACTTCAAAATTATTTTCTAACAATTAATTTCTTTTTTTTAAAATTTTAAATTAATTTAGACTTAGGTTTTTTTTAATTAAGTTAACTAAATTAGATTTCTTTTTAGTTAATTAAATTAATTGACTTTTTTCATTTATTATGTTTTAATTTAGCCTCTTTAGCTTTTTACTAAACTTTTTTTAATGAAAATTAATCAAATAATTAGGTTAATCATCAAACTTTTTTCCATCAAAAAATCACAAAACAATTTCCTTTCTCTTTTCTTTACTTTACAAATCTTCGCGTATTTTATTTCTCAATTATTGTAACTGCTCAATGGTTTGTAATAGAATAATTAGGTTTTATTGCTTTTCCTCCCCATTTTTATGGTTTTTACTCCCCACCCCCGAAGTCTTGTAATAGCGTAGAACATTTAATTTCTGAAATTTATTGTTTTCCTTATTATTATTAGTTTAATAGGTTTGTATGACAAGACTAAAAACAAAATATTAGAAAACCTAATCTCAAGACAAATACTTGAAATAAAAAAACTTCACACACGCGCACCTCTAGTGTAACCTCACTTATTACCTCGGATTTAAATAATCATGTCCCTCGAACATGGGATGCTTTAGCAAAGACCCTCAGTTAAAAGATCGTAGTCCCTCGGTGACCCTTCGATGCTACCTTCGGTAAACGATCTCAGTCCCTTACGATAATTGCTAAAGTGTCCTACAATGTTGCCTTCTATGATGTACGATGACCCGCGCCTGTCCCTCACATCCAATAATAGGGTTTCCTACTAACTAATGGTAGGATAACACTATCTAAAGGATGAGGAAAAGAACAAAGACTTCTTTGATTAGGTAGATCACTCGTAATCACTTGCTCACAAAAATAATCTTTACACTTCACACTTTCAAAACAACTATTTTCAAAACACTTTATAAACACTCTTGAGGACTGATACAAGGGTTATTATAAAGCAGACTGTCTTACATTGGCATCTTCAAAACACTTTTCATAAAACAACACTCCCTTTTCATAAATATTTTCAAAATAAACATTTTGTATACATTCTTAACGATACGAGAATCGTTACAAAAGTGTCGTACTTAGGCATTTTCAAAATATTTGCAAACATACACAAACACAAAGCATTTCAAAAGTGAGCTAGCAATTAAGAGCCCGTAGATAACTACGGATGAAAAGGGTGCTAACACATTCCCTTTTCATAACCTACCCCCCTTACTCATAAAATTCTCAAAAGGTCTTTCATGTTCTTTTAACCCTTTCCTTTATTGGGTAAAAGAAAACTCGGTGGCGACTCTTGCTATCCGCAACATTTGCAATAAAACGCAAAACCCAAAAGTCAGTTCTCCCACCGTATTACACTCGGCTTGGTAGATCGGATTTTCAAAGTCATAATTGCCAATAACATAATTGTTATCAATGGGATCCAGGGTGGATATGGATCTGCAATTTGTTGTGTGGATGTGTGTAAGAATACATAGTTATTTTGAAAGTAATAAAGTAAAATAAAGACAAAGAGCACAAAATTTGAATGCAAGCATCAATGATTTATTAAACGAAAATATGTGGATGAAATATGAAGACCCTAACAAATGGACTGTTGTGCCCCGGATAAGGCACAAGGCTTAAAGTTGTTGTTCAAATTACATATCCAAAAACTTGAAAGAAAGAAAACAGAAAATAACATTTACTTCTGACTAAAGAAGATTGGTATAAAATCTTTAGTCTTCCAATTGTTGAGCCCATTTCCGATAGAAGGGAAGATCCAGTTGTCCAGGTCATTATCACTATCATCATATTCCACAACATTAATAGTGTTAACACCCTTGTCATGATTAGGCATATGTGCAGTGATCACATTAGGAGTCTCAGAAGGGTCAAATTCAATCTCCTTAGAGTCAATCATGCCTTGGATCTTATTCTTCAAAGACTACCATCCATTTGTGTCATGTCTGGGACTATTGGAATGATAGGTACATCTTACATTGGGATTGTACCGAGGAGAGTAAATGTCGGGGGTTCTGAGGAGGATATCTCAATGTAATCAACTTTGCCTTCAACAGGTGTTGCAATGCTTGAGACAACGGCATATTGATTTGGTGAAATGTATCATGGGTGCATCCATCCTACGTTGATTGCCTTTTTGTTGATGTTGCGTTGGTGCGGGATTGGAAATCATTACTGCCCCCCACATATTGATGGTGGTCACCTTTACTACGACTTTTATGGTTGTACACAACATTAGCCTCTTTCTTCCTGTTGAATGACTTATTCACAGTACATGAAGATGAAGCCACCTGAATTTTTCCGCTTCTGGTTCCACCTTTAACATGTTCCACTGTTAATATCAACTCGGTGAACCCGGATGAAGAGTTTCCAATCATATGATTGAAGAAAGGACATGTCAAAGTTCCCATAAACATGTCAACCAATTCCCTATCAAACAAGGGAGGTTGAACTCTTCCTGCTAGATCTCTTCATTTTTTGGCACACTCTTTAAAGCCTTCATTAGAGCCCATGGTCATGCTCTGTAGTTGCATACGGGTTGGTGCAAGATCAGCATTATACTAGTATTGCTTATAGAAATCAACAACCAAATATTCCCAGGTACAAATATTGGTCCCTTCTAATTGATAGAATCATTCCAACTGCATTCTAGACAGACTCTCTTGAAAATAATGCACCCACAACTTCGTGTCAGCAGTATGTGATTGAATCTTCCAAACATATGACCTCAAATGAAGCTTTGGGCAGGAAACACCGTCATACTTTGCAAAAGTGGGGACTTTGAACTTATGAGGAATAACAACTCCTGAGACTAAACCCAAATCCTTAAAATCCAACCCAGGCACTTTCTGGTTCTCAATAGCATTTAGACGATCTTATAGCTTCTTGTATTTTTCATCGGCAGGGGGATATTGTTCATTTAAATAATCTTCTTCCTCTTCATCAGAGTATTTAACAGGACCATGGTTGCTTCTTTCAGTTTCACCACTCTTATCGTCTTTATCTTGTTTGTCGTCTTTGTCTAATGGAGTGTCGGGATCCTGAACTTGCTTGACAGGACCCCTGAACCTTCTTTCCATGTTAAGGATGTCAGTTGGTTTCTTTATCTTTTTCTTCTTCTCTTTGGTGATGAGTGCCTTCAGTTCTTCCTGCCCCTTGGCTTAGTTCAGGAACATCGGTTGGAATAGGGCATTCTGAGCTTGGAGATCTTTGACAGTCTGTTCAAGAGCCATTACTACTGAAATAAACCGCAAGAAGATAAGAAAACATGTCTTAAGGACACCTGTTATACAATGATATGGCATGTAAATGTATACACATATGCAATGTTTTCAAGGACCTCGTGGGATTTAAATTTGTTAATAAAAAAGGAAACAAAGAAACTTAGTAGTAAGTTCAAATTATAACTTCCTTTTAGGCTTACAATGAAAACAAAATAGTTAAATTATGAAACTCCTAAGGCCTAAGGCATTAAGTCTCCCATGGACTCTTCCTCTTTGTATTGACATGTGCATTAAGGATCTGCTCTTCGCGGAGTCATTTCGTCAGCTCCAATACTTTCTTCTCACTAGCATAGAACTGAGTCTCAAAGGTATCCCTTTATTCCTTGAGTTGAATCCAGGAATTTTGTAGTTCTTCAAATTTAGTAGGCATATCAGGATGAAGAATGGTATGAGGAATATCTCTTTCAACAATAGGCTCCATAATTAATAGTAGGGCAAGTAGGATATGGAATTATAATATTTTGAGCACGAGACCGACCCCATCTGAGATAGGGATCCAAAGGGATGGAGTTCTTATGCTCCAAAGTCTTGCTATCAATCTTATTGATCATGCCTCAAGCACGGATAAACCTTTGACAATAACCTTGAAGATTGTTCTTGTAGTCGAATACAATACCCTGGATAAACATATCATGAGAATCGTATCTTCGAGCATAACCAAACTGACGTAGAGCTAGAGAAGGGTTGTAAGTGATACCTCCCCTTATGCCAAGGAGTGACACATTAGGGAATTCCCCACAACTGTCAATGATAGTGATGTCCTCTTGACTAACTCCTTAAGCTTGGAAGATACCTTTACAAAGTTGATTCGGAGAGTATTTCTGCGAGCGAAAGCCATGACCTGCAATAAAGGACAAAGATAAATCCCTAGGTCCTTGAAACGGTTAGTGAAAATGTTATGATGTCATGATGTCATGATGTTATGTTCATGTTTAAACAAGTAGCAAGCACAAACAAATCACACAAGAGCCTTAGGTTTAAAGGCTTGCATGAGGTTCATAGGTAAGTACCCTTCTCTATTGAAGTTAAGTTGGCTCAACCTATCCTAAAAATAGTAATCGGGATCTAGGAATCTCATATCACTGATCTTTCTCACAGGTTTTATTTTAGCAAGGAAACTGGCTTGCCGCTAAAACATTCTGAGATTCGAATCTTAATGAGTGTAACATCGAGTATCAACCAACCCTGGACTGCACCAAAGTCGGCCATCTCACTACCTTCTAATGGCCAAGATGGATCAGTTAAGGTTCTAAAAGTAAGTTAGTGATAATGACACTACGTGGAAGCCTAATGTTATCCTTGACTGACTCAAGGAACATTAGTTCAAACTAAAGTTTCACACTAATAGCCATCACTTCAACCATATCGGTCTATGTCGTACAGTTTTCATGATCTATTGCTACTTACCTAAGGCATCCCTAGATCCGGGTGTAGGATCTTACAAGTAATAAACCCAAGCAAGCCCTTAAAGTTTAAAGTAGACAAAGCACGTAATTTAAGAAAGTAAAGTGATTTAAACTCTTAAGGTAACCCCTCTTTTAAATATCTCCCCAACAGAGTCGCCAGTTCTGTAATACGGTGAGAGAACTGACTTTTTTAGCATTTTATCACAAATGTTGCGGTTAGTAGGAGTCACCACCGACTTTTATTTTATCCAACAAGGAAAGGTGAAAACAACAAGAAAGACCTTTGATAGATTTTGAGTTCGGGGGGTAAGTTATGAAAAGGGAAGGTGTTAGCACCCTTTTCATCTGTTGTTATCTACGGATAGTTATCTATGGGCTCTTAATCGTTAGCTCACTTTTTGAAATTTTATTTGTGTGTGCGGTTTGTTTGGAAATATTTTGAAAAGATAACTTTGTAATGATTCTTGTATCAGTCCTCAAGAATGCGTATAAAGTGTTGAAAATATTTTGTTTGAAAAAGTGTGGTGTGTAAAGATGTTTTGTTTGTGAAAAAGGTTGTGAGCAAGCGATTAAAAGTTCCTTACCCACTAAATGTTGTTCTTATTCTTTTCCTTCTCCATTAGAGACAGTGCTACCTGTTTTACCCTAAAATTTGTCCTCTCGTTTAACTCAAGACATGCCTCCAAAGATCTTCAATTGCCCTAGGATGACTAAGGATTGACCAGACAAATCCTCCTCTTATGACAATAAGCCTCAAACTAGGGTTTCAATTTAAAGAAATATGGTTGAGTCCCAAGGGTATCAAATTTACTCCATTGTCTTAATATGTCCCCAAGATCATCCATGCCAAGTTTCATGCCTTGCACTACAAGTTTGCTCAGTCAACTGCTCAGATGCCTGGAAATTAACTATATTAGGTCAAAAGTCAATTGTATCCCAAATACAGTCAAACTTCAAGATTTTTGGTCAACATCAACATTTTGAAGAAATATCCATCATTTGATCAAGGGTTGATCATGATTCCTCAAGAAATACTCCTAACTCATAAAAAGTCAAAAATGGCAAATTAGGGTTTCTATAGGAAAAGTCAACCAAACTTTGACCAAGCATAACTTTCTCATAATTTATCAGAAATTTTCCAAACGAGGCCCATTTTGAAAATAATCCAATTCCCTACAACTTCTCTTCATCCCTCAAGGTCAAGAAATGCCTCAATCAAAAGTTACAAGTTCATACATTATAGGTCATTTCAAAAAAGTCAACAAAAACACATTTTGGGTCAAAGCTCCTTACATGAACATGGAAGATCCAATTGAGATGAAACTAAAAAGGGTTGTTTAGAGGACATCCTAAGCTTTCTAAAAAGTCTAAGAACACCATCTTAGGGTAAAAAATGAGAGAGATATGCATTTCTAAAGTTGACCAATTTTTGGAAATGGGCATGAAGTCAACATTGATCAAAATTGATTTTTTTTCCAAATGGGCCCATGTTTTCTTGTTTAAAACTTGTTCCTAACATGGCCCACGACCACTGGGCCTACTCACATATAATTTCATTATTTTTATTATTTGTTTTGATTTTTTATTCATTAAAATCAAAATAAATCAAATAAAATAGTGGAATAGTAAAATAAAATCCAAGATTTGGTTTTATGACCACATGATGACTCTATAATCAGTTGGAAAATCAAGGAAATCGTGCAAGGGATGATTGGGATGAATATAGCATAATTTGGCCAAATTTAGAAATCAAAAATACAAGATGCAAATCAAATCTTTTCTCACAAATTTTCAAAGATTATGTTCAGTTTTGTTGACCTAATTCACTCTACTATATATTCATAACATTCCCAGATCAAAAGGACAAGGATTGGCCGTGTAGAATGGAGAGAAGAAACTCAAACTTTTGGATAAAAAAGTAGTGATTGAATTTTAATTTAGAGGCAGATTCAAGGACTTTGAAGGTTGGCAATCCGTTCCTGGACATATTTGGAAGCTAGCTGGATCACTTGCACGCATCAAGACGTGCAGAATCGTCCTCCACGACCCCACGGTTTGTTCTTTATTCTTGATTTTGGTTTTGAGAATTTACGCATTATAAACGATTTCTAAACATACATTCATGTTTGTATCATCATTTAGAATATGTTTGTATAATTAATTATGAGTTTTGAGGCATATTTGATAACCTGCCATTGTTAGGGTTTAGAGGTGCGTTTTAGGGCTTTTCGTTTCAGGAAAAATCAGGTCCAAAGATGAACACTATTGCACTCAAGAGATCAAACCCAGTTGATCTATGTGATTAGATTTTATTTATCTCGCCTGGTGTTGATTTTTGAGATTTGCAGGCTTATAGTTACAGCATACGTGCGTAGGTAAAAGTCCTGTCTAAAACGACAGTTCCTTTGGAGAAGACGTTGGCGTGTCCAAACCTAGTTGGACAGTTTGAATCTCGTGTGCGTTTTGTTACATCCACTAACCATCATTCAATATATTATATTTTGTTTATTTCTATTAACAAAAGACCAAGTGGCCCAGTGGCAAGCAGGAAGGATGTTAAAGCGTTGTGTGTGGGAGGTCAGGGGTTCGACCTCTGCCTCCAACATTTTCTATTTTCTCAATATTTCCTTGCAGATTCCCTACTTTCATTCCAAGCGCACTCATCATACGCCTCCAGATCACCACCCTTGGATTGTTCCTTGGCCAGATCTCATGCTTCCATACTGCATCTCCATGGTGGACATCCCAACAAGCCTCCCACTGGATCTCACGCTTGCTATAGGCCAACCAGACTTGGGCTTGGCAGAATTCAGTAACAATACCATCCAATTTGGATTTACACCCCTCAGGCCCATTCCTTCACTCTTTTTAATTTTACTATTTTTATTTTTGTCTAATTAGTTTAATTTCTTTTTAAATCAATTTTTTTTATAAAATCAGAAAATCATCACAAAAATAGAACTTAGTTTTTTTATTAAATTATTTTTTTGAAAATTAATCATTTTAATCAATTTTAACTTATTTTCATTAATTAAAGTTAATTATAAGATTAGGTCAATTTCAAATCATTTTTTATATAAAAAAGTCAAAAAAATATTTTCAATGAGCAAATTAGTTTTAGGGTTTTGCACCTTTTTTCAATTTTAATTCTCGTGCTTAATTATTTTTTCCGTAGGATTATTTTTTTTATTGATGTAATTGCGTCCGGTTTGTAATAGCTTAATTAGGGTTTTTCAATTCCGCATTTTTACTTTTCAGTCATTAATTATGTAATTGCACCAAAGCCTTGTAATAGTTAGGAATTTTATCTTTCTGTCATTTATTTTCCCGTACGATAAGCTGCTTAGATGAATGTTTAATAGGGTTTCCTGAAAGATAATGATTAATTCAACCTAGATAACCCTAATTGTGCAAGATAAAGTATCTGAAAAAAGCACACTTTTGCACACTTGCACCCCTAGGGTATTACCTCACTTGGTTGCCTTAGGAAACAATGGTCATGTCTCTCGAGAGTAGGGATACTCTTAGCAAAAACTCTCAGTTTAAAGTCATCATAAAGATCATAGTCCCTAAAATGTCCCTCGAGTTGCCTACGAGAAATGATCTTATGATGATAGTCCCTTCGAAATGCTAAGGTATCTTTACATGTTGCCTTCAATGACCATAAACATCCATTTCGATAGTCCCTCAAACATCTAAAGACTAGGGTTACCTACTCATTAATAGTACGATAACACGGTCTAAAGGGTAGGAGGAAGAGAACAGTCTTTTTTCGAGTAGGCAGATAACTGTTAGGTACTTGCTCAAATAAATTTACACACCACACTTTCAAATTCTTTTTAAATAAAGTTTTCAAAACACTTTATCACACTCTTGAGGACTAATACAAGAGTTACCATAAACTGAATCGCCGCATTAAGTCATTTTCCGAGCTTTTCGAAAACACACAAATACAAGCAATTTCAAAAATGAGCAAGTACCTAAGAGCCCATGGAAAATCATGGATGGAAAGGGTGCTAACACCTTCCCTTTCCATAATCTACCCCCTACTTAGAAACTCGAAAAAGGTCTTTTTCTGTTCTTTTCACCCTTTCCTTTGTTGGATAAAAGAAAAGTCAGTGGTGACTCTTGCTTACTGCGACATTTGCGAATACAAAACGTAAACCAGTATTAACAGTCAGTTCTTCCACCGTATCATACTACCCATACCATCAGTTGGTAGGTAGCCCTATCTTTTGGATGTGAAGGGACAAGCGTAGGGTCGTCGTATGGTCATAGAAAGCAACTTGTAAGGATACTTTAGCAATTCAAAGGGATTGTCATCATAGTATTCCTAGACAACAAGGGGCTAGATCATCTTTTTGTAGGCAACTCGAGGGACATCACAGGATTATGATCTTTACTCGAAGGGACTATGATGATTTAATTGAGGGTCTTTGCTAAAGTACCCTTACTTTCGAGGGACATGACCATGTTTCCAAAGGCAATGAAGAGAGGTTACCCTAGAGGTGCAAAGTGTGTAAAGGTGATTTAGTTCAATTATATTATCTTGAGTTAAGGTTTTCTAACGTTTGTTTTTTTTCTCCATACAAACCCTATTAGCATAGATCTAACAGTTATGTATACAGGTCTATAAAATATAAGTGCGAAAAGTAAAACCCTAGGACTATTACATGGCTTCGGGGCAGTTATAATATTTAATAAAACCTTGCAAGAAATTAAACACTAAGTTATTACAATTTTTATACAACCTGTACACTTTTATAAAAATAAATAGCAAATAAATAAAAATACATGTTAAAAATTATTTTTTTAAAAACCTAAATGTCTAAAATGTATTTTTTTTTTGTGTTTTGGGTTAATTTTAAGTATTTAGAAAATAATTAGTTATCTAATTCTAAATTAATTACAAAGGTTAATTAATTAAAAAAAACTAAGTCTAATAAGATTGAATTAAAAACATGTCCAAAATTAGATTAATTAATAAACCCTAAGACTATTTTTATTTTTATTTTTTATGGATTAAAACGATTAGTAGATAAATAAATAAGAAAATAAGTAAAAATAATGGAAAGTTGAAAAGATTAGAAAACAGATAAAAGATTGTTGCAAGCGCTCAGGGTCGAATCCACGCCCCTCCTTTGCCAAGCAAGAACACTACCACTGCGACATGAAACAAACCGAATTTTATGCCCTAACAATGGAATCTCGTATTCCTCATGTTAAAACTTGCATGTAAGGCTTCAAACTTGTTCTAAATAATCATGCTAAGCGATCTGAATGGTTAGAATCAGTTAAAAATGTGTATAATTTGTAATACGAATAATTAAAAATAATGCAAACCTGTGATACGGTGGGAGAACTGACTTGAAGGTTTTGCGTTTGATCACAAATGTTGCGGTTAGCAAGAGTCGCCATCGAATTTTCTTTTATCCAAAAGGAAAGGTGAAAAAGCACATGAAAGACCTTTGAGATTATTTCTTGAGTCCGGGGGGTAGATTATGAAAAGGGAAGGTATTAGCATCCTTTTCATCCATGGTTTTACATGGGCTCTTAGTTATTTGCTAGATCACTTGCTTTTGTTTGAAATTATGCTTTGTATGGTTTTTGAAAGTATTTTGTATAGAGGTCATTGTTTAGGCAAACTTTGTAATGATTCTTGTTCATAAGAATGTATACAAAGATGTTGATCTTTTGAAAATGTTTTGAAGTTTGTAAGATGTTTTGAAAGTGTAGGTGTTTGTTTTGAAAATTAGCAAGGATGTTTTGTTTTGAAGTTGAGCAAGTAACTAGGAACCATCAACCTACTCAAAAGTCTTTTATGTTCATTTCCTCTTTCCTTTGATATTGTCATCTTATCATTGATTTGGTAAGTAACCCTGTCTTTGGATGTAAATGGGACGGGCGTGGGTCATCGTATAACCATGATTAGCAATGTTTGCAAAGTATCTTAGCATTATCTTTTATGGACTAAGATCATTTGAAAGGCAACTTAGATAGCGTCATTGAGGGCTATGATCTTATACTTTGCTTGTTTTTGCTAAGATACCTCACATGCGTAATATGACCATTTTGTAAGGCAACCAAGTGGATTTACCCTAGGGGGTGCTTGTGTGCAAGTGTATTATTTTTCATGCTTGATTTTGTATTTGATTAGGGTTTTCTAATTGATTGGTTTTAGTCTTTCCATGCAAACCCTAATTACTAGCATTTGTATATAAAGCGATAAATTACGGAATTTAAAATTACTACACTATTACAATACTTGTGGGAGGGGGTGTACAAATTTCAAATGGGGATTGCAAGAAAATAAAGCCTAATTATCTATTACAACCATATTGAACTTATACAAGGATTGAAATAAATAATATACATAATAAATAAATATACAAGAATGCATGTGAAGAAAATGGATATTTTTGTTTGGATTCTTAGAGAAAAGAGGTTTTGAGTTTAACCTAATTAACTAAAGGAAAAATAATTAATTAAGAGTAGAAACCTAAATTTACTAGAAAAAGAAATTAAGTTTGTAAGAAGAATAATTTTGGTACGTTTTGTCTAAAAAATAAATTATAGTATTATAAAACATTTTTGGTCTTTTTATATTTTTAAAACAATATATTTAAATGGTGTAAAAGAAAATAAATAGTAACCTAGTTTTTTAATTAAATTTACAAAACAATTAGTCAAAATAAATAAAGTATGATTAAATAAAATAATTTTTGTGAGAAAAAAATAAATAAACTATGTCAAAATATAAATCTACTGTTTTTATATTTTTTATGATTTTTTAATATTAGATAAAATATTTAAGAAAATAAATAAATAAAAATAAGGGAAAAAAAGAAATAAATGGGCCAGGGTGTGGAAATGAAACAGGGGGTCAGAAAGTAAAAAAAAACATAAGCCCAAGGAGATGAGGCCCAGACGCCTGCCAAAAAGAAAGTCAGAAATGCAAAAAAAATGTGAAAAATCCAAAAGGGTACCACTGAGCTCGAACCCGGGTCCCTCAAGTCACAGGCGCGCGCTTCTACTACTGGGGTGGTGTTTACCGTGGTTTTTGGTAAACAACCACTGATCCTCCAAAAGGAAAGTTCTTTTGGTTACTCGTGGGACCGATCAAATTGATCCCAGAACATGTGCTAATTTTTTATGTAAGAAAAGCAATCAGGAAGAACGCACGTTTGACCATAGAAAAGATACTTGAGATTTTGAAAAATAAGAAAGTAGACAGAAATGTAGAAATGCGGGTAAAGAGACAAGAAAGGTAACTTTGCAAAATAAGAATAAAGCAATGTAAAAGACTTTCATTAATGAAAAGAGGTGTTTCCAACGTACATTTCTCAGTTTTATCCTTTCTCACACAGCGATTACTTGGACAATATTTGAGTGATTAGCACAATCGGTAAAACACACTTAAAAACTTACACAGATTTCCTAATTTATACTAAAAACTAAGTAACCGTCGAGGAATGGTTCCGCGCTAAGATGGAGACAAGTTTCCTCTACATGTCCCTCGACCTCTAGCTTCCAGCCACGTTGCTTCTCTTTAGCCGCTAGCAAAAATTGTCTTTCCCTCCAATAATTCAAAGTCGAAATCTTGAAAGTGGGTCCTGTTCGAAGTCTCAAATATAACTTAGATCTTTTTCTAAGTTATTTCATACGTCGAAAAATTCTTCAACTTGGCTTGATTTATTCTAGTTTTTTGGTCTAAAAGACCAAATATAGTAAGTGTCGAATTCGGGAGCCAACAAATTACCCCCCAAGAATGTCTATTTCGACGCCCAAAGAAATAGCCATTCTTTGATCTTTCTATTAGACACCTGTCTTTCTAGTTGCCCATAAAGTCTTGACGTGCGCTTTTCGTCTTCCAACAGTTGCTGCTTTCGAAAAAACCCATCATTACTCTTTCTCCAAGATGTCTTTTCTAACTGCCGTTACCAGGCTGCCATGATGACCATATTCCTAGAACCTAGGCAAGCATATCAAAATGTTTCCTAACGTCTGCATGATAACTGCTTCATACTTCGCCACGTGCCCCACTATCTTCACAACATTAATTGGCCTTGACGAGACATATCCCTTTCTGAAGACTATAAATACTCTTGAGCCTTTTCATTTGGAACTTTCACAACTCCAAGCATTTCCAAATCTTCTGCTTTTAAACACCTTGCATTGTCAACTCCATTTTCTCCAAATCTGCAACAATGGCTTTCATTTCCAATGCACCAAACAATCCCCAACCTAAAAATGCTGATGATATCTAAAGCCAGCCAGAGATCTTTTCTACTAACCCTTCTCCTTCCTCGACTGACGGGCTTCGTTTCGTTTCTGAAACCATGACGAGGGAGAGGCGAGAAGCATATGATTCCCAACTCCTTATTCCCATTAGGTACTCTGAATACATATACGCTATGTCTTGTCCTTTGTCTACGTGCGTCGAGAATCCCATGAAGAACCGTGCCTTCTTCCCTACTCACCTAAGACTCAAACCCATAGGCTACGCGAAAAGCCCAGGGATGATCCTGAAGACGCCACTCCAGCTAATCAGCAGCATGTTCAGACTATGGAGGACATTAACCTTCAGTTTATGAACAAAGGGACAAGAATCTTCCGATCATGCCTTAACCTCTCCTCAGAGTATTCAGATTGGTTGAATAAGATGGAGAAGGCACAAACCTCCGTCTGGAAGGAAATGGGAATTTACGATTTGGTGATGTTGTCGAAGACAGGATTGTCTTATTGTCCTCTCATGCTGGTATCTTCGCTATATTTCTGGGATAGCGCACATTTTACCTTTCATCTTCCCTGTGGGATGGTGACCCCCACCCTCTTCGACATAGCCGCAATTACCGGTCTTCAACTGACTGGCGATTATTTCGACCCTGAGGATTTGTCTGAAGATGTCATTGGGTTTGCAGCTACAAAACCCACCTACACCACTTTTATCAACCACTTCCATGACAAGGCTTCCAGTACTGTGTCGGAGGTGGAGCACATAGCTTTTTTGGCTATATGGTTATCCCTTTTCGTTTTTTGCACCAAGTCACTTCAGGTGACTAAGAAAATGCTCACGCTCGCGACACAGCTTCATCAAGGTTATCCCCTCTGCCTGGCCGAATTGATTTTGGCTAATCTATATGAGTCCATCAGCAATGGTATGACTCAACTCAAGGTTATAGGGGATAGGGCGAGCCTGCTGCTTTCTGGCCCTTTTTGGCTTCTCCAACTTTGACATAATGCCACCTTTGAATCTTTTCTTCCTCAAAAGAATAAGATTAATGAAGCGGCCCCAGAAATCCTGAACAGGAGGGTCGAAGGTACCAGGCTGGCACTGCTGACTCCTACTGATGAAGGCCAACAGTTTCAGAAGGCTTTCACAAGTTTCGTGATGATGTTTGCGGAGCGCAAATGTTTTGTTTTGACCATGGCTCATTTTGCCAGTCGAAAAGTTGGTCCAGAATGGTTCACCAGACCATTTCCTTCGACTGAGGAGGAGGACTTGAATGATGAATATGTGGGTATGTGGGAATCGTTTCTTCGCCCTAGAATTATGTCATTGAGATTCAAGAGCTCCAAACATCAATTAAGCTTGATCGCTTATCAACCAAATCTTGTCTCTCGACAATTTGGTATTGTCCAGTCACTTCCCTCACCCATTTATCCTCGAGAGAAACTGCTATTATTTTACAACGCAGACTACTCAGAAGATGCTGCTACCAAGCATATTGGTAGGTACGTTGGTCGAACCGTACTAACCATGTTCGACTTTAACCTCAATTTTTTGAGTTCTGGTAATTTAGAGGGGTGGTGGAGACAATATTACAATGAAGAGTTCTTCGATGAGAAGGACTTCGCCCACCACCTTCGTGAGGCGTTTAAGCTGGTTCTCGACAGGGTCAAGAAAGGTATTACTTCTTTTCTCTCTCTTCGCTTCAGATTTATCATTCGACGCTCAATTAACTTTAGTTTCTGTGTAGCTGTCAAGAGAACCACCTCGAAGAAGGCTGCTGAAAGCACAAAAGGGGGAGATTCTTCTATCAACCCTTCTCCCAAGGTATTTACTTTCTTCCCTAACCTTAGTTTCTATGATTGTCCGACATGGGTACTGTTTTCTTTGACTTGTCTTTCTGGGTATTCAGAAGACTACCCCCAAAAAACGGAAAGTCTAGGAGATCGAAATCTCTAGTGACGAAGAAGAGGAATCTCCTCCTGTTCCTCTGAAGAGACAAAGGTTAAAGAAACCAGTTCCTGTCGTTGAATCTCGTCCCAAAATTATAATTAAGACTACAGCTGCGAGGCCTCCTCCTGTAGTTATCAAAGAGCCTACTGAATAGGAAGTAGCTGCCAGGCTAAACAACCCTAACGAGAGCGATAACTCCAGTCCCGGTGCTGAAATCCCAATCCAGGTATGTGCTTCGATAGACCATCATTTAATTCTTGAACTCCCCTCTCCCTTAATGAGAATTTTGAAAGAAACGAACTTCTTTTATTTTCTAGGACACCGCTGGCACCTCCAACCAAGTCCCTACCCCTGTCGAAGGCTCTGTCACTCTATTAAATAGTGAGGGAGAGCCTACTTATAGGCCTTCTTCAGCGAAAGGCTCTTTCATGAGTTCAGCTGATGAAGTGAATCAAACTTTCGAACTTCAGCATGAAACCATAGAGGAAGTCAATGAAGAAGGCCCTGTAGGAAATCATGAAGAGACTAGGGCTCCGTTGGTTGACGTACAAGAAACTGAAGAGGAAAGGGTCCCTAATGCTGAGACTGTGATAGAGAAGGAGAGTGAAAGGATCCTAGAAGCTGATGGTGAAGAGGGTTATGCTGAAGGAAACCAGAATCCTACAGACACAGAGGCAATTCCAGAGCAGGTGGCCAACGTGGTTGTTGCTGTTAATGAAAGTGTCCCTTTGACAGGGTCCAGAACTAAGGAGGATTTGGCCTTGCTGAAACAGTAAAATCCTTTAGGCTATTTGACTGCAATTCTAGAAGGTCGAGAAAGTTCCTATGATCATAGTGTCTCAACTGCGTTTGGAAAATCTACCTCGACCTCCCCTCTTGATGAGGCCCTTCAGAAAGTTAAGGCACAAGTCTTCAAAAGAGATTTAATGTTAACCTTGGAGGGGGAACCCACGGCTCCTTCTTTTTTGAAGAACACTCTGAGGGTTGTCGATCTCCTCATTGCTTCTCCAGACGTGGTCAACGTCATCCTGGATTTAATCTCCATTATTCACCAAGTATCAGCGGACTATAACCGTCAAAGGACTCTTAATCGCGAGATTGAAGAAACCAATTGTTAAGTGGCTGCTGCCTGGCACGCTGCTACCGAATCAACTTCTAAGGTAAAAGGGTTGTCAAAGGCCCAGGAGGCTAGGCAAAAAGAGGTCGAAGAGATAGATCGAGACACTGCTCAAATGAGGGTGCAGATTGCAGAGTTGGAAGCTAAAATTGCTGCCAACGATAAAAAGAAGGAGGAAATCCTCGCTGTTAACACTGAGTCAGAGAGCCAAGAGGAACTGGCTGAAGGGTTAAGACACACTGATCGGGCCCAATCTCTTGATGCTAAGCTCGAAACTCTTTATCAATCGAAGGCTTTATGTGATCGACACCTGGAATTACAAAGAATTAAGTATCTTCAGATCAAGGCTAATCTCCCTTTTTGAATCCTGTTTCTTTCATCCATGTAATCACTCGTTGTAATGATTTCAAAGCCATTTTGGCTATTTTAATGAAAATTTAAGTTTCCATTTTGGCATTTCTCTATTAAACGGTGACTATATATTACTTATTTTTACCTCTTGAAGCATAGGTCTATACGCTTTCAAGTATTTACCATTCACCCTCAAAATTCTTTGCTCTTCACTTAACTCTTCAATCTCATAGGCTCCACCAGAGAAAGCTTCGATAATCCTGAAAGGTCCTTCCCACTTAGGGGACCATTTTCTGAAATTTCTATCTTTTTGATCCATCAGAAGAATTACTTTCCATACTAGATCCTCAGGCAGAAATGTATTAGGTTTCACTCTGGGATTATAGGATTTCTCAACCCGTTTCTTCTGCAGTCTCAAAAGATCCAGAGCTTTCAACCTTTCTTTGTCTAAGTCAACTAGTTTGTCTAACATCATATTCCAATAGACCTCAGAAGGGATATCATGATGTATCTGAATCCTTGCCGCCTGTAGGTGGATTTCCACTGGCAGCACTGCATCATGACCATAGGTTTGGCGAAATGGTGTTGTTCCCGTGGCCTCTTTCGAACAAGTTCGACATGCCTATAGAACTTGATCTAGCGTCTTGTGCCAGTTTCTAGGTTTCTTTCCCGCGTGTTTCTTTATTAAGCTGATCACTACTTTATTTGTTGCTTCGACCTGGCCATTAGCTTGCGCATAGTAAGGTGTAGATGTTAACAATTTAAACCCCATTTCCGTAGCAAAGTCTTGCATCTTTCGACAAGTAAAGACTGACCCTTGGTCTGTAGTTATTGTTTTGGGAATTCCAAATCTGTATATGATGTACTTTTGGATGAATTCAATGACATTCTCTTGATCTACATTGACTAAAGGGATTGCTTCAATCCATTTAGTGAAATAATCAACGCCCACCAATATATATTTCTGGCTTTTAGAAGATGTTGGTCGAATTTCTCCAATAAGATCTAAAGCCCATCCTCTAAAAGGCCAGGGTTTCACAATCGAGTGAAGTTTACTTGTCGGAACATGCTGAATACTTGTCTATATCTGACACTCTTGGCATCCTTTTGCAAACTCAACACAATCTTTTAACATAGTGGGCCAATATAATCCTTGTCGAAACAATAACCATTTCATCTTTTGGCCTACCTGGTGTGCTCCAGACGCCCCTGTGTGTATGGTGGAAAGAGCTATGTATGCTTCTGTTTCACTTAGGCATTTTATAAGCACACCTTCAGGTGTTTTCTTGAATAATTCATTTCCCATCAGCACATAACTCAGTGCCCTATATTTTATTTTTTGTTCTGTCGAAGCTGTTGGATTTTGTAAATAATCCACAACAGCTTTCTCCAATCTTGTTCTGTTAGATTGTCTATGAACGAAATTTCAAAATTTTCGTGATCAGTGCATCCCAATGTTGTGGTCCTTAAATCCAATGGAGACAACTTAGTGGATGTTACTCTCCCTCTAACTTCGATTGCTTGCTGTAGTTTGTCTTTCGAAATTTTATACCCGAAAGCAATCTGTGCCAAATCGTTAGCTACTTGATTTTCTAATCTGGGTATATGTCGAATGCTAACTACCTCGAAGTTCTTCAACAACCGTCTGGCTATTACGAAATACATGATAATATTTTCTTTTATGCATTTGTATTCTTTCGTAATTTGTTTTAGGACTAACTCTGAGTCTCCCATTATTTTGACCTGAGTTGCCCCCATTTCCAACGGGATTTCAAGGCCTACGATTAACGCTTCGTATTCAGCCTCATTATTAGAACAAACCCAATCTATCTTGTACTTAAATGTTGTTGGAATTTTGCTTGGAGAGATAATGAGGACTCCGACTCCAGTTCCATCTTTATAACTAGAACCGTCAAAGTACAATTTCCAAGGTTCGATCTCCAAATAATTCAGTGATCCCTCTTGTATAGAATGGTCAACTATAAAGTTTGCTACCACTTGACCTTTCATAGCCTTGAGAGGCATAAAGGTTAATGAGTACTTAGTTAATGCAAGTGCCCATTTGCTAATTCTACTGTGCAAAATGGGTTTCAACAACATATATTTGAAGACATCAAAATGAGACGAAACATAAACATCATCTGGCTTTATATATTGCTTAAGTTTTGTACATGAAAAATAAAGACATAAACATAGTTTTTCAACCTCGTTATATCTAGTTTCTGCATTATTTAAAACTCTACTGAGGTAGTAGATGGTCCTTTCGACACCATGCTCATCCTCTTGACCCAGCATGCTCCCTAAAGTTTTCTCAGACGCAGCTATGTACAATCTCATACTTCTACTTCGACAAGGAGGTACCAAAATAGGTGGCTTGGTGAAGTATTCTTTGATGTTGTCGAAGGCATCTTGATGTTCTTGCCCCCACTCAAATCCTCCTTTGCTGAGTCAAATTAGTGGCGAAAAGGCTTGCATTTTCCCACTGAGGTTGGATATAAATCTCCTTAAGAAATTTATCTTCCCAAGTAAGGATTGCAATTCCTTTTTGTTAGTTGGTTCTTTGGCTTGCAAGATAGATTTGGTCTTGTTTTGGTTTATCCCAATGCCTTTTTTATGGACCATAAAGTCTAATAAATTTCCCTCTTTGACACCAAAAGCACACTTTAGAGGGTTCATCTTCAGGCCGTAGCGTCTCATCCTCTCGAAGGATTGTTGAAGATGATCCATGTGAGTCTTCCCTGAAACAGATTTGACAACAATATCATCAATATAAATCTGCATGAAAGTGTCAATAAAATCATGGAAGATCGAATTCATGGCTCTCTAATACGTTGCCCCTGCATTTTTCAGGCCAAAGGGCATCACTACCCATTTATAAGTGCCTAAGGCCCCAGGGCAACGGAATTCCGTTTTTGACACATCCTCTTCAGCAATAAAGATTTGATTATATCCAGAGTAGCCATCAAGCATACTCATGTACTCGAAACCAGCAACATAATCCATAAGCATTTCCGCCACCCGTATTGGATATTCATCTTTGGGTGTTGCAGCATTCAGATCTCTGAAGTCAATGCACACCCTTAAGGTACCATTTTTCTTTATAACAGGCATGATATTTGCAATCCATTCGACGTACCTGGTTGTTTGGATGAACTTGCATCTCAATAGTCTTCCGACTTTCGTTTTGATTTTTGATAAAATCTCTGGTGCAAACCGCCTTGGAGTCTGCTTGACGGGCTTCTTCCCAGGCTTTATTGGCAATTGCAGTTCTACCAAACTTCTATCGAGACCAGGCATCTCGTTATAATCCCACATAAAGCAATCCTTGAACTCTCTTAGCAATTGGATCATTTCGACCCTGAGTCCTGGATCTATCTTTGCGCTTATGCACGTTGGCTTTTTTACAGGACCGTCGCTTAGGTTTACCTCTTCCAGAGGGTCCTGCGCTAGCATTCTAACATTGTTCGCCAACGGGTCCTTTTCGAAACCTAGAGGTTTATCGTCATAGATGGCGTCTAACCTCTGATCTCGAAAGTCTTTCGTTTCTAAGTCGGGAGGCTCTGGGTCGAAATCTTTCCCAAGGCCTTTTTTAGAAGGGACCTGTTCATTGGCTTCGAGGGACATATATTTAACTTCAACCTCCAAGGGCGCTATCATTCTACTTTCGGCCACATACGCCGAAATCTTTTGCAGAGTTTGTGACTCATTCATCGTCACCAAACTCACTTCCCCAGCCTGTTGGTCGTATATCATCAACTCCTCCAAAGTCGATGTTGGACAAGTCTTCGCTATCCTACTGAAAGCCGTAGTCGGAGTGTAGGTATAGAGAGAAGAAGGCGTTAGGTGTCAGAGTTAGATCAAACTCAGGTGGATTACATGGCCCTATATGAGCCAAATTTTTGTCGAAATTATTATTTCCGACACTGTTGATTTCACCTAAGTAATAACTCTGATCTGCCTCAATGTTTTCCACGATACCATCGGGGCGCCATATCGTGACCCTTTGGTGCATCGAGGATGGCACTGCACTGATGCCATGTATCCACTCTCGACCTAAGAGCAGATTGTAGTTTGGTTTTGCTGAGATCACCATGAACATGATGGGTCAGAGGATTGATCCCACTTTGAGGTCTAGTTATATGACACCCATTGTGGTGCCAATGCCTCCTTCATAATTGGACAAGACCATGTTATGGGGCTTGATGTCAGCATCTCCCTTTCCTAGCTTTTCCAGCATGAATTGTGGGATGATATTGATGGTCGCCCCACAATCAACCCAAATTTTATTTATAGTTATTTTCCCTATTTTTTCTCTGATGAACAGGGGTTTTAAATGATTCTTCATTGCCTCTATTGGTGGCTCGAAGAATGCATTATGTTCTTCTACGCAGCCAGTGTTCATTACATAGTAACATATTGGCTTGTGTCTAGCCATTTCTTGTTCAACCATTAAGTCAGTCTCCTCAACTTTGACCCGACGGTTGTATTCTTTAGGTAACACTGATATGACATTCACCATGATGTCTAAACTGTCATCGGAATTGGAGTTGTCTTCATCATTCGACCCATATTCCTCCGTCCATGGCATAGGATTCCTCTCTAGAGGCTTCCTTTGTTTCCTTTGCACATTGGTGCTAACCTCTGGATGAGGTCCAACTGCCTCTTTTTCGGCTTTTCGCCGTCTTTGGAATCTTCTCCATTGTGAACGGGACATAGGATTTTTTCCTTTGTAATTGCTCGATATATGGGCCATCTTATTTAACGTAGAAGCATGGTACTCCTTTCTGTAGTCTAAACAGGAACCTCTTGGCACATCGAACGCCTACCATCTCTCTTTGTTTGGCCTCTTTCTTCCCATGGTGTTAAGCCAAGTATCTGTATGTACACTAGTTGGAGGCCGAAAAGTTGGTGGCCTCCTTACCTGACTCACGGGTCCTTGTTGATGTCCCCTTCTGGGGTCGAATCTGATTTCTGAACCCATTTTTTGTTGGGCATTGTTGCCCTGTTTCGCTTTCACAATTCTCATACCTTGTATGTGTTCTGCGGCTTTCTTGTCAAAAATAGAGTTGCATCTAGGGCACAGAATTACTTCCGATTTTTTCTTCTGGCATCTATGTAGAAAATCTGCCAGATCTTCATTCTCCTTTGGAAATGCTGTTTTATTTAATTCCTCCTGACGAATAGCTTCCTCTGAGGCCTTAGCACCAGAGACTTCAACCATGTTGACCTACATGTTGCTTTTGGCAACGAGTTTCATTTTCTGCATTTTGGCCTCTAGATTCTTTGTCGAACCTTTTACAGCAGCCCATTAAGAACATGTGGTGGTTCTTTTGTTGGAGCTCTCGGTAACTCCTTTGCTTTTGTGTGGGTCTTCAATAACCCTTTTATTCAGTTTCAGGCCTTCAGTGGCCTTCTTGTTTGAGCCTTGGGTAACTTCCTTTTTCAGATTAGGCCTTCAGTGGCCTTTCTCACTCCTTCGATAGTTTTCCTGGAGATGTTCCCAGTAAAACTTCCAAAGATAGGTTTAGTAATGAAATCTTCAGAAACTTCCACCATGTGGATACCGACTGGTTCAGCATAATGTGCCTCCATCTGCAGTGGGTTTGCGTCGATTTTCATTGCTGGCTTATCAGCAATTTCATCTTTCCTTCCTTTAGCGCTTATTGAACAAGATCCCTGAAAAGGAAACATTGTGAGGTTTTATGGCCCAAAAAATTATGATATTTACAAAAATCTCTTTTCTTTCTCTGTTCTAAAGGAGGCAATTTTTCCCCTGGGGGCACTATCATCTGGCCATCTTTAACTAATAAATCAAATATTTCGTCACATTTGGATATATCGAAAATATAAGTTTTCTTAGGAAATTTGTCGTTGTTTTTCTCAGACTCTACAGGATTTTTCTCATTTGATGGCACTAACAATTTACAAGAATATGGTGGTCCTTGTTTTAATTCTGCTAAATCTACTTCTCCTTCTTCGACATCTATAGGATCACTAGATATCTCTGGATCTTTATCATCCATTTCTACGTAGGCTACCCTTTCTCGTCGATGAGTTTTGGCAGGTTTAGCTTTCTCAGCTTTAAGGCGTTCTACTTGTCGAACTCTATTGGCCAATTGGATGTCTCTTAGGTATTGTGTATCTAACTTTTTCCTAATTGAATAATCCAGGCCCCCCGCTGCTATTTCGATCAATTCATGCTCAGGCACTTGGGTAAAGCATCTGGCTTTAAGTAATTAAAACCTATTTAAATATTCATCGATTGGCTCAGTAAATCTTCTCTTCACACTAGCCAATTCTTTTAGACTTATTTTGGTTTGTCCCATGTAGAATTGTTCGTGGAACAATCTTTCCAATTGGTTCCAGTTGTGGATAGAATTGGCTGGGAGGGTGGTGAACCAAGTGAAAGCATTCTTTGTTAAGGAACTTGGGAAATATTTGATTCTAAGGTTCTCGTTGTTTGCTATTTCCCCGGCCTCTATCAAATATCTAGCTACATGTTCGATAATGGACTCTGTCGTATCCCCTGAAAATTTAGTAAACTTTGGAACTTTCCCCTAGGTGGTAAGTCTGTTTGCAGAATATATTCTGACAATGGAGATGTGAAGTTTGGTCTGTGAAAACCAATGTTCATCCCGTTTTGAATCATAATCCTTTCGACCATGGCAGTTAAATTATTGTTTGTTCCATAATTTTGGTGTCGAACTTGCTGTATCAATTCATCGGCGTTTTAGTTTCTATTTGCCATAATGACTCCTTGATCGATTTCTCTAGGGTTTCATGGTATTTAGACCCTTGGTTGTTCTATTTCTGCTCTAGGAATCTGAGGATTTGGATTAATGGTCAAATCCTCTTCCATGATTGCCCCTTGATTTGCTCTTATTGGTGTCCTCTGGGGTTGTCGAATAGTTTGGGGTACCCCAAAGAATTCAGCCATGTGCGTCATTTACACTGTCATTTGTTGGTTCGACTGCGTAGCATTTTGAATGAGGGGATTTAGCATTGTACTTAGAGTTTGTTCTAACATTTGTACCATATCATGATTACTTTCGTCCATCTGTTGCCTCAAAATTGCTGTCGAAATATTTGTGAGGCTTGGTATTGTATTAGATGGCCCTCCTAAGAATTGGTTTCTACTGGCTCCAAACCCCTGTAATGGCGATGATGCATTCACCAAAGGTTCTGAAAAAGTGGAAGCAGCGTTCATAAGGCTATCCATTTCAGTAGTTGGCATGCCATATGGCTGCTCTCGACCCATCTAGGTTGTCGAAAATCCTGGGGGCACGAATGGTCGAGATCCTAGATTTTCCCTTGGTGGAGGCGTTCCTAATGGACCTCTTGGACCTACATACGAAAGTAAGGGTCTGGTTTGACTTGTGGTCAGCGTCGGTATTGATCCAACGGAAGTTGGGATATTCCCTTCGACGACGGTAGTAACCACTGTTCCAGTAATTGGTGGGGGTATTTCTCCATGATTTGGCTCGTTAGCCATACTACTCTCGCTACTTTTCTTCCTAACAGTATACTCGTTGGTTACTCTACCACTTATTAATAACATGCAACGTTATAACCGTACAAAAGAAACGTAATAACATAAACATGATAATTAATAAAAATTAGCAACGTCCCACCAGGAGTGCCAATTTGTTTACCGTGGTTTTTGGTAAACAACCGCTGATCCTCCAAAAGGAAAGTTCTTTTGGTTACTCGTGGGATCGATCAGATTGATCCCAGAACATATGCTAATTTTTTATGTAAGAAAAGCAATCAGGAAGAACGCACGTTCGACCAGAGAAAAGATACTTGAGATTTTGAAAAAAAAGAAAGTAGACAGAAATGTAGAAATGCAGGTAAAGAGACAAGAAAGGTAACTTTGCAAAATAAGAATAAAGCAATGTAAAAGACTTTCATTAATGAAAATAGGTGTTTCCAACATACATTTCTCAGTTTTATCCTTTCTCACACAGCGGTTACTTGGATAATATTTGAGTGATTAGCACAATCGGTAAAACACACTTAAAAACTTACACAGATTTCCTAATTTATACTAAAAACTAAGTAACCGTCGAGGGATGGTTCCGCGCTAAGATGAAGACAAGTTTCCTCTACATGTCCCTCGACCTCTAGCTTCCAGCCACGTTGCTTCTCTTTAGCCGCTAGAAAAAATTGTCTTTCCCTCCAATAATTCAAATTCAAATGTCCCTCGTATTTTGTGCCGAAGCAAGGGTATTTTCTCTTAGTCGAAGGTCATAAGTCCTCTTCAGTCGAAATCTTGAAAGTGGGTCCTGGTCGAAGTCTCAAATATAACTTAGATCTTTTTCTAAGTTATTTCATACGTCGAAACATTCTTCAGCTTGGCTTGATTTATTCTAGTTTTTTGGTCTAAAAGACCAAATATAGTAAGTGTCGAATTTGGGAGCCAACAGGTGGCTATACATCCGTTTATATAATAAAAACAACAAATACATGATAGTAAACAAGTCTATGGCCTTAACTTCATCTTCAACCTCACGCCCAGCCAGAGCCTCTGTAACTCATTCAAATCTCAACAAAAATGAAAACTGTAAACAGGAAACTTGTAGCAAATTTCCTCACGATTTTAGAAATGCAAAGCAATAGAATTATAGATCAAAGATAAGCATGAATTTTAATGGCCCTAATCTAAATCCTAAAAATCTCAGAAACTTCAGTCTTAAAATTCTCTAAGCTCAAGCAAAATTAATGAAAAATATTGACATGGTTAGCTTTAGGGCAATGATATATACATTTTTCATTCACAAATAAATCATTAATGATGCATGTATGAAGAGTTCCAAAGTCAGAAAACTTACCTTGCAGGAGGGTATCGGGTTTGGAGTTTGATCATCTTTCAGTGAGTTCCAATGATTAGGTTAGCTTCCTCAAGTTCCCAGGAAGCTAATGGGATGCTTAGCTTGAGCTGAAAGTGCCTGAGGAGTTCTGGAGAAGTCCAAGTGCAAAGCTCTGTTTTTGAAAATGGAGGATGGTGTTAATGGTGTTACAATCTTGTAACAGGGTGTGGGATGAGTTCTAAATTGTTTAGAAACTTTAGGAACCAAAAGGCTTGAAAATGCACGAGGGAGATGTGAGTTTCAAACTTTTGGTCAGGTTAGGCAACAATGGAGGTATGTGATGCAGTTCTGAGCTCTTGGTGTTTTTAGGGGTCAAGTATGCGTGTGATTTGTGGAAAATGGCTTGTGCATGTATAAGCAAAAAGGTCTTTAGTGGTTTTGAAAGTCAGCAATACAAGTTTCAAGCTAATTGCTAGGTTACTTGATTTTGAAGAAAAGTGGGAAAACAAGTTTCAAGGGGAAGTACAAGCATGGGTTGGGTGATTGTAAGTGTCTAAACCATTTCTCTTGTGTTAGGAGATATGTATGATCAGAAAAGAACAAGTGCAAGGCTCAAGAACAATTTTTGTGCAAAAAGTCACTTTATCAAAATGGCATTGTGCCCTTTCTTCCCAAAATGGATATAAAGCATGGCCTTGCATTGAATGCTTGAAATGATACCTCTAACAGTTGCGCAAGAAATTAATTATGGAGTGCCTAACAAGTTTGAGTCTTGAAAAGTAGAGGTTATGCAGCATAACTTTGAATTTTGAACTTGGTTCATTACAAAATGACTTGTAATTCAAGTGATAAAACCCTAACTTCATCTCTTCGATTCTCCCTTCTCAAAAATGATCTCAAGGAGTTCTTGGACATTTTGGAAAGCTTGAAATGTTCTCTAAAACCCATATTTGAATAACTTTTGAAGATTCCCCTTGGAACTATATGAAAATGTGCCATGAAGTTGGGTCAAAATCCTAACTAAATTAGGGCAAAATTTTCACTAAGTGTTTTGTTTCATGACCATGTGTTCTTAAAATTATAACTGGAGATCCAAGCACTTTTGGAAGGAGTTGTGTAAAGAAATGTTGTAGATTTCATGGAGATCTACAACTTTCATGTTGGAAGTTTCTTCTGAATCAGCTTGCATCATGTTGAAAATTTTGCTCAAAGTTTTGAAAAAATAAGAAATTTCTAACACTTCGAAAAATTTCTAAGTTTTAGAAATTTTAACTTTTCAAAATGAAATCTTGAATTTTGGATTTATTGATGAATAAGTTTCATATTTTGACATGTTTTGATGAATTATGATCTTTGACATTTGATTTTGACCAAAAAGTCAAAGTTTGACTTTTCAGTATACAGTTGACTTTTGATCAGTTGACTGAAAATTCATCTGTCAATCCATTGGACTTGAGCAGTGTTTTGAGCCATGTCATTAGGTCAAAATGATGCAATTGGAATATTGAGATCATGCCTTAAACCAATTGATCATTTTCTAGGTCAAAAATTAGAAATTGCCCTTTCCCAGTCAAAACCCTTATTTTGACCATTTTGCCCTTTTAAAGATTTGATCAAATTTCTTGAGGAATTGTGGTCCAAACTTGATAAAATGATACATATGAGTTTAAAATGTTGATGTGGGTCAAAAATTGTGAGGTTTGACTGTAAATTGTCCACCGTTGACTTTTTTCCCCAATATAGCTGATTTTTAGGTCAACTGCTCAATTGATTGAGCAAAAGTGTGATCCAAAGCTTGAAACTTGACATGAGTGATCTTGAGGGTCCATAATGATCCATGAAAGTCATATGGGGCATTGGAAGTTCAAATATCCTTGTGCAATCTCAAACCCTAATTTTGGTCATCAGTGCTTAAGGAGGTGTTTTGAGCTGATCAACCCTAATGCGGTCTTGAGCCAAAGGAGATCTTGTGAGCAAATTCTTGATAAATGAGAGGGAAAATTTTGGGGTACAACAGCTTCCCATGTTCAATCTTCTTAAGCCTTAAGAGTTAGATTGGCGAGTTTTGCCATTCGTGACTCGAAGGCGGAAGATGATTGGACATTAGAGTTCCCAAAAATTTGCACTCGGTGATGCGATGGTTGATGGTATAGGGAATGGGATTAAAGATTCCATTTGGAGGGATGATGGAAAGTTGTTGTAGATGGGATTTTAGATGCCATCCGGAAATGATTGTTGGACCGTATTTGTAAGCTGAAACTGAATGAGTATCAGATTGGTGTCCGTGTCTGGAGCGTATCTGAACTGTATCTGAAAATTGAATCTGAATGAGTATCAGAATAGCATCTGTGCCTGGAGAGTATCTGAACTGTATCTGAGAGTTGAATCTGAATGAGTATCAGAATGGAATCCGTGTTTGGAGCGTATCTGAACTGTATTTGAGAGTTGAATTTGAATGAGTATTAGGATGGCATCCGTGTCTGGAGCGTATTTGAACTGTATCTGAAAATTGAAATCTGAATGAGTATCAGGATGGCATCCGTGTCTGGAGCGTATTTGAACTGTATCTGAGAGCTGAATCTGAATGAGTATCAGAATGGCATCTGTGTCTGGAGCGTATCTGAATTGTATCTGAGAGCTGGATCTGAATGAATATCATAAAGGCATCCGTATCTGGAGCATATCTGAGAGTTAAATCTGAATGAGTATCAGGATGGTGTCCGTGCCTGAAGCGTATCTGAATTGTATCTAAACGCCTTTTGAACATTGTTAATGGTAGCTATTGATTAACCTTATCCCGAAAAGGGTAAAATGTTAGCTAATATACAATGTCATGTTGTATGAGATGCATGGTGTAATGAGATCGTGATACATGCATTTGTGTTATCGATGTTTATGATATATGGATGCGATGTATGCGTATATGATCTAATATGCTGCACTGTTGTTGGATTGGGGAAAATAAATTCCTGACTGCTGCTGAGGATATGGAGAGTAAGTCTTCATGTTGTGAAGTTGAAGTGTTGATGAATTTCGGCTTAGAGAAATAAACTTTGTTGTAAGGGAAACGTCGTGTACTGCTTGTAAAATCCTGTTAGGGAATCCTGAGAAATTTGGTGACTTCTACCGGGGAGTGATGACTGAAGTTTTGCTCCACTGGGGATTAAACTGCATACTATGGGGGATTTTATGGAAATAGCTTAGAGAGATTTCTCTATTTCTTAAAGCCCTTAGTGATTGTCTTTCTATTTTGTTCATTTGTAAATGGTAGTTACGTTCAAATTCATATGTTTAAAAATAAATCATTGGACGTTTTTGTAAACAAAACACAAGAGTAAAGAAAAATAGATAGTTTTGCACATTCAAAGGGATATCTTTGTATTGACTTTGAGTAAGTATTTTTGTACAATGAGACAAACATTCTAGTAAGAGAATGTCGTCGTAAAAATGAAAACTTGATACAAAGAAAAGATAGCTATGTGAAATAATCCCATGGGGTTCCCACTCTACTATAGCCTCTGCGTCTCTGAGCATCTTATCTATTTGTTGCCTTGTCTGAAGCTGATTGGATTGATTCAAACTACTGAGTTTGTCAGTTGAAGCCAAAGGTCTTCCGCAAGGTGATCCAACAAGACATAGTCATACGCTTTAATTCCCTAACTTTTGCCTGGACCGCCCTTTCGGGTTTTCAGTCTATCGGGATACCCTTTTTTTCCCAAGCCTCCCTTTCGAGTTTTCAGCTTGCCGGGTGTACAGGTTTTTTTGTTTTATCCCTAATTTTTGCTCGAACCTTTTTGGTTCGCCGGGATGCCCTTATTTTGCCTAGGTGTGTCAACCTAGCGGGTCTCTTATGCATAGTATCTTTTGACTATGTCTGTGTTCACAGGGTGCGACAGGTCGTTGCCATCCATGGTGGTCAAAATCATTGCTCCACCAGAGAATATATTTTTGATTACAAATGGTACTTCATATGTAGGAGTCCATTTTCCCCTGGGATCACTTTGCGGCAGTATGATACGTTTGATCACCAAATCCCCGACTTGATACACTTGGCGTCTGACCTTTTTGTTAAAAGCCTTGATCATTCGTTTTTGATACATTTGACCATGACAGGCAGCAGTAAGCCTTTTATCATCAATCAAGTTTAGTTGATCAAGTCGAGTCTGGATCCAATCGTCTTCATTTAGACCTGCATCCTTCATGATTCTCAGAGAGGGGATCTAGACCTCAATAGGCAAGACAACCTCCATGACGTATACCAGAGAGTAGGGTGTTGCCCCGGTTGATGTGCGTGATATGGTACGATACCCGTGGAGAGAAAATGGTAGCATCTCATGCCAGTCTTTGTATGTGATTGTCATTTTCTGTATGATCTTTTTAATGTTCTTATTTGCGGCTTCGATAACACCATTCATCTTTGGCCAGTAAGGGGAAGAATTATGATGTTGGATCTTGAATTGCTCGCATAGGGCGGTGATCATAGTATTGTTTAGATTCATACCATTGTCTGTGATGATCCTCTCCGGAATACCATATCGACAGATGAGATTTTGTTTAATGAACCGAGCTACAACATTCTTGGTAACGCAAGCGAAAAAGGTCGCCTCAACCCACTTTGTAAAATAGTCAATGGCCACCAAGATCAAGCGGTGTTCATTAGAGGCTATTGGCTTGATTTCCCCAATCATATCGATGCCCCACATAGCAAAGGGCCAAGGAGTCATCAATACATTCAGAGGAACCAGAGGTACGTACACCTTGTTAGCATAGATCTGACACTTGTGGTAGGTTCAAGAGTGTTGATAGCAATCTGCTTCCATGGTAGACCAATAATAGCATGCACATATGATTTTCTTTGCCATCGTATGCCCACTGGAATGGGTGCCAAAAGTGCCCTCATGTAGATCAACCATGATCTTTTCTGCTTCAACCTTGTTTATGCACCGAAGTAACACAGTCGTGGTTGTGTTTGTAGAGAATGCCATTACTAAGGAAGAATTTAGCAGAGAATCTCCTTAAGAACTTCTTATCATTGGCTGAAGCTCCTTCTGGATATTCTTGAGCCTCGAGATACCTCTTGACTTCGTGAAACCAAGGTCAGTCCACTACTTCTTCAGTATTAATCTCGTGACAGTGAGCTGGTTCATCCATTCGTTCGATGGTGATCTAAGGAGCCTCGTTATCCCATTTAAGTTTAAAAATGGATGACATTGTGGCTAGTGCGTCTACTAGTTGATTTTCTTCTCGCGGGAAATGCTCGAAGGTAATCTTTTCAAAATGTGGGATCAATGTCAACACATGTTCTTCGTAGGGGATAAGGTTAGGGTGTTTGGTGTCCCATTCCCCTTTGATCTGGCTGATGACCAAAGTAGAATCTCTGAATACATTTAAGGATTTGATCCCAAAATCTATGGCAGCTTTAAGACCAAAAATACACGCTTCGTATTCCGCCATGTTATTTGTATAACTGAAGTAGAGTCTTGCAGTAAAGGGAGTATGACACCCTTCAGGAGATATCAGTACAACACCAATACCATTGCCGAGTGTGTTTGATGCCCCATCGAAAACCAGGGTCCATCGGGATCTTTGTTCAAGTCTGTCATGTGGTCTGAATTCGTCATAGTTGTTTACCATCATAATGTATTCATCTGGGAATTTGAACTTCATGGGCTGGTAGTCATCCGCAGCTTGATGAGCAAGGTGATCGGCTAGTACACTGCCCTTTATTGCTTTCTGGGTAGTATACTGTATGTCATATTCTGTCAGGATCATCTGCCATCTTGCTATTCTCCCAGAGAGGGCAGGTTTTTCGAAGATGTATTTTATTGGATCCATTTTAGATATCAGTAAGGTAGTGTGGGTCAGCATATACTGTCTTAGCCGGCGAGCAGCCCATGCCAGAGTGCAACAAGTTTTCTCGAGCAGTGAATATCTTGTTTCACAGTCGGTAAACTTTTTGCTTAGGTAATAAATAGCATACTCTTTTCGGCCAGACTCGTCATGCTGCCCCAGCACACACCCCATTGAATTTTCTAAAACAGTTAGATACATGATCAATGGTCTTCCCTCGACTGGTGGCATCAAAACAGGAGGCTCTTGCAAGTACTCTTTGATTTTGTCGAAGGAAGTTTGGCACTCATAATTCCATTTGACTACTTGATCTTTCTTTAGTAAATTGAAGATTGGTTCACAAGTAGCTGTCTGGTGAGAAATGAATCTGGCAATGTAGTTTAAATGTCCCAAGAATCCTCTGACTTCCTTCTCAGTACAAGGAGCAGGCATTTCTTGTATCGCTTTCACCTTGGCGGGATCCACTTTGATTCCTTTATTGCTAACAACAAAGCCTAGGAGTTTACCAGACCTCACTCCAAATGTGCATTTGTTCGGGTTCAACCTCAGCTTGTACTTCTTTAGTCTCTCAAACAGTTTCTGTAAATAATCAAGATGCTCTTCTTCTGTTTGAGGTCTGGCTATCATGTCGTCCATATAGACCTTTATTTCGTGATGTATCATGTCGTGAAATAGGGCTACCATGGCACGCTGATAGGTTGCCCCAGCATTCTTCAGCCCGAATGGTATAACCTTGTAGCAGAATGTGCCCCACTGTGTGACAAAGGTTGTTTTCTCCATGTCCTCATGAGCCATTTTGATTTGGTTGTAGCCTGAGAAACCATCCATGAAGAAAAACACTTTGTGTTGTGCCGTATTGTCAACTAGAATATCAATGTGAGGAAGTGGGAAATCTTCCTTAGGGCTTGCCCTATTCAAATCTCTGTAGTCCATGCACATTCGTACTTTTCTGTCCTTTTTAGGCACGGGAACAACATTGGCAACCCATTGTGGATAGGAAGTGACGGCCAAGAATCCGACGTTGAATTGTTTTATGACTTCTGCTTTGATCTTCTCTGACATGTCTGGTCACATGCGACGAACCTTTTGTTTTACCGGTGGGCAGTCTTCTTTCGTTGGTAGACGATGTACTATGATATCTGCATCAAGTCCTGGCATGTCTTCATACGACCAGGCAAAGATCTCAACATAATCATGTAGCAACTGAATCAGACGCTCTTTGACACTGGGTTCCGGATTGGCTCCCACCTTAACTTCTCTTTTGTCTTCTTTGGTACCTAGGTTAATCGTGTCCACTGGTTCTTCGCGGGGCTGAATGGTCATTTCTTCTTGTTGTATTAACCTAGCAAGTTCCCCTGGTACTTCACAATCTTCTTCACCTTCGTCTTCAGCTTGGTAGATTAGATTTTCAGAGTCACGAAAGGCCATAGTAGAATTGTTACCCATGGGATCCCGAATAGATGTAGACCTTCATTATGAGTGTGAGTGTGTGTAAGAGTATAGCTATCATTGAAAGAAATGAAAATGTAAAAAGAAAAACAATAAGCATAAAGTTTGTATGCAAAAACGTCCATGATTCATTGATGTCATATGAAAATGAGATAATAACCCTTACAAATGGACCATTGTGCCTCGGGTAAGACACAAGATTTTAAGAGTCTGAATTGTTTTAATATTACAGATCCGACAAAATTTAAAGACAAATTACTGTTGGATAAATGTGATCGGGACAAAATCTATAGCCTCCCAGTTGTTGAGCCCTCCACTGACAGTTGGAAAAATCCAATCCTCCAGGTTATATCCATCTTCATCATCTTCCGCAGTGCTGACTTGGTGGTTGTTGATCTTCAAGGGTGGTCCTCCGACACAAGAGCGGCGTACAACTTTCTGGGCTCCTTCTTCTATCACTGCCTTGGTATCTTTCAAAGACAACATCCTGAGCGGAGGCCTTGTAATCTTGGGGACTTGAGACACAGCCTTGGTCACTGCCACAGTTTGCAGGACTTCTTCAAAGTGCTGGAATGGAGTTTCAATAAATTCACCATCTAGTTCCACATATCTGAAGGAATTTAGATGGCTGACCATATATTCTTCTTCTCCATGAACGGTGATGATTTTACCCTGAATTAGATATTTCAGTATTTGATGCAACGTAGAAGTAACGACACCAGCATTGTGGATCCACGGTCGGCCTAATAAGCAGGAATATGAAGGGCGGATATCCATTACATAAAAAGTTGAATCAAATGTTTGGGTTCCAACTTTTATGGGGATGTCCACTTCCATATGCACCATCCTTTTTGAGCCGTCGAAGGCCCTCACTACTATGTTGCTAGGTTTCAAAGTCAATCCTTCACAGTCAAGCCTATCAAGAGCCTTTTTAGGCAACACATTCAGAGATGAACCATTGTCAACCAAGACATGAGCCAAGGTCGTGCCCCTGCATTCAACTGATACATGCAATGCCTCATTATGCTTCCTCCCTTTTGGCGTTAAATCAGCATCTGAAAAACCTAAACCATTATCTGCGGTCAAGCTGGCTACGCAGTCTTGGAACTGATCGGCAGATGTTTCTTGGGGTACATGGGCAGTTTTAAGGAACTTTACCAGGGCCTTTGCATGAGCCTCGGAACATAACAATAAAGCCAGCATGGAAATTTTTGATGGAGTTTGCCCCAGTTGCTCGACTACATCGTAGTCGCTTCTTTTTATGATCTTTAGAATTTCCTCCATCTCTTTTTAGGAGGTCTCAGGGATAGCTATTGATTATGCCTTCGTCCGGACAGGCTCAATCAGAATACCTTTACCTCGAGTCTCGGTTGACTCGGCAACAGGAATGTCAGTAGGAGTGATAACAGGGATTGTAACAGTTTCGCTAACAGAAGTATTAGCATAGATGATTGTAGGATTGGGAATAAACTTTGGAGGAGCAATAACAACAAGAATGATTATGGGTCCAGAAATAGCTTTTGGAGGAGCAATTTTTGGAGAGAAAACCCTTCCACTCTGGGTTATCTTACTAGTCCCTGTGATATTACTGATATCGGAGTCAACTTTCTCAGAACTTGAATCTTCAACAGTTAGCCAATCTTGCTTGATACAGTGGTAGTAGACATCACCTCCATAATTCCATGGGATGGTTTTGTCTGACGAATACGGGATTGGTTCAGGCATTGTAATTATCAAAGGAGCTACTTTAGGAACTGATGTAATTCTAACGGGTCTTTTGTTGGAGACCCTGGAAGAATTGGCGGAAATGGTCACGATGGAAACATCATTATAAGAAACAGTTGGCATAGAAGTCTTCTCGAACAAAATTTCCTTGTCATCTATTAGGCATTGAACGCCTTCTTTTAACAAATGACAGTTGGTTGGTGAGGACAAACAGAAATGATAGCTTTTATCACAGCCTGGGAATACACCGGCATTTAACAAGTTCTTTTTGATAGTTGGGAGTGGGGTCACAAGTTCATCAACTGAAGTAACAAACATATCTTCCTCAACGATGTTGACATCATGGTCGTGCTTGGGCATAGGTGAATTAATAACATTGGGAATTTCTGGCACATCGAATTCAATCTCTTTGGCTTCAAGAAGGTCTTGTACCTTATTCTTTAGAGCCCAACAGTTGTTAGTGTCATGGCCAGGACTCTCAGAATGGTATGCACAGCGGGCATTAGGATGATAGTGAGGAGAGGTTGTGTTAGGATTCTTTAGAGTTTCTTTCAAAGTCACTAGATTGGATCTTAACAAATGTGGCAATACTTGAGATAGTGTCATATTAATTCGGGTGAACTGTATGACTGGTATTTCCATTCTTGGATGTTGCTTCTTTGCTGAGCAGGTGCGGGTTTAGGAATCATGACAGCCCCCACCATTGGATGGCGTTCATCCCTATCTTGATTTCTCTGAGGATATACAACAACAACTTCTTTTTTCGATGAATTTTTTCCTTACAGCAGCAGAGGATGCATCTTTTTGAATCTTCCCATTCTTTATCCCGGCTTCTACCCTTTCTTCGGTCAATATCAATTCAGTAAAACCTGCCGATGAACTCCCAATTAAGTGATTAAAGAAGGGACCAAACAAGGTGCCCAAAAACATGTCTACCAACTCTCTTTCTGATAGAGGAGGTTGGACTCTTCCTGCTAAGTCCCTCCATTTTTTCCCATAGTCTTTAAAGCCTTCACTTGAAGCCATGGCCATACTCTGGAGTTGAGTACAGGTGGGAGCAAGATCAACGTTGTACTGGTATTGTTTGTAAAAGGCGACGGCCAGATCTTCCCAGTTATGAACATTGGCTCTTTCTAACTGATAAAACCAATCAAGTTGAGTTCCAGACAGGTTGTCTTGGAAGAAGTGTACCCATGAATCCTTGTCGGCAGTGTGAGGCTGTATTTTCCTCGCATAGGACCAGAGATGCATTTTGGGACATGAAACTCCGTCATATTTGGCGAACACCGGTGCTTTGAATTTTGGAGGAATGACAATCCCAGATACTAACCCCAACTCCTCAAAGTCCAGTCCATGCACTTTTTGGATTTCCATTGCACTTAATCGTTCTTCCAGATGCTAATAGTTGTCGTCGGCTGGAAGATTTTATTCTTCAGAATAATCTTCTTCTTCCTCTTCCTCTTCTGACTCTGGCTGGACAATTGCTTCCTTGCCTTTCACATCTTGATTGTCTTTCTCGCCAGATGACGTTGCAAAGTCTAAGGTCCTTCTTGCTTGACCTTGAAATCTTCTTCCCATGTTTAGAACTCCGATTATTTTCTTTGTCTTCTTTTTCTTCTCCTCAACCAGCAAGGTCTTCAACTCTTCTTGTCCTTTGGCTAGAGTTAAGAACATCTGTTGAAACTGAGCATTTTGTGCCTGGAGGTCCTTCACCGTTTGCTCGAGATCCATCTTACTGAAATAAACAGTAGAAAGATGAGGAGACTTGTTACAAGAAACCTGCTTATGTTATGATGAATGGTAAATGCATATGCAATGATTGAAGGATTTTAAAGATTCAAATTTGTTTTAGACAAAAAGGGAACACATGTTATATTAATAAATTAAAGCTTGAGTACATCAATGCCTCTTTGGGAAAAATAATACAAAAACTCTAAGATAAAATGGTTGTACGCATCCTCTTTGGTGCGATATAGGCATTCAGAGTCTGCTCCTCATGAAGTTGCTTAGTGAGTTCCAAAACCTTCTTCTCGCTAGTGTAGAATTGGGCTTCGAAAGTATCTCGCTCCCCCTTGATTTGTATCCAATCTCTTTGTAAGTCTTCAAGAGAGGTGGGCATGTCAGGATGTAGGATAGTGTATGGAACATCTCCTTCCATAACAGGCTCAATGATTACCGGGAGAATGGAGGGATAAGGCATCATAAGACTCTGAGCACGAGTTCGTACCTATTTGAGGTAAGGCTCAAGAGGGATGGAGTTCTTGTGCCCCAATGTCTTGCTATCTACCTTGTTCAACATCCTCCAGGCTCGGATAAATCTTGGCGAAGACCTTGATTGTCGTTCTCGTAGTCAAATACCAAACCTTGAATGAGAATTTCATGAGGGTCATCCCTTCGGGCGTAACCAAACTGTCTTAAGGCTAAGCAAGGGTTGTAGGTGATACCTCCCCTAATGCCAATTAAAGGGACATTAGGGAATTCTCCATAATGGTCGACAATAGTAACATTCTCTATGGATCGGGAACACCAATGAATGTCTGAATGTTTGAGTGTCATCAACCTCTGTGACCACCTTGAGCCTTACTCGTTCTTCGATACAGATTGGGGAAGATGCGAAATAAACCATCTTGCCAAGATAGGAGTACTACACATAAGGACACCTTTTTTCCTCGTAGTGCGGGTGTGAAAAGAATGTAGGATGTCCCCTAGCAAAGTAGGCACTGGGTTACGAGATATGAAGATTTTGACGGTGTTTACATCTATGAGTTGGTCAGGGTTTGGGAACAAAACCATCCCATAGACGAGGAGAGCTACAGTTTCTTCAAAGGATTGTAAATCCAAAGAGTTCCAACAGTTTTGGGCTTTCTCAAACAAGAACTTTGCTAGGAAACCCTTGACACCACTCCTTGTTTCCCAATTGGTTGTGACATCAGATGATTGCAAGTGTAGAGCTTGAGCAATATCTTCTAGCTTTGGATTTCTTTCTGTACCACTGAAACGTAGTTGATTGAGAATGGTAATCATCAAGAGTTGGGAGAATTCTTCAAAAGTTGGCACAAGTTGATAATCGGGAAATGTGAAGTAATGGTGTAAAGGATCAAAGAACTGAAAGAGCACCTTTATCATGTCTTCATCAGTGTTGGAGGTGACCAAGTTTAGCAGGCTACCATGTCTCTCGGTGAATGGAGAATTTTTTGGAATCCTTGAAGCTAGCTCCTTAAGTTGTGGAGGGATCCTTACAAGATTGACTTGAATGGTTTTCCTGCGAATAGAATCCATGTCCTACAAAACAGAACAAAGATAAATGCCAAGATCCTTGAAATGGTTAGTGAATGAGTATGATGTTATGATGATCATGATGTTATGTACAAGTATGCATATACAAACAAAGAAAACAAGTACTTAGGTTTAGGCTTGCATGGAATCTTATAGGTAAGTACCCTCTTGAAGTTTAGTTGGCTCAAACATATCCTAGTAATAGTAATCGGGTTCTAAGGAGCTCAATATCACTGGGTTTTTTCCTTGGTCATTGTTTCAGTACAAGCCTCTTTAATGGCGACCGAAATATCCCAAAAAACCAAACCTCAATGAGTGTAGTATCGAGTATCTTCCAATTTCGGACTGCACCAAATTTGGTCATCTCACTACGTCCTAATGGCCAAGTTGGTCAAGTAAAGGTTGTAAAAGTTCATTAGTTCTTCATGAAATCACTCAGCGGCCCCGTATTCTCCTTGATTAACTCAAGGGCTATCGGTACCCACAAATATGTTGCACTAACGTAGTTATTGCTTAGACCATGTCGGTATACCCCGCACAATTTCCACAACATATTACTACTTACCTATAAGGTATCCCAAATCTGGGTAGAGGATTCAAACCCAAACAAAGAACCATAATGTAAAGCATACAAGACAAACAATGAAAGCAAGTAAGTATGATCTAACCCTAAGGTAACCCCGCTTTTAGAATATTCCCCAGCAGAGTCACCATTTCTGTGATACGGTGGGAGAACTGACTTGAAGGTTTTGCGTTTGATCGCAAATGTTGCGGTTAGCAAGAGTCGCCGCCGACTTTTCTTTTATCCAAAAGGAATGGTAAAAAAGCATAGGAAAGACCTTTGAGATTATTTCTTGAGTTCGGGGGGTAGATTATGAAAAGGGAAGGTATTAGCACCCTTTTCATCCATGGTTTTCCATGGACTCTTAGTTATTTGCTAGATCACTTGCTTTTGTTTGAAATTGTGCTTTGTGTGGTTTTTGAAAGTATTTTGTAAAGAGGTTATTGTTTAGGCAAACTTTGTAATTGTTCTTGTTCGTAAGAATGTATACAAAGATGTTGATCTTTTGAAAATGTTTTCAAGTTTGTAAGATGTTTTGAAAGTGTAGGTGTTTGTTTTGAAAATTAGCAAGGATGTTTTTGTTTTGAAGTTGAGCAAGTAACTAGGAACCATATACCTACTCAAAAGTCTTTTATGTTCATTTTCTCTTTCCTTTGATATTGTCATCTTACCATTGATTTAGTAAGTAACCCTATCTTTGGATGTAAACGGGACGGGCGTGGGTCATCGTATAACCATGATTAGCAATGTTTGCAAAGTATCTTAGCATTCTATTTTAGGGACTAAGATCATTTTAAAGGCAACTTAGATAGCGTCATCGAGGGAGTATGATCTTATACTTTGCTTGTTTTTGCTAAAATACCTCACATACGTAATATGGCCATTTTGTAAGGCAACCAAGTGGATTTACCCTAGGGGGTGCTTGTGTGCAAGTGTATTATTTTTCATGCTTGATTTTGTCTTTGATTAGGGTTTTCTAATTTATTGGTGTTGTACCCCAAAATTGCCCTCCCATATTTCTCAATACATTTCAAGTGAGGTCCTCAAGTTGCTCAAGGAAGTCCAAGGGTTAACCAGACAAACTCTCTCCTAAGGCAGTCTACCTCAAATTAGGGTTTCATGTTGCATCAAGATACTTGAGTCCAACGGATCCCAAATTCTCACCATTGTCCTAATATGTTATCAAGATTATCCATGTCAAGTTTCAAGCCTTGCAGAGGAAGTTTGCTCAGTCAATTGCTCAAAGGCCTGAAAATCGACTGTGCTAGGGCAAAAGTCAACTGTGGCCCACATACAGTCAAACTTCAAGATTTTTGCTCAACATCCTCATTTTGAAGTATATTTCATCATTTGATCAAGGGTTGATCATGATTCATCAAGTATTGCTCATAATTCATCAAGAATCAAAAGTTGCTAAATTAGGGTTTTGCAGGAAAAGTCAACCCAACTTTGACCAAGCATAACTTTCTCATACTTTATGAGAAATGACCCATCCAAAGCTCATTTTGAAGAGGATTACATGCTATACAATACATATTCATCTCCCAAGTTCAAAATATTCACTCACAAGAAGTTATGAATTTGGAAATTATAGGTCATTTTGAAAAGTCAACAAAAACGCCTTTTTTGTCAAAGCTTCATACATGAGCATGGAATATCAAATTGAGATGAGACCAAAAGGGTTGCTTATAGGACATCTCAATATTTCTAAAAAGTCCAAGAACACCTTCAAATAGTCAAAATTGAGGAAGTTATGCATTGGTGAAGTTGACCTTTTTTACAAAATTGTCAAAAGTCAATTATGCCTAAATTTGCAAATTTTTGCCAAATGGGCCCAATCTTTTGCACTTGTTTTGAGTTGGCAACATGGTCCACGAGCCCTATCCTTTTCCACTTGTCATTATCTTGTTTTTATTATATATTTTGATTTTTATTGGAATTAAATCAATTTAAATCAAAACAAATCATAGAAAATCCAAAACATTGAAATCCAAAGATCTTGTACATGTTTCAGGTCCTACATCCAGCTAGCAATTGATTGAATTTGTGCAAGGCTTTTGTGAGCATAAAAATATTGGTTTTGGACTATTTTTGGAAATATATTCAAAGGAATCAAATCAAAATCAAAAGCAATGATGGAGGAAGATTGAGACCAGGTTTTCAACCCTAATTCATTCCTCAATACATAAGGAACATTGGCAGACCTAGAGCAAGGCTAGAGAGAGGCGCAAGAACCAGAACCAAACTTGAAAAAAATCACAAAAAGTGCAAACATGAATTCATAGTTCCAAGTAGTTCCAAAGCTTCTTGATCATCCCAATCGCTTCCTGTGAGTGTAAGCAAGCGAAACCAATCAAGAACAAGCACTTTGAGGCCTTGAAATCCACTGTAAGTCAGCCACGACTTTGATGAATTTTTTAAATCGAATTGCATAGATTTGGAATTGATAGCATGAAACAATCATATATTCTTGATCCTTAGAGCATTTGCAAGCTTTCTGTAACATTTAATTTTGTTTTCATGGACTGTATTAGAGTTTACCATAGTTAGGGTTTGTAGCTTCAATTTGGGATCTTTTTGTACATGTGAAATTGGGCCATGAAAGGGGCACCATCACGCTCAGAAGGTCCAAACGAGTTGATTGGTGGCCCTAGTATTTATTTATCTTTCTCATGGTTGATTTTAAGAGTATGCAGGTTTGTAGTGACGGACACACATCCATAGGTAAAAGTCTGTGACTTTTACCAACGGAGCAAGGAGGAAGAAGATGTTGTGGCAAGCCATCATTCGCGCGTTTGAAAATTCACGCGTTTGGATCTGGAGTCTTGTTGTTTTCCCATATTATACTTTATGTTGATTATATAAACAACTAACGCATGTAGCACAGTTGGTAGCCAGGTGAGTGTAAAATGCTTCAGGACCTGGGTTAGAATCCCAGGTCCCCCTATTCTTTCATAATATTTTTCTTTTAGTGATCCAACGCGCACACAAGGCCAAGGACCACCATCGTCTACCATGATCCAGCCAGCCAAGTGTCCAATCATCCAGATCTGATGGCCATCATTTTAGGGACCATGATACATCTGGTCAATGCAATGCATGGGATCTCAGAAGGTCAACATGGACCTTTGTTTCTTGGGCCCAGATTGCTAGCAATGCATCCCCATATTACTTTTGCAGGCCCAACTTTCTTTTCTCTATTCTTTTATTTTTCTCAATTAATTTACTTATTTATTTTACTAACATAAAAATTAATTTTTTCTTTTATAAAAAAATCACATAAAATCAACTTTTCACCAAATTAGGTTTAGATTTTATTTTTTATCAAAAATTAATTAATTTAATTAGGTTATCTAATTTTAGGTAGCTTTAATTATTTTATAAACAATTAAAATTAATTAGAACAATTAGGGTTTTAACTTAATTATATTTTCTCTTTTTCTTAAAATAACCAAAAACACAAAAATAGGCCATTTATGTATTTTCATTAATTAATTTAATTAGCTAATTAATTGTGTATTTAATTTTAAAACCTAATTCCTTTCTTAAAAATAATTATAAAACAACAAAAACATTTTTTCTTTCGATTAGGTTAGAAGGGGTCAAAACCCTAGTTCTCTCCCGATCTAAATTTCCTCGCGCGTGCTTTATCATTTATTTTTATCCTATTAATGTAATTGCTCACAAGTTGTAATAGCTTAATTAGAATCTTTTATTTTCATTTATCGCCTTGTTTTACGGGTTTGTTTTTGGCTATGTAAATACTCGAAGCCTTGTAATAGCATAGTTTATTTTCCGCATATTAAATTTCACAAATATTAAACTGTTAGATGTATGATATTAGGGATGCATGACAAGAAAGTATGTAAACTTTAAAACGGTTACCAAACCCTAAATGTGAAAAGATAAATAACTTGAAATTGAATCACTCGCACATGCACACTCCTAGGGTACACTCCCACTTCGGTTGCCTTCGGTAAACGGTCATTGAGTATAGGATATTTTAATGGTCGCCCTTTTGTCTCAAAGATAAAAGTTGCCTCGGAAAGGTTGCCTCGGATATTGTTGCCTCGAATAATTGATCTGAGATATTAGGGTTATTACTAAGACGTCCTAACATTGCTTTAGTGACCGTACGTCCCTTTCGAATTGACCCTCAAACTCCAACGACGGTGCTACCTACTCACTAATAGTGGGATAGCGTTGTCTAAAGGAAATGAACATAGAACGATTCTTTTTTCGAGTAGGTAGATTAGTTCTTAAGTACTTGCTCAATCCAAACAAACTTTTTCACACTTACACTCCTTTACAAACAAAGTTTTCAAAAACACTTCGTAACACTCTTGAAGACAGAAGCAAGGGTTAAATCGAAGTCAAAACAAAAACTTTTCAAAACACACAAAGAAGCAATTTTGAAAATGATGAGCAAGTACCTAAGAGCCCGTGGAAAACCATGGATTGAAAGGGTGCTAATACCTTCCCTTTCTATAATCTACCCCCTGTACTCAGAATATCTCGAAAAAGGAATTTTTCTGTGCTTTTTTCCTTTCCTTGTTGGATAAAATAAAAGTCGGTGGCGACTCTTGCTTACCGCGACATTTTGCAAACACAAACGCAAAACGCAAACCAGCATTTCCTAAAAATAGTCCCGGTTCTGGCCACCGTACCACAGAACTGGCGACTCTGCTGGGGATTTTATAAGTGGGGTATACCTTAGGATTAGTTCATCATATTGTTTTCTATTGTTTGATTTGATTGCTTTATTTTTGTGGGCTTTGTATCGGAGTTACTATAGATCCTAACTCGGATCTGGGGAACACCTTTTAGGTAAGTAGCAATAATCTGTGAGGGAATTGTACGGCGTAGACCGATACGGTTGAAGCAGTAGCTACGTTAATGTGGCACATTAGTTGGTACCGGTATCCCTTGTGGAAGAACAAGGAGAATACGGGGTTGCTATATGGGTCGTTAAGCATCAACTGACCTTAGAACCTATAATTGACCAACTTGGCCATAGGAAGTAGTGAGATAGTCAGTCTCGGTGTAGATTTGGGAACTGCTTGATACTCGATGCTACACTCATTGAGACCATACTCTCAAGATAGTTCCGACTGCAAGAAAAGATTGTGTAAGCTGAAACCATGACCGATGGAGGATGGTCAGTGATATTGAGAACCTCTAGAACCCGGTTACTATTATTAGGATAGGTTGAACCAACTGAACTGCAAGAGGGTAGTACCTAGACTCCATGCAAGCCTAAACTTAAGGGCTATTGTTGTGACTTGTTTGCCTTTACCATGTTTTGTTACCTGCTATACCTGTTGTGTGTTTTATCATGACATAGCATGCATATTTCATTAGACTAACCATTTCAAAGACCGAGGGGATTCATCTTTATTCTGTTTTGCAGAGTATGGCTTCTATGCGCAGAAATACCATTCGAGTCAACTTCGTGCAAATCCTTGCTCAGCTCAGAGAGTTAGTTTCAAAAGTTCCTGATACTTATTCATTTGTTAGAAGACATGGTCATCTCCTTAGCCTGGTCACTTCAAAGTTGGATGAGCAAATGATGAGCGTGCTGTTCCAGTTCTTTGACCCGTTGCATCATTGTTTTACCTTCCCGGATTATCAGCTAGTCCCTACTTTGGAGGAGTTTTCTGATTTACTGGGTATATTCGTTCTCAAGCAGACACCCTTCACAGGTTTGGAGGAGGTTCATAAGCCAGAGGATATTGCTTCAGCCCTACATCTAAAAAGGGTTGATGTAGTGTCTAACTGGGAGACACGGAGTGGGGTTAAAGGTTTCTTGGCTAAGTTTCTAATGGATCAAGCTCAATTGTTTTGGGATAACTTGGATTTTCAAGCATTTGAAGACATCCTGGCTCTCCTCATCCACGGCTTGGTCCTGTTCCCGAATCCAGATTCCTTCATAGACATGAATGCAGTCAAGATCTTCATGTCTCGTAATCCAGTGCCTACTCTTCTAGGTGACATTCTACATGCTCTCTATACCCGTACTGTACGGAGAAGGGGAACTCTCATGTGTTGTACGCCGCTGCTGGCGAGGTGGTTTATTTTGCACCTCCCCAAGTCTGTATTGAAGAATGAGGAAGGTGTAGGTTGGGCTTACAGAATCATGTCCATTGCTCATACGGACATCCTTTGGAGTTCTAAGGATATGGAAAGAGTAGCTGTTATTTATCGATGTGGGGAATACCCTAATGTTCCGTTGCTCAGAATTCGAGGGGGTATAACCTACAATCCTTGTTTGGCTTTACGAGAGTTTGGATGTGCTCGACGAGACAGTCCCCATGAGCTGCTACTTACAGATATTGTCTTTGACTACAAGGGGGACGTTGATGGGCATCGCCGCAGGTTTATACGAGCTTGGGGCATGGTAAACAGGTCTGACCCACACGAGCTAGGACTAAAGACTTCTCTCCCGATGCAACCCTATCTCCAGTGGGTTCGAGTCCGTGCTCAAAAGCTAGGGATGCCATATGAAGTTGTTTTGCCGGTGATTGTAGAGCATAGTAATGAAGAGGGTATTCCTTATACAATCCTCCATCCCTATATGCCTATTGATCTTGAGGCATTAAAGAGATCTTGGATCCAGTTAAAGGAAGAAAGGGATACCTATAGGGAGAAGTGTCATGAACAGGAACGGAAGATCTTGAGGCTTACAAGGCAGCTTGAGAATGAAAGGAAAATAAACGATTATGTTAGCACGAAGGGAAAACGACCATGGGATTTCTGATGTCTTTTATTGTTTCTAGTTTAGATTTGCTTTTTAGTTATTTCTTTTGTAACGCCTTGAAGGCATTATTAAACATTGTTACAAGTTTAATCTAATAAAGTGTGTTTTATTTTGCTTTACAAATTTGAATCTCCTAAAGTCTTTGAAATCATATCATACGCATTCCATTCCCATGCACCTCATTACAGGTACCCTTACAGGTTTCTTATCTTCTCCGCTGTTTATTTCAGCGCAAAATGTCTTCTGAAATACCTACTGATCAAGCCATCAAAGCTCTTCAGGCTCAGAATGCTCAGTTCCAAGAGATGTTCCTGAACCTGGCCAAAGGGCAGCAAGATTTGAAGACTCTCATCTTGAAGGACAAGAAGAAGAAGAAGAGGGTGGTTATGCTGAATATGGGTCACAGATTCGAGAACAATTTGCGATAGGAAACTGATTTGTCTCATTCATCTGGAGGAGGAGAGAATAAAGAGGAAAGAAAGGGTCCTAGCCCTGTAGTCTCTGATAATGACACTGACTTTGATGATGAACAGTACCCTCCTGCTGAGGATAGGTACAAACAACTTGAATACCGTCTGAGTGCTATGGAGATTCAGAAGGTTCCAGGTTTAGACTTCGAAGATTTGGGACTAGCATCTGGGGTGGTTATCCCTCACAAGTTTAAGGCTCCTATTTTTGCTAAGTACGATGGAGTGTCCTGTCCAAAGCTCCACCTCCGCTCGTACATTAGAAAAATTCAACCATATACTGCTGATAGAAACCTGTGGGTTCATTTCTTTCAAGATAGTCTGTCAGGGACTCGGCTTGAATGGTTCTATCAACTGGAAGGAGCTAATGTCCGCAACTGGGAGGACCTTGCTGCTGCTTTTTACAAGCAATATCAGTATAATGCCGAACTTGCTCCCATGCGTACTCAACTTTAGGGTATGTCTATGGGTGCGAGCGAAGGTTTTAAGGACTACGCTCAGAAGTGGAGAGATCTGGCTGGAAGAGTACAACCCCCTATGTCTGATAAGGAGTTGGTGGATATGTTTCTTGGGACTTTGTCGGGTCCATACTTCAATCATTTGATCGGTAGTTCATCGTCTGGGTTCACTGAATTGATTATGACTGGGGAGAGAGTAGAGGTTGGTATCAGAAGTGGCAAGATATAGAAAAGTGCTTCATCAAGTACAGAGAAGAAGCCTTTTAGGAAGGAAGCTAGTGCAGTTTATAGCTCGAGGAGCCAAAACTGACCTGAACGCTGCCAAGCAGTTAACGTGGTAGTAATATCAAGACCTACCATTGCCCCACAATGCAACAATCAGCAAAGAGTGGAGAGACCGCAAAGACAGTATACTCGGCTCAGTATGACCTTATCTCAAATTTTACCGCAGTTATTAAAGACTAACCTGGTAACTCTCAGGGAGGCTCCGAAGAATCCCAGCACTACCTCTCCGCTGTATAATTCGAACGCCCGTTGCGCCTATCACTCTGATAGCCCAGGTCATGATACGAACAATTGTTGGACCTTGAGGAATAAGGTGCAAGATTTGATTGAAGCTAAAGAAATTGAGTTTGACGCTCCAGAGAAACCCAACATCATAACTGCACCCATGCCCAAGCATGACTCGGGAGTGAATGCAATTGGTGATGATGAAGAAGATTCAGATATCGACAGCTGGATTTACCCGACTACCAACGGTGGCTTGAACAATTGGATGGCGAAGGACTTCGTGCCCGTTTCTTTTATTACACAGTAATAGACTTTTGTTTTGAGATTTGTAACAGAAAGTTTAAAACTTTACGGCCCGGTGCCTTGCCCGAGACACCGTGGCTTTGTTTGTGAGGGCTTATTACTTGTCATTTTCATATATCATCAATAAAACATTGGACGCTTTCTTGCATTACAAATTTTACGCTCCCTGTTTTTCCTTTCTATCTTGCACTTTATAAAACAGCTATTTGTCTTACACACACTCACATATCATAATACAGGTCCACATCCACTATGGATCCCACTGATAACGACTCTGCTACTGCCAGTTATGACTTCGAAAGTCCGATCAACCAAGCTGAGGATGAAGGTGAGGATGATTGTGAAGTGCCTCGGGAACTTGCTAGACTGTTACTTTAGGAAGAGAGGGCCATACAGCCGCATGAAGAGCCAGTGGAATCAGTGAATTTGGGTACCGAGGAAGACAAGAAAGAGGTCAAGATAGGTGCAAATCTGGAGCCTATTGTCAAGCAACGGTTGATACAAATGATGCGCGACTATGTTGAGATCTTCGCTTGGTCTTATGAAGATATGCCTGGGTTGGATACAGACATTGTGGTACACCGCTTGCCAACCAAAGAAGATTGTCCTCTGGTAAAGCAGAAGGTTCACCGTATGCGCCCCGAGATGTCTGAGAAAATCAAAGCTGAGGTCATGAAACAATTTGATGCCAGTTTTCTAGCAGTTACTTCTTACCCGCAGTGGGTTGCCAACGTGGTTCCGGTGCCGAAGAAAGATGGTAAGGTTCGGATGTGTGTGGACTATAGGGATCTGAACAGGGAAATCCCCAAGGATGATTTCCCTCTGCCTCATATCGATGTTCTGGTTGACAACACCGCACAGCATAAGGTATTCTCCTTTATGGATGGTTTTTCCGGTTACAATCAGATTAAGATGGCTCTCGAAGACATGGAGAAGACAACCTTCATTATGCAGTGGGGTACCTTTTGCTACAAAGTCATGCCGTTCGGATTGAAGAATGATGGGGCAATGTATCAGCGCGCCATGGTCGCTTTGTTCCACGACATGATTCACCATGAGATTGAGGTGTACGTTGACGATATGATTGCAAGGTCCCAGACTGAGGAAAAACATATTGACCATCTCCAGAAGCTATTTGACAGGTTAAAGTTGTATAAGCTGAGGTTAAACCCGAACAAGTGCACCTTTGGGGTAAGGTCTGGTAAGCTGCTGGGTTTCGTTGTTAGCGATAAAGGTATTCAAGTGGATCCTGCAAAGGTGAAGGCTATACAGGAAATGCTAGCTCCCCGAACTAAAAAAGAAGTCAGAGGCTTTTGGGGACGTCTGAACTGCATTGCCCGATTCATTTCACATCTGACCTCTACTTGTGAGCCAATCTTCAAGCTGTTGAAGAAAGATCAAGTGGTGAAATGGAATGATGAATGTCAGGCCGCTTTCAAAAGGATCAAAGAATATCTCCAAGAGCCACCTACCCTGATGCCTCCAGTTGAAGGAATGCCTTTAATCTTATACTTGACAGTACTCGACAATTCAATGGGGTGCGTGATGGGGTAGCATGACGAGTCTGGCTGAAAAGAGCGTGTTATTTATTACCTTAGCAAAAAGTTTACCGACTGCGAGACCCGATACTCGTTGCTCGAGAAAACTTGTTGCGCTTTGGCATGGGCTGCTCGCCGGCTGAGATAGTATATGCTGACTCACACTACCCTGTTGATATCAAAGATGGACCCAATCAAGTATATCTTCGAGAAGCCTGCCTTGTCTGGAAGAATAGCAAGATGGCAGATGATCTTGACTGAGTATGACATCCAATACACGACCCAAAATGCAATCAAGGGAAGTGTGTTGGCATATCATTTGGCACATCAGGCAGTGGATGATTACCAGTCTATGAATTTTGAGTTTCCGGATGAGAGCATCATGTTGGTGACTGACTGTGAGAAACCTGGACTGGATGAAGGACCTGAGGAAGGATCCTGATGGTCTATGTACTTTGATGGAGCTTCAAACGCTTTGGGTAATGGAATTGGCGACGTGATCATATCTCTTGGAGGCTGTCATACTCTGTTCACCGCCCGATTATGTTTCAACTGCACAAACAACATGGCGGAGTATGAAGCGTGTATTATGGGTCTTCGAGAAGCTATTGACCTAAGGATTAAGTTCTTAAGTGTATTCGGAGATTCCGCTCTAGTGATCAGTCAGATCAAAGGCGAGTGGGATATGAAGCACCCAAATCTTATTCCTTATAAAGAGTATGTATTGACGCTACTTCCACACTTTGAGGAGATAACCTTTGAACACTTCCCAAGAGAGGAGAATCAGTTAGCGAACGCGCTAGCTACCATGTCTTCTATGTTCAAGGTCAGGTGGGACAATGAAGCTTCCCATATTACCATTGAGAGGTTGGACGAACCCGCACATTGTTGTGACATCGAGACTGAAGAGGTAATGGATAAACCCTGGTTTCATGAGGTAAAGAGGTATCTTGAGGCTCAGGAGTACCCTGAGGGTGCATCTGTTAATGATAAAAAGTTTTTGAGGAGATTCACTGCGAAGTTCTTCATCAACAATGTCATTCTTTACAAGCGTAACCATGACTCAACCTTATTGCGATGTGTGGATAAGAACGAGGCAGAAAGGATTATGGCAGAATTACATGAAGGTACCTTTGGAACTCATTCCAGTGGACACACCATGGCAAAGAAGATCCTTCGGGCAGGGTATTATTGGTCCACCATGGAAGCCGATTGTTATCAGCATTCTCGGACCTGTCATAAGTGCCAAGTCTATGCTGATAAGGTGCATGCACCTCCAGTTCCTCTGAACGTCTTGACAGCTCCTTGGCCTTTTGCAATGTGGGGCATCGATATGATTGGCGAGATCAGACCTACTGCGTCTAACGTGCATCATTTCATTCTGGTGGCTATTGATTACTTTACAAAGTGTGTTGAAGCAGCTTCCTTTGCTACAGTAACCAAGAAGGTCGTGGCGCGGTTTATTCGGCACAACTTGATCTGTCGATACGGTGTACCAGAGAGGATCATTACGGATAATGGTACAAATCTCAATAATACGATGATCACCGATCTCTGCAAGCAGTTTAAGATACAGTATCACAACTTTTCTCCCTACCGGCCAAGATGAATGGGGCTGTTGAAGCGGCTAATAAGAACATCAAGAAGATTGTGCAGAAGATGAAGGTGACATACAAAGATTGGCATGAGATGTTACCATTTTCTCTTCATGGGTACCGAACCTCAGCGTAGACTTCAACAGGGGCAACACCCTACTCTTTGGTGTATGGCATAGAGGCAGTCTTACCCATTGAAGTTCAGATACCCTCTCTTCGGATTATGAAGGATGCAGGTTTGAGCAAGGACGATTGGATCCAGACCCGGCTTGATCAGCTGAACTTAATCAATGAAAAGAGACTTACTGCTATTTGTCATGGTCAGACGTATCAAAAGCGAATGATCAAGGCGTTTAACAAGAAAGTAAGACGACAAGAGTATCAAGTTGGGGATCTGGTGATCAAGCGCATCATACTGCCACAAGGTGATCCCAGGGGCAAATGGACCCCTACGTACGAAGGGCCATTTGTGGTTAAGAATATTTTCTCAGGAGGAGTTATGATTCTAACCACCATGGATAGTGACGACCTTTCTCACCCCGTCAATGCAGACATAGTGAAAAAATACTACGCATAATCAAAAACCTGCTAGGTTGACTGGCCTAGGCAAAAATAAGGGCTTCCCGGCGAACCAAAAGGGTTCGGGCAAAAATAAGGGATGAAAATGAAAAAACTGTACACCCGGCAAGTCGAAAACCTGAAAAGGCGGCTTGGGCAAAAAAGGGTATCCCGGTGGACTGAAAACACGGAAGGGAGGTCCAGGAAAAAATTAGGGATCAAAGCGTAACACTGTGTCTCATTGGATCACCTTGTAACAAGACTTTGGTATCGACTCTCAGGCTCGGACGGCGCCAATCAAACTGATCTACCTTCAACCAAGTAGCAAAGTGATGAGATGCTCGAGGATATAAAGGTAATAGCAGAGTTGGAACCCAGTGGGATTGTTCACATAGCTGTTTTTCTTTGTTTTTCACAAATTGTATAAATTCTATCATCCGGCGCCGTTCTCTTACTAGGACATCAGCCTCTTGCACAAAAAACGCCTATTTACAGGCCAATTTCAAAATCAATACAATTCATTTTTACAAAGAAATTTCAAATTGTTTTTCTTTTTCTGTTTTGTTTTGCAAGAGCGTCCAATGGTTCATTTTTTATATATGCATTTGACAATAATTGTTGTTCATAAATATTTACATGCGAAACAAAAGACGATCACTCGTAATATCAGAAACAGGGGAAAATAAGAAATGTCCAAACCGTACAGTTGCTCTACCCACCAGGTATAGGGATAGACCTAGTTGGAGAAAACAATTAAAGGTACATTCACTCTCCGCAGAGTAAGAGAAGTATAATATTATCAACTCTCCCCAGCTAAGGTTTGCAATCGCGAATGAGTCAGTAAGATTATCCCCAAGCAGAGTTTATCTATCACCAACACTGGAAGATTATCCCCAGCGGAGTCTGGAAGATTATCCCTAGTAGAGTCTAGAAGACCATCCCAAGTGGAGTTTATTTCTTCCACAAACAAGAAATTTTGTCCCCGACAGAATTCATCACCTCCAGCAACGGTAATTCATCCCCGGCCGAGGTTATTCCTCCAAATCAACAGATCTTCTAGCAGATTATCTCTTCCCTACAGAGTCACTCTCTCACCAATGTATTCTCCAGCAAGATTATTCTCCCAATCACTTTCGGTCGTTATCCTCAGCGAGCAAAACTCTTTTATTCTCCAGCAGCAATCCGGGAGTTATTTTCCCCAACTAGAGAATATCATATAAAAACATTGCATATCCATGCATCATGACATGTGCATACGCATCTGTTGTACCCCAAAATTTGCCCTCCCATTTTTCATTGATTTCTCATCACAAAGCCCTTGAAGATCAAGATCCAGTTAGGGTTTCATCTGCTCAAGACTTCTCCTTGCACTGTTGACCCAAATTAGGGTTTGAGTTTGCACAAAGATGTTTTGACCTAAAATTCCTAAGATGACTTTCTTACTTCATGATGGACTCCCAAGGTTATCCATATCAAGTTTCAAGTCTTGATTCCAAGTTTTGCCCAGTCAATTGGATAGTTGACCTAGAAATCAGCTGTATTGGAGGAAAAGTCAACTGTGGCCAATTGACAGTCAAACCTCATGAAAATTGACCCACATAAACATTATGAACTCATATGGACCATTTGATCAAGTTTGGATCACAATTCCACAAGAAATTTGATCAGATCACCAAAAGGGCAAAATGGTCATTTTTAGGGTTTTGACTGCACAAAGGCAATTTTTGACTGTTTGACCTAGCCAATGGCAAACCAATCTCACATATGGACTCAAGGACCCCATGGATTTATCTTGACACACTCAACAAGTTCAAAAGATCCCAAATGCACAAGATTGACAGTTGAATTTCTCAGTCAATTGATCAATTTTGACTGTATACTGAAAAGTCAAACTTTGACTTTTTGGTCAAAATCAAGGGTCAAGATTCATTTTTTATCAAAACATGCCAAATCATGAAACTTGTCCACCAAGAAATCAAAAAATGCAAATTAGGGTTAGAAATGAGAATTTTTCATAACTTAGAATTTTTCTAAGTTATGAAAAACCCTAATTTTTTCCCAACTTTGCCCCACTTTCTCACCAAGATTCATTTGGATTCAAACAAAAGTCAAAACATGAAAGTTGTAGCTTGTTGCATAATCTACAACTTTTATTCACAAAGTTTTCCCAAATGAGGTTTGTATCTCAAGTTACAATTTTTTGAATAAGGGTACTAAACCATCCTTAACTTAGTGAAATTTTAACCTATTTTGGCAAGGTTTTCTACCTAACTTCAAGGCCATTTTCCATACACTTCCACTTGGAATTTCAATTTGCATTTCAAATATGGATTGTAGTACACATTCCAAGCTTTCCAAAATGTCCAAGAACTCATCAAACAACCTCATAACTTGAGAGAATCGAATTTCACAATATGGCAAAAACTCACTTTTGAATTGGTCATGTACATGTTCATAACTTATGCCATTTGCAAGTCAGCTTGGTTTGTGCTGCATTACAGGCCTCTAAACCATCCAACACTCAATAATTTAATGCATGTTCATTGTGCTAAAGTATTGTTCTATGAGTTCAAGCATTACATGCAAGTTTAATCCATTTATGGAAAAAGTAAAATAGCCATTTTTGCAAAAGCAAGCTTTATGTCAAAGTTGCAAATCCACAAGTACAGATCAAATCTAATTGGCACAAGATTATGAGCATAACACACTGATCAAGGAAAGGTTTTGCAGCATGATTAGGGGTCCTCTACCTGTCTAGAATACAACTTGGCTTTTGTTTGCTTAAGTGTTAAGAAACTTGGCATTTCACAAGATAACTCTCATCTCAGCATTAGAACACTTAAGCAAATATTATATACACTCTCTAATCATCAAGCACAAGCTAGAACACGAGCCTTTGGCCTCCAATACCTTGACAAACTCAGAATCACTCTAAAACTGCCCAAACAGAGCAACCTCTGCAGATTGAGTTCCAACTCTCAATCCTTTCAAGCATTCTTGTCCAAACCACTTTAGACATCTTCCCTACCATCAATCCAAACCATCCAAAGCATTAGAAGCAACCTGTAACTCCTCTAATCTTTTTGGCCTTTTTCACTTTTCTGATTTGCAGGTGAAGTGCTCTAGCACGATTCAAAAGGTCTCAAGACAAAGTAAAGCTTGGAATAGCATCCCTGGACATCAAGGAAGCTATACCAATCATCACCTTGCATTGAAAGCTTCTCCATTGCCAGATAGAACTTCAACTGAACAGGTAAGTTCATGAACTCGTATCTCTCTTATTAGGCATTGTTAGCTTTAGGTTTGTGAAGAGAACATGTCACATTCATAGCCCTGAACATGTCCATGTAATTAGATTTCATTTATATTGTGTGTGCTTCAAGAATTTTGAGTCTGAACATTGATAAAAAACTAGGTCAGAAATTGGGGAAGAAGAAATTCTCCCTCATCTTAGAGAGTTAAGACAAGTTCTTTATATCCCTGAATTCGTCTCTTGATGCTGAACATTTTTGATGTTGTGAGTTTTCATTAAAAAGCCAGGAATCAGGATGTTTGAATCAGTGAAGAAGGCACACGTTTTTTGACATTTTCTGGCCAGAGGTTGAAGAAGGGTTATCTGGGCTGGGCTTGTTTTTGTATTTCCTTTTCACACACTCTTTTCACTTTGACACCCCCTAGGCCCATTTGGTTTATTTCAATGATTTTTTGACTTTTCTTTTTTCATTCTGACTTATTTATTTTTGCTTATAATATAAAAAATATAGAAAATATTTTTCTCACCATTTTTGAACTTATAGGCATTTATTTGTTTAGTTTAGTTATTTGTACATAAATAAATAAATAGATACATTTTTACTTTAAATACTAGAAAAATAATGCAAATATACTTTATTTTCTGATTTTATTACATTTTCCTTTTTGAAAATATTTTATGCAAAATATACTTTTTTTATAAATATTAAATATTATTATTTTTATATATAATACATATTTAGAAATTAATACATATATATATATATATATATATATATATATATATATATATATATATATATATATATATATATATATATATATATATATATATATATATATATATATATATATATATATATATATATATATATATATATATATATATATATATATATATATATATATATATATATATATATATATATATATATATATATATATATATATATATATATATATATATATATATATATATTTATTAGTATATCTAGGTTAAAATACAAAAATACATACATTTTTATTTTTATTAATACTTGACATAAAAAAATACTTTTTATAAATATACTTCATTTTATTTTATTTTTGTACATAATAAACAAATACTTGTATAAATTAAATAATATATATATTACTTGATAAAAATTAGGGTTTTACCCTTAAAATACAAAAACTCCAAAGATAATACTTTTTTTATTTTATTTATTTGACATAAGTAATACTTTTTTTTCATACATGTGAAAACCCTTTTTGCATTTTGCATCTTTATTTTATTTCCCATTTAAATTATGCAATCAATTATCTTGTAATATTCAAAGTTGATGTAATAGCTAGGTTTTAATTTCTTGTCTAAATATCCCCCATTTGAACATTTGTACCCCCCTTCCCATATTGTGTTGTAATAGTGTAGGAATTTCAATTTTCGCACTTTATCACTTTCTAAATATACCATGCTAGAATTAGGTTTGTATGCAAATAAAAAGAACAAAGTAGTTTGACCTAATTTAAAGATAAACAAGCATGAAATATGGACAACACATCTCACACTTGCACCCCTAGGGTATTTCACTTATTGCCTTCAAATAATTGGGCCATATTGTATGTTAGGTTTCTTTGGGCAAAAACAAATACAAAATCAAATGATCATAGTCCCTCGATGACGCTTTCGAAAAGTTGCCTAAAATGATCAAGTCCCTTTCAAGGAAAAATTGCCCAAAGACATTTAGCACTATTGCAACTATGGTCTAAACGATGACCCGCGTTGTTGGCTCCTAAATTCGACACCTTTGTTTTGTTGATGTCAGCCATTAAAGCTGAAGGATGTTTTCGATTGGCTAAGTCTGTCGAAATGCCTGTCGAAAGATGGCAAAGTACTTAGAAGATTTCTTCCAAGGGAGAAGTTGGTTGCCTTCGACGTCGAAGGAGTTTCTCGTCGAAGATGTCTCTCGACGAAAGTGTTCGATGGTTCAGAGTGGAACAGTTTGAAATTCAAGCGTTTGGAGGGAAAACGGTTTCCAGCAGTTACCACGTGCAAACGTGCAAGGATCTGGAGCGTCGAACGTGGAGAACGTGCCAAGTGGATTGATCTCGAAGCAGTGTAACTGCCCGACGGTTACTTGGGATGTTTTAGTATAAATAATAGTAGTCATGTAGTTTCTCGTGTGTGTTCACAATTCTATACAAAGTCACTCATATAGATTCGAGTACCCAGCGTGTGAGAAAGAATTGTTGAGAAATGTGTGTGTGAAACACCAATTTTATTAATCAAAGTCATTTACTTTTCCAGAAATTTACTTGCTTTTCTCTTTACATTCCTGTCGAAGCCTTTTACTTTAAGCCTTGTTTATTTTACCAAGTCCTTTCTTCATGCAATTTACATGAAACCTCTTTATTTCATTTAAAGCCTCTTTATTTAAAGCCTTATCCAATTTAACCAAAACTTCAAAATCAACCTATGTCCTAGGATCAATCTGATCGATCCTGCGAGTAACCAAATAAGTAACCATTTGGAGGATCAGCGGTTGTTTACCAAAACCCGAGGTAAACAAATTGGCACACCTGGTGGGACTGTGTGTTGATTGTTGAAAATAATCTCATCTTTTCGAGTTGTATGTTATTGAGAAGTGGTAGAATATACACTAACGATAACAATACTGCCAGAAGAAGGGAAGAGATGGCGAATCCGCCAAACAATAACGAAATCCCACAAACGAATGTGGGAGCAACGGTTAGTACGACCGTAAGTGAAGCGACAAATGTTGGTTCGACACCAGCAGTATCGGTCACAACCACGGGGCCAATACCTTCGTTAACAGGCCCCAGGATGCCTTTGGGAACTCCCCCACCAAGGGGAAATTTAGGCACAAGGCCTTTGGTTCCCCCAGGATTTATTCCATTCTATGGTATGCCAACTTCTGAAGTGGCAAGCCTGACGAATGCTGCGTCCACTTTTTCAGACCCTTTAGTGAGTGCCTCTTCGCCACTCCAAGGCTCTGGAGTAGGCATGGCGAATAGAAATAGGACCCAACTCTTAGGAGGAACGTCCCAAGTAGCCCATGGCCTTACAAATGCCTCGACAGCAGTCTTGAGGCAACAAATGGACGAAAGCAACCATGATATGGTGCAAATGTTGGCACAAACTTTGAGTACGGTGCTAAACCCTCTAATACAAAACACTACTCAATCGAATCAGCAAATGACAGCGCAAATGACGCGTTTGGCTGACTTCTTTGGAGTACCCCAACCTATTCGACAGCCCCAAAGGGCGCAAATAAGGGGAAACCAGGGGATATTTTTAGAGGAAGAAACCACCATTAACCAGGCTCAACAGCCTGTCGAAGAAAACCTTAGGGCACGATTGGAACAACCTGTCGAGGAACCTAGGGTAATAACCCCAGAGGTAAGGTTAGTTAACAGAAACCAAAATGCTGACGAAGTGGTGCAGCATATCCAATACCAAAACATGGGTTTGGAAAACAATCTGGCAACCATGATTGAAAGGATCATGACTCAGAATGGGATGAACATGGGCTTTCGAAGGCCCAACTTTACATCTCCATTGTCAGAATACGTGTTACAAACGGACTTACCTCCTAGATGCAAAATCCCCAAATTTACTAAGTTCTCTGGGGACACGACAGAATCTACTGTCGAACATGTGGCGAGATATTTGATCGAAGCGGGTGACATTTCGAATAACGAAAACCTAAGGATCAAGTACTTCCCAAGTTCTTTAACGAAGAACGCTTTTACTTGGTTTACAACTCTCCCTCCCAATTCGATCCATCATTGGACCCAGTTGGAAAGATTGTTCCATGAACAATTCTACATGGGGCAAACCAAGATAAGCCTGAAAGAACTGGCCAGTGTGAAGAGACGTTTCACTGAACCTATAGACGAATATCTAAATAGGTTTAGGTTGCTCAAGGCGAGATGTTTTACACAAGTGCCAGAACATGAGTTGGTCAAAATAGCCGCAGGCGGTTTAGACTATTCCATTAGGAAGAAGCTAGACACCCAGTACCTAAGAGACATGGCCCAACTGGCCGATAGAGTTCGACAGGTAGAACGCCTCAAAGCTGAAAAAGCTAAGGCAACGAAAACTCACAAGAGAGAGAGGATAGCGTACGTAGAGATGGACGACGAAGATCTAGAATCCTTCGACGATACTTTAACTGTCGAAGAAGGAGAAGTCGATTTAGCAGAACTGAAACAAGGGCCACCATACTCTTGTAAACTGTTAGTCCCCTCAAATGGGAAAAATCCCATTGGTCCAGAAAGGACCAACGATAGGTTCCCAAAAAAGACTTATAGTTTTGACATCACAAAATGTGATGAAATATTCGACTTGTTGGTTAAAGATGGCCAAATGATAGTACCCCCAGGGGAATCTTGTGCAAGACGCTATCGAGGAAGGGAGATTGAAGTTTGCTGATAAATCCCCCATGGCTGTCGACTCAAATCCATTGCAGGCTGAAGCCCACTATGCTGAACCCTCTGAGGTGAACGTAATAGAGGCAACCAGGATCCAGTCGAAGAAGCCAGGAATTACCATGGTCGAAGTCTCAAAGGACCACATCAATATGCCAATCTTTGGCAGTTTTTCTGGAAATTTATCCAGGAAGACAATTGAAGCTGTCCAGAAAGCGGTCGAAAACCCGAAGTCGGAGACCGTTGAAGCACAAAAAACTGGATCAAAACCCAGTTCCCACTTGGCCACCGTTCAAGGCCAGACGGAGAATCTGGAGATACAAATGAAGCAGTTAACTCTTGCTAACAAAGATGCAATGAATATCAACATGGTCGAACTTTCTGACCCAAAAGCATCAGAAGAGGCCATGAGGCAAGAACAAGCTAATAAGACTGCTTTCCCTCGGGAAAATGAAAACTTGGCAGATTTTCTACAAAGATGCCAGAAAAAGAAATCAGAGGTGATGCTGTGTCCAAGATGCAGTTCGATCTTTGATAAAAAAGTTGCTGAGCACATTCAAGGCGTAAGAGCAGCGAATAAGAGAAGGGAGAATGTTGACCTTCGACATGATCCCAGAAGAGCCTCCCAAAGAGGTTCTAACCAAGAAAAGAGGCCATTGACTTTTAGGCCTCCAACAAATGTGCCAGTAGATACTTGGTACAAAACCTCTGGTCGGAAAAGGCCAAGTGAGGAGAAATGGCATTCTTTCGATGTGCCAAGAGGTTCCTCTTTGGCTCTAAAGAAAGAGCCTCAAGTTGCTGCACCTAAGGTTGCACAAGTGTCCAGCAACTACAAAGGTAAAAATCCCATGTCTCGATCTCAATGAAGGAGATATCAAAGGAGACGAAAAGCTGAAAGGGAGGCTGCCAACGAACCAAAGGCAGAAACCAGTTCGAACGTTCCTCAAAGGAAGCAAAGGAAACCTCTAGAAAGAGAGCCAGTAACCAACAGGCTAGTTTGGCCTAACCAAAGTGAAGTCGAAGACGAAGACGATGCTGAGTCTGATGATACTTTGGACATAATGGTGAATATAGTTTCAGTGCTGCCCAGAGAATTCAATCGACAGGTAGAAGTCGAAGCAAGTGACTGGGAAGTGGAGCAAGAAATGGCCAAACATAGGCCAGTGTGCTATTTTGTCATGGACAATGGCACTACTGAGGAACAAAATGGCTTCTTCGAGCCACCTACAGAGGCGATGAAAAATCACCTCAAGCCTTTATTCATAAGGGCTAAACTCGAAGAAACTACTGTGAATAAAATATTGGTGGATTGTGGGGCAACCATCAACATTATTCCTCACTCTATGCTAAGGAAAATTGGCAAAAGGGATGAGGACATTAAGCCTCACAACATGGTCCTGTCGAACTATGAGGGCGGCATAGGGACTACTATGGGAGTGATCCAGGTAGATATCAAAGTAGGGTCGATCCTTCGACCAACGATGTTTATGGTCATATCGGCCAAACCTAACTACAATCTTCTGTTGGGCCGTGAATGGATTCATGGTGTTGGCGCTGTGCCTTCATCAATGCACCAAAGGCTGCTGCTATGGCGTCCAGATGGGATGGTCGAAAACATAGAGGCAGATCAAAGCTATTACCTTGGCAAAGTAAATCACCTGGGTTTGGCAGATTTCGACAAGAACTTGGCTCACATAGGGCCATGTCCAACACCTGACTTCGACATGGCGCCAGCGCCAAACACCTTTTGTTCCCTATACTTGCATCCTGAGCATGGTTTCCAATGGGACAGAGAAGACTTGTCCCACATAGACTTCAGTGGGTTAACTGATATCCAACCAACTGGTTGGGGAAGCGAATTCAGTGATAATGACTGAGTCGCAATCTTTGAAGCGAATTTCGGCTTATGTAGCCGAAACCAAGATGATAACGGCTCTCGAAGCCGAAGTAAAGTACATGGCCACACAGGCCAATGATCAACAATTATCTGCTGTAGGCCCAGGAAAGGATTTCGATCCAAAACCTCCTGATATCATGCCAGAAGAAATGCAGGAACAGAGGCTCGACGCCATCTATGACGATGAGCCTTTGGGCTTCGAAAAGGACCCCTTGGCGAACAACATTAAAATGTTAGCGCAAGACCCTTTAGAAGAAATCAACTTAGGCGAAGGACCAGAGAAAAGGCCAACTTATATCAGCGCCAAAATTGATCCAGAACTTAGGTTGGAAGTAATCCAATTGCTGAAAGAGTTTAAAGACTGTTTTGCATGGGATTATGACGAAATGCCTGGTCTCGACAGAGGATTGGTAGAACTTCAGTTGCCAATCAAACCTGGGAAGAAGCCAATCAAGCAAAATCCAAGGCGCTTCGCTCCAGAAATACTGTCGAAGATCAAAACGGAGGTCGAAAGACTTCTGAAATGCAAATTCATCCGTGTTACAAGGTATGTCGAATGGATTGCAAACATTGTACCAGTAATCAAGAAAAATGGTACGTTAAGGGTATGCATAGATTTCAGAGATTTGAATGCTGCTACACCCAAAGATGAATATCCTATGCCTGTGGCGGAAATGCTAGTCGATTCTGCCGCTGGCTATGAATACCTGAGTATGCTCGATGGTTATTCAAGATATAATCAAATATTCATTGCTGAAGAGGATGTGTCGAAAACAGCTTTTCGATGCCCTGGGGCCTTAGGCACTTACGAATGGGTAGTGATGCCTTTTGGCCTAAAAAACGCTGGGGCAACGTACCAGCGAGCAATGAATACTATCTTCCATGATTTTATTAACACTTTTATGCAAGTATATATTGATGATATTGTTATAAAATCTGTTTCCAGGAAGAATCATATTGACCACCTTCGACAATCATTCGAAAGAATGAAAGAACATGGTCTGAAGATGAACCCTTTGAAGTGTGCGTTCTGCGTGAAAGCTGTAGATTTCTTGGGCTTCGTTGTCCACAAGAAAGGAATCGAAATCAACCAGAACAAGACGAAGGCAATTCTGGAAGCGAAAGCGCCATCGAATAAGAAGGAATTGCAATCTCTCTTAGGCAAGATAAATTTCTTAAGGAGGTTTATATCTAATCTAAGTGGGAAAGCTCAGGCCTTTTCACCCTTACTTCGACTGAATAAAGAGGGGTTCGAATGGGGGCAGGAGCAACAAGAAGCCTTCGACAAAATCAAAGGGTACCTCACTAAGCCACCTATTTTGGTGCCTCCTTGTAGCAATAGGAGTATGAGATTGTACATAGCCGCATCCGACAAAACTCTGGGAAGTATGTTAGCCCAAGAAGATGAGAATGGAGTCGAAAGACCCATTTACTATCTCAGTAGAGTTTTGAACGATGCAGAAACTAGATATAGCGAAGTTGAAAAATTGTGTCTATGTCTGTATTTTTCTTGTACAAAACTCAAGCAATATATAAAACCAGTTGATGTTTATGTTTCGTCTCATTTTGATGTTTTCAAGTATATGTTGTCGAAACCTATCTTGCATAGTCGAATTGGCAAGTGGGCATTAGCATTAACTGAATACTCCTTGATCTTTATGCCTCTTAAGGCAGTAAAAGGACAAGTGGTGGCAGACTTTATAGTCGACCACTCAATTCAAGTTGAGGATATTAATTATGTGGAGATAGAGCCTTGGAAATTCTACTTCGATGGTTCCAGCCATAAAGATGGAACAGGGGTAGGAGTCTTGATTATTTCTCCAGATAAAATTCCAACAACATTCAAGTACAAAATATCAGGTTCTTGTTCGAACAATGAGGCTGAGTATGAAGCTCTAATTACTGGCCTTGAGATATTGTTGGAATTGGGGGCAACTCGAGTCGAAATCATGGGAGACTCAGAGTTAGTCATTAAGCAAGTCACAAAAGAATATAAATGCATAAGAGAGAATCTCATTATGTACTTTGTGATAGCAAATCGTTTATTGAAAAAATTTGAAACGATCAATATTCGACACATACCCAGAGTCGAAAATCAAATAGCCAATGACTTGGCACAAATTGCATCTGGGTATAAGATTTCAAAAACGAGATTACAAAGAGCAATCGAAGTTCGAGAAAAGCTAAAAGCAACTTGTCTATCACCATCAGACTTGGAATCAACGAGACTGGGATATGCTGATCACAGTAACTTCGAGATTTCGTTCATTGATAATTTGTCAGAGCAAGATTGGAGGAAACCCATTGTGGACTATCTTCAAAATCCAGGAGCTTCGACAGAACGAAAAACAAAGTACAGGGCGTTGAGTTATGTACTCATGGGTAATGAGTTATTCAAGAAAACGCCTGAAGGGGTATTGCTAAAATGCTTAAGTGAAACTGAGGCATACGTAGCCCTTTCGACTACGCATGCTGGGGCATGTGGGGCTCACCAAGCAGGCTATAAGATGAAATGGTTGTTGTTTCGACAAGGACTATATTGGCCCACTATGCTGAAAGATTGTGTTGAGTTCGCCAAAGGTTGTCAAGAGTGTCAAGTTCATACAGGCATCCAACATGTACCAGCAAGCGAACTTCACTCGATAGTGAAGCCTTGGCCTTTTAGAGGATGGGCGTTGGACCTCATTGGAGAGATTCGACCAGCATCATCAAAGAGTCAGAAATACATACTGGTAGGCATTGATTACTTCACTAAGTGGATCGAAGCTATCCCTTTAGTCAATGTAGACCAGGAAAATGTCATTGAATTTATTCAAAAGAACATTATCTTTAGGTATGGAATCCCTGAGACAATAACAACTGATCAAGGGTCAGTTTTCACTGGTCGAAAGATGCAGGAATTTGCTCAGGAAACAGGTTTCAAACTCCTAACATCAACGCCTTATTATGCACAGGCAAATGGTCAAGTCGAAGCGGCCAACAAAGTGGTGATTGGCTTGATAAAGAAACATGTTGGGAAGAAACCAAAGAATTGGCATAAGACGTTAGACCAGATTCTGTGGGCTTGTCGAACGTCCCCAAAAGAAGCCACTGGTACAACACCGTATAGGCTAACTTTTGGCCATGATGCAGTGTTGCCAGCAGAAATTTGTCTTCAATCTGCAAGGGTTCAGAGGCATTATGATATTCCTTCTGAAATCTATTGGAACATGATGTTAGACGAACTGGTGGATTTAGACGAAGAGAGATTACGCGCTCTCGACCTACTCAGGCTTCAGAAGAAAAGAATAGAAGACTCTTATAATAAAAAGGTAAAACCTAAGGTATTTTTGCCTGAAGAACTAGTTTGGAAGGTAATTCTTCCCATGGATCGAAGGGATCGAAGCATGGGGAAATGGTCACCCAAATGGGAAGGACCCTTCAGAGTTATCCAAACTTTTTCTGGTGGAGCCTATGAAGTCGAAGAGTTAAGTGGAGATAAAAGGCTCTTGAGAGTAAATGGTAAATATTTGAAAAAATACAAACCTACACTTCAAGAGATAAAAATAAAATAATAAAAGAACAAGACTAAATTAACCATAAAAATGCCAAAATGGAAATTTTATAAATTTCAGCCAAGATGGCAATTGTTGTCGAATATGGATTACAAAATATGGTTACAAAAGAGAATCAATCAAAAGGGAATAGAGTCCTTGAGTCGAAGGTACTTGGCTTGCTGCAGCTCCAACCTTTTCTTGCACCAGGCGTTCTCCTGCACTAGTTTGGCAATCTGAGCGTCGAAGCCTTGGGCCCTCTCAGCGAATTCCAGGCCTTGTTTGATTTCAGTTTGGCTCTCGGTGTCTGAGATGGTCGAAAGAAGTTCCTCCTTGCGTATAGTGTTGGCATTTATCTTCGCTTCTATCTCTGCGATTTGTGCCCGGAAGGAAGAATTCTCTCGATCAATGGCATCGACTTCTTCCTGCGTAGATGCTCTTTGTTTCGACAACTCCGCAATTCGAGAAGTCGTATCCAAGACAGCAGTCCACGCAGAGGAGCTTTTGCCATACAACACCTCAAGCTGACTGTTAAACCCCCTTTGGCGCCTGTAATCTGTTGAGACTTGATCAATCATAGAGTGTAACTCCATGATCAAGCCTGAGACTTCTGGGGCTACAGCTAACAAGTCGACAGCATTCAAGACATCCTTCAAGTATGATGGAGCAGTGGGGTCCCCCTCTAAAGCCTTCATCAAGTCCTTCTTGAAGAACTGGGCCTTAACCTTCGCCAAAGCGTCATCGAGAGGAGAGGTTTCAGTAGACTTCCCCGACAGGGTAGGAATCTCCTGACTAGCATCAGACGAACTCTTGCTCTCGATGATTGCGTTGAGATAGCTAACAGGGTCAGTTTGTTTCAAGAGTTCTAAGTCCTCTTTTGACCTGTGCTTCGTTGAGGTAACCCCTGCAATAGCATTGTCTTGAGTTTGAGGCTGTTGAGTGGTAGGTGCCTCGACTTGTTGCTCTTCGACTCGGACTGGGGCAGTACCAGCGTCACCTTGGTGCTCTTCGCTAGCATCATCCTGGTGCCCTTCGCCAGCGTCACCTTGGTGTTCTTCGCTAGCGTCACCTTGTTGCTCTTCGCCAGTGTCACCTGGGTTCTCTTCGTCAGCAGCACCTTGATTTTCTTCGCCAGCATTGCCTTGGTCCCTTTCTTCATGATTCTCTTCTGACAGATCCACCACCTGAACCGCTTCTGGCTGTTGTTCCTCCGTTTGAAGTTCCTCTGCTGGTTTTTCTACCGTTTCAGCATTGGCCTCATTTTCAGTATGGGCTTCGTCATTTCCCAAGCCTTTTTCTTGTGGCCTGCTGAGTTCAGCAGACTCCAGCGTTTCAGAGGTCCTTGGCGGAGAACTTTCAGTGGTGTCCTGAAAAAGGAAAGAAGACAAATCTTCAGAGATCGAAAGGGATACAATCGAATATGGGTATCTATACCTAAGTTATAAAAGGGTCTAAGAGATTACCTGTAAATTAGCTTCAGCCCCAGGGCTGGAATTGTCGCTTTCGACAGGCTTGTTAAGAAGAATGTTTAGTTCCTCCTCCGTTGGCTCCTCAATGATCACTGGAGGTGGCCTAGGCTTTCTCCCAGCAACCTTTATTCTGATGGTTCGACCTTCAGGAGCAGGAGCAGGAACAGAAGCATCCTTCGTCAACTTTCGCCTCTTTAGAGGGGCAGGAGGAGAATCACTTTCTTCATCGCTCCCAGATTCGACCACCAGTGCTGGCCGTTTCTTGGGCGAAGGTGCCTAGAAAACCAATGGGAATTCGATTTAATAATTGTATCGAAAGTCAAAAATCGAAAGCCAGGAGGAAATAATGAAAAGTCTGGTTACCAATATAGAAGGCTTCTTCGAAGAGCCTTCCCCCTGTTGGTTGCTTGTGGTCTTCGCCGGCGCTGTAGTCTTCGCCGGCGGTGGAGGTTTGGTTGAAGGGCCTCCTCCCTGTTGGCCTTCTGTAGCCTTCTTGGCTACAGGCTTTCGAACAACTGAAAGCAAATAAAAAGTTAACAGGCTAGCAGTCGAAAAAAAGATAAAGTAATGTGAGAGGATGAACTTACATTTTTTTATTTTGTCCAACACAAGGACAAAAGACTTCTGCAGCTCATCCATGAAGTCCTTCTCGTCGAAGAACTCCTCAGCATAATAGCTTTTCCACCACTCCTCGAAGGATGGTGAGCAAAGAAAATTAAGCTGGTAGTCAAACAACGAGAGAACTGTTCGACCAGCATATCTTCCGATATGCTTGATGGCAGCTTCTTCGGTGTAATCATTGCAGAAGTACAGCATTGACTTCTCTCTTGGAAAAATCGGAGAAGGTAGGGTTTGGATAATACCAAACTGGCGAGATACCAGGTTTGGTTGGTATGCAATCAGACTCAAATGAGTCTTAGAGCTCCTGAATCGAAGAGGCATGATCCTTGGTGTAAGGAACGCCTCCCACAGTATTGTATGTTCGTCAACATTAGGACCACTCGACGTCCTTGGATGTGGCCTTGTGAACCATGCTGGGCCTACCTTCCGTCGAGCAAATGGAGCCATAGTTGAAACAAACTCTTTCCTTCGAGCAAACATCAGAACAAAGTTGGTGAAGGTTTGCTGAAACTCCAGTCCATCTTCCATAGGTGTCAGCAGAGCCTGCCTGGTTCCTTCGACGCGTATGTTCGCTATCGTTGGAGCCTGCTCATTTATCTGAACCTTCTTGGGCAAAAAAGATTCGAAAGTGGCATTGAGCCACAGTTGGAGCAGCCAAAAAGGCCCAGCAAGTAGCAAACTGGCCCTGTTCTCAATAATTTTTAGAAGAGTTGCCCCATTGTTGATCGAATCATAGAGGCTAGCCAGAATCAGTTCTGCCAAACAGATGTTTTGGCGATGATGCAGTTGAGTAGCGAGAGTGACCATCTTTTTGGTCACCTGTAAAGACTTCGAGCAAAATACAAAGCGAGTCAGCCATAGGGCTAGAAACGCTATGTGTTCGACATCCGACACAACATCTGTCGACCTGTCGTGATAATGGTTGATGAAAGTGGTGTATGTTGGTTTGGTGTCAGAGAAGCCAATTTGATCTTCCGACATCTCCTCCGGATCGAAGTAGTCCCCGGTGGGTCGAAGGCCAGTAATAGCGGCCACATCGAAGAGTGTGGGGGTTAGCATCCCACAGGGAAGATGGAAAGTAAAGTGGGAGTAGTCCTAGAACAACAGAGAAGCTATCAGCATCTCCGGAGAATAGTTCAAACCTGTCTTCGACAGCATCACCAGGTTGAAGATCCCCATATCCTTCCAGATAGAAGTTTGGTGCTTCTCCATCTTTTCTAGCCAAGCAACGTAATCAGGGGTAAGGCTAGGGCCAGACCTAAAGGCCCTAACACCTCTTTTGAAGAAGCGGAGGTCGATTTTTTCATGTGCAGGGTCTTCATTGTCTTCTGCGTCTTTCTTGGCGCATGCAACCGGTTTGAGTTTCTCGACTACCGGGAAATAGCTCTTGATCTTCATAGCCTCAGAGATACTTGGATACATGGGGCCAGACATTGCAAAGATCTGGTTGGAGTATCCAACCGGGATCATAAGATGGCGTGAGTAGGCATCGCGAACGGCGATGTCCAAGGGTTCAGGAACCCTTCGTTTGCCTGTAGAAGTTACTACCGGAGCAGTGACGAAAACCTTGGGTTTAGCAATTTCAGATGGTACAGTAGCGCCAGGAGCATTGGAAGCAGATGCCATTGTTAGAGTTGAGGTTGAAGACGAAGTGAAGGAGGAAATGTTTTTGCAAAGATGACAAGTTGTATGAAAACAGAGAAGTTTGAGAGCTAGATGGCGTAAAAAGTCCCACAATGGGGTACTTACTGCTATTTATAGTAGTGGGGGAAAATCCCCAAAACCGAGGACATTAAATGCCATTTAATTATTGCAGAAGTTAGTGGGACGCGTGGCAGCCCCCTGTTGTTTTAGCCGTTCTGCAGAAATAGAGGGACGCAGCGTGCGTCCTCGTTTTTGGGAATTGTCATAATGACAAATTCTGAAATGACGTTTGGTACTGCACGCCGTACTGAAAGTGACGTCCTAGGTACGGATAAATGATGGTTTTCTTGGGATTGCCAATAGTTGGTAGAAAACAACAAAAAGTGCACAAGTTAATTTGTGACTAAGCGTGAAAAGACAGGTGTCGAATGGCGTTTCAAAGAATGCCTTTTTCTTTCAGAGTCGAAATAAGGCATTCTTGGGGGGCAATTTGTTGGCTCCTAAATTCGACACCTTTGTTTTGTTGATGTCAGCCATTAAAGCTGAAGGATGTTTTCGATTGGCTAAGTCTGTCGAAATGCCCGTCGAAAGATGGCAAAGTACTTAGAAGATTTCTTCCAAGGGAGAAGTTGGTTGCCTTCGACGTCGAAGGAGTTTCTCGTCGAAGATGTCTCTCGACGAAAGTGTTCGATGGTTCAGAGTGGAACAGTTTGAAATTCAAGCGTTTGGAGGGAAAACGGTTTCCAGCAGTTACCACGTGCAAACGTGCAAGGATCTGGAGCGTCGAACATGGAGAACGTGCCAAGTGGATTGATCTCGAAGCAGTGTAATTGCCCGACGGTTACTTGGGATGTTTTAGTATAAATAATAGTAGTCATGTAGTTTCTCGCGTGTGTTCACAATTCTATACAAAGTCACTCATATAGATTCGAGTACCCAGCGTGTGAGAAAGAATTGTTGAGAAATGTATGTGTGAAACACCAATTTTATTAATCAAAGTCATTTACTTTTCCAGAAATTTACTTGCTTTTCTCTTTACATTCCTGTCGAAGCCTTTTACTTTAAGCCTTGTTTATTTTACCAAGTCCTTTCTTCATGCAATTTACATGAAACCTCTTTATTTCATTTAAAGCCTCTTTATTTAAAGCCTTATCCAATTTAACCAAAACTTCAAAATCAACCTATGTCCTAGGATCAATCTGATCGATCCTGCGAGTAACCAAATAAGTAACCATTTGGAGGATCAGCGGTTGTTTACCAAAACCCGAGGTAAACACGCGCCCGTCCCTTTCACCTCCTAATACAAGATTGTCCACCAAATGCAATGGTGGAACAAAATTGTTAAAAGGGTTAAAACATAACAAAAATCTTTGAGAACTTTAGGGTAGATAGCTCTTAAGTACTTGTCAACTTGCAAAACAAAACACTTGCCTATTTTCAAACCACACTTCACAAACACTTTCAAAACAAACTTTCAAAAAACCTTGAAACATCTTTTCAAAAAGACAAACACCTTTTGTAAAACATTCGAGTAAAGAATTGTTACAAGGGTAGCCTAGACAAGGCATCTTTTTCAAAACATTTTCAAAAGCCACACACAAAGCACCATTTCAAACAATTGAAAACTAAGGCAAGTTGATCTAAGCAAGTACCTAAGAGCCCATGGATAACCATGGATAGAAAGGGTGCTAATACCTTCCCTTTCTATAATCTACTCCCCGAACCCAAGAAAAATCTCAAAGGTTTTTGCTGTGCTTTTTAAATCTTTCCTTAGGATAAAATAAAAAGTCGGTGGCGACTCTTGCTCAACCGAAACATTTGCGAAAACAAACGCAAAACCATAGTCAGTTCTCCCACCGTATCACAGAACTGGCGACTCTGCTGGGGAATTTTTAAAGTGGAGTAACCTTAGGGCTTAGATCACCCTCTTGCATGACTAATTGCTTGAATTGTTTGCTTTATATCTTGGCTCTATTGTTTGGGTTGGCAATCCTACACCCGGATTTTGGGAAACATTCATAAATAGCAATACGTTATGGAAACTGTGCGGGGTATACCAACACGGTCGAAGCAATAGCTATATTAGTGCGACATATTTGTGAGTACCGGTAACCCTTGAGTTCAATCAAGGAGAGTACGGGGCCGTTGAGTGATGTCACTAAGCACTAATGACCTAGAACCATACTTGACCATCTTGGCCTTTTATTAGGGGTAGTGAGATGACCGGCTTTGGTGCAGTCCGAAGTTGGTAGATACTCGATACTACACTCATTGAGGGTTGTTTTCTTGGAATATTTTGGTCGCTAGTTAAGTGGCTAAACCAAAACAATGAACAATGAAAACAATCCCGTGATATTGAGCTCCTTAGAACCCGGTTACTATTTATAGGACAGGTTTTTAAGCCAACTACACTCAAGAGGGTACTTACCTATGAAACCCCATGCAAGCCTAAAACTAGGGTTTGGTGTGATTTGCTTGTACATATGTTTTGTGCATACATCATAAACATCATGAAGCATCATATGCATTCACTAACCATTTCAAGGGTTTGGATCTTCATCTTTGTTCTTGTTTTGTAGATCATGGAAATTCCTCGCAGAAACACCATCCAAGTCAACCTTGTGAGAATCTCTCCTAAACTCAAGGAGCTCACCTCAAGAATTCCGGAAAACTCATCCTTCAGTGAAAGACATGGTAGACTGCTCAGCCTAGTCAACACCAACATTGAAGAAGACATGATGAAAGTGCTATTCCAGTTCTTTGACCCTCTTCACCACTGTTTCACTTTCCCTGATTATCAGTTGGTGCCCACTTTGGAGGAGTTTTCTCAACTCCTGAGAATTCCTATCCTTAATCAACTACCCTTCAACGGTACGGAAAAGGAACCAAAGCCGGAAGATGTTGCTCGAGCATTACATCTACAACCATCCGACATCAAGGGGCATTGGGAAACCAGAGGCGGCGTCAAAGGATTCTTAGCAAAATTCTTGTTTGAGAAGGCACAAGAGTGTTGGAATTCCCTGGATCTGCAAGCCTTTGAAGAGATTGTGGCACTCCTCATTTATGGGTTGGTCTTGTTCCCAAATCCTGACCAACTTATAGATGTAAATGCTGTCAATATTTTCCTATCCAGGAATCCCATACCTACATTACTTGGGGACATCCTCCACTCATTTTACACACGAACAATGAGGAAGAGAGGTGTTCTCATGTGTTGTACTCCTCTCCTTGCAAGGTGGTTTATTTCTCACCTTCCACAATCTGTTTTGAAGAACGAGCAAGGTTCAAGGTGGTCGCAACGATTGATGACCCTCACACATTCTGATGTACATTGGTGTTCTCGGTCCAGAGAAAATGTCATCATCGTCGATCGTTGTGGAGAGTTTCCTAATGTTCCTTTACTTGGAATTAGAGGAGGTATCACCTATAACCCTTGCCTAGCTTTGAGGCAATTTGGATATGCACGGAGGGATGGCCCTCATGATATGTTGATTCCTGACCTAGTTTTTGACTTCGACAACGATGCGCAAGGACTTCGCCAAAGATTCATCAGAGCTTGGGGAAGACCCAACAAGGTTGATAGCAAGACTCTGGGACACAAGAACTCCATCCCTCTTGAGCCTTATCTCAAATGGGTATGAGCCCGAGCCCAAAGTCTGATGATGCCTTATTCGCATGTTCTCCTTGTGATTAAAGAGCCTGTTAAGGAAGGAGAGGTTCCCTACACCATCCTACATCTAGACATGCCTACATCGTGGGAGGAAATGCAGAAAAGTTGGATTCAGCTCAAGGAGGAACGGAATACTTTTGAAGCTAGCTTCTACGCCAGTGAGAAGAAGGTTCTAGAGCTTACCCGCCAACTCCATGAGCAAGAGGCCCTCAACACCTACATCGCACCAAAGAGGATGCGCAATGTCTTTTTGCCTTGAGAAGTTATTTTGTAATATTTGGCCCATGGGGCATTTATGTACTAACAAATTTCTTCTTATTAATATGACGTGCGTTCTTCTTTGTTTGCAACAATTTTGAATGTTCTAAATCCTTGAATGCATTACATACATAAGCATACCATTCATCATGTGCATAAGCAGGTCTCACGCCAGGTTTCCTTATCTGTCTGCTGTTTATTTCAGTAGGATGGATCTCGAGCAAACAGTCAAAGACCTGCAAGCTCAAAATGCATAGTTCCAGCAACTCCTGATGACCTTGGCTAAGGGTCAGGAGGATATCAAGACTCAATTGGGGAACAAAGACCCAGTGAAAAAGAAGAAAAAGAGGCTCGGGGTGGCTACTTTAGGGAGAAGATTTGACGGAGAAGCTCGGAGGGTGCTTGAATTTCCTCCTATTTCTGATGAAGGAACCAGCAAAGGAGGTGGGGCTGCGGTACCTTTCGAGTCTGATGCGGAAGAAGAAGAGGTCGAAGAGGATGAAGATTATTCTGATCAGCAATACCCTCCAGCTGATGATAAATACAAAGGGCTAGAAGACAGATTGGCCACCATGGAATTACAAAGAGTACCAGGTTTGGATTTTGAAGACTTGGGTTTGGTCGCCGGGATTGTGATTCCCCCAAAATTCAAAGTGCCAGTTTTTGTGAGGTATGATGGGCTGTCCTGTCCAAAAATGCATCTCAGGTCCTACGTGAGAAAGATTCAACCCTATACGGCAGATAAAAACCTTTGGATTCATTTCTTTCAAGACAGCCTTTCTGGAGCTCAGTTGGAGTGGTTTTATCAGCTAGAGGGAACCAGCGTCCGAAATTGGGAAGATTTGGCCACCGCTTTTTACAAACAATATCAGTATAATTCTGACCTTGCTCCTACTCGTACCCAACTTCAGGGTATGTCATTAGGAACAGGCGAGGGATTCAAAGAATATGCACAAAAATGGAGGGATTTGGCTGGCAGGGTGCAGCCTCCTTTAACCGACCGTGAACTTGTTGATATGTTTCTTGGGACCCTATCTGGGCAATTTTTCAATCATCTGATTGGTAACTCTTCCGCGGGGTTTACCGATTTGATCTTAACAGGCGAGAGAATAGAAGCTGGCATCAAGTCAGGAAAGATTCAGAAGGGTGTTGCTGCAAGTGTCGAGAAGAAACCTTTTAAGAAGGAAACAGCTGTGGTATATTCTCAGAGAAGAGCAGGGAAGACGGAGCGTCGGCCAACTGTGGGGGCCGTAATGATTCAAAACACTCCAAGTGAGCAGCCTCGCTATAACCAGTCCAGACCAAATCAGCAACGGGTGGAACGGCCACAACGGCAGTTCACCCGTATTAATATGACTCCAGCGCAAGTACTTCCCCATCTGTTAAAATTGAATCTCGCCACTATCAAGGAGGCACCAAAGAATGTGAATACGTCCTCTCCGCATTATCATGCTAATGCTAAATGCGCCTACCATTCAGACAGTGTTGGGCACGACACCAATGATTGTTGGGCACTCAAGCATAAAATCCAAGACCTGATAGAGGCGAAGGAGGTGGAGTTTGACGCTCCGGAGAAGCCTAATGTGATATCTGCACCCATGCCGAAGCACGGCCGAAATGTCAATGCCATCGAAGAAGATTTGTATGTTGCTGATGTTAATGATCTGGTAACTCCTTTGTTAACCATTAAGTTGAATCTGTTAAGGGCCGGGATCTTTCCGGGATGTAAAGAAGACTGCTATTGTTGTTACTCTCTGTCGTTTGATTGTCCGTTACTGAAGAAAGGCATCCAAGGCCTTATGAATAGTCGACAAATTTTGTTTGAAAAAGTTTCTGTTGTTCCAGTTCATATTGAAGATGTCTCAATCATAACCATTCACGCCAATCTTTCCAAGGCCGTCAAAAAGCCTGTTAAGATTACACCAGCTACGAAATCTGTTCCTTTAAAGATAACAATGTCGGGGCCTATTCCCTATGTTTCTGAGAAGTCAATACCTTGGAATTATGGCGGTGACGTCTACTACCATGGTATCAAACAAATCGAAATAATTGAGGAAAGTTCGGATGATGAAGAAGCCAGCATTAGCAACATTGCAGGCACTAGCAAAATCACCAGGAGCGGGAGAATATTTTCTCCAGAGATTGCCCCTCCAAGAGCAATCTTTGGACCCTCATCAGCTGACAAGGTCATCCCTGCACCAATAAAACTCTCTGCTAGAACCCCTTTGATTGAGGATGTTGTTGTTCCTAGTACTGTCTCTCCTACCGCTGCTGATAAAGGTAAGGGAATCCAAGATGAGCTCGTCAGGACGAGGGCTCAGCCCTTGGTCATCCCTGAAACCTCCAAGAAGGAAATGGATGAGATTTTGAGGATAATCAAAAGAAGTGATTACGATGTGGTAGAACAGCTGGGGCAAACCCCCTCAAAGATCTCCATGCTGGCACTGCTACTTTGCTCGGAAGCGCACGCTAAAGCTCTGATAAAATTCCTGAAGGCAGCCCATGTGCCCCAGGAAACCTCTGCAGATCAATTTCAAAATTGCGTGGCTAGCCTGACTGCGGACAATGGATTAGGATTCTCTGATGCCGACCTAACTCCTAAAGGTAGAAACCACAATGATGCTTTGCACATTTCAGTCGAATGTTGAGGAACCACTCTCGCACACGTCTTGTTCGATACTGGTTCGTCGCTGAATGTTTTTCCTAAAAAGGACTTGGACCGACTAGATTGTGAAGGGTTGTAATTGAAGCCGAGTGATATTGTTGTCAGAGCTTTCGATGGTTCGAAGAGAATGGTCCATGGAGAGGTTGAAATTCCCATCAAGATAGGCACTGAGGTGTTTAAGTCTACTTTCTATGTGATGGACATCCGTCCGTCATACTCTTGCTTGCTGGGTAGGCCTTGGATACACCATGCTGGGGCAGTCACCTCCTCCTTGCATCAGATGTTGAAGTATCCTGTCAAGGGAAAGATCATTACTGTCCATGGCGAAGAGGAGTACATGATTAGCCACTTGAATTCTTTCCGGTATGTGGAGGTTGAAGGGGAGTTCATTGAAACGCCTTTTCAGCATTTCGAAGAAGTCCTTCCTGAAATAACAGTAGCAAAGTTGGCAGCTGAGACACCGAGGCAGATGGCCAGGATGGCATCTCTGGAGGATGCAACGGCCGCAATAAAGGAAGGGAAGAATTCAGCATGGGGGCAGTTGCCTGATATTCCACATAAGACCGACAAATTTGGATTAGGGTTCACTACCGCAGGCCAGAAAGCGATTCGCCGGTCAAAGATTGAAAGAGCTCCAGTCAAAATTTCTCCCTACGGAATCAACGCCTTGGAGGATGAAGACAAAGAGAGCAACATCGAAGATTGGATTTATCCAACTATCAAAGGAGGATTGAGCAACTGGGAGGCAAAAGACTTTGTCCCCATCACTTTTATTCATCAGTAATTTATCTGTCAAACATTTCTTATTTGGTCTGTAATATTTATTTTCAAACAATCCGTACACTATCTTTTCACCTCATGCCTTGCCCGGGGCATGTAGGTCCATTTGTAAGGGTTTTGATTATTTTTCATATTCATATGCCATGTTTAATGATTCATTGGACGTTTTTCATTTGATAAACTGCTTGTGTTCATTTTCTTTCCTTTTGCATTTTTGTTCGAGGATGGCTATCCCTTACACACACCCACACTCACAAATGCAGGTACTCATCCACTCTGGATTCCATGGGTGACTATTCTGCTGTATCTTTCAATAACTCTGAAGATCTGATCAATCAAGCCGAGTATGAAGATGACGAAGGTTGTGAAGTACCCGGGGAACTAGCCAGACTTCTACAGCAAGAGGAAAGAGCCATCTTACCTCACGAAGAGTCATTGGAAACTGTCAACTTAGGGACCGAGGAAGACCGGAAGGAGGTACAAGTGGGTGCCAATCTGGAACCAAGAGTCAAGGAACGCCTGGTATAGTTGTTGAATGAGTATGTTGAAATCTTTGCTTGGTCTTATGAAGACATGCCGGGTCTAGACACAGACATCGTGGTTCATCGTTTCCCCACAAGAGAAGACTGTCCACCGATCAAGCAAAAAGTTCGCCGAATGAGGCCTGACATGTCTGAAAAGATCAAGGCAGAAGTAATGAAGCAATTTGACGCTGGCTTTCTGGCTGTTACGTCCTATCCTCAATGGGTCGCTAACATCGTGCCAGTACCTAAGAAAGATGGCAAAGTCAGGATGTGTGTGGACTACCGGGATTTGAATGGGGCCAGCCCCAAATATGATTTTCCGCTGCCACACATTGACATTTTGATCGACAATACAGCTCAGCATAAAGTGTTTTCCTTCATGGATGGATTCTCGGGCTACAATCAAATCAAAATGGCCCCCGAGGATATGGAGAAAACAACTTTTGTCACGCAATGGGGCACTTTCTGTTTCAAGGTGATGTCGTTCGGGCTGAAGAATGCAGGGGCGACTTATCAACGCGCCATGGTAGCTTTGTTTCATGATATGATACATCATGAGATTGAAGTTTACGTAGACGATATGATAGCTCGGTCACAAACAGAGGAAGAGCACCTTGAACATCTAGAAAAGTTGTTTGCCAGATTGAAAGAATACAAACTCAGGCTGAATCCAAGTAAGTGCACTTTTGGAGTTAGGTCTGGTAAACTCCTGGGATTCATTGTAAGCAACAAAGGCATTGAAGTCGATCCAGCAAAAGTGAAAGCAATACAAGAAATGCCTGCTCCCCGTACTGAAAAGGAAGTTAGAGAATTCTTGGGGCGCTTGAACTATATTGCCAGATTCATCTCGCATCTGACTTCTACCTGTGAGCCAATTTTCAAACTCTTGAAGAAAGATCAGGTAGTTGAATGGAACGACGATTGCCAAGCTGCTTTTGATAGAATCAAGGAGTATTTTCTAGAACCTCCTATTCTGATGCCACCCATCGAAGGAAGACCATTGATCATGTATTTGACCGTCTTGGATAACTCAATGGGGTGTGTTTTGGGCCAGCATGACGAGTCTGGTCGAAAAGAGCATGCTATTTATTACCTTAGCAAAAAGTTTACCGACTGTGAGACTCGCTACTCACTGCTCGAGAAAACTTGCTGCGCTTTGGTATGGGCTGCTCGCCGACTAAGGCAGTATATGTTGACTCATACTACCTTGTTGATTTCCAAAATGGATCCTATCAAGTATATCTTCGAAAAGCCCGCTTTATCTGGAAGGATAGCCAGATGGCAAATGATCTTAACTGAGTATGACATCCAGTACACTACCCAAAAATCTATAAAAGGGAGTGTATTAGCTGACCATCTGGCTCATCAAGCTATCGAAGATTATCAACCCATGAGATTTGACTTCCCAGACGAGGACATCATGAATTTGGACAACATTGAAGGTAACGGACCGTATGACGGACCCGAAAAGGGATCCCGATGGACCCTGTACTTTGATGGTGCTTCAAATGCACTTGGAAACGGTATCGGCGTGGTACTCATTTCTCCGGAAGGTTGTCACACACCTTTCACGGCCCGACTTTGCTTCAGCTGCACAAACAACATGGCTGAGTATGAAGCCTGCATCTTTGGTCTCAAGGCTGCTATAGACTTGGGGATCAAATCTTTGATCGTATTTGGGGACTCGGCTTTGGTTATCAGTCAAATCAAAGGAGAGTGGGATACCAAGCATCCTAATCTTATCCCATACAAAGAACATGTCTTGACGTTGTTGTCTCATTTCGAGCAAATTACCTTCGAGCATTTCCCGCGAGAAGAGAATCAGCTAGCAGATGCTCTAGCCACAATGTCCTCCATGTTTAAACTCAACTGGGATAACGAGGCTCCCCAAATCACCCTCGAGCGAATGGATGAACTGGCGCATTGCCACGAGATTAATACCAAAGAAGTAATGGAACAACCCTGGTTCCATGAAATCAAAAGGTATCTCGAGACTAGAGATTATCCCGAAGGAGCTTCCGTAAATGACAAGAAGTTCTTAAGGAAATTTGCTGCCAAGTTCTTCCTGAGCAACGACATCCTTTACAAACGAAGCCATGATTGTGTACTACTCCGATGCGTAGACAAAGCTGAAGCAGAGTTGATCATGACTGATGTACACAGCGGCACATTTGGCACTCACTTGAGCGGGCATACAATGGCTAAGAAGATCCTAAGGGCAGGCTGTTGTACCCCAAAATTTTCCCTCCCATTTCTCATTGATTTCTCACCACAAAGCCTTTGAAGCTCAAGACCCAGTTAGGGTTTCATCTGCTCAAGACCTCTCCTTGCACTGTGGACTCAAAATTAGGGTTTGTGTTTGCACAAAGATATTTTGACCTAAAATGCCTAAGATGACTTTCATGCTTCATATTGGACTCCCAAGTTTACCCATATCAAGTTTCAAGCCTTGATTCCAAGTTTTGCCCAGTCAATTGGACAGTTGACCTATAAATCAACTGTATTGGGGAAAAAGTCAACTGTGGCCAATTGGCAGTCAAACCTCATGAAATTTGACCCACATCAACATTATGAACTCATATGAATCATTTGGTCAAGTTTGGATCACAATTCCCCAAGAAATTTGATCAGATCACCAAAAGGGCAAAATGGTCATTTTTAGGGTTTTGACTGCACAAAGGCAATTTTTGACTGTTTGACCTAGCCAATGGCAAACCAAGCTCACACATGGACTCAAGGACCCCATGGAATTGTCTTGACATACTCAACAAGTCCAAAAGATCCCAAATGCACAAGATTGACAGTTGAATTTCCCAGTCAATTGATCAATTTTGACTGTACACTGAAAAGTCAAACTTTGACTTTTTGGTCAAAATCAAGAGTCAAGATTCATTTTTCATCAAAACATGCCAAATCATGAAACTTGTTCACCAATAAACCAAGAAATGCAAATTAGGGTTTAAAATGGAATTTTTCATAACTTAGAATTTTTCTAAGTTATGAAAAACCCTAATTTTTTCCCAACTTTGCCCCACTTTTTCACCAAGATCCATTTGGATTCAAACAAAAGTCCAAACATGAAAGTTGTAGCTTGTTGCATAATCTACAACTTTGATTCACAAAGTTTTCTCATTTGAAGCTTGTATCTCAAGTTACAAATTTTTGAATAAGGGCACTAAACCATTCTTAACTTAGTGAGATTTTAACCTATTTTGACAAGGTTTTCTACCCCACTTCAAGGCCATTTTCCATACACTTCCACTTGGAATTTCAATTTGCATTTCAAAGATGTATTGTAGTACACATTCCAAGCTTTCCAAAATGTCCAAGAACTCATCAAACAACCTCATAACTTGAGAGATTCGAATTTCACAAGTTGGCAAAAACTCACTTTGTTCATGACCAAGTTACATGTCTATAACCTTGCAATTTGAACTCAGCATGCCTTAAGATAGATTACAGGTCTTTTATCTCATCTACACTCCATAATTTAATGCATATTCATTGTGTTAAGGTGTTGTCCTATGAGTTTGGACATTGTATGCAAGATTAATCCCAAATTAGATAAAGCTTTCTTTCCATTTTTGCAAAAGTTAACTTTATGTCCAATTGGAAATCCAACAAGTACATTGCAAATCTGATTGGCACAAGATTATGGACAAATTACTCTGATCAAGGAGGGATTATGCAGCCCATTAGGGGGTCCTCTACTGACCTAGAAACACAAGTTGCATCTTGTTGCTTAAAGTTGAAGAAAAGTTCCATAACTAACTCCAACTCTCATATCAGCAAAAACACACAAGAACAAACTTATCAAACATACTCAAGACATCATAACCAAGCTGAGACACGACCCTTGCACCTCTCAAACACTCTCATTGCCATAATCACTCTCAAACTGCACAAACAGGGGAAAGCCTGCAGTTTGAGTGCTACCTTCCATTTCCTTCAAGTTCTTTTGCCAAAATCAGTTCCTACACATTCCCTAGCACATATGCAAGCTAACCATGCCTTGAAACACGACCTGTAATTCCTCTAACAAGTTCCACCATTTTCACTTTTCCATTTTGCAGTTGAAGTTCTACAGCTCAGTTCAAGGTGTTTCAAGGCAAAGTAGATATTGGAACAGCATCACCACACCTCAAGGAAGCTATACCAATCAGTATCTTGCACTGTAAGCTCCCCATTTGCCAGTTGGAACTTCAGCTGAACAGGTAGTTTTTTGAACTCGTATCTCTATTATTATGCATCATTAGTCTTAAGTTTGTGAAGAAACAAGGTTCTACTCATGCCACTGAACATGTACATATCTTTACTTTTCATTTTTTTTGCCTGAGTTAAGAGAATTTAAGGTTTAAAAATGGCAGAAAAATTAGGTCAGGATTTGGGGGAGAAGAAATTCTCTCTCATTTCTGAGAGTTAGTTTGACTTCTTTATATGTCTAGAACCGTGGCTTCAAGCTCTACAGGTTTTATGTTGGAAGATTTGGCAAAAGATCAAAGGATCAGGAGTTAGGAACTTGAGAAGCAGGCGCGCGTTTTTTTGAATTTGGTTGTCTGAAGGTTGAAGACAACAGCTTCCTGGGCTGGGCTTGTTGTTATTTCTTTTTGCACCCTGATTTTGCTATTACACCCCCTGAGCCCATTTGCTTTATTTTTAATTCTTTTTTACTTTTTCTTTTTTTGTTTGACTTATTTATTTTTTTCTCATGACATTAAAAATTTAAAAATATTTTTTCTCACCATTTTGGATTTTATTAGGTATTTATTTGATTTTCCTTTGATTTATACATAAATAGATATATATTGTTATTTGGAATAAATAGGAAAAATAGTGCAAATACATGTTCATTTTCATTTTTATTTTATTTTACCCTCTAAAGATATTTTATATAAAAAATACTATTTTCTAAAAAATATTGAATATTATTATTATTTATATATATGATACATATTTAAAATAATATATATATATATATATATATATATATATATATATATATATATATATATATATATATATATATATATATATATATATATATATATATATATATATATATATATATATATATATATATATATATATATATATATATATATATATATATATATATATATATATATATATATATATATATATATATATTCATTAATATACTTAGGAGAAAAATACCAAAAAATGTGCATACTTTGTTCTTTAATATTTAATACTAAAAAATACCTTTTTTTACAAATATACCATATTTTATTTTTTATTTTTTTTTGTATATAATAAATATTATGTGAATTAATTAATTAATGTCCCTTTGATTAAAAATTAGGGTTTTACCCTAAATGTGAAAATATCCCAAAAAAATAATTCTTTTCTTATTTTTTATAAATAATACTTTTTCTCATATATATAAAAAACATTTTTTGCATACTTGCATATTTGTTTTATTTACCATTTAAAATTATACATTTTATTTATCTTGTAAATATTCATAAAAGTGGTGTAATAGTTTTAGGTTTAACTTCTTGTCTAAGTATCCCCATTTGAACATTGTACCCCCCTCTCTATATTATTGTGATGTAATAGCGTAGGAATTTAAATTTCGCACTTTATCGCCTTCTAAACATACCATGCTAGAATTAGGGTTTTGTATGCGAATAAAAATGAACAAAGTAGTTGGACCTAATACAAGATAAATGAGCATGAAAAATGGACAACACGTTTCACACTTGCACCCCCTAGGGTATTCCACTTGTTGCCTTTTATTATTGGGCCATATTGCATGTTGAACTTCTTTGGGCAAAACAAAACAATCAAATGATCATTGTCCCTCAAAATGTTGCTTAAATGAATGATCAAGTCCCTTTCAAAGAAAATTGCCCAAAGACATTTAACACTATTGCAACTATGGTCTAAACGATGACCCGCGCCCGTCCCTTTCACCTCCTAAGACAAGATTGTCCACCAAATGCAATGGTGGAACAAAATTGTCAAAAGGTTTGAAACATAACAAAAATCTTTGAGAAAACTTTAGGGTAGATAAGCTCTTAAGTACTTGTCAACTTTCCAAGAAAACACTTGCCTAATTTCAAAACCCACTTCACAAACACTTTCAAACAAACTTTCAAAAAACCTTGAAACATCTTTTCAAAAAGACAAACACCTTTTGTAAAACATTCGAGTAAAGAATTGTTACAAGGGTAGCCTATACAAGGCATCTCTTTTAAAAAACTTTCAAAACCACACATAAAGCACCATTTCAAACAATTGGCAACCAAGGCAAGTTGATCTAAGCAATTACCTAAGAGCCCATGGATAACCATGGATAGAAGGGGTGCTAATACCTTCCCCTTCTATAATCTACTCCCCGAACCCAAGAAAAATCTCAAAGGTTTTTGCTGTGCTTTTTAAACCTTTCCTTAGGATAAAATAAAAAGTCGGTGGCGACTCTTGCTCAATCGAAACATTTGCGAAAACAAACGCAAAACCATAGTCAGTTCTCCCACCGTATCACAGAACTGGCGACTCTGCTGGGGATAATTTTAAAGTGGAGTAACCTTAGGGCTTAGATCACCCTCTTGCATGACTAATTGTTTGATTTGCTTGCTTTATACTTTGGCTCTATTGTTTGGGTTTACAATCCTTCACCCGGATTTTGGGAAACATTCATAGATAGCAATACGTTGTGGAAACTGTGCGGGGTATACCGACACGGTCTAAGCAATAGCTATATTAGTGCGACATATTTGTGAGTACCGGTAACCCTTAAGTTCAATCAAGGAGAGTACGGGGCCGCTGAGTGATGTCACTAAGCACTAATGACCTAGAACCTTACTTGACCATCTTGGCCTTTTATTAGGGGTAGTGAGATGACCGGCTTTGGTGCAGTCCGAAGTTGGTAGATACTCGATACTACACTCATTGAGGGTTGTTTTCTTGGAATATTTTGGTCGCTAGTTAAGTGGCTAAACCAAAACAATGAACAATGAAAATAATCCAGTGATATTGAGCTCCTTAGAACCCGGTTACTATTTATAGGACAGGTTTTTAAGCCAACTACACTCAAGAGGGTACTTACCTATGAAACCCCATGCAAGCCTGAAATTAGGGTGTGGTGTGATTTGCTTGTACATATGTTTTGTGCATACATCATAAACATCATAAAACATCATACGCATTCACTAACCATTTCAAGGGTCTTGGACTTCATCTTTGTTCTTGTTTTGTAGGTCATGGAAATCCCTCGCAGAAATACCATTCAAGTCAACCTTGTGAGAATATCTCCTCAACTCAAGGAGATCACCTCAAGAATTCCGGAAAATTCATCCTTCAGTGAGAGACATGGTAGACTACTCAGCCTAGTCAACACCAACATTGAAGAAGACATGATGAAAGTGCTATTCCAGTTCTTTGACCCTCTTCACCACTGCTTCACCTTCCCTGATTATCAGTTGGTACCCACTTTGGAGGAGTTTTCTCAACTCCTAAGAATCCCTATCCTTAATCAACTACCCTTCAACGGTACGGAAAAGGAACCAAAGCCGGAAGATGTTGCTCGAGCACTACATCTACAACCATCCGACATCAAGGGGCATTGGGAAACCAGAAGCGGCGTCAAAGGATTCTTAGCAAAATTCTTGTTTGAGAAGGCACAAGAATGTTGGAACTCATTGGACCTACAAGCCTTTGAAGAGATTGTGGCACTCCTTATCTATGGGTTGGCCTTGTTCCCAAATCCTGACCAATTGGTAGATGTCAATGCTGTCAAAATCTTCTTGTCCAGAAATCCAATACCGACATTGCTTGGGGACATTCTTCACTCATTTCACACACGAACAATGAGAAAAAGGGGTGTTCTCATGTGTTGTACTCATATCCTCGCAAGGTGGTTTATTTCGCACCTTCCACAATCTGTCTTGAAGAATGACCAAGGTACAAGGTGGTCCCAACGATTGATGACTCTTACTCATTCTGATGTGCATTGGTGTTCTCGGTCCAGAGAAAATGTCATCATCGTCGATCGTTGCGGAGAGTTTCCTAATGTTCCTTTACTTGGAATCAGGGGAGGTATCACCTACAACCCTTGCCTAGCTTTGAGGCAATTTGGATATGCACGGAGGGATGGCCCTCATGACATGTTGATTCCTAGCCTAGTTTTTGACTTCGACAGCGATGCGCAAGGACTTCGCCAAAGATTCATCAGAGCTCGGGGGAAACTCAACAAGGTTGATAGCAAGACTCTGGGACACAAGAACTCCATCCCCCTTGAGCCTTATCTCAAGTGGGTACGAGCCCGAGCCCAAAGTCTGATGATGCCTTATCCTCATGTTCTCCCTGTGATTAAAGAGCCCATCAATGAAGGAGAGGTTCCCTACACCATCCTACATCCAGACATGCCTACATCGTGGGAGGAAATGCAGAAAAGTTAGATTCAACTCAAGGAGGAACGGAACACTTTTGAAGCTAGCTACTACGCCAGTGAAAAGAAGGTTCTAGAGCTTACCTGCCGACTCCACGAGCAAGAGGCCCTCAACACCTACATCGCACCGAAGAGGATGCGCAATGTCTTTTTGCCTTAAGAAGTTCATTTTGTAACACTTGGCCCATGGGGCATTTATGTACTAACAAATTTCTTCTTATTAATATGACGTGCGTTCTTCTTTGTCTGAAACAATTTTGAATGTCCTAAGTCCTTGAATGCATTGCATACATCAGCATACCATTCATCATGTGCATAAGCAGGTCTCACTCCAGGTTTCCTTATCTATCTGCTGTTTATTTCAGTAGGATGGATCTCGAGCAAACAGTCAAAGACCTACAAGCCCAGAATGCACAGTTCCAGCAACTCTTGATGACTGTGGTTAAAAGTCAAGAGGATATCAAGGCTCATCTGGAGAATAAGGACCCAGTAAAGAAGAAAAAGAGGGTCGGAGTGGCTACTTTGGGGAGAAGATTTGACAGAGAAGCTCGGAGAGTGCTTGAATTTTCTCCTACTTCTGATGAAGGGACTAGTAAAAGGGATCGAGTTGCGGTGCCTTCCGAATCTGATGCAGAGGAAGAAGAAGTTGAAGAGGATGAAGATTATTCTGACTAACAATAATTTCCAGCTGATGATAAATACAAGGGTTTAGAAGACAGATTGGCTGCCATGGAATTGCAAAGAGTACCGGGTTTGGATTTTGAAGACATGGGCTTGGTGGCCGGAATTGTGATTCCCCCAAAATTCAAAGTGCCAGTGTTTGTAAGGTATGATGGGCTGTCCTGTCCCAAAATGCATCTCAGGTCCTACGTAAGAAAGATTCAACCTTATACGGCAGATAAAAATATCTGGATTCATTTCTTTCAAGACAGCCTGTCGGGAGCTCAGTTGGAATGGTTTTATCAGTTAGAAGGAACCAGTGTCAGAAATTGGGAAGATTTGGCCACCGCTTTCTACAAACAATATCAGTATAATTCTGATCTTGCTCCCACTCGTACCCAACTTCAGGGTATGTCACTAGGAACAAGTGAGGGATTCAAAGAGTATGCACAAAAATGGAGGGATTTAGCTGGCAGGGTGCAGCCTCCTTTAACCGATCGTGAGCTCGTTGATATGTTTCTTGGGACCCTATCTGGGCCGTTTTTCAATCATTTAATTGGTAACTCTTCCGCGGGGTTTACCGATTTGATCTTAACAGGCGAAAGAATAGAAGCTGGCATCAAGTCAGGAAAGATTCAGAAGGGTGTTGCTGCAAGTGTTGAGAAGAAGCCGTTTAAGAAAGAGACAGCTATGGTATATTCTCAGAGAAGAGCAGGGAAGATGGAGCGTCGGCCAACTGTAGGGGCCGTAATGATTCAAAACACTCCGAGTGAGCAGCCTCGCTATAACCAGCCCAGACCAAATCAGCAACGGGTGGAAAGGCCACAGCGGCAGTTCACCCGTATTAATATGACTCTAGCACAAGTGCTTCCCCATCTATTGAAATTGAATCTTGCCACTATCAAGGAGGCGCCAAAGAATGTGAATACGTCCTCCCCTCATTACCATGCCAATGCTAAATGCGCCTATCATTCAGACAGTGTTGGACATGACACCAATGATTGTTGGGCGCTCAAGCATAAGATCCAAGACCTGATAGAGGCTAAGGAGGTAGAGTTTGACGCTCCAGAGAAGCCCAATGTGATATCTGCGCCTATGCCGAAGCACGGTCGAAATGTCAATGCCATTGAGGAGGATTTATATGTTGCTGATGTCAGTGATCTGACTACTCCACTGCTAACCATTAAGTTGAATTTGTTGAGGGCCGGGATCTTCCCGGGATGTAAAGAAGACTGCTACTGTTGCCACTCTCTGCCTTTTGATTGTCCGCTATTAAAGAAAGGCATCTAAGGCCTTATGGATAGCCGACAAATTTTGTTCGAAAAAGTTTCTGCCGTTCCAGTTCATGTTGAAAATGTCTCAATCATAACCATTCACGCCAATCTTTCCGAGGCCGTCAAAAAGCCTGTTAAGATTACACCAGCTGCAAAATCTATACCTTTGAAGATAACAATGCCGGGGCCTGTTCCCTATGTTTCTGAGAAGTCGATACCTTGGAACTATGGTGGCGACATCTACTACCATGGTATCAAGCAAGTCGAGGTAATTGAAGAAAATTCGGAGGACGAAGAAGTCAGCATTAGTAACATTGCGGGCACCAGCAAAATCACCAGGAGCGGGAGAATATTTTCTCCAGAGATTGCCCCTCCAAGAGCAGTCTTTGGACCCTCATCAGCTAAAGAAGTCACCCCTGCACCAATAAAGCTCTCTGCCATAACTCCTTTAATCGAAGAGGTTGTTGTTCCTAATGCTGTCTTTCCTACCATTGCTGATAAAGGAAAGGGAATACAAGATGAGCCCGTCAGGACGAGGGCTCAACCTTTGGTGATTCCGGAAGCCTCCAAGAAAGAAATGGACGAGATTTTGAGGATAATCAAGAGAAGTGATTACGATGTGGTGGAACAGTTGGGGCAAACCCCCTCCAAAATCTCCATGCTGGCACTATTGCTTTGCTCAGAAGCGCACGCTCAAGCTTTGATTAAGTTTCTGAAGGCAGCTCATGTGCCCCAGGAAACCTCCGCAGACCAATTTCAACATTGCGTGGCTAGTCTGACTGCAGACAATGGATTAGGTTTTTCTGATGCCGACCTGACCCCTAAAGGCCGAAACCACAATGACGCTTTGCATATTTCAATCGAGTGCCGCGGAACCACCCTTGCACATGTTTTGGTTGATATCGGTTCATCGCTGAATGTTTTGCCTAAAAAGGCCTTGGACCGGCTAGATTGCGAAGGGTTGGAATTGAAGCCGAGTGATATTGTCGTCAGAGCTTTCGATGGGTCGAAGAGAATGGTCCATGGAGAAGTTGAAATTCCCGTCAAGATAGGTACTGAGGTGTTTAAATCCACTTTCTATGTAATGGACATCCGTCCATCATATTCTTGCCTGCTGGGTAGACCTTGGATACACCATGCTGGGGCAGTCACCTCCTCCTTGCATCAGATGCTGAAGTATCCTGTCAAAGGAAAGATTATCACTGTCCACGGCAAAGAAGAGTACATGATTAGCCATTTAAATTCTTTCTGGTATGTGGAGGTGGGAGGAGAGTTCATTGAGACGCCGTTTCAACATTTCGAAGAAGTTCTTCCCGAAGTAGCAGTGGCAAAGTTGGCAGCTGAGGCACCAAGACAGATGGCCAGGATGGCATCTCTGGAGGATGCAAGAGCCGCAATCAAAGAAGGGAAGAATTCAGCGTGGGGGCAGTTACCCGATTTTCCGCATAAAACTGATAAGTTTGGATTAGGTTTCACCGCCGCTGGCCAGAAGGCTATGCGCCAGTCAAAGATTGAAAGAGCGCCGATCAAAATTTCTCCTTACCGAATCAACGCCCTGGAAGATGAAGACAAGGGAAGCAACATTGAAGAGTGGATTTATCCAACTGTCAGGGGAGGATTGAGCAATTGGGAGGCTAAAGACTTTGTCCCCATCACTTTTATTCATCAGTAATTTATCTGTTAAACATTTCTTATTTGGTCTGTAATATTTTACTTTCAAACAATCCGTACACTGTCTTTTCACCTCCTGCCTTGCCCGGGGCATGTAGGTCCACTTGTAAGGGTTTTGACTATTTTTCATATTCATATGCCATGTTTAACGATTCATTGGACGTTTTTCATTTGATAAACTGCTTATGCTCATTTTCTTTTCTTTTTGCATTTTTGTTTAAGGATGGCTATCCCTTACACACACCCACACTCACCAATGCAGGTACCCATCCACTCCGGATTCCATGGGTGACTACTCTGCTGTATCTTTCAATAACTCTGAAGATCTGGTCAATCTAGCCGAGTACGAAGATGACGAAGGTTGTGAAGTACCCGGGGAACTAGCCAGACTTCTGCAACAAGAGGAAAGGGCCATCTTACCGCATGAAGAGCCGTTGGAAGCTGTTAACTTGGGAACCGAGGAGAATCGGAAGGAGGTGCAAGTGGGTGCCAGCCTGGAACCAAAAGTCAAGGAACGCCTAGTACAGTTACTGAACGAGTATGTTGAAATCTTCGCTTGGTCCTATGAAGACATGCCGGGTCTAGACACCGACATCGTGGTTCACCGTCTCCCCACAAGAGAAGACTGTCCACCAATCAAGCAAAAAGTTCGCCGAATGAGACCTGACATGTCCGAAAAGATCAAAGCGGAAGTAATGAAGCAATTCGATGCTGGCTTCCTGGCTGTTACATCCTACCCTCAATGGGTCGCTAACATCGTACCAGTACCAAAGAAAGATGGCAAAGTCAGAATGTGTGTGGACTACCGGGATTTGAATAGGGCCAGCCCTAAAGATGATTTCCCGCTACCTCATATTGACATCTTAATCGACAATACAGCTCAGCATAAAGTGTTTTCCTTCATGAATGGATTCTCGGGCTACAATCAAATCAAAATGGCCCCCGAGGATATGGAGAAAACTACTTTTGTTACGCAATGGGGCACCTTTTGTTACAAAGTGATGCCGTTCAGGCTGAAGAACGCAGGGGCAACTTATCAGCGCGCCATGGTAGCTTTATTTCATGACATGATACATCATGAGATCGAAGTCTACGTAGACGATATGATAGCTCGGTCGCAAATGGAGGAAGAGCATCTTGAGCATTTGGAGAAGCTGTTCGCCAGGTTAAAAGAGTACAAGCTCAGGCTGAATCCAAGTAAATGCACTTTTGGAGTTAGGTCTGGTAAACTCCTGGGATTCATTGTAAGCAACAAAGGCATTGAAGTCGATCCGGCAAAAGTAAAAGCAATACAAGAGATGCCTGCTCCCCGTACTGAAAAGGAGGTTAGAGGATTCTTGGGGCGCATAAACTATATTGCCAGATTCATCTCACATCTGACTTCTACCTGTGAGCCAATTTTCAAACTCTTGAAGAAAGATCAGGTAGTTGAATGGAACGACGACTGCCAAGCCGCTTTTGATAGAATCAAGGAGTATTTGTTAGAACCTCCTATTCTGATGCCACCTGTCGAAGGAAGACCATTGATCATGTACTTAACTGTCTTGGATAACTCAATGGGGTGTGTTTTGGGCCAGCATGACGAGTCTGGTCGAAAAGAGCATGTTATTTATTACCTTAGTAAAAAGTTTACCGACTGTGAGACTCGCTATTCACTGCTCGAGAAAACTTGCTGCGCTTTGGTATGGGCTACTCGCCGACTAAGACAGTATATGTTGACTCATACTACCTTGTTAATTTCCAAGATGGACCCTATCAAGTATATCTTCGAGAAGCCCGCTTTATCTAGAAGGATAGCTAGATGGCAAATGATCTTAACTGAGTATGACATCCAGTACACCACCCAAAAAGCTATAAAAGGGAGTGTACTAGCTGACCATCTGGCTCATCAGGCTATCGAAGACTATCAACCCATGAGATTTGACTTCCCAGACGAGGACATCATGAATTTGGACAATGTTGAAAGTGACGGACCATATGACGGACCCGAGAAGGGATCCCGATGGACCCTGTACTTTGATGGTGCTTCAAATGCACTTGGAAACGGTATTGGCGCAGTACTAATTTCTACGGAAGGTTGTCACACTCCCTTCACGGCCCGACTTTGCTTCAGCTGCACAAACAACATGGCCGAGTATGAAGCTTGCATCTTTGGTCTCGAGGCTGCTATAGACTTAGGGATCAAATCTTTGGTCGTATTTGGGGACTCGGCTTTGGTCATCAGCCAAATCAAAGGAGACTGGGATACCAAGCATCCTAATCTTATCCCATACAAAGAACATGTCCTGACATTATTGCCGCATTTCAAGCAAATTACCTTCGAGCATTTCCCGCGAGAAGAGAATCAGCTAGCCGATGCTCTGGCCACAATGTCCTCCATGTTTAAACTCAGCTGGGATAATGAGGCTCCCCAAATCACCATCAAGCGAATGGATGGACCGGCACATTGCCACGAGATTAATACTGAAGAAGTAGTGGAACAACCTTGGTTCCATGAAATCAAAAGGTATCTCGAGACTAGGGATTATCCTGAAGGAGCTGCCGTAAATGACAAGAGGTTCTTAAGGAAATTCGCTGCTAAGTTCTTCCTGAGCAATGGCATCCTTTACAAACGAAGCCATGATTGTGTATTACTCCGATGTGTGGATAAGGCTGAAGCAGAATTGATCATGACTGATATACACAGCGGCACATTCGGCACTCACTTGAGCGGGCATACAATGGCTAAGAAGATCCTAAGGGCAGGCTATTACTGGTCTACCATGGAAGCTGACTGCCATCAACATTCCCGTACTTGTCACAAGTGTCAAGTCTACGCTGACAAAGTTCATATTCCTCCGGTTCCCCTCAACGTCCTGACTGCTCCGTGGCCCTTTGCAATGTGGGGAATTGATATGATTGGAGAGATCAAGCCCACGGCTTCCAATGGACATCGCTTCATCCTAGTTGCCATTGACTACTTCACTAAATGGGTCGAAGCAGCTTCCTTCGCCTCTGTCACTAAAAATGTGGTTGCCCGCTTCATCAAGCAAAATCTCATATGTCGGTATGGTGTTCTCGACAGGATCATCACGGACAACGGTACAAATCTGAATAATACAATGATCACTGCATTATGCGAACAGTTCAAGATTTATCATCACAATTCATCTCCCTATCGGCCGAAGATGAACGGTGCTGTTGAAGCTGCGAACAAAAACATTAAGAAGATCATTCAGAAAATGACAGTCACTTACAAAGACTAACATGAGATGTTACCGTTTGCTCTGCATGGATACCGTACGACGACACGTACTTCAACTGGGGCAACCCCATTTTCTTTGGTTTATGGCATGGAAGCTGTCTTGCCTATGGAAGTCCAAATCCCATCTCTGAGGATTATGAAGGATGCAGGTTTGAATGAAGATGATTGGATGCAGACCCGACTGGATCAACTCATTCTGATCGACGAGAAACGACTTGCTGCTATATGCCATGGTCAGACGTATCAAAAGCGGATGATCAAGGCCTTCAATAAAAAAGTCAGACGTCAAGTGTATCGAGACGGGGATCTCGTAATCAAGCGGATTATCTTGCCGCAAAGTGATCCCAGGGGCAAATGGACTCCTACATATAAAGGACCATTTGTGATCAAGAGCATATTTTCTGGTGGTGCAATGATTCTGACCACCATGGACGGCGACGATTTGCCGCACCCTGCGAACGCAGACATAGTCAAAAGATACTACGCATAAAATAACCCGACAAGTCGAAAACCCGAAAGGGCGGCTTGGGCAAAAAAGGGCATCCCGGTGAACCGAAAACCCGAAAGGGCGGTTCAGGCAAAAATTAGGGATAAAAACGAAAAAATATGTACACCCGGCAAGTCGAAAACCCGAAAGGGCGGCTTGGGCAAAAAGGGGTTTCCCGGTGGATCGAAAACCCGAAAGGGCGATTCAGGCAAAAGTTAGGGAATTGAAGCGTATGACTATGTCTCGTCGGACCACTTCAAAGACAATCTCTTCATCAACCGGTTCCAGACTTCTGATCAATCCAGTTATCGTCAAACGAAGCATTGAATGGATAGATATTCAGAGTTGTGAAAGCTATAGCGGAACAGAATCCCATGGAATTATTTCACATAGCCATCCTTTATTTTGTATAAAATCTTTCAATATTTACGACAAAGTCCTCTTACTAGGATGATTGTCTCCTTTGTACAAATATACTCAAAGAAAATCAATACAAATACTTTTCCCAGAAATTTGTGTCATTTCCCTTTTCTTTTTCTCTTGCACTATTTTTTTTATTTTGAGAAACGTCCAATGTTTTGTTAAATAGGCATATGCATTTGAAACATAATCACTTCCTAAATGAACCTAAGAAAAAAGGATTACTGATAGGATGAAGGTACATATGGATATCTTGACACCCTTTCGAAGGAAACCTCTCAAGAGATTTGGAATCCACATCCCTAGCAAACCCTGAGGCTTGTCTCCAGCAGACTCCCGAAGCTTACCCCCAGTAAGATTCTGTAAGGTATTTCCCCGCAGAGCACGAACGTATCTCCCGAGTTTTATTCAAAGTTATTCCTCACAAAGGCTTATAACTGGGTTATCCTCAGCTAACAGCCACAGAAGATCGCACTCGCCAGAATTCTTCCTATCCCCGGCGGAGTTCATCAAAATTCCCCAGCCTAACTTATCAATATGATCCCCAGAGGAGCTTATCCTTGTTATCCCCAGCCGAGCTAAAAATTCAAATTATCAACCCCCAGCGGAGCCAGACTAATGAGCCTTCTCCCCACAGAGTCTTAAAAAGAGAAATCTTGAGTTCCCCAGTGAGATCACCAGAGTTGCTTCCCGTCAAGCAGAAGATTATCAGTCTTACCTCCTCAGCATGAGTCTACTAGATTGATACTCCCCAGTAGAGGCCATCAGGAATTCTCTTCCCCAGTAGTAGCCAAGGATTTATTTTCCCCAGCAGCAGTCAGGATGCTTTTATCTTCGGCCATCTCGAATTCATTTATCCTCAGCAAGATAGCTCGTCAGCTTACATGCGCATTTATCACATTCATGTCATAAACATTGATGTCACGTATATCGCATCATACATCATAACATTGCATGCAACTAACTCTTTACCTTTTCAGGAAAGATCAGTCGACAGACTAAAATTATTCAACTTCAGGATTTCTGAAAACAGTTCACGGGATTCTCCAAGTAAACGGATGTTAACCTGTCACTTGTTCAGATTCTTCTTCAAGACTTCTGAAAACAGTTTATGGATTCTTCCCAACAACGGATGTTAATCTATCGACTTGTTCAGATGCAACTTTTGAAAACAGTTTATGGACGCTTCCCAACAACGGATGCTGCTCTATTGCTTATTCAACTTCAAGATTTCTGAAAACAGTTCACGGGTTCTCCAAGTAAACGGATGTTAACCTGTCACTTGTTCAGATTCTTCTTCAAGACTTCTGAAAACAGTTTATGGATTCTTCCCAACAACGGATGTTAATCTATCGACTTGTTCAGATGCAACTTTTGAAAATAGTTTACGGACGCTTCCCAACAACGGATGCTGCTCTATTGCTTATTCAACTTCAAGATTTCTGAAAATAGTTCACGGGTTCTCCAAGTAAACGGATGTTAACCTATCGCTTGTTCAGTTTCTTCTCCAAACCACTGAAAACAGTTTACAGATTCCTCCCAACAACGGATGTCAATTTATTGCTTGTTCAGACCCCCCGGTTCAGAAATGGTCCGAAGCTTGGACACTTTCCTGATATTCCCTTCCAGATGGCATCTCTAAGCCCATCCCCGACAAGATTTTTGTCACTCTCCCAGATGGCATCGTTAAGCCCATCTCCAAATGGCATCTCTAAGCCCATTCCCGCATCCATTGCTTTGACGAGTGCAAATTTCCGGGCACTCTAGTGTCCAATCTCCTTTTACCCTCGAGTCACGAAAGGCAAGCTTGCCCATCTAACTCTTCGGATTCAAGAAGATTGAACAGGGGCAACTGTTGTACCCCAAAATTTTCCCTCCCATTTCTCATTGATTTCTCACCACAAAGCCTTTGAAGCTCAAGACCCAGTTAGGGTTTCATCTGCTCAAGACCTCTCCTTGCACTGTGGACTCAAAATTAGGGTTTGTGTTTGCACAAAGATATTTTGACCTAAAATGCCTAAGATGACTTTCCTGCTTCATATTGGACTCCCAAGTTTACCCATATCAAGTTTCAAGCCTTGATTCCAAGTTTTGCCCAGTCAATTGGACAGTTGACCTAGAAATCAACTGTATTGGGGAAAAAGTCAACTGTGGCCAATTGGCAGTCAAACCTCATGAAATTTGACCCACATCAACATTATGAACTCATATGAATCATTTGGTCAAGTTTGGATCACAATTCCCCAAGAAATTTGATCAGATCACCAAAAGGGCAAAATGGTCATTTTTAGGGTTTTGACTGCACAAAGGCAATTTTTGACTGTTTGACCTAGCCAATGGCAAACCAAGATCACACATGGACTCAAGGACCCCATGGAATTGTCTTGACATACTCAACAAGTCCAAAAGATCCCAAATGCACAAGATTGACAGTTGAATTTCCCAGTCAATTGATCAATTTTGACTGTACACTGAAAAGTCAAACTTTGACTTTTTGGTCAAAATCAAGAGTCAAGATTCATTTTTCATCAAAACATGCCAAATCATTAAACTTTTTCACCAAGAAACCAAGAAATGCAAATTAGGGTTTAAAATGGAATTTTTCATAACTTAGAATTTTTCTAAGTTATGAAAAACCCTAATTTTTTCCCAACTTTGCCCCACTTTTTCACCAAGATCCATTTGGATTCAAACAAAAGTCCAAACATGAAAGTTGTAGCTTGTTGCATAATCTACAACTTTGATTCACAAAGTTTTCTCATTTGAAGCTTGTATCTCAAGTTACAAATTTTTGAATAAGGGCACTAAACCATTCTTAACTTAGTGAGATTTTAACCTATTTTGACAAGGTTTTCTACCCCACTTCAAGGCCATTTTCCATACACTTCCACTTGGAATTTCAATTTGCATTTCAAATATGTATTGTAGTACACATTCCAAGCTTTCCAAAATGTCCAAGAACTCATCAAACAACCTCATAACTTGAGAGATTCGAATTTCACAAGTTGGCAAAAACTCACTTTGTTCATGACCAAGTTACATGTCCATAACCTTGCAATTTGAACTCAGCATGCCTTAAGATAGATTACAGGTCTTTTATCTCATCTACACTCCATAATTTAATGCATATTCATTGTGTTAAGGTGTTGTCCTATGAGTTTGGACATTGTATGCAAGATTAATCCCAAATTAGATAAAGCTTTCTTTCCATTTTTGCAAAAGTTAACTTTATGTCCAATTGGAAATCCAACAAGTACATTGCAAATCTGATTGGCACAAGATTATGGACAAATTACTCTGATCAAGGAGGGATTATGCAGCCCATTAGGGGGTCCTCTACTGACCTAGAAACACAAGTTGCATCTTGTTGCTTAAAGTTGAAGAAAAGTTCCATAACTAACTCCAACTCTCATATCAGCAAAAACACACAAGAACAAACTTATCAAACATACTCAAGACATCATAACCAAGCTGAGACACGACCCTTGCACCTCTCAAACACTCCCATTGCCATAATCACTCTCAAACTGCACAAACAGGGGAAAGCCTGCAGTTTGAGTGCTACCTTCCATTTCCTTCAAGTTCTTTTGCCAAAATCAGTTCCTACACATTCCCTAGCACATATGCAAGCTAACCATGCCTTGAAACATGACCTGTAATTCCTCTAACAAGTTCCACCATTTTCACTTTTCCATTTTGCAGTTGAAGTTCTACAGCTCAGTTCAAGGTGTTTCAAGGCAAAGTAGATATTGGAACAGCATCACCACACCTCAAGGAAGCTATACCAATCAGTATCTTGCACTGTAAGCTCCCCATTTGCCAGTTGGAACTTCAGCTGAACAGGTAGTTTTTTGAACTTGTATCTCTATTATTATGCATCATTAGTCTTAAGTTTGTGAAGAAACAAGGTTCTACTCATGCCACTGAACATGTACATATCTTTACTTTTCATTTCTTTTGCCTGAGTTAAGAGAATTTAAGGTTTAAAAATGGCAGAAAAAATAGGTCAGGATTTGGGGGAGAAGAAATTCTCTCTCATTTCTGAGAGTTAGTTTGACTTCTTTATATGTCTAGAACCGTGGCTTCAAGCTCTACAGGTTTTATGTTGGAAGATTTGGCAAAAGATTAAAGGATCAGGAGTTAGGAACTTGAGAAGCAGGCGCGCGTTTTTTTGAATTTGGTTGTCTGAAGGTTGAAGACAACAGCTTCCTGGGCTGGGCTTGTTGTTATTTCTTTTTGCACCCTGATTTTGCTATTACACCCCCTGAGCCCATTTGCTTTATTTTTAATTCTTTTTTACTTTTTCTTTTTTTGTTTGACTTATTTATTTTTTCTCATGACATTAAAAATTTAAAAATATTTTTTCTCACCATTTTGGATTTTATTAGGTATTTATTTGATTTTCCTTTGATTTATACATAAATAGATCTATATTGTTATTTGGAATAAATAGGAAAAATAGTGCAAATACATGTTCATTTTCATTTTTATTTTATTTTACCCTCTAAAGATATTTTATATAAAAAATACTATTTTCTAAAAAATATTGAATATTATTATTATTTATATATATGATACATATTTAAAATAATATATATATATATATATATATATATATATATATATATATATATATATATATATATATATATATATATATATATATATATATATATATATATATATATATATATATATATATATATATATATATATATATATATATATATATATATATATATATATATATATATATATATATATATATATATATATATATATATATATATATATATATATATATATATATATATATATATATATATATATATATATATATATATATATATATATATATATATATATATATATATATATATATATATATATATATATATATATATATATATATATATATATATATATTCATTAATATACTTAGGAGAAAAATACCAAAAAATGTGCATACTTTGTTCTTTAATATTTAATACTAAAAAATACTTTTTTTTACAAATATACCATATTTTATTTTTTATTTTTTTTGTATATAATAAATATTATGTGAATTAATTAATTAATGTCCCTTTGATTAAAAATTAGGGTTTTACCCTAAATGTGAAAATATCCCAAAAAAATAATTCTTTTCTTATTTTTTATAAATAATACTTTTTCTCATATATATAAAAAACATTTTTTGCATACTTGCATATTTGTTTTATTTACCATTTAAAATTATACATTTTATTTATCTTGTAAATATTCATAAAAGTGGTGTAATAGTTTTAGGTTTAACTTCTTGTCTAAGTATCCCCATTTGAACATTGTACCCCCCTCCCTATATTATTGTGATGTAATAGCGTAGGAATTTAAATTTCGCACTTTATCGCCTTCTAAACATACCATGCTAGAATTAGGGTTTTGTATGCGAATAAAAATGAACAAAGTAGTTGGACCTAATACAAGCAAGATAAATGAGCATGAAAAATGGACAACACATTTCACACTTGCACCCCCTAGGGTATTCCACTTGTTGCCTTTTATTATTGGGCCATATTGCATGTTGAACTTCTTTGGGCAAAACAAAACAATCAAATGATCATTGTCCCTCAAAATGTTGCTTAAATGAATGATCAAGTCCCTTTCAAAGAAAATTGCCCAAAGACATTTAACACTATTGCAACTATGGTCTAAACGATGACCCGCGCCCGTCCCTTTCACCTCCTAAGACAAGATTGTCCACCAAATGCAATGGTGGAACAAAATTGTCAAAAGGTTTGAAACATAACAAAAATCTTTGAGAAAACTTTAGGGTAGATAAGCTCTTAAGTACTTGTCAACTTTCCAAGAAAACACTTGCCTAATTTCAAAACCCACTTCACAAACACTTTCAAACAAACTTTCAAAAAACCTTGAAACATCTTTTCAAAAAGACAAACACCTTTTGTAAAACATTCGAGTAAAGATTTGTTACAAGGGTAGCCTATACAAGGCATCTCTTTTTAAAAACTTTCAAAACCACACATAAAGCACCATTTCAAACAATTGACAACCAAGGCAAGTTGATCTAAGCAAGTACCTAAGAGCCCATGGATAACCATGGATAGAAGGGGTGCTAATACCTTCCCCCTTCTATAATCTACTCCCCGAACCCAAGAAAAATCTCAAAGGTTTTTGCTGTGCTTTTTAAACCTTTCCTTAGGATAAAATAAAAAGTCGGTGGCGACTCTTGCTCAACCGAAACATTTGCGAAAACAAACGCAAAACCGTAGTCAGTTCTCCCACCGTATCACACAGGCTATTACTGGTCTACCATGGAAGCTGACTGCCATTAACATTCTCGTACTTGCCACAAATGCCAAGTTTACGCTGATAAAGTTCATATCCCTCCGGTTCCTCTCAACGTTCTGACTGCGCCTTGGCCATTTGCAATGTGGGGCATTGACATGATTGGAGAGATCAAGCCCACGGCTTCCAACGGACATCGCTTTATCCTAGTTGCCATTGACTATTTCACCAAATGGGTCGAAGCAGCTTTCTTCGCCTCTGTTACTAAAAATGTGGTTGCCCGCTTTATCAAGCAAAATCTCATATGTCGGTATGGTGTTCCAGACAGGATCATCACAGACAACGGTACGAATCTGAATAACACAATGATCACCGCATTGTGCGAACAGTTCAAGATTTATCATCACAATTCATCTCCCTATCGGCCGAAGATGAACGGTGCTGTTGAAGCTGCGAACAAAAACATTAAGAAGATCATTCAGAAAATGACAGTCACTTACAAAGACTGGCATGAGATGTTACCGTTTGCTCTGCATGGATAACGTACGATGGCACGTACTTCAACTAGGGCAACCCCATTTTCTTTGGTTTATGGCATGGAAGTTGTTTTGCCTATGGATGTCCAGATTCCTTCTCTAAGGATTATGAAGGATGCAGGTTTGAATGAAGATGATTGGATGCAGACCCGACTTGATCAACTCAATCTGATCGACGAAAATCGACTCGCTGCTATATGCCATGGTCAGGCGTATCAAAAACGAATGATCAAGGCCTTCAATAAGAAAGTCAGACGGCAAGTATATCAAGTCGGAGATCTCGTGATCAAGCGGATTATCTTGCCGCAAAGTGATCCCAGGGGCAAATGGACTCCTACATATGAAGGACCATTTGTGAATAAAAGCATATTTTCTGGTGGCGCAATGATTCTGGCCACCATGGACGGCGACGATTTGCCACACCCTGCGAATGCAGACATAGTCAAAAGATACTACGCATAAAATAACCCGACAAGTCGAAAACCCGAAAGGGCGGCTTGGGCAAAAATGGGCATCCCGGTGAACCTAAAACCCGAAAGGGCGGTTCAGGCAAAAATTAGGGATAAAAACAAAAAAAATATGTACACCCGGCAAGTTGAAAACCCGAAAGGGCGGCTTGGGCAAAAAGGGGTTTCCCGGTGGATCGAAAACCCGAAAGGGCGGTTCAGGAAAAAGTTAGGGAATTAAAGCGTATGACTATGTCTCGTCGGATCACTTCGAAGACAATCTCTTCATCAACCAGTTCCAGGCTTCTGATCAATCCAGTCATCGGCAAACGAAGCATGGAATGGACAGATATTCAGAGTTGTGAAAGCTATAGCGGAATGGAATCCCATGGAATCATTTCACATAGCCATCCTTTATTTTGTAAAATCTTTCAATATTTACGGAAAAATCCTCTTACTAGGATGATTGTCTCCTTTGTACAAATATACTCATAGAAAGTCAATACAAATACTTTTCCCAGAAATTTGTGTCATTTCCTTTTCTTTTCTCTTGTACTATTTGTTTTATTTTGAGAAACGTCCAATGTTTTGTTAAATAGGCATATGCATTTGAACATAATCATTTCCTTACGAATCAAGAAAGAGGATTATTGATAGGTCAAAGGTGCAGTTGGATATCTTGATACCCTTCAAAGAAAACCCCCAAGAGATTTGGAATCCGTATCCCCAGCAAACCCTGAAGCTTATTCCCTGCAGAGTACGGACGTCTCTCCCGAGTTTTATTCAAAGTTATTCCTCACAAGGGCTTATAACTGGGTTATCCTCAGCTTATTGCCACGGAAGATCGCACTCGCCAAAATTCTTCCTATCCCCAACGGAGTTCATCAAAATTCCCCAGCGTAACTTATCTTTACAATCCCCCAGCCAGAGGATCCTCCGGAATTCAATTCCCCTCAGAGTTTAAGTTTCAGAATCCCCAGCAAAGCCAGACTAATGAACCTTCTCCCCACAAAATCTTGAGGAGGACATGTCTTGGGTTCCCCTGTGAAGTCGCCAGAAATACTTCCCGCCAAACTGAATATTCTCAGTCTTACCTCCCCAGCATGAGTCTATTAGAGTGGAACTCCCCAGTAGAAGTCATCAGGAATTCACCCGAAGATTGGTATACAACCCAAGTTCTTTATTCCCCAGCAACAACCAGGAATTATTCTTCCCGGCAGCAGTCAAGATACTACAATCTTCAGCCATCTCGGATTCATCTATCCTTTGCAAGACAGCTCTCCAGCTTACATGCGCATCCATTTACATTCATATCATATAACATACATTGTATCATGCATCATGACATTGCATATAACTAACTCTTTACCTTTTCAGGTAAGATCATTCGAAAGACTAAAATCATTATCTTCCGAGATTCATCCAGAAATAGTTCAGATGTGACCCAGACATGGCAACATTTTAATGCTTATTCCAGATGCAGTTTTACACGAGCTCATCATCAGGGAACCCTACACCGGTTCTTCCTCCAATTTCAAGATTTCTGAAAACAGTTTACGGGTTCTCCAAGTAACGGATGTTAACTTATCGCTTGTTCAGTTTCTTCTCAAGACTTCTGAAAACAGCTTATGGATTCTTCCCAACAACGGATGTTAATCTATCAACTTGTTCAGATGTAACTTTTGAAAACAGTTTATGGATTCTTCCCAACAACGGATGTTAATCTATCACTTGTTCAGATGTAACCTTTGAAAACAGTTTACGGACGCTTCCCAACAACGGATGCTGCTCTATTGCTTATTCAACTTCAAGATTTCTGAAAACAGTTTACGGGTTCTCCAAGTAACGGATGTTAACCTATCGCTTGTTCAGTTTCTTCTCAAGACTTCTGAAAACAGTTTATGGATTCTTCCCAACGACGGATGTTAATCTATCGCTTGTTCAGATGCAACTTCTGAAAACAGTTTACGGATTCTTCCCAACAACGGATGTTAATCTACCAACTTGTTCAGACGCTTCTCAACTTTTGAAAACAGTTTACGGACGCTTCCCAACAACGGATGCTGCTCTATTGCTTTTTCAACTTCAAGACTTCTGGAAACAGTTTACGGGTTCTCCAAGTAACGGATGTTAACCTATCGCTTGTTCAGTTACTTCTCAAGACTTCTGAAAACAGCTTATGGGTTCTTCCCAACAACGGATGTTAATCTATCAACTTGTTCAGATGCAACTTTTGAAAACAGTTTACGGATTCCTCCCAACAACGGATGTCAATCTATTGCTTATTCAGACCCCCAGTTCGAAGATGGTCCAAAGCATGGACACCTTTCTGATACTCATTCCAGATGGCATCTCTAAGCCCATTTCCAAATGGCATCTTTAAGCCCATCCCCGACAAGATTCTGTCACCCCTCCAGATGGTATCTCTAAGCCCATCTCCAAATGGCATCTCTAAGCCCATTCCCGCATCCATTACTTTGACGAGTGCAAATTTAAGGGCACTCTAGTGTCCAATCTCCTTTTACCCTCGAGTCACGAAAGGCAAACTTGCCAATCTAACTCTACGGATTCAAGAAGATTGAACAGGGGCAACTGTTGTACCCCAAAATTTTCCCTCCCATTTTTCATTGATTTCTCATCACAAAGCCCTTGAAGATCAAGATCCAGTTAGGGTTTCATCTGCTCAAGACTTCTCCTTGCACTGTTGACCCAAATTAGGGTTTGAGTTTGCACAAAGATGTTTTGACCTAAAATGCCTAAGATGACTTTCTTACTTCATGATGGACTCCCAAGGTTATCCATATCAAGTTTCAAGTCTTGATTCCAAGTTTTGCCCAGTCAATTGGACAGTTGACCTAGAAATCAGTTGTATTGGAGGAAAAGTCAACTGTGGCCAATTGACAGTCAAACCTCATGAAAATTGACCCACATCAACATTATGAACTCATATGGACCATTTGATCAAGTTTGGATCACAATTCCACAAGAAATTTGATCAGATCACCAAAAGGGCAAAATGGTCATTTTTAGGGTTTTGACTGCACAAAGGCAATTTTTGACTGTTTGACCTAGCCAATGGCAAACCAAGCTCACATATGGACTCAAGGACCCCATGGATTTATCTTGACACACTCAACAAGTTCAAAAGATCCCAAATGCACAAGATTGACGGTTGAATTTCCCAGTCAATTGATCAATTTTGACTGTATACTGAAAAGTCAAACTTTGACTTTTTGGTCAAAATCAAGGGTCAAGATTCATTTTTTATCAAAACATGCCAAATCATGAAACTTGTCCACCAATAAATCAAAAAATGCAAATTAGGGTTAGAAATGAGAATTTTTCATAACTTATAATTTTTCTAAGTTATGAAAAACCCTAATTTTTTCCCAACTTTGCCCCACTTTCTCACCAAGATTCATTTGGATTCAAACAAAAGTCAAAACATGAAAGTTGTAGCTTGTTGCATAATCTACAACTTTGATTCACAAAGTTTTCCCAAATGAGGTTTTTATCTCAAGTTAATATTTTTTGAATAAGGGTACTAAACCATCCTTAACTTAGTGAAATTTTAACCTATTTTGGCAAGGTTTTCTACCTAACTTCAAGGCCATTTTCCATACACTTCCACTTGGAATTTCAATTTTCATTTCAAAGATGGATTATAGTACACATTCCAAGCTTTCCAAAATGTCCAAGAACTCATCAAACAACCTCATAACTTGAGAGAATCGAATTTCACAATATGGCAAAAACTCACTTTTGAATTGGTCATGTACATGTTCATAACTTATGCCATTTGCAAGTCAGCTTGGTTTGTTCTGCATTACAGGCCTCTAAACCATCCAACACTCAATAATTTAATGCATGTTCATTGTGCTAAAGTGTTGTTCTATGAGTTCAAGCATTACATGCAAGTTTAATCCATTTATGGAAAAAGTAAAATAGCCATTTTTGCAAAAGCAAGCTTTATGTCAAAGTTGCAAATCCACAAGTACAGATCAAATCTAATTGGCACAAGATTATGAGCATAACACACTGATCAAGGAAAGGTTTTGCAGCATGATTAGGGGTCCTCTACCTGTCTAGAATACAACTTGGCTTTTGTTTGCTTAAGTGTTAAGAAACTTGGCATTTCACAAGATAACTCTCATCTCAGCATTAGAACACTTAAGCAAATATTGTATACACTCTCTAATCATCAAGCACAAGCTAGAACACGAGCCTTTGGCCTCCAATACCTTGACAAACTCAGAATCACTCTAAAACTGCCCAAACAGAGCAAGCTCTGCAGATTGAGTTCCAACTCTCAATCCTTTCAAGCATTCTTGTCCAAACCACTTTAGACACCTTCCCTACCATCAATCCAAACCATCCAAAGCATTAGAAGCAACCTGTAACTCCTCTAATCCTTTTGGCCATTTTCACTTTTCTGATTTGCAGGTGAAGTGCTCTAGCACGATTCAAAAGGTCTCAAGACAAAGTAAAGCTTGGAATAGCATCCCTGGACATCAAGGAAGCTATACCAATCATCACCTTGCACTAAAAGCTTCTCCATTGCCAGATAGAACTTCAACTGAACAGGTAAGTTCATGAACTTTTATCTCTCTTATTAGGCATTGTTAGCTTTAGGTTTGTGAAGAGAACATGTCACATTCATAGCCCTGAACATGTCCATGTAATTAGATTTCATTTATATTGTGTGTGCTGCAAGAATTTTGAGTCTGAACATTGATAAAAAAACTAGGTCAGAAATTGGGGAAGAAGAAATTCTCGCTCATCTTAGAGAGTTAAGACAAGTTCTTTATATCCCTGAATTCGTCTCTTGATGCTGAACATTTTTTATGTTGTGAGTTTTCATTAAAAAGCCAGGAATCAGGATGTTTGAATCAGTGAAGAAGGCGCGCGTTTTTTGACATTTTCTGGCCAGAGGTTGAAGAAGGGTTATCTGGGCTGGGCTTGTTTTTGTATTTCCTTTTCACACACTCTTTTCACTTTGACACCCCCTAGGCCCATTTGGTTTATTTCAATGATTTTTTGACTTTTCTTTTTTCATTCTGACTTATTTATTTTTGCTTATAATATAAAAAATATAGAAAATATTTTTCTCACCATTTTTGAATTTATAGGCATTTATTTGTTTAGTTTAGTTATTTGTACATAAATAAATAAATAGATACATTTTTACTTTAAATACTAGAAAAATAATGCAAATATACTTTATTTTCTGATTTTATTACATTTTCCTTTTTGAAAATATTTTATGCAAAATATACTTTTTTTATAAATATTAAATTTTTTTTTTTTATATATATAATACATATTTAGAAATTAATACATATATATATATATTTATTAGTATATCTAGGTTAAAATACAAAAATACATACATTTTTATTTTTATTAATACTTGACATAAAAAAATACTTTTTATAAATATACTTCATTTTATTTTATTTTTGTACATAATAAACAAATACTTGTATAAATTAAATAATATATATATTACTTGATAAAAATTAGGGTTTTACCCTTAAAATACAAAAACTCCAAAGATAATACTTTTTTTATTTTATTTATTTGACATAAATAATACTTTTTTTTCATACATGTGAAAACCCTTTTTGCATTTTGCATCTTTATTTTATTTCTCATTTAAATTATGCAATCAATTATCTTGTAATATTCAAAGTTGATGTAATAGCTAGGTTTTAATTTCTTGTCTAAATATCCCCCATTTGAACATTTGTACCCCCCTTCCCATATTGTGTTGTAATAGTGTAGGAATTTCAATTTTCGCACTTTATCGCTTTCTAAATATACCATGCTAGAATTAGGGTTTGTATGCAAATAAAAAGAACAAAGTAGTTTGACCTAATTTCAAGATAAACAAGCATGAAATATGGACAACACATCTCACACTTGCACCCCTAGGGTATTTCACTTGTTGCCTTCAAATAATTGGGCCATATTGTATGTTAGGTTTCTTTGGGCAAAAACAAATACAAAATCAAATGATCATAGTCCCTCGATGACGCTTTCGAAAAGTTGCCTAAAATGATCAAGTCCCTTTCAAGGAAAAATTGCCCAAAGACATTTAGCACTATTGCAACTATGGTCTAAACGATGACCCGCGCCCGTCCCTTTCACCTCCTAATACAAGATTGTCCACCAAATACAATGGTGGAACAAAATTGTTAAAAGGGTTAAAACATAACAAAAATCTTTGAGAACTTTAGGGTAGATAGCTCTTAAGTACTTGTCAACTTGCAAAACAAAACACTTGCCTATTTTCAAACCACACTTCACAAACACTTTCAAAACAAACTTTCAAAAAACCTTGAAACATCTTTTCAAAAAGACAAACACCTTTTGTAAAACATTCGAGTAAAGAATTGTTACAAGGGTAGCCTAGACAAGGCATCTTTTTCAAAACATTTTCAAAAGCCACACACAAAGCACCATTTCAAACAATTGAAAACTAAGGCAAGTGGATCTAAGCAAGTACCTAAGAGCCCATGGATAACCATGGATAGAAAGGGTGCTAATACCTTCCCTTTCTATAATCTACTCCCCGAACCCAAGAAAAATCTCAAAGGTTTTTGCTGTGCTTTTTAAACCTTAGGATAAAATAAAAAGTCGGTGGCGACTCTTGCTCAACCGAAACATTTGCGAAAACAAACGCAAAACCATAGTCAGTTCTCCCACCGTATCACAGCATCATACAAAACAAATCTCATTTATTTTGAGAACATCATTCCCTGATACATGTCATGAATTACATACGACTAACCCTTTACCTTTCAGGAAATATACAATCAAATTCTCACCAAGTTCAAGCTATGAAGCCCGGATCCGACCGGATAGTATCTTGATTTCTACATCATATTGTGAAGCCCGGAGAACGACCGGATAACAGTATTAGACACCGCGAATCCTGGATTCGACCAGATAGTGGTTTATCTTTAAGCTATGAAGCCCAGATTAAACCGGATAATAGTTTAATCCCTAGCAAGCTGTAAAGCCCGAATTACGACCGGATAGCAGCTCAACAAGTACCATGAAGCCTGGATTACGAACAGATAGTGGTATATCATAAACACAAGCCGTGAAGCCCGGATTATGACCGGATAATAGCTCAGCAAGTTATTGTGAAGCCTGGATTATGACCAGATAGCAATATAAGACCATGAAGCCTAGATTACGACCAGATAATGGTAGAAGACGTTGTGAAGCCTGGATTATGACCAGATAGCAACCAAGAATACTACGAAGCCTAGATTACGACCAGATAGTGGTATATCTTTAATACAAGTTATGAAGCCCGGATTCGACTGGATAGTATCTTGATTTCTCCATGAAGCTTGGATTCTACCAGATAGAGGTAAAAGACACTGAAGCCTGGATTACGACCAGATAACAGTGAGGGACACTATGAAGCTTGGATTACGACCAAATAGCAGTTTACCCCGCCAATTACTATGTAGCCTGGATTCGACCGAATATTAGTAGGCCCAACAGTCAAAGGGAAGCCCGGAGGCGATCGGATAACCACTTGATTTCTTCTGAAGCCTGGATTTCGACCAGATAAGAAATGAGGTCTTGTAAAGCCTGGATTCGACTAGATAGCAGTACAAAACACCATGAAGACTGGATCCGACCAGATAATGGTATGAAACACCGTGAAGCCTGGATTACGACCAGATAGCGGTACAAGACACTGTGAAGCTTGGATTTCGACCAAATAGCAGTTTACCTTGACAACTACTAAGAAGCCCGGAGTCGACCGGATATTAGTGTGCCCCAAATTCAAGTTGAATCCCGGATGCAACCGGATAACATTTGAATTCCTTATGAAGCCTGGATTATGACTAGATAAGAATCGAGAAATTGTGAAGCCTGGATCACGACCAGATAGCAAGTTTAATCTCATCTCCCCAGTAAGTCACTGTAAAGCCTGGATTACGACCAGATAGCAGTTGGCCCTATCACTATGAAGCCTGGATGATAACCAGATAGTAGTTCATTCTCACCTCTTCAACTAAGAGACGATTCCTCAGTAGAATAACGGACGACCGAAGCTCCTAAAATTCAACTTTTCTCAAGAAACAGAGACGATTTCCCAGTAGAATAACAGACGACTAAAGCTCCTAAAATTCTATTTCTCTCAAGACAGAGATCAGCATTCCCCAGCGGAATCTTCCTCAACAACAGGTACACAAGCTCTCGCTAAGGAATCTCTTATGCGATCGACACTCCTTCGGATGGCATCTTTAAGCCCATTTCCCGCCATCAATCTCAAAATGGGATCTGTAAGCCCATTCCTGACATCACAATACAAATACCACTTCATGTGAGTGCAAATTTCTAGGCACTCTAGTGTCCAATCATCTTCCACCTTCGGATCACGAAAGGCAAGCCAGCCAATCTACATCCTCAAGTTTAAGAATATTGAACAGGGGAAGCTGTTGTACCCCAAAATTTTCCCTCCCATATTTCTCAATACATTTCAAGTGAGGTCCTCAAGTTGCTTAAGGAAGCCCAAGGGTTGACCAGACAAACTCTCTCATAAGGTAGTCTACCTCAAATTAGGGTTTCATGTTGCATCAATATACTTGAGTCCAAGGGATCCCAAATGCTCACCATTGTCCTAATATGTTATCTATATCATCCATGTCAAGTTTCAAGCCTTGCAGAGGAAGTTTGCTCAGTCAATTGCTCAAAGGCCTGAAAATCGACTATGTTAGGGCAAAAGTCAACTGTGGCCCACATACAGTCAAACTTCAAGATTTTTGGTCAACATACTCATTTTGAAGTATATTTCATCATTTGATCAAGTGTTTATCATGATTCATCAAGGATTGCTCATAATTCATCAAGAATCAAAAGTTGCTAAATTAGGGTTTTGTAGGAAAAGTCAACTCAACTTTGACCAAGCATAACTTTCTAATACTTTATGAGAAATGACCCATCCAAATCTCACTTTTAATAGGATGCCATGCTCTACAATCCATATTCATCTCCCAAGTTCAAAATATGCACTCACAAGAAGTTATGGATTTGGACATTATAGGTCATTTTGAAAAGTCAACAAAAACACCTTTTTTGTCAAAGCTTCATACATGAGCATGGAATATCAAATTGAGATGAGACCAAAAGGTTTGCTTAGAGGACATCTCTAGCTTTCTAAAAAGTCCAATAACATATTCAAAGTTTCAAAATTGAGGAAGTTATGCATTGGTGAAGTTGACATTTTTTGCAAAATTGTCAAAAGTCAACTATGCCTAAATTTGCAAATTTTTGCCAAATGGGCCCAATCTTTTGCAATTGTTTTGAGTTGGCAACATGGTCCACGAGCCCTAGCCTTTTCCACTTGTCATTATCTTGTTTTTATTATTTATTTTGATTTTTAATTGAATTAAATCGATTTAAATCAAAACAAATCATAGAAAATCCAAAACATTGAAATCCAAAGATCTTGTACGTGTTTCAGGTCCTACATCCAGCTAGCAATTGATTGAATTCGTGCAAGGCTTTTGTGAGCATAAAAATATTGGTTTTGGACTATTTTTGGAAAGATATTCAAAGGAATCAAATCAAAATCAAAAGCAATGATGGAGGAAGATTGAGACCAGGTTTTCAACCCTAATTCATTCCTCAATACATAAGGAACATTGGCAGACCTAGAGCAAGGCTAGAGAGAGGCGCAAGAACCAGAACCAAACTTGAAAAAAATCACAAAAAGTGCAAACACGAATTCATAGTTCCAAGCAGTTCCAGAGCTTCTTGATCATCCCAATCGCTTCCTGTAAGTGTAAGCAAGCGAAACCAATCAAGAACAAGCACTTTCAGGCCTTGAAATCCACTGTAAGTCAGCCACGACTTTGATGAATTTTTGAAATCGAATTGCATAAATTTGGCATTGATAGCATGAAACAATCATATATTCTTGATCCTTAGAGCATTTGCAAGCTTTCTGTAACATTTAATTTCGTTTTCATGGACTGTATTAGAGTTTGCCATAGTTAGGGTTTGTAGCTTCGATTTGGGATCTTTTTGTACAGGTGAAATTGGGCCATGAAAGGGGCACCATGACGCTCAGAAGGTCCAGACGAGTTGATTGGTGGCCCTAGTTTTTATTTATCTTGCTCATGGTTGATTTTAAGAGTATGCAGGTTTGTAGTGACGGACACACATCCATAGGTAAAAGTCTGTGACTTTTACCAACGGAGCAAGGAGGAAGAAGATGTTGTGGCAAGCCATCATTCGCGCGTTTGAAAATTTGCGTGTTTGGATCTGGAGTCTTGTTGTTTTCCCATATTATACTTTATGTTGATTATATAAACAACTAACACATGTAGCGCAGTTGGTAGCCAGGCGAGTGTAAAATGCTTCAGGACCTGGGTTAGAATCACAGGTCCCCCAATTCATTCATAATATTTTTCTTCCAGTGATCCAGCGCGCACACGAGGCCAAGGACCACCATAGTCTACCATGATCCAGTCAGCCAAGTGTCCAATTATCCATATCTGATGGCCATCATTTGAGGGACCATGATACACCTGGTCAATGCAATGCATGGGATCTCAGAAGGTCAACGTGGACCTTTGTTTCTTGGGCCCAGATTGCTAGCAATGCACCCCCATATTACTTTTGCAGGCCCAACTCTCTTTTCTCTATTCTTTTATTTTTCTCAATTAATTTACTTATTTATTTTACTAACATAAAAATTAATTTTTTCTTTTATCAAAAAATCACATAAAATCAACTTTTCACCAAATTAGGTTTAGATTTTATTTCTTATCAAAAATTAATTAATTTAATTAGGTTATCTAATTTTAGGTAACTTTAATTATTTTGTAAACAATTAAAATTAATTAGAACAATTAGGGTTTTAACTTAATTATATTTTCTCTTTTTCTTAAAATAACTAAAAACACAAAAATAGGCCATTTATGTATTTTCATTAATTAATTTAATTAGCTAATTAATTGTGTATTTAATTTTAAAACCTAATTCCTTTCTTAAAAATAATTATAAAACAACAAAAACATTTTTTCTTTCGATTAGGTTAGAAGGGGTCAAAACCCTACTTCTCTCCTGGTCTAAATTTCCTCGCGCGCGCTTTATCATTTATTTGTATCCTATTAATATAATTTCTCACAAGTTGTAATAGCTTAATTAGGATCTTTTATTTTCATTTATCGCCTTGTTTTACGGGTTTGTTTTTGTCTATGTAAATACCCAAAGCCTTGTAATAGCGTAGTTTATTTTCCGCATATTAAATTTCGCAAATATTAAACTGTTAGATGTATGATATAAGGGATGCATGACAAGAATGTATGTAAATTTTAAAACGGTTAGCAAACCCTAAATGTGCAAAGATAAATAACTTGAAATTGAATCACTCGCACATGCGCACTCCTAGGGTACACTCCCACTTCGGTTGCCTTCGGTAAACGGTTAATGAGTATAGGATATTTTAATGGTCGCCCTTTTGTCTCAAAGATCAAAGTTGCCTCGGAAAGGTTGCCTCGGATATTGTTGCCTCGAATAATTGATCTGAGACATTAGGGTTATTACTAAGAAGTCCTAACATTGCTTTAGTGACCGTACGTCCCTTTCGAATTGACCCTCAAACTCCAACAATGGTGCTACCTACTCACTAATAGTGGGATAGCGCTGTCTAAAGGAAATGAACATAGAACGATTCTTTTTTCGAGTAGGTAGATTAGTTCTTAAGTACTTGCTCAATCCAAACAAACTTTTTCACACTTACACTCCTTTACAAACAAAGTTTTCAAAAACACTTTGTAACACTCTTGAAGACAGAAGCAAGGGTTAAATCGAAGTCAAAACAAAAACTTTTCAAAACACACAAAGAAGCAATTTTGAAAATGATGAGCAAGTACCTAAGATCCCGTGGAAAACCACGGATAGAAAGGGTGCTAATACCTTCCCTTTCTATAATCTACCCCCCGTACTCAGAAAATCTCGAAAAAGGAATTTTTCTGTGCTTTTTTCCTTTCCTTGTTGGATAAAATAAAAGTCGGTGGTGACTCTTGCTTACCGCGACATTTTGCAAACACAAACGCAAAACGCAAACCAACATTTCCTAAAAACAATCCCGGTTCTGGCCACAGTACCACAATTGGGTTTAGACTTTTCATGCAAACCCTAATTACTAGCATTTGTATATAAAGCGATAAATTGCGGAATTTAAAATTACTACACTATTACAATACTTGTGGGAGGGGGTGTACAAATTTCAAATGGGGATTACAAGAAAATAAAGCCTAATCATCTATTACAATCATATTGAAATTAAACAAGGATTAAAATAAATAATATACATAATGAATAAATATACAAGAATGCAAATATGAAGAAAATGGGTATTTTTGTTTGGATTTTTAGAGAAAAGGGGTTTTAAGTTTAACCTAATTAACTAAAGGGAAAATAATTAATTAAAAGTAGAAACCTAAATTTACTAGAAAAAGAAATTAAGTTTGTAAGAAGAAGAATTTTGGTACTTTTTGTCTAAAAAATAAATTATAGTATTATAAAACATTTTTGGTCTTTTTATATTTTTAAAACAATATATTTAAATGGTGTAAAAGAAAATAAATAATAACCTAGTTTTTTAATTAAATTTACAAAACAATTAGTCAAAATAAATAAAGTATGATTAAACAAAATAATTTTTGTAAGAAAAAAATAAATAAACTATGTCAAAATATAAATCTACTATTTTTATATTTTTTATGATTTTTAATATTAGATAAAATATTTAAGAAAATAAATAAATAAAAACAAGAAGAAAAAAAAGAAATAAATGGGCCAGGGTGTGGAAATGAAATAAGGGGTCAGAAAGTAAAGAAAAACATAAGCCCAGGGAGATGAGGCCCAGGCGCCTGCCAAAAAGAAAGTCAAAAATGCAAAAAAATTGTGAAAAATCCAAAAGGGTACCACTGGGGCTCGAACCCAAGTCCCTTAAGTCACAGGCGTGCGCTTCTACCACTGGGGTGGCTATACATCTGTTTATATAATCAAAACAACAAATACATGATAGTAAACAAGTCCATGGCCTTAACTTCATCTTCAACCTCATGCCCAGCCAGAGCCTCTGTAACTTATTCAAATCTCAACAAAAATGAAAATTGTAAACAGAAAACTTGTAGCAAATTTCCTCACGATTTCAGAAATGCAAAGCAATAGAATTATGGATCAAAGATAAGCATGAATTTTAATGGCCCTAATTTGAACCCTAAAATTCTCATAAACTTCAATCTTAAAATTCTCTAAGCTCAAGCAAAATTAATGAAAACTATGGACATGGTTAGCTTTAGGGCAATGATATCTACATTTTTCATTCACAAATAAATCATTGATTATGCTTGTATGAAGAGTTCCAAAGTCATAAAACTTACCTTTCAAGAGGGTATCGGGTTTGGAGTTTGAGCAGATTTCAGTGAGTTCCAATGATTGGGTTAGCTTCCTCAAGTTCCCAGGAAGCTAATGGGATGCTTAGCTTGAGCTGAAAGTGCCTGAGGAGTTCTGGAGAAGTCCAAGTGCAAAGCTCTGTTTTTGAAAATGGAGGATGGTGTTAATGGTGTTACATTCTTTTAACAAGGTGTGGGATGATTTCTAAATGATGTTTGGAAACTTTAGGAACCAAAAGGCTTGAAAATGCACGGGGGAGATGTGAGTTTCAAACTTTTGGTCAGGTTAGGCAACAATGGAGGTATGTGATGCAGTTCTGAGCTCTTGGTGTTTTTAGGAGTCAAGTATGCGTGTGATTTGTGGAAAATGGCTTGTGTATGTATAAGCAAAAAGTTCTTGAGTGGTTTTGAAAGTCAGCACTACAAGTTTCAAGTTAATTGCTAGGTTACTTGATTTTGAAGAAAAGTGGGAAAACAAGTTTCAAGGGGAAGTACAAGCATGGGCTAGGTGATTGTAAGTGTCTAAACCATTTCTCTTGTGTTATAAGATATGTATGATCATAAAAGAACAAGTGCAAGACTCAAGAACAAGTTTTGTGCAAAAAGTCACTTTATCAAAATGTCATTGTGCACTTTCTTCCCAAAATGGATATAAAGTATGGCCTTGCATTGAATGTTTGAAATGAGACCTATAACAGTTGTGCAAGCAATTAATTATGGATTGCCTAACAAGTTTGAGGCCTGCAAAGTAGAGGTTATGCAGCATAACTTTGAATTTTGAACTTGGTTCATCACAAAATGACTTGTAATTCAAGTGATAAAACCCTAACTTCATCTCTTCGATTCTCTCTACTCAAAAATGATCTCAAGGAGTTATTGGACATTTTGGAAAGCTTGAAGTATGCTATACAACCCATATTTGAATCACTTTTAAATATTACCCTAGGAACTATATGAAAAAGTGCCATGAAAGTTGGGTCAAAATCCTGACCAAATTAGGGCAAAATTTTCACTAATTGTTTTGTTTCATGACCATGTGTTCTTAAAATTATAACTTGAGATCCAAGCACTTTTGGAAGGATATGTGTAAAGAAATGTTGTATATTTCATAGATATCTACAACTTTCATGTTGGAAGTTTCTTCTGAATCAGCTTGCATCATGGTGAAAATTTTGCTCAAAGTTATGAAAAAATAAGAAATTTCCAACACTTAGAAAAATTTCTAAGTTTTAGAAATTTTAACTTTTCAAAATGAAATCTTTAATTTTGGATTTCTTGATGAATAAGTTTCATATTTTGACATGTTTTAATGAATTTTGATCTTTGACATTTGATTTTGACCAAAAAGTCGAAGTTTGACTTTTCAGTATACAGTTGACTTTTGATCAGTTGACTGAAAATTCACCTGTCAATCCATTGGAATTGAGCAATGTTTTGAGCCATGTCATTAGGTCAAAATGATGCAATTGGACTATTGAGATCATGACTTAAACCAATTGATCATTTTCTAGGTCAAAAATCAGAAATTGCCCTTTCCCAGTCAAAACCCTAATTTTGACCATTTTGCCCTTTTGAAGATTTGATCAAATTTCTTGAGGAATTGTGGTCCAAACTTGATCAAATGATACATATGAGTTTAAAATGTTTATGTGGATAAAAAATTATGAGTTTTGACTGTAAATTGGCCACATTTGACTTTTTCCCCAATACAATTGATTTTTAGGTCAACTGCTAAATTGACTGAGCAAAAGTGTGATCCAAAGCTTGAAACTTGACATGAGTGATCTTGAGGGTCCATAATGATACATGAAAGTCATATGGGGCATTGGAAGTTCAAATATCCTTGTGCAATCTCAAATCCTAATTTTGGTCATTAGTGCTTAAGGAGGTGTTTTGAGCTGATCAACCCTAGTGCAGTCTTGAGCCAAAGGAGATCTTGTGAGCAAATTCTTGATAAATGAGAGGGAAAATTTTGGGGTACAACAAAACCGGACATGGCATGTATGCAAGTTTTAGGTACAAATATGCATGGAAAGTTACCTATTCTTACCTTGGAGATGTTCTGGATGTGATTTGAGGTGGTGATTTAGACTGAATCAAACCGGAACTTGAGATTCAATGGTGCACTTTCTTTGAAAATTTGTGATTTTTGAGACTTTTCTTGAGGCAAAATTTCCGTGTCATTGTAGTGTGAGGGCTTGAGTATTTATAGAGGAGGAGATTTAAGTCACCAATGAAGGAAAGAATCAAGTGATCATGGTATTACCAAAAATCAATGAAACATGTTTTTCTAACTTGCCATTTTTGAAGATCCTTGTCTCAAACATGTCTCTCATAGTTTTGGCAAGATTTTATGAAGTCTTGGGCCTTCTAGAAGATGTCCAAATAATCATAGTCCAACATTAATCCAACTATTTGTTATTTTTAATTTAATTCTTTTACAAAAATTAAATAAATATTTAAATAAATAGGATAAAAAATATGACCATGTACCAATGGACTTAAATTTATTCTATCAAGTCATAAACATGTTTGATCCTCAAAAGTTAGGCCCATTAGTCCAACAATTCAAAATTGCTCAATTGAGATTTCATGCATTTCTCAAAAAATTGTCCAACTTGTGCCAACCATAACCCTCACAATTTTTGTCATGTGAATGTGATCTTAAACTTTTTGGAAACCTCAAGATGTCTCCTACAACTTTCATGGTTGTCATTTTTTCATTTTAAGTATTTAACTTGATGTAAATTTCCTTGACAAAAAAATGTCTTTTTGTTGACTTTTAAAATGACCTGTAATGTTTTGATCCATATCTCTCAAATGAACCATTTTTGGCATTGAGCTTAGAGAGACAAAGTTGTAGAGTATTGAATCTCCTTCAAGGTAGGTTTTGGTTGAGAATTTTCTGATGAAGCATGTGAAAGTTATGCTTGGGCAAAGTTCAATTGACTTCTCCTTAAGAAAAGTTCATAAAACCCTAATTTATCAACTTTTGACTTTTGAGCAATCTTGAGTCAATCTTGATGAATCATGATCAACCCTTGATCAAATGATGAATGTGACCTCAAAATCTTGATATTGACCAAAAATCTTGAAGTTTGACTGTATGTTGACCTTAATTGACTTTTTATCCAATACAAATGATTTTCAATCATCTGAGCAATTGACTGAGAAAACTTGTGATGCAAGGCTTAAAACGGGTCATGAGGGTACCTTGAAGCATATGAGGAACCATGAAATCCACTTGAGGCATTAGAAGTTCAATTTTATTTGAGTAAAGTCAAACCCTAGTTATAGGTCAACTGTTTATGATGAGGGTTTGTTTGATTAACCCTTAAGTATTCTTGAGCAATTGAGAACCCTATGAGCATGAAGAGGTGTCTTGAATCAATTGTCTTAAAAATTGGGAGGGAAAATTTTGGGGTACAACAGACATAGTGTTAGGGAGGAGAAAAGAAAAGGGAAGACAAATCCCAGAAGTCTCGAGACTACAAGGGATCACCCGGTCGCTTCCACAACTATACTCTTCTTAGCGTCTTGCACGAGAAGATTCTGATCGACTATGTAAACGCAAAATTCAAGTTAGATAGGGTTCGCTTCCCCCGACAAACAATGTCCAAGCCAGGGACGAACAAAAGCAAGTACTGTCAATTTCATAAAGGTCACAAGCATATGATGGAAGACTACATCCACCTCAAGGATGCCATTGAGATCCACATCTGGGACAAGCATCTCAAATAATACATAAATAAGCAATCTCCTCGGGAAGATGCTACCGAACCCAAATAGGTCGAAGAAACATGGGCTTCCCTAGAGAAAGCTCTCATGCTTGTCACTATGAGCATCACAAGGCCATAAGATTTATATTTCCCCGACATGGAGGAGGTTCCCTTATACTTCTCGTCGCACAGTCCTTGGGAGTCATTCCCAGCAACAATGGTCATTTATGGCGGTGGGTTTAACAAATGCACCATATGCTCAGTTAAGAGAAGATTTAAGTAGTTAATGGAGGATAACTTTGACATGATTTCCACTCTTAACAAGTTCATAGGAGGCTCTCACCCCTCGCATTCTATTGAGAAGAGTTTCCTGGAGGATCCCCTAATTCCAGTATTCTGTTGCTCGTACGAGCTCACGCAACAAACTTTGATGTCAAGCGCATTCTGGTCGACCAAGGCACCTCGGTCAATATAATGTATTCCCAGATGTTCACCACTTTGCAACTGAATGAGACATACTTGACTCCGTATGTGGGCTCTTATCTCTAGGGATTCAATGGTTCTGTCACCAAACCTTGGGGATATGTTGAACTGATAGTGACTTTTGGGGCAGGAGAGACGGCCAAGTCCATCAAGACCCAGTTCCTTGTAGTAGACTGCTTGTCATTATATCAGTGCATCTTTGGGAGGCCCACCATGTCCAAACTAATAGCAGTGCCCTCCACGGTGCACCTGAAAATGAAATATTACACAGCCGACAGCCTCATCGCCACCATGCATGGGAACATTCATGCCACCAGGAGATGTTTTGAAGCAGCTTTTAAAGCCTTGAGCTCCATTAGCACTTAACCCATGAAAACTTACAGACCTGTTCTCCCCGACAGTTCCGAAGAACCAAAGTTGTTGCCCCATGTCGACACGATTGACCTAGACAACCACTTTACAAAGAAGGACCTTAGAGAGCAGAAGAAGAAGGGTGTTGTAGCCCAAAAATTACCCTCTCTTTTCTCAAGACATTTTCTCACAAGGATTTATTAAATTTCAAGTTTGCACAAGTACAATTGGATTTTTAATGCCCCACATAGTTTCCATGGATCATATTGGATTTTCAAGCATCGAGTCAAAGAGGAAACTATTGAAAGAGCAAAGCAGATAAATTTGATTTTTTTTTACAAAAATGAAGAAAAGCAAGCTTGCTTCGATTCAAACTAGCTTCAACTGGGAATTGCTTCGATTCATGCTAGCTTCATTTAAACAATGATTTCCTTCATTGCTTACTCCGATTCAGAAGGAAACGGCCTCCTATAGGCATGCTTCGATTCAGAAGGCAATGGCCTCCTACAGGCATGCTTCGATTCATAAGGAATTGGCCTCCTGAAGGTTGGCTTTGATTCAGAAGGCAATGACTTCCTGCATGTTTGCTTTGATTCAAAAGGAAATGGCCTCCTGCATGTTTGCTTCGATTCAGAAGGCAATGGCCTCCTGCAGGTTTGCTTCGATTCAAAAGGCAATAACCTCATACAGGTTTGCTTCGATTCAGAAGACAATGGCCTCCTGCAGACTTGCTTAGAATTAGAAGGCAATGGCCTCCTGCAGGCTTGCTTCGATTCAGAAGGCAATGGCCTCCTGCTGGTTTGCTTCAATTCAGAAGGCAATGGCCTCCTGCAGGCTTGCTTTGATTAACAAAGCAGTGGCCTCCTGCATGCAAGCTTCATTTGGACAATGGCTATCTTCATACAAGCTTCGATTGGACATTTGGCCTCTTACGAGCAAGTTTAATCCATAAAGCTTCAATTGGAGTATTGGTTTCCTTCAAAGAAACATACTTTGAGTCCAACTCTGAACCCTTCGAGCAAGCTTGGTTGAAGAATATTGATCAAATCTCATAGCCTTACCCTCAAAATCTCACTTGTCAGGCTATACTGCTTCCAAATCTTTACATAATTAGAGGCCTACACAAATTTATGATACATTACACAAAGATTTGAAGCTTTATCCACTGGATTATACCATTTTTGGGTGAAATGGCAAAAAGCTACGTATCTTTTTTCATAAAGATTACTTTAATCATAAAGTTAGTTTTTTGAGCTCCCAACCTGATTTTATCTGAACACAAGCATTGTCAAAAGCATAAGTCAAATCTCTTACAAACATCAGGCCCCACTTGTACTTGAACTTGGAAACTATTAATACCCATAAAACTTTTTTCGTTTTTAACCATAACATGTTATCTCAGGGTTCTAGTTACTACAAACCTTTTCTCTATAAATAGAGAGACCCTTGGCAAATCAAAACAGACTTTTGTTGGGTGGAAAAAATCATCAAACACTCTCAAACTCTCAAACTCTCAAATCTCAAACCCGTAACTGCCATATAACAGACTTTCAATTCACTCCCTAACTTCCATATATCATCCTTTTGATTCACTCTCGAACTTCCATATATCAGCCTTTTGATTCACTCCCAGCATATCACATAACAACCTTTCGATTCAAGCAAAGAAGTGGTCCCATTAGCTCAAGGAAGGTCCCAGCAAAGCTTAACCCACCATCAAGTCATTTCTGAAAGTCATATAGAGGTCTTTAGATTGGCACTTCAAGAGGTAGGTTTTATTAAAACTTGGAACTTTTCATTCTAGTATCATTTGTATATACATTGAAAAGAAAAAATGTAGATATCGTGTCTAGGAAACTGACCATACTCTTAGTTTTGATTATTATTGGTTGTGTCTTGAGAATCTCAACTTTGACTAGTTAGTTTTTATCGATTTTGGTACCAAGAAAATTTGTGCTAACCTCTGTTTTGTAGCTTTCAAAATCTACATAGTTAGACTTGTATTCATATGTTAGGCAGGTTTTTACATCCTTCGATTGGCTGAGGGTAAAGCCTTTCGAATCTTAACAAATAAGCTAAACATCCATGCGCTCGAAGGAAAAAGATGAAGCCATGAGTTCATTTTATCTTTAGTCCACACTGTATAACTGACGTATGAAACAGACCACCCCAGTGGTACAAACAACACGCGTGAAAGGCATTTATGTGTAAGGTCCTGGGTTCAAGCCCCAGCGAGACCTTTTATCACCTGTTCATATTTTCACTTTGCCTTGTTTGCAGGAAGCACGCTTAGGCCTCCATTGGCTGGGCCATGGCATTTCAAATTTTTGAACCCCCCTTTTTACTAACAAACAGGCCCTGGGCCCAAGCATAAAACTATTTTTTTCTACACAAAAAAATTGTTTTAAATACAAAAACTGTTTTCTACACAAAAGTTGTTTTAAAACACAAAAATTGTTTTCTATACAAAAACTATTTTAAATACAAAAAAAAAAAAATTGTTTTCTACACCAAAACACCACAAATATATTTAAGTTATTTAGTTTATTTTATTTAACTTCTTACAATGAAAAAGACCAAAAACATTTTCCTATTTATTTTCTTTTCTTTAACTTAATTAAATTTTCTTAACAAAAACAAAACAAATCTTTTCCTTTTTCCATTTTGCCTTGTACGTTATATTCCTTTCTACTCTTGTACAAATTCAATATGATTGGAATAGATAATTAGGATTTAATTTCTTGCAATCCATATTTGTAAATTTATATCCCCCATCCCCCAAGTGATGTAATAGCATAGTAAATTTACTTTCCGCAATTTATCGCTTTAATATAAATTGTTAGTAATTAAGATGTGTATGGCAAGATTTAAAATCAACAAGTAGACAAACCTAACTAAAGACAAAAAGTGCATGCAATTAAACACACTATTCACACACATGCACCTCTAGGGTAACCTTGCTTGCTGCCTCAGAAAATAGTCATGTCCCTCGAATATGGACGTTCTAGCAAAGACCCTCGATAAAAAGATCCTAGTCCCTTGATGTCCCTTGATGTTGCATTCGGTAAACGATCTAGTCCCTTACGAAATTGCTAAAACGTCTCATAGGTTTCCTTCTATGACTATATGATGACCCACGCCCGTCCCTTTACATCCAAAGATAAGGCTTCTTACCAATCAATGGTAAGATAGAAATATCAAAGGAAGGAAGAAATGAACAAAAGACTTTTGAGTAGGTAGAACGTTCTTAGTTGCTTGCTCACTAAACAAAAACCATTTCCACACTTACACTTTCAAAACATCTTTCAAAAACAAACATCTCTTTGAACTATTTCCAAAATCAACACTTTGTATGCATTTTTATAGAGACAAGAATCATTACAAAGTTTGCCGCAACCAAGGCGTTTTCAAAATATTTTCAAACTTACACCCACCATAAACACATTTCAAACAAAAGCATTTTCAAGTGATCTAGCAAACACCTAAGAGCCCGTAGATAACTATGGATGAAAAGGGTGCTAACACCTTCCCTTTTCATAATTTACCCCTCGTACTCAAGAAAATATCTCAAAGGTCTTTCCTGTTCTTTTCACCCTTTCCTATTTGAATAAAAGAAAAGTCGGTGGCAACTCTTGCTATCCGCAATAATTATGATCAAACGCAAAACAATCAAGTCAGTTCTCCCACCGTACTACAGAACTGGCGACTCTATTGAGGACTATACTTAAAAGTGGGGTTACCTTAGAGTTAGATCATATTTACTTGCTTTCATTGCTTGATTTATTTGCTTTACATTTATGGGTCCTTGTTTGGGTTTTTGATCCTACACCCGGATTTGGGGAACCTTTTTAGGCAAGTTGCAATAGATTATGGAAACCGTGTGGCATAGACTGATATGGTTGAAGCAATGGCTACGTTAGTGTGATGCATTTGTTGGTACTGGTATCCGTTATGTTAAATCAAGGAGAATATGGGGCCGCTGAGCGGTGTCATGAAGCACTAACTGACCATAGAACCTTAATTGAACAACTTGGCCCTTAGGAAGTAGTGAGATAGCCTACTTTGGTGTAGATCTAAAGATTGGTTGACACTTGATACTACACTCGTTGAGAACGGACTTTTGGGATATCTCGACCGCAAGAAAAGATTGATTGTGCTGAGACAATGCCCAATGAAGAAAGATCAGTGATATTGAGATCCCCTAGAACCCGGTTACTTTCTAGGACAGGTTGTGCCAACTAAACTTCAAGAGGGTACTTACCTACAAACCCCATGCAAGCCTAAACCTAAGGATTTGTTTGCTTTGTTTGTACATAACAACTTGTTTGATTTTGCTTGTGTATGGTTACTTGTACATAACATCATGACATTATACCATAGCATTTTCAATAACCATTTCAAGGGTCTCAAGGGCTTGTGATGCAGGGTCATGATAAACCAGACGTCTATCAAGGGGCGAGAGGATTTATTCTCCTCTAAACGCCCCTAAAAACCAAAGCATGATAACTTGAGTCAAGGGCTATGACCCACTTGACATGGTGAGCTTGATTCTCGTAGAAGGACATCTTCTTGTGTTTACCCCGCGAGATCCTTGAAAACATTGCATCCATATATCATGCATGTCATCATAACAGGTTTTCCCCATACAGGTTTTCTCATCTGCTTACTGTTTATTTCAGTAGAGATGGCTCTAGAACAAATAGTTAAAGATATACAAGCTCAGAATGCCCAGTTCCAACAAATGCTCCTGAACTTAGCCAAGGGCAGGAAGATCTTAAAACACTCTTCACCAAAGAGAGTAAGAAGAAGACTAAGAAGAAGGTTGTCACCCTCAATATAGGAAGAAAGTTCAAGGGGCCTGCCCAACTAGCTCAAAAAGAATATACTTCTTCTGAAGAAGAAGACATTCAAGAGGAGGAAGCTAGAAGCACTAGAGCTAGGGATAACCAAGCTACTGAGGACGAAGATTATTCTGAGGAGCAGTATCCACCGGCGGATGAAAAATACAAACAGCTTGAAGACAGAATAAAGGTTGTGGAGATCCAAGTTGTGTCTGGCTTAGACTTTGGAGACTTGGGTTTGGTTCCTGGCGTGGTCACTCCCTACAAGTTCAAGATCCCTGCTTTTGCCAAGTATGATGGGGTCTTCTTCCTGGAACTTCATCTAAGGTCTTACGTGCGTAAGATTCAGCCACACACTATTGACTAAAAACTCTGGGTCCATTTCTTTCAAGAGAGTCTAGTTGGGACTCAACTTGAATGGTTCTATCAATTGGAAGGTTCCCGCATCCACACTTGGTAGGATCTAGCTGCTGCTTTCTATAAGCAGTACCAATACAACATTGATCTTGCACCAACTTGTGTGCAGTTGCAGAATATGACCATGGGTTCAAACGAGGGCTTCAAAGAATATGCCCAAAAATGGAGAGACCTGGCTGGCAGGGTACAACCATCCTTAACTGACAGGAAGCTGATTGATATCTTTATGGGAACTTTGACAGGACCTTTCTTCAATAACCTAATCGGAAGCTCCTAAATTGGGTTCACCGAGCTAATTCTAACTAGGGAACAAGTTGAAAATGGAATCAGAAGTGGAAAGATCCAAGGAGCTACATCCTCCGGTGCTCAGAAGAAGTCATACAATGGGAAGAAAGAGTCCAATGTTGTGTACGGCCAAAAAGGTTGTAACAAGAGTAACCACGACCTATCTGTGGGGGCAGTCCTGATCTCTAATCCTGTATCAGTGCGACAACAACAATGGGGAAATTAGCGGAGGCAAGACGAGCCCAAGAGACCGTTTACCAAAATTAACATGCCATTGTTTCAATATTTGCAACACATGTTGGGGATGAATATGATTATGTTGATAGGACCTCATCCAAACCCCAAAACTTCTTCTCCTAACTACAATCCTGATGGAATATGTGCCTATCATTCCGGCAGTCCTGGGCATGATACTAACGATTGTTAGACGCTGAAATACAAGATTCAGAACATGATTGACGCCAAGGAGATTGAATTCGGCCCTCTTGAGACTCCCAATGTGATTGTTGCTCCCCTGCCAAATCATTGAGAGCGTCCAGTTCATTTTGAATTTTAAATTGTAATTTCTTTCGTTTGTTCGAACACTTATCTATTATGTCAAACTTTGTTTTCATTAATGCATTGCATATGTTTGTCTTGATTTAATCCATTCGTTTTCACTATATTTAAATTGTGCTTTTACTCCTTTTTGTGATATTCAACTCTCGTTAAAAGTTGTAAGCCTTTAGAGGGAGGATGACGAAACTAATACCATAATCCCATACAATATGCTTTTAGACAGACCTTGCTGACTATGTACAGGCGTTTCTTTCAATCCCTAAACACTGGAGTTATAAGGAAGATAATCCCTAGTCAACCCCTTTGAGCCAAAGAAGTAGGAGTTTTCTTTTTCACACAAATTGAAACCTTTAATCAAAACCTTGGGCAGGGTAGTTTCTCAGTTAATTCAAATGCGCGTTCGGTTGCAAGCTTTCACTTCATACACAACGAATGACAAGACAGTGTTGGTTCCCCGTAAAATAGGCAGTCATTATCTCTCAAAAGAAAAGCCCACAAAGTCAAAACCTACGAAGGAGACTTAAGAAAAACCGGGGCATCCCGCTGGCTGTAATCTCAAGACAAGAGCAGTCAGGCAAAAATTAGGGATAATAAATAAAAAAAGAGGTCACTACAAATCCTCGACAACATAAAAAATGTTGCAAAAATGAATGTCTTCTCAAATAAACTTCCAAGTATCTGAATCATCATTTCATATTCAATAGGAGTTCAAACGCACAATTAACTGAGTTTATGACTGGAGAATATCATGAAGAAAGGGTTGGGTACAAATACACTTTGAGCCTTATCCTTTGTTTCTTAAACCGTGAACCAGGCCACGCTACAACCCTTCAAAAGTCCTAATTAAAGCATGAGTTAGTTCAAAAGCATACTGTTAGAAAAGGTATCCTGACTCCTGTAAGGCTTTATTGTAAATCCTGAGTGGCATTCATGTTCTTACAAAATTCTTTTATCTACTAAAAATGAATTTTCAAAACATCAAGACAAAACATAAACTTTGCATTATTTTGAATATCATTGTTTGCATATAGCTATTTGTTTGACAGCAAAGAAATTCGCATGATGAACATCCAGTGAACGGAAATTCTCTCAAGAAACAAAATCACTTCAAATGGGAAGACACTTCCAATGACAAATCTCTCATAATCAAGAGGCACAACATGATCATTGTCTAGCACATCTGGGGCAGTCAAGTCAAGATTCTAAGAAATCTCTCAAGAAGTGATGAATAGCCAGGGGAAAGTCTTCATCACTTGGGGCATCGAGCGTGATTCCCATCAAAGGAGCATGTAAAATCAAACAAAATTGTTTGACAGTGCTATAACACTTACAAATTCCCCTTCATAAGGTGATCCCCAATGAAATCACCAAAGCCACCTCTATAAGGTTATCCCCACAACATAATCTTCACGGATAAGGGTATAAACCCCACAAGGCCAAACTCATGGAGTCTCCATAAAGTTTGATCCATGCAATCTCCAGGCAGAGTTTGAATCTCCGGAAGGTCCTCTCCCCGGCTGACTTGGCCTCAAGAATAATCCTCAAGGAGTTCTGCCAAAAGAAAACACCTCTTCAGCAGTTCCTCAAATATTCTCTTCAACAGGATTTATTTCCCCCAACAAACTACATATTCCCCAACTTGAGTTTTCCTCTCAGACTATCACAAATTAAAGGACCATAACCCCCAATCCCCAAGGAAGTCATCAACGAAGTCAATGTTATCTCTGAAATTTATTGTAAAGCCTGGACCCGATCAGATAACGGTCCAAAAACTCCTCTTCCCCAGTAGAATTTTCTATAATCCCCAGTGAGTTACTGTGAAGCCTGGAATTCGACCAGATAACAGTTAACTTCTTTATCCCGAACAAGTTGTTAACTTACATTCTCTCCAATCAAGAGATAAGTCCCCAATAGAGCAACAGACAACTAGAACTCCTGAACTCTTTCCCCAAGCAGAAATCAACACTTTCCACAGAGTTTCCCTCAAGAAAAGTCAATATTCTCCAGCGGAGTTCTCCTCAAACAACAAAACAAGAATCCCCAATGAAAATATTCTAAAACAAGGTGTGAAGGTGTGCGTACTCTTCATCCCTAACAGCAGTTCGAGATTTAATTTCCCAAGGCTCACCAGCATTTGTCAAGGATTTATTTTCCTAGACAAAGATACATTCCAAAAACATTTCACATTTCATACGTCATAGCATATGCATATGAAACGCATATAATGCAATCTCATTTATTTTGAGAACACCATGCATTTCATACATCATGACATTGCATACAGCTAACACTTTATCTTTTTAGGAAAACATTAATCAATAGATAGTTATCATCAACAATTTTAAACAGGTCCAAGATTAGTTTCTGAAGCAAGACAGGGCAACTACCTACGTGACCAAATGCAACTTCACACGGGCTCATCATGAAGCAATCTTACATAGGTTCCTTCTGACTTCCAAATGCAGCTTTACACGGGCTCATCATGAAGCAATCTTAAATGGATTCCTTCCCATCATGAAGCAACCCTACCCAAGTACCTTCTCATAAATTTCCAGATGAAGTTTTACATGGACTCGTCCTGAAGCAGCCATACCCAGGCTCCTTCTCATATATCTCCAAATGTAAGTTTCACATGGACTCATCCTGAAGCAACCCTACCCAGGTTCCTTCTCATGAATTTCTAGATGAAGTTTTACACTGACTCATCCTAAAGCAGCCCTACCCAGGTTCCTTCTCATGAATTTCCAGTTGCAGTTTTACACGGACTCATCCTGAAGCAGTCCTACCCAGGTTCCTTCTTATAAATTTCTAGATGCAGTTTAACACGGACTCATCCTAAGGCAACCCTACCTAGGTTCCTTCTCATAAATTTCCATATGCAGTCTTACACGAACTCATCCTAAAGCAGCCCTACTGAGGCTCCTTCTCATGAATTTCCCGATGAAGTTTCACACAGACTCATCCTGAAGCAACCCTACCTAGGTTCCTTCTCATGAATTTCTAGATGAAGTTTTACACAGACTCATCCTGAAGCAGCCCTACCCAGGTTCCTTCTCATAAATTTCTAGATGAAGTTTCACACGGACTTATCCTGAAGCAACCCTGCCCAGGTTCCTTCTCATGAATTTCCAGATGAAGTTTTACACAGACTCATTTTGAAGCAACCCTACCCAGGTTCCTTCTCATGAATTTCCAGATGCAGTTTTACACATACTCATCCTGAAGCAGCCCTACCCAAGTTCCTTCTCATGAATTTCCAGATGCAGTTTTACACAGACTCATTCTAAAACAACCCTACCCAGGTTCCTTCTCATAAATTTCCATATGCAGTTTCACAGACTCATCCTGAAGCAACCCTACTCAGGTTCCTTCTCATAAATTTCCAGATGTAGTTTTACACGGACTCATCCTGAAGCAGCCCTACCCAGGCTCCTTCTCATGAATTTCCAGATGAAGTTTCACACGGACTCATCCTGGAGCAACCCTACCCAAGTTCCTTCTCGTGAATTTCCAGATGAAGTTTTACACGGACTCATCCTAAAGCAGCCCTACCCAGGTTCCTTCTCATAAATTTCCAGATGAAGTTTCACACAGACTCATCCTGAAGCAACCCTACCCAGGTTCCTTCTCATAAATTTCCAGATGAAGTTTCACACAGACTCATCCTGAAGCAACCCTACCCAGGTTCCTTCTCATGAATTTTCATATAAAGTTTTACACGGACTCATCCTGAAGCAGCCCTATCCAGGTCCCTTCTCATGAATTTCCAGATGCAGTTTTATACGGACTCATCCTGAAGCAGCCCTACCTAGGCTCATTCTCATGAATTTCCCAACAAAGTTTTACACATACTCATCATGAAGCAACCCTACCCAGGTTTCTTCTCATAAATTTCCAGATAAAGTTTCACATAGACTCATCCTGAACCAACCCTATCCAGGTTCCTTCTCATAAATTTCCAGATGAAGTTTTACACTGACTCATCCTGAAGCAGCCCTACCCAGGCTCCTTCTCACATATCTCCAGATGCAGTTTCACACGGACTCATCAACCCTACGCATGTTCCTTCTCATATTTCCAAATGAAGTTTTACACAGACTCATCCTGAAGCAACCTTACCCAGATTCTTTCTCATGAATTTCTAAACACGACTCAATACAGGTCTATTCCAACATATCATTCAGAGTTAAATCAACCAACGATTTATTCTGATACTTCTCCCAGTTACATTCAAGCTTAGACTTAGTCTAATTTCTATCAACAATTACCTTTGGATGGCATCTATAAGCCCACCTCCGACAACTCTCTATCATCTCACCAAATGTCATCCTTAAGCCCACTCCCTACACAATCAACTAACACATCATCGAGTGTAAATTTATGGGCACTCTAGTGTTCAATCATCTTCTACCTTCAAGCTAAGAACGACAATGGGCCATACCCGCTTTTCAGGTTTAAGAAGATTGAACAGGGGCAACTATTGTACCCTAAAAATTGCCCTCTCTTTTCTCAAGACATTTTATCACAAGTATTTATTAAAGTTCAAGTTTGCACAAGTACAATTGGATTTTTAATGCCCCACATAGTTTCTATGGATCATATTAGATTTTCAAGCATCAAGTCAAAGAGGAAACTATTGAAAGAGCAAAGCAGATAAATTTGTTTTTTTTTTACAAAATTGAAGAAAAGCAAGCTTGCTTCGATTCATACTAGCTTCAATTGGGAATTTCTTTGATTCATGCTAGCTTCGATTAAACAACGATTTCCTTTATTTCTTGCTTCAATTCAGAAGGCAACGGCCTCCTACAGGCATGCTTCGATTCAGAAGGAAATGGCCTCCTGCAGGTTTGCTTCGATTCATAAGGCAATGGCCTCCTGTAGGTTTGCTTCGATTCAAAATGCAATGGCCTCCTGCAGGTTTGCTTCGATTCAGAAGGCAATGGCCTCCTGCAGGTTTGCTTCGATTCAGAAGGCAATGGCCTCTTGTTGGTTTGTTTGATTCAAAAGGAAATAGTATCCTGTAGGTTTGCTTCGATTCAGAAGGTAATGGCCTCTTGCAGGCTTGCTTAGATTCAGAAGGCAATGGCCTCCTGTAGGCTTGCTTCGATTCAGAAGGCAATGGCCTCCTGCAGGTTTGCTTCGATTCAGAAGGAAATGGCCTCATGAAGGCTTGCTTTGATTCACAAAGCAGTGGCCTCCTGCATGCAACCTTCATTTGGACAATGGCTATCTTCATACAAGCTTCGATTGGGCATTTGGCCTACTACGAGCAAGTTTAATCCACAAAGCTTCAATTGGAGTATTTGTTTCCTTCGAAGCAACATACTTCAAATCCAACTTTGAACCCTTCGAGCAAGCTTGGTTGAAGAATATTGATCAAATCTCATAGCATTGTCCTCTAAATCTCACTTGTCAGGCTATATTGCTGCCAAATCTTTACATAATCAGAGGCCTACACAAATTTGTGATACATTACACAAAGATTGGAAGCTTTATCCACTGGATTATACCATTTTGGATGAAATGGAAAAAAGCTATGTATCTTTTTTCATAAAGATTACTTTAATCACAAAGTTAGTTTTTTGAGCTCCCAATCTAATTTTATCTGAACATAAGCAGTGTCAAAAAGCATAAGTCAAATCTCCTACAAACATCAGGCCCCACTTGTACTTGAACTTAGGAACTATGAAAACCCATAAAACTTTTTTGTTTTCAACCATAACATGTTATCTCAGGGTTCTGGTTACTACAAACCTTTTCTCTATAAATAGAGAGAGACCCTTGGCAAATCAAAACAGAATTTTGTTGGGTGGAAAACATTATCAAACACTCTCAAACTCTCAAACTCTCAAACTCTCAAAAATCTCAAACCCCTAACTACCTTATAACAACCTTTCGATTCACTCCCTAACTGCCATATATCAACCTTTCGATTCACTCTCCAACTTCCATATATCAGCCTTCTGATTCACTCCCAACATATTACATACCAGCCTTTCGATTCAAGCAAAGAAGTGGTCCCATTAGCTCAAGGAAAGTCCCAACAAAGCTTAATCCACCATCAAGTCATTTCTAAAAGTCATATAGAGGTCTTTCGATTGGCACTTCAAGAGGTAAGTTTTCTTAAAACTTGGAACTTTTCATTCCAGTATCATTTATATATACATTGAAAAGAAAAAATGTAGATGTCATGTCTAGGAAACTGACCATACTCTTAGTTTTGATTTTTACTGCTTGTGTCTTGAGAATCTCAACTCTGACTAGTTAGTTTTTTTTCGATTTTGGTATCAAGCAAATTTGTGCTAACCTCTATTCTGTAGCTTTCGAAAGCTACATAGTTAGATTTGTATTCACATGTTAGGCAGGTTTTTACATCCTTCGATTGGCTGAGGGTGAAGCCTTTCGAATCTTAAGAAATAAGCTAGACATCCCTGCGCTCAAAGGAAAAGAGTGAAGCCATGAGTTAATTTTATCTTTAGTGCATATTGTATAACTAACGGATGAAACAGACCACCCCAGTGGTAAAAACAACGCGTGCGAAAGGCATTTCTGTGTAAGGTCCTGGGTTCAAGCCCTAGCGAGACCTTTTGTCATCTGTTCATATTTTTCACTTTGCTTTGTTTGCAGAAAGCACGCCTGGGCCTCCATTGGCTGGGCCTTGGCATTTCCAATTTGTGAATCCCCCTGTTTACTAACAAACAGGCCCTGGGCCCAAGCATAAAACTATTTTTTTTCTACACAAAAAAATTGTTTTAAATACAAAAACTGTTTTCTACATAAAAACTGTTTTAAAATACAAAAACTGTTTTAAATACAAAAAAACAGTTTTCTACATAAAAACACCAAAAATATATTTAAGTTATTTAGTTTATTTTATTTAACTTCTTACAATGAAAAAGACCAAAAATATTTTCCTATTTATTTTCTTTTCTTTAACTTAATTAAATTTTCTTAACAAAAACAAAACAAATCTTTTCCTTTTTCCATTTTGCCTTGTATGTTATATTCCTTTCTATTCTTGTACAAATTCAATATGATTGGAATAGATAATTAGGATTTAATTTCTTGCAATCCATATTTGTAAATTTATATCCCCCATCCCCCAAGTGATGTAATAGCATAGTAAATTTACTTTCCGCAATTTATCGCTTTAATATAAATTGTTAGTAATTAAGATGTGTATGGCAAGATTTAAAATCAACAAGTAGACAACCCTAACCAAAGACAAAAAGTGCATGCAATCAAACACACTATTCACACACATGCACCTCTAGGGTAACCTTGCTTGCTGCCTCAGAAAATAGTCATGTCCCTCGAATATGGACGTTCTAGCAAAGACCCTCGATAAAAAGATCATAGTCCCTCGATGTTGCCTTCGGTAAACGATCTAGTCCCTTATGAAATTGCTAAAACGTCTCATAGGTTGCCTTATATGACTATATGATGACCCACACCCGTCCCTTTACATCTAAAGATAAGGATTCTTACTAATTAATGGTAAGATAGCAATATCAAAGAAAGGAAGAAATGAACAAAAGACTTTTGAGTAGGTAGAACGTTCTTAGTTGCTTGCTTACTAAATAAAAACCATTTCCACACTTACACTTTCAAAACATATTTCAAAAATAAACATCTCTTTGAACTATTTTCAAAACCAACACTTTGTATGCATTTTTATAGAGACGAGAATCATTACAAAGTTTGCCGCAACCAAGGCATTTTCAAAATATTTTCAAACTTACACCCACCACAAACACATTTCAAACAAAAGCATATTCAAGTGATCTAGCAAGCAACTAAGAGCCCATATATAACTATGGATGAAAATGGTGCTAACACCTTCCCTTTTCATAATCTACCCCCCGAACTCAAGAAAATATCTCAAAGGTCTTTCCTGTTCTTTTCACCCTTTCCTATTTGGATAAAAGAAAAGTCAGTAGCGATTATTGATATCCGCAACAATTGCGTTCAAACGCAAAACAACCAACTCAGTTCTCCCACCGTATTACAAAGGGGAAAGAACCCATGCTCGATGCAGAAATATCATCAATGAACATAGGCAGACCTACATATCCTATGTGACCAATTTTGGACGGGGAATTTGAAATTGATCCCTTAGGCAGCAACCCCTCCAAAGGAGTCAAGATCAACACTGACCTCCCCGACTTAGCAAAGAGACAACTGAATGCGTGCTTGAAGGAGAATGCAAACATGTTCATCTGGAGCGCAAAAGAGATCCTGACCTATATCTGGAGATAGCTTGCCATCATCTGACGATATATCTGTCCATTAAGGCAGTTGATCGGCGTAGGCGCAGACAGTCCTCGGAGAAAACCGAGGCTGCCGAGAAGGCCATCAAAGACCTCATAGAGGCAAAATTTATTTCCGAAGCCCAATAAAAAACCTGACTCTCTAATGTAGTTCTTGTAAAAAAGAGTAACAGAGAATGGCACATGTGCATCGACTATACCGATCTCAGCAGAGCTTGCCCTAAAAATGCTTACCCTATCCCCAGTATAGATAAATTGGTTGACAATTTTGCAGGTTTCAAACTATTGTCCTTCATGGACGTGTATTCAGGATACAACTAAATCCCCATGGCAAAGATAGACAAAAAATACACGCCCTTCATGACCGAATTGGACAACTATTACTACAATGTAATGCCCTTCGGCCTAAAGAACGCGGGCGCCACCTATCAGCATATGATGAATAAGGTATTCCGAGGAGAGATCAAAGACATGCTCGAAGTCTACATGGTTGACATGATCGTGAAATCCCAAGAGGAATCCGACCATGTGCTCCACCTTAGGAAGGTCTTTGATCGAGCGAGGAGATGTAAGATGCGATTCAACCCGGAAAAATGCACCTTCAGTGTATGAGCAGGCAAGTTCCTCGACTTCTACTTAATAGAACGAGGAATCAAATCCAACCCCGACAAATGTCGAGTGTTTTCTGAACTTCTGACCCCGAGCTCGAAAAAATTAATCCAAACTTTAAACTGAATGCTCAGATCATTGTCCCATTTCGTGGCAAAGGCTGCCCAACACGCGCTCCCCTTTTTTAAACTTCTCCCCAAAGAAGCCGCATTTGAACATACCGAAGAGTGGGAGTGCACCCTCCTTCATCTAAATTGGACATTATCTCAACCATCGGTCCCGTCGAGACCAGACAAGGAAGAGACTCTCTACCTCTATCTGGCCATAGCTTTTGAGGCAATCAACACTACTCTTATTCGAGAGACCCCCAAGGGGCAGAAGCCCGTCTACTTTACAAGAAAAGCCTTGCAAGGTCCCAAAGTAAGATACCATCAAATAGAGAAAGTAGCCCTTGCACTCATTAACATGACAGGGAGACTGGGATACTACTTCTTGGCACACACCATTGTGGTCCTCACAAACCAGCCAGTAAAACAGCTACTTGGTTGGCCTGATATGGTCGACAAAATGCTCAAGTGGCCGTTAGAATTCTGAGTTCGACATCTGGTAAGAGAAAAGGAAAGCCCTTAAAGCACAAGTGTTGGCCAACTTCGTAGCTGAAATGACCTTCCTGGCCCCCACAAATAATGGACTCTGTTCCAAGAAAGAATGAAGAAATTCAACTTTATGGACGTGCAATATGTTCCCCGCAAACACAATTCTCAAGCAGATATACTGTCAAAATTGGCCAGCACAAAAAGGAAATGAGGGGAAAATATGTAATAGATGAAATACTACCTTGACTGAGCATTAAAAAACTCTCATCGGCCCTAGAAGTGTATGCAATCGGCGATAATAGCTATTGGATGACGCCGATATCCAACTACCTCACAAAAGGGGAGCTATTATCCGACCAGAAGGAAGCCAACATGGTCAGACAAAGAGCCTGCTCCTACGTCCTGATCGAATTCAAAATGTACATAAGAGGATTCTCTATACCCCTCCTGAAATGCATCAAAGAGAACAAGGTCGCTCATATCCTGCCCAAGATCCACGAAGGAATCAACACCCAACACATGGGCAAAAGATCCCTCGCTAGGAAAGCGTTACGAGCAGGATATTATTGGCCCACCATGCAACACAACACTAAATAACACATGAAGAAATGTGACAAATGTCAGTGCCACGAGGACTTGCACTTAGCACCCCCAAGCGATCTCAAGTCCCTCTCCTCTCCACGGCCCTTCATGTGGTGGGGCTTGAACCTCCTCGGGACATTTGTTATGGGATTGAACTAAAACAATACTTGATAGTAGTCGTAGATGATTTCACAAAATGAATAGAGGTAGAGGCACTAGCCAGAATCACAACGTAAAATATCCTCCGCTTTTACAAAAGGAACATCATTGTCCGGTTCAGAACACCCCAAGAAATTGTCACCAACAACGAGATACAATTCACAGACATGAATTTTCAAGAATTCGTCGCCAGGTTAGGCACCATCCAAAACTTTGCTTTCGTAAAACACCCACAAATGAATGAACAAGCTGAAGTCACGAACAGAGTGATCCTCCGAGGAATTAAGCGAAGGCTCGACAAAACCAAAAAGAGGTGGGTCGAGGAGTTGTACAACATGCTTTGGGCATACCGAACAAATCCCACTCATTAACCTGGGAGACTCCCTTCCGACTAGCATATGGAACCGAGGTCATCATCCCCGTCGAGATCATAGAACCTTTAAGACGGACTAAAGCTACTATTTACAAAGAAATGAATGGCGAAGACTTAAGAGAAGAGCTCGACCTCATCGAGGAAGTACGAATTGGGGAGCCCTTATGAGAAGCCTCTCTTAAACAAATAATTGCCATACGATATGACGTAAAATTCATACGAGTGAATTCGAAGTCGATAGCCTAGTCCTAAAGAGAAATCACAAGGAATCTCGTAAGGGCAAGCTCGCCGCAAACTAGAAAGGATCTTACCGCGTCCACGTAAAATCACACGAGGGACAACTTGCTCGACCTTGGAACACTGAAAAACTGTAGCAATATTACATTTAAGGCACTAAAAACAGTCAGTGTGCTCTATCAAAATGACAAACACGACACTCTCGACCATGCGTGCATGCTCAGGTACAAGCATCTCACTCTAAATTAAACAAAGAGGCAAGTCTCCACTCTTTTGACGACCAAATTCTTAGCCCGATATGGAAAACTCAAACAAGCTCCATTACCATCGTACCACGATGGTAGAATTCCTAACTCGTGATGGGAAGTTCACGCCATTGAGTTTAGGTCCTAAACAAGACCCGAGTTCTGGCCCATGCCCGGAAAAAGCCCTGGCTGCTCGACCAGTCTCCCCACACTAGCGAGCCTCAAACACTAACGAGCAAACCCCCAAACTCTTGATCAAAATAAGTGTCTCGAGCCAACGAGCATACATATATGTAATTATTCCATAAAGATCAATAAATCACGCATGAAATAAGTTAAAAACACTTAAATTATGTTGATTAAGATAAAAGGACCACCACTGCCGAAAAATTAAAAGGTGACGATAAAGTCGTAATTATTAGAACATTACATAAAAGGAGCACGTAGCCCCCATCCAAAATACAAACAAATAGCCATGGGGACTACAATTGTTTGAATATTACATCAAAACGGGCAGAGCCCCTGAAACAGATTACAATAAAGCGACACACATGCCAAAACAAAAAAGAGAAACAACAAGTTGGTCAAACATCAGGATGAGATCCCTCCTCATGAGAACGATCCTCTTGGATAAGCTCCTCGACTAATTTGTCCTCTCCAAACTTGAGGGAGTTAGGGAAAATAATCTTCCCATCTACCACATGGTAGAGGAACCCCTTCCCAGCTGTGTTCAGCTCCACACCAGGATTCACCACTCTGAGCTGCGCCACGGCATTAACAAAGTTCCTCTCGGCATTAGCCAGACCACCATCCACAGCCAGTTGGAGGCGAGCAACCAACTCTTCTCGGGTCTTCAGACCTTTGGCCTCATCTGGTTCATCCTCAGCATGAGCCATCTCTGCCCTCATAGCTATGACCATGTCCTCAAGGGTCTTCTTTTCAAGTACAAGAGTCTTATGCTCCTCTGTCAACTTAGTTAGGCTCTCCGACAACACTTTATTAGAAGATTTCGCCTTGTTGAGCTTCTCCTCGAGAACCGCTACCTTAGCCCGAAACTTCTTCAACTTAGTCTTATGGGAAGAACCCTCCCCAACATACACAACTTCCATCCCCAGGATCCTCATCAGAGCACCAGCATCTCAGGCCAGCATCATTCGCTTACTCAGACGATCCATCTTTTCGAGCACCAATGATTTAGCTCGATGAACCTGTAGAGAGGAGCCCTCGAAGAAGGTCTTATCATGAAAGAATGAGGGGTTCAAACTTTCCCTTTTCATGTTTCCATGTCAGGTCGACAACACCCTCGATACGTGGTCTTTTGAACCTCGAGGACACCTGTTGAGGAGAAGGATACCCGACAACCTGGACAGTCGATGACGTCCCCGAACCAGTCTAAGAAGCCTCCCCATATCGCCTTGAGATTATTTAACATAATTTTGTCCCCTCTTCACCTTGATGGCATCCGATTTGACCATATGCTCCCGGGCAACATTCATTTTTCTTGCAAAATAACAAGTTGAAGTCAGCAAACGAGGATAAAGAAACATACATAACCCAATCGAAATGGGAAACAAAATGACTACCTAGATGTTTTAAAGGCTCCTCGCTCTCAAGGAGCTCCTTAACATTTATAAGGCCAGGTTCAAACACCAGTGTCCCGTCCTCGTCAACAACAGGTCTTCCCCCCATTGCCCACACGCTAGACTAGGGGTATCCCCGTAACAAAATCCAGTAAATGGTCGTAATTGGCCTAATCATCGGTATCTAGCTGAACCTTCTACCAGATATAATGGTCGATCCCATGAGCAAAATGTTTCCTCGACCAATAGAAACTAAACTTCGACACTAGATTTATCATCGGGTCCCCTTCCCCGTTTAACACGGGATCCCCGACGTTGTCGACCAGTGGAACGCTCCTAAAAACATTCAATAACACCCTATCTGACACGGGCTGGATCAACATATACCTATCCTTAAAATGTCAGACAAATTTAAGATAGGCCTTGAGCAACTTCCCATTCGCCTGCTTCAGGGAAACCCAACTAAACTGGGTACCAACCGTGCTCTATTGGAGATGGAAGCAATAGAAGAACAAAGGAATGATGACCCTTATCTTCAAATAATCACACATTATCTTGAAAGCCCGCGAGAAGGCAATCGAGTTGGGATGAAGCTGGAAGGGAGCAAGACAAAGATGCCGAAAAAAAGCCACATGGAGATCAGTGAAAGGAAGTCGAATACCCAACTCTCAGAAGAGAATCCCATACATAGGAATGTGGTTTGAATCAAACTTCGAGCATATGTGATGATTCTTCCTCGGGAACGTAAATCACCCATTCTTCCTCGACATCCTCCGACTTCATCTCTGAAGCCACCGACGTGAACACTTCATCTAGGTGCTCAGCAAAGTAGGAGACAATCTTCAGAGGACCCATCACGACCTAGGCCAAGTGATCTTTAGGGGCTGCATGAGCACCCTGCACATCTGCACCCTGCTCAGGTACGTTCGACTCAAGATCACACGCCCCCGAAGTACTCCCCTTGGTTGACGTACACCAGATGAACTTGGTACGAAATTGTTATGCTCACTCATGAGTTCGTCATCAGTACTACTGGCCATCATACATGAAAAGCAGAGGACAAAAGTGAATTCAACGTCAAAATCAAATCCACACTTCCACCGCAAATCAAGTGAAAGGGCGTTCAAAGGAATGAGGACCCTATCCCTAACCAGAGCCCTCACTCGACAATTAAGAGCAGGCATCACGACCATCTCTTGAAGAACATCATGCGCGTGTAGGCTAAGTTGGAACATAAACCACACGGGCAGTGACCTCCCCGACGCATCTGGGTTAAGCCACTCTTAAAAGTTAATCAAGAACATATAAAGATCGCAGCCAAAACCTAGAAACGACCCAACCTCGCCGGAGGAGTCACCACCACTCGCCATTGTCAGCCCCGACAATAGACTTTCCTGAAGAAGCCGCGACGGAACCGACACCCTCATGTGGAAAAACCACCTTTTAAACACCAACGTACCCCCAGAGAGTTCCACACTAAACTAATATAAACCCTAGCCACATGCATTTATAGGAAAAGAAACAAAAAATCTAACCTAGAATAGAAGCAAATTCAACATAAACAGGGAGAAATCGAGAAACTTACCGGGTTATGGAAGATTAACAGCGAAAAGGACATAAATTCCAGCGGTAAATGGCGGAACGAGCAAGAACTTTGGCGGAGAACGTCAATGTCATGCAAAACTAGCAGAAGCGAGCAGAAAAAGAGCAAGCAAAAAATGCAAATAAAGATCCCTCTTCCCCATTTTATAGAGCAGCTTGCTGGTGCGTGAGCGGGCACACGCCTAGGGAAACCTAAGGGGCATCATATTACGCCATAGTTTATAGACTAGCCATCATTACACGTTTGATAGAACGTGGCCCAAAGAAAGTGTGACACACAAACTCTTCAAATTCCAATTAGCTGTTCCTCTCACCGAAACAACGCTCAAGATCCTCGAAAGAAGCAGTTTCTCGAAAATACCGCGAGCACGTCTTAAGTCATTACCCCTCTGCCCAGAGGCAATGACTAGGAGAACTCCTGTTCTGGACTGGCCCAATGACTAGGATTGACCCAATCCACATTTACATCCAACATGGCCCAACAACGCTGACCCATTAGCTATGGACCTCTTGCCGGGCATCCCTGATCGACCATGCCCCTTGAACAGTAAGGCCAACGATGCCCAAGACACACTCTTGTCCATGCAGGTAACTACCTCCCAGTTTGCTTTATAAACATAGAACAAACAACCAAGAAACGCTCATAAACACTTATGTCTGTAATCTCTTTCGTGCTCTGCAACTAGTTACAGGAATTTCATGTTATTACATATTGAATTAATTTATTGAGAGATTAAAATTTCAAAGAAGAAAATTTTGATATAATTTTATAAGTGTAATTTTTACTATTTTTTAAACTAAAATATGATAAATATATAATTTTCTCATATATATATATATATATATATATATATATATATATATATATATATATATATATATATATATATATATATATATATGATTTTCTCTTAATTTTTCTTTGAACAATATTTAAATACTGTCATATCTAATATAAATATATAAACTTTAAAGTAGTGTTAAATAACACTCTAACTCTTTTGATTAAAAGATTTAATCGGGCAAGTTATACTTTTTGTAACACTACTCTCACCACATGCTTTTGACAATTAATGTTGCTGAGGTGTCATCACATAATTTATTCCAAATATTTTTTATTTATTTTAATCTAATTTATTTATCATATTGTTATTATATTCTACTAACTAATTGTGAATTTGAACCGTCAAACCCTAATTCATTCTACTTTATTACACGTTCATCTATAATGTTTGGAACATGAAAAGACACTACTCATGTAAACACAAATACAACTTCCCATAAACCATTTGATATCTTCTATTTTTCGAAGTGATCTATATACATAAGAGGGCAATGTCTCTTTATTTCAAATCCACCAAAACCCTCTTCCTCCAAATTTCAAGTTTTTATCGGAAAAAGGTCGAAGCTTAAGTGTTGTTGATTCTCTTCTCTGTTTCATTTTGTGTTGAGATGAATACAATGGATTTTATAATTTATTGTTCGTTTTGATAGGGCTAAGTAATTGATTGTGTTGTTGTTAGGTTAGGGTTTGATTTTCTCAATGGAAAGAGTTTTGGTTTACTTGAACTAAGATTTGCAAAATTGATATTGTTGTTGAATTTTCCAAGGTTTCTCATGGAGAAAATTATGGTGAGCACAGATCTTACAGATCTTTCAACTTTCAACTACGCTATTCATCTTCTCTTTTACTATTCATCTTCTCTTTTGCTAATTTTCCCTCTCTCTTACAAAACATTTTTTTAACTTACAGAAAACTATAGACATTTTCATTTTTCTGGATACTGCAACACAATAAGATTTTCAATCTCACTCCAAATTTGTGTTAAGAAACATGTTATATTCAAAGAGTTCCAAAATTTGTAGAACTATTTATCTTAAATTAAAAAAGTCAAGAGTTTTATGAAATCCATCTTTTGTTTTGTATAACTGTTTCAATTTTTCTGGGTATTATTTTATGCTGAGTTTAAGAAGACCAAATCCATTACAACGACAACAAAAGGGAAACTCTAAAACACATGAGCAAGATGGATGATATCACGGCGGCGAAAGATCTGAGTTCACAGGAGTGAGAGATATGAGAAATCTGAGTCGCAGTGACGAGATGTTTGAGGTCACAGACGCGTTAACTCTAAAATCATGGCGACGAGAGGGAAAATTAAATTTTGAGGTGAGGTGATTTTGAGGTGTGAAAGAATAATAACAAAAATATCATAATTTTTTAGGCTGTTTGAGGTGAGAGAGTATCTGAGTTTTTTAATGTTTAAGTGAGGTGAGAGAATATCTGAGTTTTTTAGCAGATATGGACCCTGTTTTGTTTGACTGTATCACAATGCATTCAATTTTTTTATAGTAAGTTTATGATTTTTTATTGTTTCTATTACTGTCATCATGATATAGTAAATATTGTTTTGTTATCAACTATTCAGTCCAATTTACTTTATATTCATACTGTTATAACTACACATACTACAAAAGTTTATTGTGTTTGAGTTGCCGATTTCTTGCCAAAAGTTTAGAATGATTTTGAATGGAATTAGGTTAGGATTAGAAGAGAAATTAGGTTTGACTTCTACAGCTTTTGCAACAATGATTTAGGTTAGAATTTGTAACAAAGTTCATAATGTTGTTTATATATTTCCTTGAAGAAATTTTTGGTGCTTGATCCATTTTGTTTTAATATTTCATACGTTTCTTTGTTTATATTTATTCTTTCATCTGTTCAAACATTTTTTTAATAATAATATTATTATCAAATAAATTGGTAATAATTATATATTTTCTTAAATATTATAAAAATATATTTTTTCATTAATCATTTAATCTGTATTAATTCTTACATCTTTATATATTAGAATTGAAAATTTGATTTGGGTAATTATAGAAGAACAAAAAATAATTGTCGATTTAATCGATGTAAACTTGAACAATATTAATCTGATCTTAGCATTAATTCTACCTATAATTTTTGTCTTTCAATTGATTAACCATTTTCTAAAACAAAACAAAATCTTTTCAAATTAATTTTATTAAATTTGATTTAAATTCAAATTAATTTTCTTAGATCTAATTTTTTATTTCTTTTCCTAATGATATCTAAAATAATAAATGTTATATTATTATTTAATATGTAATTTTTTATTATCAATAATAAATTTCTACTATAGCAAAAATGAATGTATTATTATAACTATTATTGCCCAATATTAATCATAATTTCTCAATAGATAGATGCATATTGATGAAGACAAATAAATCTATTCACACATTAAACTAATAAATTTAATATGTAATTTTTTATTATCAATAATAAATTTTTATTATAGCAAAAATGAATGTATTATTATAACTATTATTGCCCAATATTAATCATAATTTCTCAATAGATAGATGCATATTGATGAAGACAAATAAATCTATTCACACATTAAACTAATAAATAATTAAAATTTGAAAAATGTTTTCTCAATTCAAACAATAACCAAAATAAAAAATAAAAAATCAAATTATTTTTATAATTTAGAATTAAAAAATAGTTTTATAATAAGGTAAAACACATTAAAATTTTATTTTGTCATTAAATTTTAACTTCAAGATCCATGATAGACTCATTTAGTAAAATTTGATATTCATAGCATAATACACAATATTTTTTCTACATATATTTCTACAAAATTTTAACCAATTTTAGAAAATATTACTATTAATATCATTTAAAACTATGTATATTATCAATCTATTAAAAGTAAAGTACTTGGAAATTCCAAGTCTAACCTTTTGATTAGATGTTATAACTTTTCTTATTCCAAGGGTATAATAGACTAATCAACACTATGCTGTTACCATATTCATTTGGCATTTAATTTTGCTGACATGTCAATCTATCATAATTTTACACTATTTTTTATTTATTTGATTTATTAATTTATTTTATTTATATTTAAATTTTATTTATATTTGAATTCCAATTCCAATGTTTCATTCACGGTTAATTTATTTATATTTGAATTCCAATGTTTTTTTTCACAGAATTTGAATTCTAATGTTTGACTCACGCTTAATGAGGAAGGAATTGGAATGGCCAAATTAGATCTATTATAATTAAATGTAATATTATTCATTGCATGATTTAAAAATACCCACTATTTATCATTACACTACAAGATTAAATGTATATTATTGGAATTAGAATGGATTATTTTGATATTCCAAGATATCACAACTTCCCATGTATTCTAAACCCTATATATAGCCATTCTAAACCCTTACTCTTTCACTCCTCAATCTTCTTCATTCTCCATTATTTTCAAAAGGTTGCGTATTATTTTCCAATTCTTCTTCATTCCCATATTTTGATTCTTTGTGTCCATTTTAATACAGATTTTGTAACAGGTCTAAATAGTAACATCAATGGCGCGACCGATTGAAGCTGTGAAAGACATCAACGACTCAAACATTTAATTTTGCTGACATGTCAATCTATCATAATTTTACACTATTTTTTATTTATTTGATTTATTAATTTATTTTATTTATATTTGAATTTTATTTATATTTGAATTCCAATTCCAATGTTTCATTCAGGGTAAATTTATTTATATTTGAATTCCAATGTTTTTTTTTGACAGAATTTGAATTCTAATGTTTGACTCACGGTTAATGAGGAAGGAATTGGAATGGCCAAATTAGATCTATTATAATTAAATGGAATATTATTCATTGCATGATTTAAAAATACCCACTATTTATCATTACACTACAAGATTAAATGTATATTATTGGAATTAGAATGGATTATTTTGATATTCCAAGATATCACAACTTCCTGTGCATTCTAAACCCTATATATAGTCATTCTAAACCCTTACTCTTTCACTCCTCAATCTTCTTCATTCTCCATTATTTTCAAAAGGTTGCGTATTATTTTCCAATTCTTCTTCATTCCCATATTTTGATTCTCTGTGTCCATTTTAATACAGATTTTGTAACAGGTCTAAATAGTAACATCAATGGCGCGACCGATTGAAGCTGTGAAAGACATCAACGACTCAAAGGATTTGTGGAAGATTGCTGTTCGTTGTAAACATATGTGGACTGTGACAAGTTCATCCAACAAACAACACTTGGAACTCATTTTGGTTGATTCAAATATATAAATATTAGGGTTTTTTTGTTAATATATGATGTTGGAGGTTTAAATTAATCGTTCTAATTTCCCACGGTTAATTTTACATTTTGCAGCTGGATATGATTCAAGCCATTGTCCCACCGCCTTTGGTGTCAAGATACTTGGTTGAACTTGCTATTGGAGGGTCATACATAATGCAGAATTTCAAAGTCTCGAATAATGATTTCTCATTCAAATCAAGTACTCATGGTTTCAAGTTGGTCTTTTGTGGTTCAACTTTTATTAGGAAAACAGAATTACCAGACATTCCTGTAAATTTTTTAAACATTATTGGGTTGGACACCATTGTTGATGAAAAGTTTCAGTCTAATTTGTTGGTTGGTACGTTTATTCATATCTTTATATTACCTTATTTCGTTGATTCCTTGGATGTTTGATAACTTTTGAAATTTGATCTTGCTTAGATGTTGTTGGAGGAGTTACTGAGATTGTGCAAACTCAAATCAATGCTGATAATAACAAAAGCAAGGCTGTGTTTATAATAACCGATATGAGGTATGGTTATAGTTTTTTTTACATACTGTGCAATTTTATTCTTTGACTTCATTTTTATTGGATCTGTTTTCCTGGCAGCAAATCTTTCGTTCAGTGTACTTTATGGGGACAGCTGGCTTTGCAGTTTTATGAATATTACAAGACTCATAATGAAGAAGGAAATGTTGTTGTTCTATTGCAGAATGCAAGGATAAAGGGCGCCCAAGGTAGTGTTAATTGGGTTGCATAATATTTATTTACTGATGTATTAAATTGATTACAAATTAAATCATCTCCATTGAAGTAATATGTGGATTGATCACGTGCTTACGGTATTGTTTTTTTATATATCAAAGGTGGTTTCCCTTTGAATGTATCCAACGCATGGAATGGCACTAAGTTAACTATCAATGATGTTAGCGTCGTTGAAATTAGTAAGCTGAAAGAAAGGTAGTTAATTTTTTGTTGGTCAAATCCTGTTCCTGTATACAATTTTGATATCCATTATAACCGCTAATAACATTTTATGTATTGTTTTTTTCATTATGTTATACATCACAGTCTTCAAAATAATTTGCCAAAGTTATCGTAGTCTACCTTGCAAGTTGAAACCACCCAAAACTCACAGTATACTGAATTTGATAAGTTTATATGGAAGGCAGAAATTCTTAGTCTGGCTGAAATCTCAAGTCTTCAATATGTAAGCTTAAATTAAGTAAATATTTTATTTATCTCATAACTTTGTATATGATATATTTATTTCGCATTCTTTATTCCATAGGAGACAACCTGTGTGACCGTTGCGACATTGGACAAATTTGAGGCTGGCCAGGCGGGGTGGTATTATGATGGTTGTGGTGTCTGTACTAAAAGTGTGTCTCTGAAGGAAGGAAATTTGAAGTGTTATGCGAATCATCTAACGACTGAAACCGTACCGAGGTGTGAGTTAAAACATTATGTTCTGTACCTGTTTGAATAATGTAGTCCATTGTTGTTCACTATGTAATATTGTTTAATTACCTACTTTAATTCTTATAGATACAAGCTTGAGATTATGGGAATTGATGGGAAATTCAAGGCCCGATTCATCTTTTGGGACAGCGACTGTGTGAAATTAATCGGAAAGTCTGCTTTGCAAATTAAGACTGAATTGATAGAGGTATTATTCATTTGAATCATTTCTCCAACCGTGGATTTTAGTTACAATTTGACGTTGTCCATTACATGTTGCACTTTTATTATTTTAGTTATAATTTTATCATTTCTCCAACTGTTAATCAATTTTAGCTATTAATTTTATATTTCCTTTGGATGAATTAATTTAGGAAGGTGAAGACAATCCTTGGGAATTCCCATATGAACTTGATGCTTTATTGAAAAAGGAATTAGCTATTAGAGCTGTTTTTCAGCCAAAGTTTGGAAGACTCTCAGTTATTGGGTTCAAAGACGATGAAGAAACACGTAAGAAAATACGGGACAATTTCAAATCTGAAGAGGTATATTTTGTTTGAAGACTAAATTAATTATGCCGCTAAAACAACTTTGGTATAATAAATCGTTTTTCTGATTCAATTATGTCTTGACAGGTAGCATCGAAGCTTGGCGTATCAGAGCCTTCCTCGCAAGAGGATTTGAGGAGTTTTTCTGTAAGTATATACTTTTGTCTTTGATTACATTAAGTACAACATTGTTTGCTGCATATTATCATTAATCAATGTTTCTTAAAATATTGCAGGAACCATTGTCCGCATCTGCAGATTATGATCCTTCTGTTGCGAATTCGGGGCTGACACCGTCGAAGAGAAGAATAATCGATGTAGCAGAAGATGTTGAAAGTGTTCAACTTTCCTCAACAAAGATGACAAAACCAATCAAGGAGGAAAAATTGATATAAAGATGGAACACAAACTGTTGTTTATTAAGCTTTAGTTTATCATGGAAACAACTTAATTTTATTATGCTAAGTATTAGTTTTGGTTTATTTTATGTTTTAAAACAATTGCATTGTTTCCTATTACTTTCGTTGTTTGGGTACAATAGAAACATGTTCATGTAAACATGCTTTCGCATAATTGTTTGAGCTTTGTGTCTTTCTTTTAATATATCATTCCTACTACCATTTAGTTTCATCCACATTAAATGTTTCTGAAATTTTGCAACATTTCCACCAATGCTGCACTTCCCGAGCCAGCACTGCTCGAAGCCTACGCCTATTAAAAAGTTTTCCATTTCTTGCCTTAGAAATGCTCCATATACAGGCAAACCATACCACTTCTATTCGATGCGAGTAGACTCTGGCTACCAGTCCAACAAACTGGTCCAAATGTCTTGCACTGTCGTTTTTTAAATATTCACCACACCAACCAAAATTAACACTCAGTGGCATACAATATTAAAAGTAGAAAATTTGAATGTTGGACAAAACCATTATCTCAGCTTGAAATTCAGGAAGTCCTTAACCTGATCCTGGCTCACTTCTTTTCACTGCCACATTCATTCCATTCCTGAGAAACCCTTTATAAACAACTCCAAAACCACCCTTTCCAATTATCCACTTCGCATCAAAATTAAAGATCAAGCAAGGAGATTTTAAATCCAAGATTTTAAAACCACCCTTTAATTCGAGTCTGTGTGAGGCTTTTAGTTGAATCATGTGTGAGGCTTAAGCTTAGCATGTTCCACATAACCTCCACATCTTTGTAACCGCACATCTCCGCTTCATCTCGAAGATTCAACAACCCGCCAATGGCTCCGCGCATTTTATCTCGAAGATTCAACAACCTACCAACTGATAAAATTGTAACCGCACATTTCCAATATCAGTTAAAATGATACGTTTAATTTGATTTTGGAGTGAGATACAATCAATATGGTATGGCTATATCAAAAAACGTTTCAATCCTATCAAATGCATGCTTGAGTAGTTATTATTCATGATGCACTTCATTTTCGGTTTCCAAAGTGAAACTATAATGATTTTTTCTGACCATTGCTTTTCTTTTCAATTCAAGATTAATTGGCAGAATGGTTAGAATCTGGAAAGTTACCTTTTCTTATTGGTACTTGATTGTCCATAATTATAACATTTTTAATTAAATTTTGAAATAACACTTAACACTATTTAACGCTATTATTATTATTAATTATTATTATTATTAATTAAAATGGTTCACAAAAATAATCACTTGGTATTCTGTTGACTTCAGTATTTTACTTCAAAATCTTGGAACCGTGAATGTTGTATTAACAATTATATTTATTATCATATAACCAAAAACTTTATTCATTTTATGTCTACAATCATTTTATATGGTTAACAAAAAAAAATTGAATGACAACCATACAATCAAAGTGATTTTCTACCCATTCATTTTTGCATCACCTAACCAACACTATGGAACCACAAGTTGCAGCAATGGCAAGACGTAAAAGGAAGCAGATTCTTAAAGATAAAAGATTGAAAAAAGGAAGAACTGATGAAAACACAATCAATCCCATTGAAAACTCTCAAAGGTATTATGTTCCAACCATGGTTAATATCAGAACACCACTATCTGATTTAACTTCATCAATCTTTAATGAAAGAAATATGAGTTCACCTTCACCAGCATCTGCATCAAGCAACTCAAGTACAATGAAGAGTTTCAATATTGTTTCTACAAATCAACTGGCTGCTTCAGCACGACAGTGGAGGAAAAGTATTATGGAAGGTAAGATGCCCCAATCTTACAAACTCCATAACAACCTTAGCAATAACAGTGGGGGTCCTTTCAGGATAAATTCTCCACCCTTTTCACATTTCAAAACACCATTTTCTGATATAGCTTCCTCATGTTCTAACCAAAGAAACATAAAACCTCATGCACCGCCAAGTTGTTCTATTCAAAAATATAAAAAAAACAGTTGACTGTTACACCTCTTTCTGATATAAATTCCTCATTTTCTAATCAAAGAAATATGGAACCTCATGAACATCCAAGTAGTTATGTTCATAAATCAAAAAAATAGTTGAATGTAGGTGTTATTCAATCCATGACGGTCAAACTCTTCAATTATTTTGGAAATGAGAATCATAATCTGGCTTTTTCATCCACAAGCAATATTCCTATACAAGAACCCACAACATTCACTTCAACTCCAGATGTTAACATTGAGAGTGATTACTCTGGTGATGAGACAGTAACAGATGATTCTCTCAGTGATAGCTCATGTGAATTCAATGCCGCAGATGCAAATTATGACTCAAGTTCCAGCTATGATGACGAAGATGTCTATGACTCCAATTCTACATCATTTGATTCTTTAAATATTGGTATTTATCATTAAAACCAACTTTATTTCTTCTTTAAATTCATTATACATATCAATTTGACGTTGTCCATTACATGTTGCACTTTGATACCTGCTATGATTTAATGTGGATTTTAGTTATAATTTTATTATTTAATATGAACGATTTTAGTTATAATTTTATTATTTAATATAAACCAATTGCTCAACTACGTTTCATTTAAATAGGTTATTCTGATATTGGTGATCCTATAGTTGAATGCACACAATGTGGGGCACTTATGTGGTATCAAGAAAAAACTGACAAGCGAAAACATAGTGCAGTTCCTAAGTTTCAACTATGTTGTGGAAAGGGGAAAGTTGTGTTGCCACTTCTGAAAACACCACCACTATTACTACAACGTCTTTTGTTTGATAATAGTGAGATAGACAGTCGAAATTATCAATAATTTTGTAGAATGTACAACATGATGTTTGCTTTTACGTCTCCGGGAATGAAATTCGACAACAGATTTTTAGCTGGAAGTGGACCACCTAACATAAGAATTCATGGACAGACTTGCCATCGAATTGGGAGCATGTTACCTTTAACTGGATAATCTCCAAAATTTGCTCAACTGTATGTTTACGACACCGACAATGAGATTCAACATAGAATTAAAGGAATTGGGTAATTTTACCAAACTTTGTTTTCTTTACAACATATTAAATATTTTTCATTGCTGCATCATAGTATTTCCTTTTATATGCAGGAACAACCCCAATATTATTCCAGAAACAGTTAGTAGATTGAAGGACATGTTAGATGAGCTCAACACACATGCCAAATCTTTTAGGATGGCAGCAGATAGATTAAAGGATTGTCCTTTGCCTGATCTCAAGCTTAAGCTAATATCTGATAGATCAACAGATGGAAGGATTTATAACCAACCTACTGTTTCGGAGGTAGCCGCCCTAATAGTTGGTGATGTTGATACGGGTTCTAAGAGGGATATTCTTCTTGAAAGAAAGAGCGGAAGGCTAAAAAGAATAAGTGAGTTTCATTCAAGTTATCTGGCATATCAATATCCACTTTTGTTTCCTTATGGGGAAGATGGTTTTAGACTTAGAGTTCTTCTTAGAGAAACTAATACAAAAAAAATGAAGAGGAATAAGCTTACCATTAGAGAATGGCTTGCTTTTAGGATTCAATGCCGACATAACGAGGCACAAACTATATTGCGGTCAAGAAGGTTGTTTCAACAAATTTTGGTTGATGGATTTACTATGATGGAGTCACAAAGATTGAATTATATTCGAAAACATCAGAAAAAGCTGCGTGTTTCTAAATATTGCAATTTGAGCTCATCTGAACAGAATGCAAACACTCAAGGATCAAAAAAAGGTAAAAGAGTGGTTTTACCTTCAACTTATGTTGGAAGTCGGAGGTTTATGGAACAACTCTATTTTGATGGAATGGCAATTTGTAGCCAAGTTGGATTTCCAGATCTTTTTATCACATTTACTTGCAATCCCAACTGGCCTGAAATCCAAAGGTTGCTTAGCAAAATTAACTTGAATTCTCAAGACCGTCAAGATATCATCTCAAGAGTCTTCAAAATTAAGTTCGATGAGTTGTTGTGTGATCTAACAAAAAAGCACGTGTTAGGGAGAGTGATTGCATGTAAGTCAATTTAATACCCTTTCAGTCGAGTTATATTTTTTGACATTAATCTTATTAAATATGTAATATGCATTGTTTTACTAAGTTTAAACTTACTTAATTTCAGATATATACACCATTGAATTCCAAAAGCGGGGTTTACCACACGCCCATATACTATTATTCTTGCATCCTTCAAGCAAGTATCCGACTCCAGATGATATAAACAAGATCATTTCAGCAGAGATACCAACGGAAGAAGATGATAGGCAACTCTACCATTTGGTCAAGACACATATGATTCATGGCCCATGTGGTTTAGCAAATGCGAATTCAACTTGCATGAAAAATGGAAAGTGCTCAAAATACTTTCCAAAGAAATATCAAACCGAAACCATTGTTGATCAGGATGGATATCCCGTGTACCGAAGAAGAGAAACTGGTAATACAGTGCTGAAAAAACACGTTCAACTTGATAACAGATATGTAGTTCCTTACAATCCATATTTGTTGAAGAAATTCCAAGCACACATCAATATGGAGTGGTGTAATCAAAGTACTTCAGTTAAATACTTATTTAAGTATATTAACAAGGGGTATGATAGAATTACTGCTGCTGTTGTCCAAACTGACAGTGATGGATCTCCCTCGATCAGAATGGTTGACGAAATCAAGCAATATCTTGATTGCAGATATATCTCACCAAGTGAGGCATGTTGGAGACTTTTTTCATTTCCTATTCATGGTAGATCACCCGCAGTTGAAAGGTTGTTCTTTCATCTTGAAGGAGACAACTCTGTTTATTATACCGATTATGAATTGATAGATGAGGTGCTTGACAAACCAACTGTGAAAGAATCTATGTTTACGGCATGGATGGAAGCTAACAAAGCATACCCAGAGGCAAAGAATTTGACGTACTCACAATTTCTTTCCAAATTTGTTTATGATAAAAGATACCGTCGATGGAGACCGCGTAAAAGAGGAAATACAATTGGCAGACTTATTTGGGTCCCTCCAAGTACAGGTGAGTTATATTTCTTGAGAATGATGCTAATAGTCGTCAAAGGTCCAACTTGCTATGAGGATATAAAATTTGTGGGTGGAAAAGTTCAGGATTCTTTTAGGGATGCATGCTTCGAAATGGGCTTTCTTAACGATGACAAGAAATATGTTGCAGCCATCGACGAAGCAAAGAATTGGGGTTCCGGGCATTTTTTACGAAAGTTATTTGTCACTATGTTACTATCCGGTACTGTCAATAGACCACGACATGTTTGGGAAAAAACTTGGAGGACGTTATCTGATGGTATCCTCTACCAACAAAGGCAAAAAACAAATAGAAGAAGTATGAACACTTTATTAAACTTTTTTAAGTCAACAAATATTATTTTCCGAATGCAAGCTGTATCTTTTTTTATTACAAAATATAATAATATGAACTTACTTTAAAATATAATTATTCTTCATCCATATGTCCCTTATTTAATATGTTTCATAAGGTATGTCCATTTACGTAAGAAACATTTTCATATTTGTCATTTGTCATGTATGTAAGTTATTTTCTTAACTTGCAGCTGCAACAGTGTCTTTGGTTCCATTTAATTTCACGCAGCCGCAACATCAACTGTTTGATTTATGTTCAATGTATTTCAACATCACGACAGCAGTTGCATCATACATATGTAATTATATAGAAAACTAATGAAAATTTTTTAACAGAATTGCAGCTATCGGACAATGAGTTAAAGAATATCACACTAATTGAGATTGAGAACATGATGCAATCAAATCGAAGAAGTTTGCATGAATTTAAATGTATGTCGTATCCAGATTCATACATCACAAAACATGTTGGCAATAGGCTTATTTATGACGAACTTAATTACGATGCCGATACCGAGAAACAGAAATTCCAAGAACTTTTTCACGCCCTTACAGGTGATTTATTTTCTTTATACTATGAATTACAAAAATTATTTTTATTGTCCTTGCACTTATAATTCTTGGTTTGTATTTTATAGATGAACAACATTTGATATTTGAGAAAATCATGGATGCTGTTAACAAACAGAGTGGAGGGGTATTTTTCTTGCATGGTTACGGAGGTACTGGTAAAACTTTCATGTGGAGAACACTATCAAGTGCACTTCGTTCTCAAAAAAAAATTGTTCTTACTGTTGCTTCAAGTGGGATAGCTTCGTTATTATTGCCGGGTGGAAGAACAACACACTCAAAGTTCAAAATACATGTGCCAATGCTTGACAACTCAACTTGCAACATCGACAAAGACACCGGACATTCTCAATTATTTGAAGCAACGAATGTGATAATATGGGATGAGGCACCTATGTCTCACAAGAACTGCTTCGAAGCATTGGATAAAACCCTTAAAGATGTAATGAGCAAAAAGGGTGTTGAGAATACTATTTTTGGTGGAAAAGTTGTTGTATTTGGAGGAGATTTTAGACAGATTCTTCCTGTTGTTCCAAGAGCTGGGCATTCTGATATTGTTCATGCATCAACTAGTTCATCTTATGTATGGGATTATTGCCAGGTTTTAACACTATCAAAAAATATGAGACTTCAAGAGGGAAGAGACAACACAAGTTCTAATGAACTAGCGGAATTTTCAAAATGGATTTTAAATGTGGGTGATGGTAAGATTTGTGAACCCAATGATGGTTTGGTTGATATTGAAATTCCTCAAGAGCTATTAATATCAAAATTTGATGATCCTATAAGAGCAATTGTTGAAAACACATATCCCAATTTGTTGGAAAAATATCAAGATGTTGAATTCTTACAAGGAAAGGCTATTCTTGCTTCAACCATTGAAGTTGTGGACAAAATCAATCATTATGTATTAGACTTGATACCAGGTACATGTGTTTTATATTTACTGTATTATTACATTTATAATATATATATATATATATATATATATATATATATATATATATATATATATATATATATATATATATATATATATATATATATATATATATATATATATATATATATATATATATATATATATATATATATATATATAAGAACATAGTTTTACTAATTTATTTATGTTTTGCTTTTAAACTTTTTTTTAGGAGAAGAGAAAGAGTATTTGAGTTTTGATTCCATTGATAGAATAAATTCAAGTTATACTGAAGCATATGAAGTTCTAACTCCTGAATTTCTCAGTAAATTAAGAACGTCAGGGCTTCCCAATCATAGGATCAAATTGAAGGTTGGTACACCTATTATGCTAATGAGAAATTTGGACCAAGCCGATGGGTTGTGCAACAGAACAAAATTAATTGTTACAAGATTTGCAAATCATGTCATTGAGGCAAAAATCATGTCTAGAAAGAACATAGGTAACATTTTTTACATTCCACGAATGTCTATGTCACCTTCTGATTCACCTTGGCCATTCAAGTTGATTAAGAGACAATTTTCGATTATTGTCTCCTATGCAATGACAATTAATAAGTCACAAGGTCAATCTCTTGATAGTGTTGGATTGTATTTGCCTACTCCTGTGTTTAGTCATGGTCAATTATATGTTGCAATTTCAAGAGTTAAGAGCAAAAGTGGGCTAAAAATCCTAATTCATGACAAGGAGAATGTACCGTGTTCTACTACTACTAATGTTGTGTACAAGGAAGTCTTTCAAGCACTTTGATAGTTGGTAAACTTTATATCTTATACTTTACGATTCAAATTAAAAATCTATTTTAAATTAAAATATATAGTATGTACATTTTCCATGTATTTCAAGAAGTATATAATTTTTCCTATTTGTTCATGCAGACGTGATTTGTTGATAGGACCGACGCTTGCTACAAATATGGAGTTAAATGCCAACATGGTTTACATGAGACATATACTCAACTGAAAACATGGTAACATACTTAATAATTTAATAATCTATAAATGTAATGTGAATTCAGACGAGACCCGTGCGATAGCACGGGTTTGTTACTAGTTCATTAAAAAACTAGAATCAAGTGACTATATTAATTTTATATAATTGTATTTTGCATTAGTAATTTAGTATCATTAATTTGATACAAATTTCAATACTATTTACCGAATTAAATTTAATTCATAAAAAATCACATTAAATTTATATAAACCGATATTAATATCAATTTAAATTTTTATTTTAAAATTATTTAATGGTATCTGAAATTAATACAGTTTATTTAATTTTTGATATTATAAATTATTTTAATTTTCGAGTGAATAATGAAAATTAAGATTAACTATGATTCAATTAATCATCTAAATTTTTAATTTTGTATCAATAATAAAATCATATCAATTATTATCGATTATTCACTCCTTAATTACTTTTAACTTCAAATAAAAAGAATTATGAATGTCAATTTTAACGATATTATTTTTAATGATTCATATATTTTTATAAAGTTAAGAGGAAGACATTCAAATTATTATATTAAAAAAAAACGAGAAACATATTTTTTTTAGTTCAGATTAACGTGATTGGTGTTTTTGTTATTAAAGAGTTTATTTTTCTATTAAACATTGATAATTTTGATTTTTAACTTTCAAAGCATAAAAATTGACTCTTTAATTAATAAAATTTAATTCGATTTGATTTTTTAAAACTTGTTTTGATCTAAAACAGAAAATCTTTTGATCTATTATATTACTTTTATAAAAATTGATTTAATTAATTATATATAATTTTGTTTTATAAATCTTTTTAAAATAATCATATGTTTAATGGATTATGACATGGTATAAGAAACAAGAAAATTGAATTAACCTCTTATCATAAAAATTTAAAGGTAATTTGTTTTGTATTTTAAATCTAATAAATAACATGAGATATTTGTTTAATTTTTAAATAAATTCTATTAAATAATTAAAATAATGTTAATTTAAAATTTCAAAATTATGAAAATTATAAAGTACTATTTATCAAATAATTTTTAATGTCTTTTCTTTAAACATTAAAATCATATCAAATCACATTGATTTTTGAATTTCAAAACATAATTATTATATCTATTATAAATATATAAAAATTAAAGTACATGAAAAAGAATATTTTATGTTTGTAAAAAATATAAATATAATCTAATAAGAAGGTTTTAGGTTTGTAATTTGACGTGAAGCTGTCGTATATTTTAGGTTTGTAAAAATATGTTAATATCTAAAATAGGTTTAATAAATTTTTAGAATTAACTCATTTGAATTCAACTAGGGTTTGTTAACTCATATGAATTCACGGGTAGATACTAACTTTAGATTATTAATTTTAATATTCATCTTTTAAATTTTTTTTTGCTACTGTTTAATATAATTGAAGTTAGAGAATCAGTTGTATGATTTATTATAAGTACAAACCAATGCTTAAAATGCAAGTGCATGTTATTAGCTTATATTTGTAAGTATGAAAATATTAACTAATTTAAAAAATAAATTCATACTTTACAAAGAGTAATTTAATATACGTGTAATGTGAATCCAGACAGGACCTATGCGATAACACGAGTTTCTTACTAGTTTTCTTTAAAAAAAATAAGTAAAAACCACTTTAAAAAAGTTGTGTTTAAGTTTTTTTTTTTTCTTATGTGGGTCAAAATAAAAAAAATCAACTTATTTAGGAAGAAAATAAACTTTAGGAGTATTAGTAGTGTTACTACTAGTTTTGTTTTTCCACGGAAAAAAAGTGGATAGATATTATACAGCCCCAAGCGTAGGGGTATCCTCAACAAATTTGGGTTTCCCTCTCTCCTTCCGTGGCGCGCCCGAAGATGGGAATTCGGCGCGATTTACGGCCGCCGTAGCCGCCTCTGCAAAAGGCGTCGCAGCTGATCAGATCTCAACCCCACACCGCGATCCTGAGGTTATAGAAGCTTACTATTACTATTTATTTCTTCAAGCAATTCAAATCTCATTTTGTTAATCCTTTCTTTCTTCTCTTTTGTAGATAACTCAGATTTTATTGGAATTCAACAGTTCCCGATTCACTGGTAACGTTCTCTCTCTGACCTATTATTATGATTAGTTCCGGTGTTGTTAATTAACCTCTCTAGCAGCTACACATCTGAAAAAAATGTTTGTCGTGACACCAACACTTGTGATTACGTTAATTTATTTTTTCAAATCATTATCGGTGATTATCGGTGTCGACGTGTGTCGTGTTTCTGGTGTCAGCTTCATAGTAAATAACTACTATAGCAGCACAATATTGTAGTGGAATTTAAACAAAGCACTATTGTTGTGCGATATGCTATTTATGTCTAATATTAAGTTTTGTCAATTAACGGCGCTAGTAATTTGAACAACATGCATTCTAAGAATGTTTTATATTGTATGAGTAAATACACATACATGTACTATATTAAGCTGAGTTTATTTTTGTTTTGACCACTAAGCATCGCAATTAATTGCAGATGAGAATGTTATTGCTATCGCATATCAAAGTAAGGCCACACTTTGCAAAAGGTGAGTATTTGTTTGATTCATCGTTTTGATTGTTAAAGTGACCAGTAGCATAATATATGTTGCATATGGTATGCTATGTGTTCAACCCTAGGATAGAAGACTAGACGAGATTGTTATATACTTGTATTGGATTTCTTATTGCTGGATTGGTCATTGGCATGTTGCTAACTAATGTGTTAATGTGAAATAAAATGGAAGTTCCTAAGTTTCATAAAAAAGGGTGAATAATGATATGAGAAGAGTTACAAATAAATTTATGACGACGTGCTATCGAGTTTGTAGAGTTTTCTTGTGTCCAAGATCTGTATAAAGAATCGGAAAGTAGTATGTTTCAAGAGAATGTTAGGCAATATTATCCACATACATAATAGTGCGGCAATGTTAGAGAATAATACCAATAATTATTTTGGTCTTTAAAAGACAAGGAATTGATCAAATTTGTCCCTAGAAGACAAAAATCACTCGAGCGGTCTCTAAAAGATGGCTCCATCAGTTAAGTTGGTCTTTATGTTAAGAAGCTTGGCTTAATATATTCACGGAGATGCACATGAGGAGCTTTAAGAATCATCTAGTGGCGCTATACTGTTATATGATTCCATTCAGCCTTCAAAACCGCTTGGGTTTTTTTTTCTCGTTTTTCCCCATTTTATTATTTAAGCCAGTTTCCATCTTTACAGTTTCCGCCGCATCTTTTTTCAGTTACCTAGGACCCATTAGAGGGTGTTAAACTTTTGCACAATCCCAAATCCCTGTTTTGTTAGTTTTGGAATAACAGGGGAATATCTAATACCTTTGGAGATAGATCTGATACCTCTTTTGTCTGATCATGGTTTCTGAGGTATTTCTTATGTCTGGCCTTTTTGCCATAAATGGTGTCACAGAAACTATCACATGAGCTATGAGACTTTGAGAAAGGGATAATAAATCAAGGCTTAGTTTCTCTCCAAGATAGCCATATCAGAGCATTTGCGCTGAACCTTTCCTAAGGTTCAACCCAAAGTTAAACAAAACTTTTCTTCCTCGATTCCTAGAAATTTGATGTTTTCGTATCAAAATTTGAAATACACAGATAACACTTGTAATCATATCAATGCTTCCACAAGGTTATAATAACAAAGAACTTTTACTTTTGTTGTTCAACGAGTTATATATGATGTGTGTTACTACATTATATAAAATATAAGTCCATTAGTCTAAACCAATGAAGCACGGACACGATACGAGTATCAGATACGATACGTATCCAATACGGAGATACGTTAGTAATTGAAAAATCTAGGATACGGTACGTTTAAGATAACATATATAAAAAAAAATTAAAATTAAACATTAGTTAAATGATTCTCGAACAAAATTCAATTGATTTTGCAAAATTTGATAATAATTGCTAAAGGAATTGTGAGAAAAAGAAAAAAATAGTTAAAGTTGAAAGAGAAGTAATTAAAGAAAAAGTTTGATTCTTGTAATAGAAAAAATGAAAGTGATTAGGTAATTAAAGTTGAGAAAAGAAGAATTAAGGAGGAGGAAGATTGATTCATGTCCTAGAAATATGAATAGTCATGGGAATAACTGGCCGTATCCACAGCGTATCGGAGACGTGTCGTCAGCGTATCGCGACATATCGGAATTTTTTATTTTTTAAATAAAAAATCCCAATACTCCTTCGATAGGTATCAGTGGCGTATCGGAGCATATCGGCATATCGGTACGTCGGATACGGCACGGCATAGATTTTAGAGTATCCGTGCTTGATTGGTCTAAACCATAGTGTGGGGAGTAATATTTCATAAGCAGTATTGTTGTTGGCGGAAAGCCAAAGCCACTATATAAACGCACCATTGTGACCTATGGCGCTGCAATAGTGGTCATCCCTTCACAAATTGCCTAACACGGTTGTCGAAAATTCTGCCGTGCCATTTGTTATTATGATGCCATGGCTTCGATTTAATAACACTGTTCATAAGTACAAACCTTGTGAAAATTAGAGAGTTTCTAACATACGATTAAGAAGCCAGTCATCCTAGGCTTCATATATTTTAACTAACATTCAAAAACAGAGTACAAGCTGATGAAGTTTGATCTAAAATCACACATGTGCTAACAAAAGAGAATATGATTATTGACGCTGTAACAGCAGTGCTGTAGTGTAGCTTTATTTGAACTAATCACTATTGTTCTGCGACATGCTATTTAGTATAAAATGTTGTCAGATAGTGACTAAAGAGGCGTTATAGCACTGTTGCATAACGGAGTTTGAGGAAACCGCTATTTACCGCGATCTGCAATTGATAGCACTGGACAGCATGAATTAACAAAAACACTTAAGCGAAAATCAAAACAAAGATCTCTCTTACATAAATATAAACCCACAATGTCAAATTCTTAAAACTTAAAATGATTGAAAGCAAATATTGTTCTTAACATTCAGAACGGAACACAGCGGAAGACTGTGTACATAATGAAAAATTAAGTGTGCAATTTCCTATCTTCACAATTACTTTGTGAGACTTAAGGGATCATCGCCGGGGACTTATTCAACACGAGTGTGGGTATCCACCACTCTGGCCCAGATTCTTAGTCTTGCTATGGTTTGCTTTGTGCCCACCAAGAGCTTGGTAAGATTGGAACATTTTTCCACACATATTGCACTTGAACCTGGTTTGAGAGTCAGCTTGAGCAAGCGAGTCTCCTCTACAGCTCTTTGGCTCCCCTTCGGACAGCAAACAGAGAGCCTCAACTGCTTCCGTATCGTCCGCTGCATTAAATTTGCGGTGGCATTTGGATCTCTTGCGGGTTGGGCTTTGTGGGTAGGGTACAGATCTGTCTCCTCTGTTTGAGTTTGCAGAGAAGGCAGAGGAGTTGCGTTTCATAGGTTGAAAAATCTCTGTTTGGTTTTCTTCGGGATGGCTAGTCAGTGAGGAAGCAGAAATTGGATGCTGGGTTAAATCGGTTGAATTGGCTAGTGGTTGATTCTTAGTTTCAAGCTTTGGAGGAATTGACAATTTGACGTAGTGAGATCTCATGTGGCCTCCAATGGCTTTCCCACCGGAGAACCTCTTATCACAAATCCAACAGACTTTGCCGTTGTTCTTCTCCATAGTTGCAGAAAACCGTAAGTTCGTATACTTCCTCACTCCTTTGTTGTGGTTGAGTATTTGTTGAATTCCGAATTATATAGAGAGAAAAGTTGCAAGCCTCGGCAAATCCACTTTGTGTGTCTAACACTTTCCACGTCGGAAATTACGGGGATAGATATATCGCATCTATATACATCGCATCTGTAACATTATTATATATTTACAATTAAAAGCCTTCCTTATACAAATGGAACAGAATCAGAAAAGGGCATAATAAAGGTAGGATATGATGGCCTGCCATCACCCTATTCAGCATGAGTTTTTTTTTTTTTTGATTTACTCGGAATTTTTAACTTAATGAGGCTATAGAAGGAAAGTATAATTAAATATTTTAAGATTTCGCTTTTGCGTTTCTTTTATTTTTTTCTGAAAAGTATAAAATAAATAAACTATGAAGAGTTATCTAGTGATACCACTATTTTTATTGGCATTTGGCAGGTTACTAAAAAAGCAACAAATTTTAACTAGAAACATTGACCATTTATTTCATTTCAATATTTGATCTACCCTTTTTTTCTCTCTATTTTAATTCTGCTTAAATTGATACTGCACATATCCATTTTTTCACTGGATAAGAAATTGTGTTTGTCAAGTTCCAGGCATATACACTACACATTAAATTTAATAATGATAATGATCATTATATTTCAAGGACAAAATGAAAGAAAAATAATCTTCGATATATAGTAAAAAATAATTTTTGTTTCTGTTTTACTCGGATTATTCATCTTTATCTGTTACCATTGATTCCATGATGAATGTTTCTAAAATTGGTATAGTTTTGGCAAACTATTTGAAGTGAATCTCCTTGATTATGTGGCCTCCATTTTTATCCAAGTAGAATTATACACATTTTATTATAGCATGCATTTCATATAGTATGCATTTTCTGTATTTGATCACGTCTTAATGTTTGCATGTGTATTTGTATGTTGCATGTCACTCTTACTTTTTTTACCCTCTTATGATTTTCAATTACATTTGTCAACAAATATTTTAAGCTAGTATCCTGATTTCCACTTTGATGTATGTTTTTTCGTTTGCTTTGAATAAATTGTTTCACAATCTGGTGGTTGACACAATGCAGAGCTCTATAACTAGACTAAGAGTCATTAGTGTCTGATTGCTTAAAAAACTTTAGTGATTGTTCCTGGTTTGAAAATTTTAGAGTCATATGAGTGGCACAATAGTTGGAGCCACAAAAAACCAATGAAAATTGAAGTTTTCTATGATTCTTAAATAATTTACTTTCATTTATTTGAAAATTTGCTGTTTTAGAGGGAAAAGAATGCTAAGGTTTCTTTGAATTTTTTCCTTTATAAATAAAATCAGAGCCGATGTTAACGGTGTGCAAGATGAACTACAACACATGGTTCAAAATTTTATCACAATTAAACTGTAATTAAATAAAGTTTTGTTAGATGTTCGTCACAGGACCAAACTGAAATAATGAAAGCCTACTTGGAACTCTAAAAGTTTAAGATGAAATGTGTATTTGAATTTTAACCTTATTATGAGAGATTTGTTGACACTTTTGTTTTAACATCCCTTGGGTGTGTTCCATAATACTAAAAATTAGGATTTTTTTTTTGGTTTGAACTATTGATGTTCAAAACTTTCCATATTTATTTATTAGGAATCAGAAATGGGGTTTGATAGGTTGAAGTGTTATTAGTGCTGCATCAAAGGATCCTACTAGCAACAACTTTCATAAAATATATTAAAAGAATAAAAAAAACTAAAAATTCATAAAATGTATTAAAAGAATAAAAAAAAAACTAATAATATCTAATAAATGTATAGTGCTAGTGGCTCCATCAGTTAAGTTGGTCTTTATGTTAAAAAGCTTGGCTTAATATATTCACGGAGATGCACATGAGGAGCTTTAAGAATCATCTAGTGGCGCTATACTGTTATATGATTCCATTCAGCCTTCAAAATCGCTTGGGTTTTTTTTCTTTGTTTTTTCCCATTTTATTATTTAAGCCAGTTTCCATCTTTACAGTTTCCGCCGCATCTTTTTTCAGTTACCTAGGACCCATTAGAGGGTGTTAAACTTTTGCACAATCCCAAATCCCTGTTTTGTTAGTTTTGGAATAACAGGGGAATATCTAATACCTTTGGAGATAGATCTGATACCTCTTTTGTCTGATCATGGTTTCTGAGGTATTTCTTATGTTTGGCCTTTTTGCCATAAATGGTGTCACAAAAACTATCACATGAGCTATGAGACTTTGAGAAAGGGATAATAAATCAAGGCTTAGTTTCTCTCAAAGATAGCCATATCAGAGCATTTGTGCTGAACCTTTCCTAAGGTTCAACCCAAAGTTAAACAAAACTTTTCTTCCTCGATTCCAAGAAATTTGATGTTTTCGTATCAAAATTTGAAATACACAGATAACACTTGTAATCATATCAATGCTTCCACAAGGTTATAATAACAAAGAACTTTTACTTTTGTTGTTCAACGAGTTATATATGATATGCGTTACTACATTATATAAAATATAAGTCCATTAGTCTAAACTAATGAAGCACGGACACGATACGAGTATCAGATACGATACGTATCCGATACAAAGATACGTTAGTAATTGAAAAATCTAGGATACAGTACGTTTAAGATAACATATATAAAAAAAATTAAAATTAAACATTAGTTAAATGATTCTCGAACAAAATTCAATTGATTTTGCAAAATTTGATAATAATTGGTAAAGGAATTGTGAGAAAAAGAAAAATAGTTAAAGTTGAAAGAGAAAGTGATTAGGTAATTAAAGAAAAAGTTTGATTCTTGTAATAGAAAAAATGAAAGTGATTAGGTAATTAAAGTTGAGAAAAGAAGAATCAAGGATGAGGAAGATTGATTCATGTCCTAGAAATATGAATAGTCATGGGAATAACTGGCCGTATCCACAACGTACCGGAGACGTGTCGTCAGCGTATCGCGACATATCGGAATTTTTTATTTTTTAAATAAAAAATCCCAATACTCCTTTGATAGGTATCAACGGCGTATCGGTACGTATCGGATACGACACGACATAGATTTTAGAGTATTTGTGCTTGATTGGTCTAAACCATAGTGTGGGGAGTAATATTTCATAAGCAGTATTGTTGTTGGCGGAAAGCCAAAGCCACTATATAAACGCACCATTGTGACCTATGGCGCTGCAATAGTGGTCATCCCTTCACAAATTGCCTAACACGGTTGTCGAAAATTCTGTCGTGCCATTCGTTATTATAATGCCATGGCTTCGATTTAATAACACTGTTCATAAGTACAAACCTTGTGAAAATTATACAGTTTCTAACATACAATTAAGAAGCCAGTCATCCTAGGCTTCATATATTTTAACCAACATTCAAAAACAGAGTACAAGTTGATGAAGTTTGATCTAAAATCACACATGTGCTAACAAAAGAAAATATGATTATTGACGCTGTAACAACAATGCTGTAGTGTAGCTTTATTTGAACTAATCACTATTGTTCCGCGACATGCTATTTAGTATAAAATGTTGTCAGATAGTGACTAAAGAGGCGTTATAGCACTGTTGCATAACAGAGTTTGAGGAAATCGCTATTTACCGCGATCTGCAATTGATAGCACTGGACAACATGAATTAACAAAAACACTTAAACGAAAATCAAAACAAAGATCTCTCTTACATAAATATAAACCCACAATGTCAAATTCTTAAAACTTAAAATGATTGAAAGCAAATATTATTCTTAACATTCAGAACGGAACACAACGGAAGACTGTGTACATAATGAAAAATTAAGTGTGCAATTTCCTATCTTCACAATTACTTTGTCAGACTCAAGGGATCATCACCGGGGACTTATTCAACACGAATGTGGGTATCCACCACTCTGGCCCAGATTCTTAGTCTTGAAGAATAAAATACAAGACCTCATTGAAGCAAAAGAAATTAAGTTTGATGCGCCCGAGAAGCCAAATGTTGTCATCTCTGCTCCTATGCCCAGACATGGTCACAATACCAATGCTATTGAAGAAGATTTATTTGTTACCATAATTGATGAACTCATGACTCCACTTCCGACTATTAAGATAAACTTGTTGAAAGTCGGTGTGTTCCCGGGCTGTAATGAAATTTTCCATCACTGCTTATCATCACCAACTAGCTGTCCTTTGTTGAAGGCAGGCATTCAGTGCCTGATAGATAACAAAGAGATTTTGTTTGAAAAAATTCCTATTTCACCTATTCCTGTTGAAGATGTTTCAATCGTTACCATTTCCGTCAATTCTTCCAGGGTCTCCACCAAAAGACCTGTTAGAATTACATCAGTTCCAAAAGCAACTCCTCTAATAATTACAATGCCCGGACTAGTCCCATATGAATCAAACAAAATCGTGCCGTGGAATTACAGAGGGGACATTTATTACCATGGCATCAAACAAGACTGGCTGGCCACCAAAGAGATAAACTCCGAAGAAGAAGAAGATTCCGACATCAGCAATATTGCCAAAACTAGTAAAATTACCTGAAGCAGTAGGATCTTTTCTCCATAAATTGCTCCCACAAAAGCAGTTTCTGGATCCGTGATCATACTCGTGGCTGCTCTAAATGTTACTTTCGTACCCATAATCATCTCTGCAAGTGCTCATACTAACGAAGTCGTCACAACTCCTGTTATCATTCCTACCAACACTCCTGCTGTCGAGACTCGAGGAAAGAGTATTCAAGTGGAGTCTGTCCAGACGAAGGCTCAATCACTGACTATCCATGAGGCTTCCAAGAAAGAAATGAAGGAGATCCTAAAAATTATAAAGAGGAGCGACTACGATGTAGTTGAACAATTGGGGCAAACTCCCTCCAAAATCTCCATGCTGACATTACTACTGTGTTCCGAGGCACATGCGAAAGCCTTGGTGAAGTTCCTAAAAACAACCCATGTGCCTCAAGAGACGTCTGCTGATCAATTCCAAGATTGCGTGGCCAGCTTGACAGCGGATAACGGTCTAGATTTTTCGGATGCTGATTTGACACCAAGGGGAAGAAAGCACAGTGAGGCCTTGCATGTCTCTATGGAATGTAGGGGCACAACTTTGGCCCATGTTTTGGTGGACACTGGCTCATCTTTGAATGTATTACCGAAAAAAGCTCTTCACAGACTTGACTGCGAGGGGCTAACGTTACAGCCAAGCAACATAGTAGTAAGGGCATTTGATGGCTCGAAGAGGATGGTGCACGGGGAAGTGGATATCCCCATAAAGGTTGGGACTCAAACTTTCAATTCAACCTTTTATGTAATGGATATTCGCTCTTCTTACTCCTGTCTTCTAGGACGGCCATGGATCCACAATGCTGGTGCTGTTACCTCTACATTGCACCAGATGCTGAAGTATCTGGTTCAAGGGAAGATTATCATTGTCCATGGAGAGGAAGAGTACATGATCAACCATCTCAATTCCTTCAGATATGTGGAATTGGACGGTGAATTCATTGAAACTCCATTTCAACACTTCGAAGAGGTTCCCCAAGAGGTGGCAGTGACCAAGACTGTGTCCCAGATTCCCAAGATTATAAGACCTCCACTCCGGATGTCATCACTAAAGGACGCCAAAGCAGTGTTAGAGGAAAGTGGATGCACTATCTGGGGACAACTCTCAGATATCCCGTATAAGTCTGACAAGTTTGGCTTAGGTTTCACTTCAAGTGCTCAAAAGGCTATACGTCGTGCCCGTACTGGAGGGCCACCCTTGAAGATCAGCAACCGTGAGGTCAACGCGATAGAAGATGGTGAAAATGGTTGCGATCTGGAGGAATGAATCTTTTCGACTGTCAATGGAGGGCTCGGTAATTGGGAGGCCAGAGATTTCATCTCAATCACTTTCATCCCTCAGTAATTTATCTTTACATTTTGTTGGATCTGTAATATTCAAAACAATTCGCACTCTTAAAACCTTGTGTCTTACCCGAGGCACATTGGTCCATTTGTAAGGGTTATTATTTCATTTCATATGACATCAATGAATCATGGACGTTTTTGCATTCAAACTTTTGTGCTCATTGTTTTTCTTTTACATCTTACTTTCTTTCAAAGATAGCTATATCCTTACACACACCCACACTCACAATGCAGGTATACATCCATTCTGGATCTCATGGGTAACGATACTGCTATGGCCTTTTGTGACTCTGAGAATCTGATCTACCAAGCCGAAGACGAAGGTGCGAAAGATTGTGAAGTACCAGGGGAACTTTCCAGACTGCTACAGTAAGAAGAGAGAACCATTCAGCCTCACGAGGAATCCGTGGATACAATCAACCTAGGTACCGAAGAAGATAAAAAAGAGGTCAAGGTGAGTGCCAATCTGGAACCCAGTATCAAGAAGCGTCTTATTCAGCTGTTGCATGATTATGTCGAAGTCTTTGCCTGGTCATATGAAAACATGCCAGGACTTGATGAAGATATTGTGGTACATCGTCTTCCTACAAGAGAAGACTGTCCGCCAATAAAGCAAAAGGTATGTCGAATAAGGCCTGATATGTCAGAAAAGATTAAAGCAGAGGTCATGAAGCAATTTAACGCTGGATTCTTGACTGCCACCTCTTACCCCCAATGGGTTGCCAATGTTGTTCTCGTGCCCAAAGAGGAAGGCAAGGTGCGAATGTGTATGGACTACCGAGATTTGAATAGGGCAAGCCTTAAGGATGACTTTCCACTCCCCCACATTGATATCCTAGCTGAAAATACGGCACAACACAAAGTGTTTTCCTTCATGGACGGATTCTCAGGTTACAACCAAATCAAAATGGCACCTGAGGACATGGAGAAAACAACTTTGTCACGCAGTGGGGCACATTCTGCTACAAGGTGATGCCATTCAGACTAAAAAATGTTGGGGCAACCTATCAGCGTGCCATGGTAGCTTTATTTCATGACATGATACATCATGAGATAGAGGTCTACGTAGACGATATGATAACCAGATCACAAACGGAAAAAGAGCATCTTGACCACTTACAAAAACTGTTTGAGAGACTGAAGAAGTACAAGCTGAGGTTGAATCCAAACAAGTGTATATTTGGGGTACGGTCTGGTAAACTCCTAGGCTTTGTCGTCAGTAACAGATATTGAGGTCGATCCTGCCAAAGTTAAAGCAATACAAGAGATCCATGCTCCTCGTACTGAGAAGGAAGTCAGAGGATTCTTGGGACGTTTGAACTATATTGCCATATTCATTTCTCACCTGACAGCTACTTGTGAGCCAATCTTCAAGCTCTTGAAGAAAGATCAAGTAGTCAAATGGAATGATGAGTGCCAAATTGCTTTTGACAAAATCAAAGAATACTTATAAGAGCCTCATGTGTTGATGCCACCAGTCGAGGGAAGACCGTTGATCATGTATCTGACTATTTTAAAAAACTCAATGGGGGTGTGTATTGGGGCAGCATGACGAGTCTGGCCGAAAAAAGTGTGTTATTTATTACCTGAGCAAAAAGTTTACCGACTGTGAAACCAGATATTCAATGCTCGAGAAAACTTGTTGCGCTCTAGCATGGGCTGCTCGTCGGATAAGACAGTATATGTTGACTCATACTACCTTGTTGATATCTAAGATGTATCCGATAAAATACATCTTCGAGAAGCCTGTTCTTTCTGGGAGAATAGCGAGATGGAAGATGATCCTAACAGAATATGACATACAATATACCACCCAGAAAGCTATAAAGGGTAGTGTACTAGCCGATCACCTTGCTCACCAAGCTGTGGAAGACTACCAGTCCATGTAGATCAAATTTTCAAATGAAGACATCATAACATTAGACAACTGCGAAGAAATCAGGCCATATGACGGACCTGAACAAGGATCCCGATGGATCCTATTCTTTGATGGAGAATCCAATGCACTTGGTAATGGTATCAGTGCTGTACTCATATCTCTAAAAGGGTGTCATACTCCCTTTACTGTCAGACTTTGCTTCAATTGTACAAATAACATGGCGGAATACGAAGCATGCATCTTTGGTCTCAAAGCTGCCATAGACTTGGGGATCAAATTCTTGGATGTATTTGGATATTCAGCTTTGATAATCAGTCAGATCAAAGGGGAATGAGACACAAAACAACATAACCTTATCCCTTACAAAGAACATGTTTTGACATTGCTACCACACTTTGAGAAGATTATCTTTGAGCATTTCCCGCGAGAAGAAAATCAGCTAGCAGACGCTCTAGCCACAATGTCATCTATGTTTAACTTAATTAGGATAACGAGGCTCCCCAGATCACCATCGAACGAATGGATGAAACAACACACTGTCACGAGATTAATACTGAAGAAGTAGTGGACTAGCCTTGGTTTCACGAAGTCAAGAGGTATCTCGAAGCTCAAGAATATCAAGAAGGAGCTTCAATCAATGATAAGAAGTTCTTAAGGAGATTTTCTGCTAATTTCTTCCTTAGTAATGGCATCCTGTACAAACGCAATCATGACCCTATGTTACTTCGGTGCGTAGATAAGGCTGAAGCGGAAATGATCATGGATGAATTACATGAAGGCACTTTTGGCACCTATTCTAGTGGGCATACGATGGCAAAGAAAATCCTACAGGTAGGCTATTATTGGTCTACCATGGAAGCAAATTGCTATCAACACTCTCGAACCTGTCATAAATGCCAGATTTATATCGACAAAGTGCATGTACCCCCGGTTCCTCTGAATGTCTTGACGGTTCCTTGACCCTTTGCTATGTGGGGAATTGATATGATTGGGGAAATCAAGCCGACAGCCTCCAATGGACATTGCTTCATCCTAGTGGCCATTGACTATTTTATAAAGTGGGTTGAAGCAGCCTCCTTCGCCTCTGTTATCAAGAATGTTGTTGTCCGCTTCATCAAGCAAAACCTTATTTGCCGGTACGGTATCCCAGAAAGGATCATCACTGACAATGGTACAAATTTCAACAACACTATGATCACCGCATTGTGCGAGCAATTCAAGATTCAGCATCACAATTCTTCTCTACATCGACCAAAGATGAATGGTGTTGTCGAAGCTGCAAATAAAAACATTAAAAAGATCATACAGAAAATGACAGTCACATACAAAGACTGACATGAGATGCTACCATTAGCTCTCCACGGATATCGTACCATGACTCACACATCAACCGGGGCAACACCCTATTCTTTGATTTACGACATGGAAGTTGTCTTGCCTATTGAGGTCCAGATCCCCTCTCTAAGGATTATGAAGGATGCAGAATTGAACAAAGACGATTGGATCCAGACTCGACTTGATCAACTAAACTTGATTGATGAGAAGAGACTTACTGTTGTTTGCCATGGTCAAATGTATCAAAAACGGATGACCAAGGCTATCAAGTGTATCAAGTTAGGGATCTAGTGATCAAACGCATCATCTTGTCACAAAATGATCTCAGGGGCAAATGGACTCCTATCTATGAAGGATCATTTGTGATCAAAAACATATTCTCCGGTGGGGAAATGATCTTGACCACCATGGATGGCGACGACCTGCCACACTCTGCGAACACGGACATAGTCAAAAGATACTACGCATAAGAGACCCGCTAGGTTGACATACCTAGGCAAAACAAGGGCATCTCGGCGAACCAAAAAGGTTCGGGCAAAAATTAGGGATAAAATAAAAAATCTGTACACCTGGCAAGTTGAAAACCCGAAAGGGCAACTTGAGCAAAAAAGGATTTTCCGGTGGACTGAAAACCCGATAGGACGGTCCAAGCAAAAGTTAGGGAATTTAAGCGTATGACTATGTTCTGTTGGATCACTTTACGGACAACCTTTGGCTTCAACTAACAAACTCATAGGTTCTGATCAATTTAATCATCTTCGGACGAGGCAACAAATTGACAAGATGCTAGGAGATACGAAGGCTATATCAGAATGGAAACCCCATGGGATTTTTGTACACATAGCTATCTTTTCTTTGTATCAAAATTTTCATTTTTTTACGACAACATTCTCTTACTAGAATGTTCGTCTCCTTGTACAAAAAATACTTATTCAAAGTCAATACAAAATATTCCTTTGAAAGTGAAAAAGTTATTTGTCTTTTCTTTACGCTTGTTTTGTTTACAAAAACGTCCAATGATTCATTGTTGAGCATATGCATTTGAACATAATTACTGTTTACAAATAAACGAAATGAAAAGAGGCAATTACTAATAGGTTGAAAGGATAGAGAAATGTCTCTAGGCTATTCTATAAGTAATCCCCGACAGTACGTCGTTCAAATCCCCAGCGGAACAAAATTTCAAATTGTTGATCCCTAGTAAAAGTTGTCAAATTTCTCAAGACTCCCCCCAACAGATTCTAAAAACAGTACATTGGCATGGCCCTTACGACATAATTTATTTCTCTAAATAGAAATTTATAAACACTTCAACTTCACAACATGAAGACTTACACTCCATATCCTCAATAATAGTCAGAGATTTATTTTTCCAATCCAACAACAGTGCAGCAAACTAGCTCATATACGCATACATTGCATTCATATATCATAAACATTGATAACACGAATGCATTATACTATGTATTTCATACAACATAAGCATTATGTTTTAAGCTAACATTTTTACCTTTTTCAGGATAAGATTAACAGCTATCATTAACAATATTCAAAAACTGATACAGTTCAGGTACGCTCCAGACACGAATGCCATTCTGATACTCATTTAGATTCAGCTTTCAGATACGCTCCAGACACGGATGCCATCTTGATACTCATTCAGACTCAACATTCAGATATAATTCAGATACACTCCAGACACGGATGCCATCTTGATATTTATTCAGATTCAACTTTTGATACAGTTCAGATACGCTTCAGATACGAATGTCATCCTGATACTCATTCAGATTCAACTCTTAGATACAGTTCAGATACGCTCCAGACACGGATGCCATTCTGATACTCATTCAAAATCAACTCTCAACTACAATTCAGATACGCTCCGAACACGAATGTCATTCTAATATTTAATCAAAGCCTCTTTCAGATACAATATGGATACGCTCCAGGCACGGACGCCATTCTGGTACTCGTTCTTTCAGCTTACAAATTACAATTCAATAATCACTCTCGGATGACATCTTTTAAGCCCATCTCTCACATATTTCTATCACCTCTCCAAATGGCATCTGTAAGCTCATTCTTTCTATCATCACACCATCGAGTGCAAATTTATGGGCACTCTAGTGTCCAATCATCTTTCACCTTCGAGTCATGAGAGGCAAAACTCATCAGTCTAACTCTTCAGGTTTAAGAAGATTGAACAAGGGAAGTTGTTATACCCCAAAATTTTCTCTCTCACTTATCAAGAATTTACTCACAAGATCTCATTGACTTAAAACTGCACTAGGGTTTGATCAGCACAAGACACCTCCTCATGCACTGATGACCAAAATTAGGGTTTGAGTTTGCACAAAGATTTTTGTACTATAAATGCTTCATATGACTTTCAAGGATCATTAGGGACCCCCAAGATTACTCATGTCAAGTTTCAAGCCTTGAATCATACTTTTGATCAGTCAATTGGATAGTTGACCTGAAAATCAGCTGTATTGGGGAAAAAGTCAACCATGGCCAATTTTCAGTCAAACTCCATAATTTTTGATCCACATCAACACCTTAGACTCATATGTATCATTTTATCAAGTTTGGATCACAATTCCTCAAGAAATTTGATCAAATCATCAAAAAGGCAAAATGGTCAAAATTAGGGTTTTGACTGAGAAGGGGAAATTTCTGATTTTTGACCTAGCAAATATCAATTGGTTTGAAGCATGATTTCAAGAGTTCAATTGCATCATCTTGACCTAATGACATGATTCAAAACATTACAAATTCATTAGATTGACAGATGAATTTTCCAGTCAACTGATCAAAAATCAACTGTATACTGAAAAGTCAAACTTTGACTTTTTGGTCAAATTCAAGTGCCAAGGATCACAATTCATCAAAACATGTCAAAATTTGAAACTTGTTCATCAAGAAATTAAGGATTGAAGATCTTGTTTTGAAATTTGAAATTTCTTAACTTTGAAATTTTTTTAAGTATAGAAAATTTCTTATTTTTTCTCAACTTTAGGCCAAAATTTCACCATGATACAAAATGATTCAAAGGAAGTTCCCAACATGAAAGTTGTAGATCTCCATGAAATCTACAACTTTGTTTCAACAATTTCTCCTAAAGATGCTTGGATCTCAAGATATAATTTTGTGAATACATGCTCATGAACTAAAATAACTTAGTGAAATTTTGCCTTAATTAGGCAGGTTTTTTACCTAATTTCATGGCAATTTTTCACCTAGTTCCAAGAGTAATTTTCAAAAGCATTTCAAATATGGGTTATAAATCACATTACAAGCTTTCCAAAATGTCCAAGAACTCCTTGAGATCATTCTTGAGTAGGGAGAATCAAAGAGATGAAGTTAGGGTTTTATCACTTTGATTATAAGTCATTTTCATGAAGAACAAGTTTTCAAATTTGTAAATTGGCTGTACAATCTTCACTTTTCAGGCCTCAAACTCGTTTGTTACTCCACCATTAATGGATTTCACAAGGTTTCATGCCCTAAACCCAAGCATTCAATGCATTGTATAAGAAAATAGCCATTTTTGGAAGAAAGGCAACATTGCCATTTCAGAAAAGCATGCTTTTTGCATTTTTCCATTTCTTGAGCCTTAGACTTGTTCTTTTTGCACAAACCAAGCCTTTAAACCTGAACAAAACATGTTTAAAGCTTCAAGCCACCCTACAAGATCAGAATCATGCCTTAAGAAGTCACTTGTCACACTTGCTTAAAAAAAAAAGAAATGTAGCAAGACATGTGATCTTGTACTTTTGAGCAAGCACAAGTCCTCCAACCTTTTGCTCTATATAAAGCCATCATTTTGCAACTAAAACCATGGATGCCCAAGCCTTGAAACACCCTAAAATCAAAAGTTGCATACCAAGCCTCTAAACTTTCCATTCCTGACTTGTGAACTGAATCTTCCATTTCACTCGTGCGTTTTCAGGCCTTTTTCTTTCCCAAGCTTCCTTACCTTACAAGTAAACCATCCCACACCCTAAAACATTAATGTAACTCCATCTTCCCTATTGTTGAAGTTCAAAAACAGAGCAACACATGTGGACTTCTCCAGACCATTCCAGCCACTCTCAAGACAAGTTAAGCATTGCATTAGCTTCCTAGAGGTTCAAGGAAGCTAACCTGATCATCATAGCATCCTAAAGCAAGCTCATTTTCAAAACACGATTTCCATTTTCAAGGTGAGTTTTCTGTTTTTCTAACTCTTAATACAAGCATAGTTAGCTTTCCATTTGTGAATATAAAGTGTAGACATCATTGCTACGAAGCTGTACATATCCATAACTTGCATTTATTTGGCTTGAGTTTAGAGAATTTTAAGTTTGAAGATTCTGAAAAAATTAAGTTAAGAATTAGGGTCAACAAAATTCTCTCTGATCTTGGACTTATAATTTTAGTTATGCACATGGTTAGAATCGTGAGGTAAAATGCTATAATGTTCATGTTATCACTTTCCATTTTTGTTGTAAAATGAAAAAGTTACAGGGAGTCCGGCTGGCTAGAGGTTGAAGATGAAGTTCAGGGCAATGCAATGTTTTGTATTATATATTTGTGTTTTCATTTAAACTAACGGATGTACAACCACCCCAGTGGTAAGGCAGCGCGCGTAAATGTCATAGGTCATGGGTTCGAGCCTTGGCGCTGCCTTTTGCAAATTTTCACATTTTTCCATTTTTGTTTGTTTGTTTGGCAGCGTGGGCTTCTGACTTATGGGCTTTGTTTTTTTTCTAACCTCCTACCCCTGTTTGCTTGCAGCACCCATGGTCCATATATTTTTATTATTTATTTTATTTTCATTTCTATTTTATTAAATATATTTTCCTTAATATAAAAAATCATAAAAAATATAAAAATGTTAAATTTATATTTTGGTTCATTTTATTTATTTTTCTCATAGAAAATATTTTATTTTAGTTACATATCATATATTTTTTTAATAAACTTGTAAATTAAATTATAACTAGTTTGATATATATATATATATATATATATATATATATATATATATATATATATATATATATATATATATATATATATATATATATATATATATATATATATATATATATATATATATATATATATATATATATATATATATATATATATATATATATATATATATATATATATATATATATATATATATATATATATATATATATATATATATATATATATATATATATATATATATATTATATTATATTTATTAAACATATTATTTTAATACAAAATGACCAAAATACCTCATAAATTACATATATTATTTTTAAGACAAAAAAAAATACTTACTTTTCTTAAAGAAATCTATTTCCTTTTGATAAATTAGAATTATGATTTATAAAAAATCTTTTCTAAAAAAAGTAATTTCCTTTCCTAATTAATTTGAGTTTAATCTTGATTTATTTATTAGGTTTAGGTTAAAACGTTTTCCATATAAAAAAAAAATCAACACAAAATCTTCTTTTGCATTCACATATTTTTGCATATTTAATTTATCTTGTACATTATTTATTTTAATATTTGTACAAATTCAATTTGGTTGTAATAGATTAATTAGGTTTATATTATTGCAAATTCTCATTTGTAAATTGTATTCTTCCTCCCACAAATGTTGTAATAGCGTAGGACATTTAAATTTCGCAATTTATCGCCTTTTATATAACATGCAAGATAAAACCAATCAAATAGAAAATCCTAATCCAAGACAAAATCAAGTATGAAAATGACACACTTGCACACAAAACACCCCTAGGTTTATCCCACTTGGTTGCCTTATACAAAAATGGCCATATTACGCATGTAAAGTGTCTTAGCAAAAACAAACAAATACAAGATCATAGTCCCTCGATGACGCTATTTAAAGTTGTCTTACAAAAATGATCTTAGTCCCTTAAAAATGCTAAGATACCTTCCAACATTGCTAATCATGACTATGATGACCCACGCCTGTCCCGTTTACATCCAAAGATAGGGTTGCTTACTAAATCAATGGTAAGACAACAATGTCAAAGGAAAAGAAAATGAATAAGAAAGACATTTGAGTAGATAGATTACTCCTAGTTACTTGCTCCATTTCAAAACAAATATCCTTGCAATTTTCAAAAACACACACATTTCTAAAACATCTTACAAAACTTAAAAATATTTTCAAAAAAAGAAAAACATTTTTGTATACATTCTTACGAACGAGAATTTTCCTAAATAATGACCTCTTTTACAAAATAATTTCAAAACCACACAAAGCACAATTTCAAACAAAAAGCAACTGATCTAGCAAGTAACTTAGAGCCAATGGAAAACCATGGATGAAAAGGGTGCTAATACATTTCCTTTTCATAATCTACCCCCGAACTCAAGAAACAATCTCAAAGGTATTTTCTGTGCTTTTTTATCTTTACTTTTGGATAAAAGAAAAGTCAGTGACGACTCTTGCTAACCGCAACATTTGCGATAAAATACAAAATAATCAAGTCAGTTCTTCCACCGCATTACAGGCAAAAGTTAAGGATTAAAAGTATATGACTATGTCCCGTGGAATCAACACATTCAATTTTATCACCAATGTCCAAGTTCAAACGGTCCAATATCAATCCAATTAACTTCCATCAACGGCAAGGGACATTCAAAGACATTAGGGCAATAGTAGAGTTGGAAGGCAATGAGATCATTTCACATGGGTATTTGTTTTCATTCTCAATTTTGTTTTCCTTTCGACGATTTCCTCTTACTAGGATCTCCGTCTCTTTGTACAAAAACGCCTATTCATGGGTAAAATATCAATAAAAATATACTTTGAAGTGCAAAGTTTCTATCTTTGTTTTGAATGCAAATTTGTCCAATGACTAAAATTGAATGAACATATGCATGTGAACATAATTAAAACTATTTGGCACACGTGTCCTTCTAAGCAGCAACGAGTATCTCTTTAATGTATATGAAATATCCCCAGAATTATTTCATTATCATTATCCCCACAAGGACGGGTACAATAAACCTTTCCCCAACGGAGTTGCCTACAAAGTCTCTTTGCATAGAATAATTCCCGACCAGAGTCTCAATCTCCTGGCAGCTCTCTCTCCAGCTAAGTCGATTTTCACAAGTTGAAGTCTCGTAGATCTCTTCCTAAATGAAACTCACTTCCTCAAAAGGGTTTATTTCCCCAACAACAATCAAGGAACCCCAAAATTCCCCAGTCGAGTACATCCTCCCCAACCGAGTTTGTATCCCCCTGGCATAGTCCATCCTCCCCAGTTGAGTCAGTTATTTCCCAGTTGTGTATATCCTCCCCAAACTGAGTTTGTCCTATCCGACTGAGTTTACACTCTCCAGTTTGAATTTTGCTTTTTGATTATTACAAATCATAGGGCCACAACCCCTGATCCCCAGTAAAGCTGTCAGCAAAGCCTTTACTATTTCCAAAAAGATACTATGAAGCCTGGACCAAACCAGATATTAGAACAATTTTCAAGTTATTACTGAAGCCTGGACCCGATCAGACAATAGTTTGACTTCTTCAATTGTCGAAGCCTGGGCCTGACCAGATAACAGTTTAATTCCTACAAAATCATTAGCAAAACTCCTTTTCTCCAGTAGAGTTTGCCACTATCCCTAGTGAATTACTGAAACCTGGACCCGACCAGATAACAGTTTGAGTATCTGAAACGTGGACCCGACCAGATAACAGTTGATCTCAATTTCAAGATACTATGAAACCTGGACCCGATCAGATAATAGTCTAACTCTTCAAAAGATATAGATGAACCTGGACTCAACCCGACCAAGGTTTAACTTCTTTTCCCCAATAGAGTTTACTTCTGTCCCCAACAAATTACTGTGAAACCTGGATCGACCCAATATCAATTTTCAAGTTCATCTTTTCAAGCAAGTTATTGTGACGCCTAGATCAGACCAGATAGCAATTACACTCAGAGATTTGTTGTGAAATTTGGAAACTGACCAGATAACAACTAAATCTCCAAACAGTTTATGGTGAAACCTGGACCCGACCAGATAGTAAGTGACCGCATCAACCTCAGAAATCTGCAAAGCCTGGACTCGATCAAATAACAATTTTTCAAACAGTTTATTGTGAAACCTGGAGCCCGACCAAATAACAACTAACTATGATTCCCAGAGAGACACTATGAAGCCTGGACTCGACCAGATAATAATACAAATTTCCAAAAACCATGAAACCTGGACCCGACCAGATAGTAGTTACCACTTCAAGTTACTGCGAAGCCTGGATCCGACCAGATAACAATTAACTTCTGTATCCCTAGCAAGTTGTTGTGAAGCTTGGATCCGACCAGATAACTATTCAATTTCAAGAAAATTTTCTGCAAATCCTGGAATCTGACCAGATAACAGTTAATTCGTCTCTTCCCCTAGTAAGTTGTCGTGAAGCCTGGATCCGACCAGATATCAGTTGACTACTTTATCCTCAAAAAATTGTGAAGCCTGGATCCGACCAGATAACAGTTGACATTCAAGAGATATTCTCCAGTGAAAGCATCCTTTCAACAAAGTTCAAAGATATGCATATTCTTCATCCCCAACGACAATCAGGGATTCAACCCCCCAGAATTTCCTCAACAGCAGTCAGAGATTTATTATTCGGACAAAAACATACATCTCACATTCATACAGCATAGCATGTACATACCATATGCATTTAACATAATACCACATCTGGTGAACATCATGCAGGCATCTGCATTTTACTAACTCTTTTTCTCATAGGTAAAACATCAAGTTTTAGTATAAATCAATAAGAGATTTGTGCTGATACTTCTTCCAGTGTTTACCAACATTCCTCCAAATGGAATCTATAAGCCCATTCACCATCCATCTTTGAGTGCAAATTTCCGGGCACTCTAGTGTTCAATCATCTTTCACCTTTAAGTCACGAATGACGGATCCGCCAATCTAACTCTTCAGGTTTAAGAAGATTGAACAGGGGCAACTGTTGTACCCCAAAATTTTCCCTCTCATTTATCAAATATTTTCTCACAAATATCTCTCTTGGTTCAAGACTGTACTAGGGTTGTTCAGCTCAAGACACCTCCTTAAGCAATAATGACAAAAATTAGGGTTTGAGATTCCACAAGGATAATTGAACTTTAAATGTTTCATATGAACTCATATGTGTCATTTGATCAAGTTTGGACCACAATTCCTCAAGAAATTTGATCAAATCATCAAAAGAGAAAAATGGTCAAAATTAGGGTTTTAACTAAGAAAGGGCAATTTCTGATTTTTGACCTAGGAAATGGTCAATTGGTTTGAAGTATGGTTTCAAGAGTTTAATTGCATCTTTTTGACCTAATGGCATGACCTAAAACATTGCTCAAGATCAATTGGATTGATAGTGAATTCTCAGTCAACTATACACTGAAAAGTCAAATTTTGACTTTTTGGTCAAAATTCAATGTCAAAGATCACAATTCATCAATCATGTCAAAATATGAAACATATTCATCAAGAAATCAAAAAGTCAAGATTTCATTTTGAAAAGTCAAAGTTTTCTAACTTAGAAATTTTTCTAAGTGTTTAAAACTTTATGTTTTTTCATAACTTTGAGCCAATTTTTCACCATGATGCAAGATGATTCAGAAGAAACTTTCAACATGAAAGTTGTAGATCTTCATGATACTTACAACATTGCTTTACACAACTTCTTCTAAAAATTCTGGGATCACAAGTTATGAATTCATAAAGTCATGGTCTTGAAATTGGACACTTAGTGAAATTTTGTCCTAGTTTTGGTCAGGATTTTGACCTAACTTCATGGCACTTTTTCATATAGTTTCAAAGGGAATTTTCAAAAGTGAATCAAAGAGGGGTTGTAGAGCACATTACAATATTTCCAAAATGTCCAAGAACTCCTTGAGATCATTTGTGAGCAAGGAGAATCGAAGAGATGAAGTTAGGGTTTTCAAACCTAAATTACAAGTCATTTCATGATGAACAAGAATTCAAATTCAAGCATATGTTGCATAATCTTTACTTTGCAAGTCTCAAACTTGTTTGTCACTCCATAATTAAATTTTTACACAACATATGGATCCATTGTCCAAGCATTTGAATCAATATCCAAGTTACATTTCCATTTTTGGAAGAAAGTAACCATTCCATTCTTGTAAAGAAGCTTTAATCACAAAGTCAATGCATAGAGCTTTGCACTTGTTCCTTCTGATAGCAAGCAATGTCAAAGGAAAAAGAAACATGTCTAGAGCCTCCCATAAACTCAGAAAAAACATGTTTAAAGTTGCCAGCCACCCTACAAGACATGTACCTTGCATTGAAACCATGTTTGTCAAGATAACTTCAAAAATAAGTCAAAAACTCATAACATGTGATTCTTTGTTTCTGACCATTTCAAACCTCAAAACCTTTCCTCTATAAATAAAGATACTATTTGCAAGAGAACACACAAATATACAAGCTTCAAAACTAGCCAAAACTCAGGATTGCGTCGCAAACCACCATTGTTGCATATTCTTACCAAGAACTTCAAACTTCCATTTCACTCGTGCGTTTCTTGGCCTTTTGCTTCCAAAAGCTTCCAAACATCATACATAAGTCATCCCAATGCTTGTCACACGACTGTAACACCATCTTCATTCATTTCCAAGTTCAAAAACAGAGTATCACAGTTGGACTTCTCCAGATCATTCTAGCCACTCTCAGCTCAAGCCAACCATTGCATTAGATTCTTAGAGGTCCAAGGAAGCTAACATGATCATCACCACTGTCTAAAACAAGCTCAAATCCATTTCACAATTTCCAATTTTGAGGTATTTATCTTGAACTTCTATCTTTATATTTAGGCATTGTTAGGCTTGCATTTGTGAAGATAAAATGTAGATACCATTGCCGGAAAGTTGTACATATCCATAATTTGCATTTATATGACCTGAGCTTAGAGAATTTTAGAGTTAAAGTTTTCTGAAATTTTTAGGTTTTGAATTAGGGCCAGGAAAATTCTCATTCATCTTTGACTGTTAGCTTAAGTTATTTATATGGTTGGATTCGTGAAAAGAAATGCCACAACTTTCATGTTTGAATTTTTCATTTTTGTTGAGAGATGAAGAATATAAGGTCCTTTGGCTGGAGGTTGAAGATGAAGTGTAATCAGGACATATTTTGTATTATATATTTATCGTTCTAGTTATATTAATGGATGTACAGCCACCCCAGTGGTAAGGCAGCGCGCTGGTAACCTCAAGGTCATGGGTTCAAGACCCAGCGCTGCCTTTTGTTTTTTCTTTTCATATTTTACAATTTTTATGGATTTTTGCAGCGTTGGGCTCCCCTTTTTTGGGCCTGACCTTTTTTTGCTTATTTTACTCCCTGTTTCATTTTCTAACCCCCTGACTTCCCTTTATATTTTTTTATTTTTTATTTTTATTTTATTTTATTTTTTCACTATTATTATTATTATTATTATCATTAATATTATTATTATTATTACTATTATTATTTTCATAAATCATGAAAATTCAAATTTATTTTTATTTATTATTTATACTTATACATTTTATTTTTCCTTATAAAAAACAAAAAGGTTAAAAAAACATTTTCTTAAATAAATTAATTTCCTTTTTTTTATAAATAATTAATCTTTATTTTTTTAGTTAAAATTAATTTAGAACTTAAGTTATTTTAATTAATTAATCTTCATTTTTATTCTCATTAATTTAAAACCTTTTCATAAAAAATCTAAAAATCCTTTTCATAATTAATTTAAGTTAATTTTATTTAATTTTAATTAATCATTTTCTTTAATTAGGTCAAGACAAAAAACCCCTTTCATAAAAACAATAAAAAATCATTTTTTTCCATTTATATTCTTGCATTTTATTTTCAATTTGTACAATATTCAATATGGTTGTAATAGATAATTAGGTTTAATTTCTTGCAATCTCCATTTGTAAATTTGTACACCTCCCTCCCCTAATGATGTAATAGCGTAGTAATTTTACTTTTCACAATTTATCGCTTTATATGAATGCTAGTAATTAGGGTTTGTATGAAAAGATAAAATTAACAAGTAGCAAACCCTAATCAAAGACTAAACAAAGCATGAAAATCAATACCCTTGCACACAAGCATCCCTAAGGTAAAATCCACTTGGTTGACTTATAAAAATGGCCATGTTATGTATGTGAGGTATCTTAGCAAAAACAAGCAAAAATATAAGATCATAGTCCCTCGATGATGCTATCTATGTTGCCTTTTCAAAATGATCTTAGTCCCTAAAGAAAGATGCTAAGATACCGTGTAACATTGCTAATCATGGTTATATGATGACCCATGCCCGTCCCTTTTACATCCAAAGATAGGGTTACTTACCAAATCAATGGTAAGATAACAATGTCAAAGGAGAAAGGAAATGGACATGAAAGACTTTTGAGTAGGTAGATTGTTCCTAGTTACTTGCTCAATTTCAAAACAAAAACACCCTTTCTATTTTCAAAAATAAACACCAACACTTTCAAAAACACCTTTCAAACTTGAAAATATTTTCAAAATATCAACACTTTGTATACATTCTTACGAACGAGAATCATTACAAAGTTTGTCTAAACGATGGCGCCTTTTCAAAAATACATTCGAAAACCACACAAAGCCCAATTTCAAACAAAAGCAAGTGATCTAGCAAGTAACTAAGAGCCCATGGAAAACCATGGAGGAAAAGGGTGCTAATACCTTCACTTTTCATAATCTACCCCCAAACTCAAGAAACAATCTCAAAGGTCTTTCATGTGCTTTTTCACCTTTCCTTTTAGATAAAAGAAAAGTCGATGGCGACTCTTGCTAACCGCAACATTTGCGATAAAACGCAAAACAACCAAGTCAGTTCTCCCACCATATCACACTAACCATAGAATTACTTTCAAGAATCGTGACCTATATTGATCCATAGAAATTCAGTTTCAGAGCTCTACAACTCAATTTCAATAGGTAGATTTCTCCATCAATTCTTCCAAACTTTGATATCATTGTGAAGCTCTCATTGCCCTGGTTCTAGTCGCAACATTTGCTTTTAACTGGAAACACGTTTTGACCATGAAATTTCAAATCCCTTTTCAAAACTTTCCTTCTAAAATGCTTGAGCTACAATTTATATAAATTTGTCGCGAATGTGTGATTGTCTTCGTCTTGAAGAGACAAAGTGAATGACATAGGTCTGAACTTCTAATTTTACAGTTTGAAGGACCTGCATTTTACGTTGGCTGAAGGTTGAAGATGACCAACGTGTGATCTTCCAACCAATGATGGCGTGCCATTTGTATTTTTTGAAAATTTAATTTTACATTTGATTTAGTGTTTTATTCACTAAAGTCCATAACATGCACAACGCGCCAGGTCCACTTGATCTGTTTACTAACGCGTTTTGACAATGATCAGATGGTCCATATTTTTTTGGTTTGATATTTTATTTTCTGATTTTCATTTTAATTGTTTTAAACTTCAAAAAATCATAGAAATTTCATTTTAAGTCCAAAAAATCTGAAAAAATTATGAAAAATATTTTTGATTTTTCTCTTTCTGATTTTTATTTTTTCACAATTTTATTTTGTGTTTTGATATTTTTTATAAATTATTACTTTATTTGAATTGTTTTAAATGTTTAAAAATACTTTTATGCATTTTTAAATTCTGGAAAAAAAATATGGAATGATCCAATAATATTATGACAAATATTGGAGACCTCATTTATTTTTTATTTCCGACTTTGTTATTTTTTATCATTTTTGGTTTATTTTACTCATTTCTTTTAATTTTAAAAAATAGTTTATGTCTTTAAAAAATTATCAAAAATTTTATAAAAATATTTGAGTCCATTTCTGATTTTTCTATGGTCTTATTTATTTTTTTGTTGATTAGTTTGAACATAGTTTCCTTTTTTCTCTATTATTTTCATTTTTAACCATTTTTAAACTCTTATTCTTTTATTTTAAAATACAATTTAATTGTTGTATATTTTCTGGCTGCTCTTGGATTGAATTTTTGATCATGAACTTTGTTAACATCATTGGATCCATGGTGTTGAGTCTAACTCCACAAAAATGGATGAATGATTTTAATAATAGTTTTATTGAATTTTAATTCAAATGTGATTTATATATTCTTTCTCATCCTTCTTCATCTTATCCCTTTCTTATTGCACTAAGTGTTATTAGAGAATGATCTCTATATCATGTGTCAAAACAAACGGTGCCTAGATTGCTATTGTCCGGCCTCAAAATAGGTGCGACTTCTATATAAGTCCACTTACGATTGCTTAACATAGTGTTAAATTTTGTCATGATTCGAATAAATGATCATTCGTGGCCCAAACTTATGTTTGCAAGCCCAAGTATGTCAATTTGATCTCTTTGATCCAATAACCTTGAGATTCATTGTGTGGAGGTTTTGGTTCTACCAATCCTCTAATGGATCTACATCACTTTTGGTTAATACAGATCACTTAAACATCGTTGATCATTAAATGGCATTTTTGAGTATTTTAAAATGGATGATAAACTTGACAAAAAGCAAATGCAACTTATTGTGTGGAGGCTTTGGTTCTACCAATCCTCTAATGAGTTCCAAATGCAAGTTTCAAGATGGTCATCCAACTAACCACTAATAATTGACTTTATTTTGTGATTTTATTTTATGCACTTTTATTTTATGCACCATTTATTTTTAGCATTTACATTTCATGCAATTTTTCATCTTTGCTCACTTGAGCATTTACTTTCTTGTCATTTTATTTTGCTCACTTGAGTTTTTCTTTTTTTAAGACACCTAATAATCAACATGAACCATAAAAAACTTTAATGATACTTGGACTATTTGGTCACTATCCTTGGCATTATGGAGTATTGGACTTCTTGGACTTAGGATTAGAAACTTTGGCCTATGTTGGAGACCTTGTGACCTTAATTGATATTTTGTCTGGAGTTCTTGAGGTTTACCTCAAGACATTGGATTGTTTGTTTGTTTTATATGCAGGTTATTGTGATTACATTCTTTGTTTGTAATCTGGAATTCATCTGTATACAACCGTTACTCTGCCCATTTTTTTGTGAAGACTTAATACACTTGAAGTTTGGTTCTCTCAAGAGGTCTAATATATTTGCTTTTTTAGTTTCAATCTAAAGAATGAGAATTTTATCTTGAATCATAATGTCAAGTAGTGGCTTCTCGTTGTTTAGATGGTTCTTATCCCTAATTTTTACCTTATGCTTTAGGATAGCCTCTTCTTCTCCTCTCATCTTCTTTAATTTCAAAAATTTTCTCCCTCCTTTTGAAAGCTCTTCTTTTTTCTAAACATGAACCACTTTCATAATAAACTTGAACTTAGGTCCATGCATTTTCAAAATATTTTTCATAAATAAAATTCAATCAACTTAGTAATACGTTGGCATTTTTTGTGAGAAGACTAAAAGTCAATCAATCTCATTTCAAACCTTTTAGCCACTTTGGATTTTTATTTTAAAAAACCTTTCTCAAAAGATTAGACTCTTGTCAATTCTTGTAGTGATGCAAACAACTATACTTCTACAATATGTAGTGAAGAGAGATATTTTCCACTTGGGTGTTGAGTGAGACATTGTTGATTTTAAAATCCAAGCCATATCCTCCACTTCGAGATGATGCAAATTCTTATTTCTCATGATTGTGGGTAGTAAGTATGTTTTTCACACGGACAATGATGATGATGTCTTATCTCATAAAATTAACCAACGCACTTGTGTTTTAAAATTTTTTAAAAGGTGAACTACGTGTACCCTGATCCCCTATTGCACGAAAGGTGGTACATAGGCACTAAAGATTCGCAATCGCGGAGGGTGAAAAAATCATAAAAATATATTTCTTTTTTCACCTCCACCATCTATTTTACATACAACATTTTATAGACAAAATATGCAGATTTTACAAAGAGGTTCCAATGGAGTACCGTAGATATTTAGGGTACTAATACCTTTCCTTTGCATAATCAACCCCCTTACCTTGAATATTTCCTCCTCTTTTTTGGGTTATTCACTCTTTTCCCATTCCTTTGGAAATAACAAAGCACGGTAGAGATTTTTATTTTAATATGTATAAGTCTAGTCAATCCAATGGCTTAGTCTTAAACATTTCTACCGCTACAGAAAAAATGGCGACTTCACTAGGGAAAGATTGACCTCTTGCGGGTCCATTCCTAAGTGGGTTAAACCTATCTTTGTCTATATATGTATATGTGCTATTGTTGTTTATGTGTTATATTATTTGTTGTATATATCTATTCCTGGATTTTTTTGGTTTTCAGGGTGTTTGGTGATTTCTCATAAGTCCTATACTCAGACTTGGGCAAACTTTAAGATGGTACTGGCGGTATAGTCATTCTAACTTTGAGGGATTAATCCCAAAAAAGGAGGCATGAGATCCCCCACTCAGTGGAGGCCCATTTGATTGTAGTGTCGTTTACCGAGTAATCGGGAAGACGTGCTGCTTTCAACCTGGGAGTTTGCTAAAGCTGAGGACCATAGATTACCAAACCCATCTTGGCCTTTTAGGTGTAGTTCGGAAGCTATGACAGAGTAATCCAAAAATAGTTGTCACGCGATACTACACTCGGACGAGTTTTCTTGAGAATATTACTAATTACTGTGTTAATCGGGAAGTTGGTAATATCTGAAGGAAGGATTTAGACCATGGGAACCTCTAGAACCTTGTTCAGAAGGTGATAACTTTTAGAACACACCTTATGGGTAGTACCTTCGACCTATTGCTCGTGACGTTGAACCTATGAATCCTATGTTTGTGATCTTATGTGTGATTGTTGCATCATGCATCCATGCACTCATAAGCATCTTTTGAAGAAATTTTATTTCAAGGGACTTGAAAGTTGACCATTTGTGAATATCTCAGGTACCTTTTGACCATGGATTCTGGAAAAAGAAATACCGGAAAATACAGTTTCAAAGATCTCAATATAGATGAGTTGATCAGTCTAATTCCCGAGATTGAGTGTTCTGCAGATTTTCAGAAGAAGTATGGATCCATCGTTCCTCTCATGAAGCTTAGGATGAAGGAGGGTATTCTCTCGACCTTGGTCCAGTTCTTTGATCCGATGTATCATTACTTTACTTTCCATGATTATCAGTTGATGCCTAAACTATAGGAGTATTCTTATCTGTTGGATTTACCTATTACCGATCGTGTTCCTTTTACTGGTTTGGAGGATGAGCCAAAACCACACGAGATTACTGCTTTGATCCATCTGGGGAAGTATGAAGTTGAAGACCATATGAATACTAAAGGAGGGATTAGAGGATTATCAGCTCAGTTCTTATTGGAGAAAGCTCGTTACTTTTCCAGGATGAAGAGTACAATCGCTTTTAAGGCCATCTTTGCTCTACTTGCTTACGGGTTATTTTTATTTCCTAATGTGGATAAGTTTGTTGACATTAATGCTATCAGGATCTTGATGATTGGAAACCCAGTTCCTACATTGTTGGGTGATGCTTATTACTCTATTCATCTTCAGAATTCTTATCATGGGGGATGATTATCTGTTGCATGCCTCTGTTGTACCAGTGGTTTACTTCTCATATGCCTCAGTCTGATGTTTTCTGAGATGTCAGGATGGAACCCCGTTGGGCTCCTAAGATCATGACATTTACTCGGATATGGATTGGTATCATCGGGCTTACCATGATTTAGAGATTGTCGAGAGTTGTGGTAGTTTCCTCAATATACCTCTTCTTGGTACAAAGGGAGGAATTAACTACAACCTTGTTCTTGCACGACGACAGCTTGGTTATCCGACGGGGGACAAACGAAATAGTATTCATTTGAGTAGTTACTTCCTTAAGGAGGGAGAAGACAATAAGGAAGCTAGGGAGAAGATTTAGAAGGCCTGGCGTCACATTCATAGGAAGAGTAGGAAAGGCTTGGGACCTAGGGGGTTGTTTCTTTGGAGCCTTATCTTCAGTGGGTCCAAACGAGAGCTATTCAGTTGAAGATGCCATATTTCCGGGAAGCACATGTGCCTGATTTGTTTGTGAAGACCACTCCTCCCTTATTGGATGATGTGGAAGAGCTACAACTTGCTTTAGTCAGGATGCAACAGGAAAAAGAAGCTTGGAAGAATAAGTTTCAAACTTTAGAGATTTCCTATAGAGCAGACTTGAAGGAGAGAGATGAATTGATTAAGATTCTTGAGAGTCGGGCTGTAGAAATGATGGAGAGGCGAAGGGATTTATTTTCTCCAAAGCCTCAGTCAGATGCTAGTTGCTCACTTTCTGATTCAGTTGATTGGAAGGAGGTTGCCACCAGATATGCGGAAGAAAACCAGAGGTTGAAGGCTCAGATAGCCATGCTTACAGGGAAGCGCCAACGTATAGAATGATCTCCATCAGCTTTACTTTTTAGGGTTTTAGACTTTATTTTCATCTTGTACTTGGGATTATTGAAACTTGTGATCCATTTTGAAGTTATTATAATAAAAATTCCAGTATTTCGAATGTGTTATTACTTTGATACTTGCAATGTGCCTATAAATCTTTACGTCCCTTGAAATATTAATAATAAAATAAATCATGTGCATTGCATATCATGCATCATATTGCATACATTTCTTGCATTTTTTATGCATATCCAGGTGTCTTACCAAGCTTCTTTACTTCGTCTAGCAAACTGTCTCACCACTACAACACTCAAGATAATTTCAGAAGGAAGATAGACAACTTATAACAAGAGAATCGCGAGCTGCGCGAGGAAGTTTTTGCTCTGAAGGCCAGCATGGCCAATCTTACTGCTCTGATGGAATCTCTAGTGGCTGCTCAGAATCAGCCACCGAGTGTTTACCCTCAATAAATAAGGGTTACTACTGAAGCTCCGACTGTTCCTGTGTCTGCTACTCCAACTGTTGTTCAGAATCACATGCCTCAAAGTTATCCATGGGGAATTCCAGAGAACTTTGGGCCTGAAGGTTTCAATCTTGGTCCTCAAGATGCTCTAGTTGTTCAGACTACTGTTACTCCTGCACCTCCTGTGGTGCATGCTACTCCTGCTGCACCTCCTTCGATGAATATGGTCCCCTTTGCTAATGATGATATGTATCGTTCTTTTCCTCCACCAAGTGAAGGCTTGGGTCTCTATGATCGAATTGATGATTTTCAAGATCAGTTTGACAAGATGCAGAGGGAGATGAAGGCCCTCAGGGGAAAGGAATTGTTCGAGCAGAATAAGAATGATTTATGCTTGGTCCTGAATGTCAAGATACATGCGAAGTTTAAATCCCGAAATTCGAGAAGTAAAAGGGTAATACTTGTCCTCGTGATCATCTTGTGATTTATGTAAGAAGAATGTCTACCCACACTGATGATGCACGTCTGTTGATTCACTTTTTCAGGATAGTTTGATTGGTGATGCACTGAAGTGGTATATGAGTTTGGACAACGTCAATATCCATACTTTCAATGACTTAGGAGAAGCATTTATCAGACAATACAAGTACAACGTGGACATGGCGCCTGACCGTGATCAACTCAGGGCCATGGTCCAGAAGGACAGGGAATTATTCAAAGAATATGCACAAAGATGGCGTGAGGTAGCCGCCCAAGTGATTCCTCCCATGGAAGAGAAGGAGATGACTAAGATTTTCTTGAAGACTCTGGGTGCTTTCTACTATGAGAGGATGATAGCAAGTGCGCCAAGTGACTTTATTGAAATGGTGGGCATGGATATCCGTTTGGAAGAGGTTGTAAGAGAGGGCCGTTTAACAAAAAGTGAAAGTTCTGAAGGTACGAAGAAGCCATCCTATGGGTTTGCCAAAAATAAGGAAGGAGATGCAAATGCTGTTATGCAAGAGAGGATGGTTAATCCTCCTAGAAGAAATTATCAGTGTCATCAACAAGTCGCCTCAGTAACTTCAGTTACTGGTGTAGCTCCAACCACTATTGCTTATCAAAGACCATCCCATCAGGGGAATCAAGGGTATAATCAGAAAAGGGAGAGTTATGACCCTATTCCTATGTGATTTTCATCAGGGAGCACCAGGGCACAATTTTGAGAACTTCTATCCTTTGAAAACTGAAGCATAAAAATTGGTGAAGTCTGGTATCTTATCTTTCAAGGATGTTGGCCCTAATGTGAAAGATAATCCTTTGCCCAAGCATGGAGGAGCAAATGATGTGAACATGGTGGCTGGTTGTCCAGGCGACTTCCGGATTTTTGATGTTAATCTGGTTAGAGGGGATTTGGTAAAACTGCATGCAGACCTCTATGAATTTAGCTACTATACACATGACCATGCTGGTTGTGATATTTGCAGTACGGATGTAAATGGTTGTGACAAGATAAAGGCTGATTTGCAGGAGATGATGGATTAGGGTCTCATCCATAAAATCAGGCCTAGGACAGAGTATAAAGAGGAAGTAAACATGGTTTCTGGATGTCCTGGAGAGTTCAGAATCTTTGATGTGGAATATATAAATGAGGATCTTGTACAATTGCATGCTACTTTTGCCACATGGTTGGTCAGGTAGAACATCAGTATGTGTTGTACCCCAAAATTTTCCCTCCCATATTCCTCAAAACATTTCAAGAATGATACTCAAGTTGCTCAAGGTAGTCCAAGGGTTGACCAAACAAGCCCTCTCTTAAGGCAGTCTACCTCAAATTAGGATTTCATGTTGCATCAAGATACTTGAGTCCAAGTGATCCCAAATTCTCATCAATGTCCTAATATGTTATCAAGATCCTCCATATCAAGTTTCAAGCCCTACAGAGGAAATTTACTCACTCAATTGCTCAAAGGCCTGAAAATTGGCCGTGCTAGGGCAAAAGTCAATTGTGGCCCACATACAGTCAAACTTCAAGATTTTTGGTCAACATCCTCATTTTGAAGTATATTTTATCATTTGATCAAGGGTTGATCATGATTCATCAAGGATTGCTCATAATTTATCAAGACTCAAAAGTTGCTAAATTAGGGTTTTGTAGAAAAAGTCAACTCAACTTTGATCAAGCATAACTTTCTCATAATTTATGAGAAATGACCCATCCAAAGCTCATTTTGAAGAGGATGCAATTACCTACAATCCATCTTCATCTCCCAAGTTAAAAATATGCACTCACAAGAAGTTATGAATTTGGACATTATAGGTCATTTTGGAAAGTCAACAAAAACACCTTTTGGGTAAAAGCTTCTTACATGAACATGGAAGATCCAATTGAGATGAAACCAAATAGGGTTCTTAGGGGATATCCTAAGCTTTCTAAAAAGTCCAAGAACACCCTCATAAGGTTAAAATTGAGAGAGATATGCATTGTCAAAGTTGGACAATTTTTGAAAAAAATGCATGAAGCAAATATTGACCAAACTTGGATTTTTTTTCCAAATGAGCCTATCTTTTCAAGTTTGAAACTCATTCCTAACATGGTCCACGACCTCTAAGCCCACCCATACATTTTTCTACTATTTATGCTATTTATTTTGATATTTTATTCATTAAAATTCAGAATTAAATAAATAAATAATAGAAATAATGTAAATTTTGATGTGAATCCATTTTGGGAAAGTTTTATGCTGGTTTATATCAATTGATTTCGTGCAATAATCTTTCAAATATGTCCAGGTTCATCCACATCTGAAAATAACATAAAATCATCAAATATGACATTTTTTTCAAATCTTGATCATGGTCTTAAAACACAAGATTATGAGGGAGATTCTTTCCATGCTTTCTTGTCTCCACATTCTCATCTATAAATATAGATCCATACAAGCTTGAAAGGGACGCAAATCCTCTCTAAAAATCTCTCAGAAAGCTCTTCAAAAAGCTCTTCAAAAAGCTCTCCAGAAATCAAAGAATTGGTGCAAGTCATATCTCGAGGTTCCGGTATCTCTCAATTGACATCAAGCCTCAAACCATCCTCTTAAATTCCTAAAGAGTCTTACAAGGCCCAAGAGCAATCCATCACACGCCTAGCACGCCCTCCATGTGACAACACCGGTTTGGTAAAATTTTAAACTTTGAATCTCTAATTTTAATTACATTTTATGGTATGTTGACGTTTGTTTGAGTTTATATAGAACAGTTATGGATGGTTGAATCATAGGTTCCACGCAATAATAAAAAAACACCATAGTTAGAGCATGAAGCTTTCGAAGATTCGGGCCTAGGGATTTCTGATGATTGCACTCCCTGTTTACTTTTGCTACTAGGTCCATCTTTATTTTCATGTTTTATTCGTTTTATTTATTTCTTTTAATCCCTTTTATTTTTTTATCAATAAATAAATATAAAAATCACATAAAAATAGATTTAGTATTTTTTCTTAATTAAATTTTAATTTTAGGTAAAATTTTAATTTCTTTTTGTAAATAACTTAAAAATAATTAGAATAAATAGGTTTTATTACTAACTTAATTATATTTTTTTTCTAAAATAACCAAAGAAACCAAAATAGGTCATGTAATTATTTTTATTAATTAATTTAATTAACTAATTAATTGCATATTTAATTTAAAAAACTTTTTTCTTTTATTAAAAACAACAAAAAAACAATTTTTCTTTTAATTAAGTTAGAAGGGTCAAAACCTTAAATTCTCGTCGATCTTAATTCTTCTCGCGCGCTTTATTTTTATTATTTACCATATTGATGTAACTGTCTACAGTTTGTAATAGTTTAATTAGAACGTTTATTTACATTTATCGCTTTATTTTCAAAGGGTTTGTTTTTGGCTATGTAAATATCCGAAGCCTTGTAATAGCGTAGTTTAATTTCCGCATTTTAAATTCCGCAAATTATTAACTATTAGATGTATGATAATAGGATGCATGACAAGAATGTATGACTAATTTTAAAACAGTTAGATCACCCTAAATGTGCAAAGATAAATAAATCTGAAATTGAATCATTCGCACATGCGCACTCCTAGGATACACTCCCACTTGGTTGCCTTCGATAAACGGTCATTGAGTATAGGATGCTTTAGTGGTCGTCCTTTTGTCTAAATAAAAATCAAAATCCCAATTTAGAAAAGTTGCCTCGGAATGGTTGCCTTGGAATTGTTGTCTCGAATAATTGATCTAAGACATTAGGGTTATTACTAAGACGTTCTAACATTACTTTAGTGACTGTGTGTCCCTTTCCAATTTACGCTCAAAACTCCAACGACGATGCTACTTACTCACTAATAGTGGGATAGTGTTGTCTAAAGGAAACGAACATAGAACGATTCTTTTTTCGAGTAGGTAGATTAGCTCTTAAATAATTTCTCATCCAAAACAAACTTTTCTCACTTACACTCCTTTACAAAAAAAGTTTTCAAAAACACTTTATTACACTCTTGAAGACAGAAGCAAGAGTTAAATCGAAGTCAAAACAAAAACTTTTCAAAGCGCACAAACACAAAGAAAACAATTTTGAAAATGATGAGCAAGTACCTAAGAGCCCGTAGATGACTACGGATAGAAAGGGTGCTAATACCTTCCCTTTCTATAAATCTACCCCCCGTACTCAGAAATATCTTGAAAAAGGAATTTTCTGTGTTTTTTTTCCTTTCCTTGTTGGATAAAATAAAAGACGGTGGAGACTCTTGCTTACCGCGACATTTTGCGAACACAAACGCAAAACGTAAACCAGCAAAATTTCCTTAACGAAATAGGGAAACCACGTCCCGGTTCTGGCCACCGTATCACAGTATGGATCTTGCCGAATTTGCTGTCGGGACTCGCGGGGATGTTCAATTGTAAGGAAAGGTGTTCAGTTGTTATTGGATAATGAAACTATCAAGGTTACAGGATAAAGGGATAATTATCATGAAGTTGATGAGATTGAGGTTTGTTTGGCTGAAGAAGAGTCAGATGATGAGTATGACTCTACGGATGAGTTCTTCTCCTCATATGAAGATATGTTTTTCAGAGATGACTCTATAATGACTGAATGTGTTAAGGAGGGAGTAAATGTTATTGTGCCTTGTCTTGGTGCACCTACCTCTTTTGAAGTTGAATATCATAGCAAACCAGCTATTGCTCCATTGGTGATTAGTTTTTCGGGTCCTATCCCCTACAAGTCAGACAAGATTGTACCATACAAATATAATGTTACAATTATAGAGGATAGTGTGGAAGTTTTCATCCAGCCAATGCCTAATGTTGGAAATATTGCTGAGACAAGCAGAGTGACCCGCAGTGGTCGTGTATTTGCACCAGTTGTTCGTGGAGATGTTAGTACTGGAAAGAAAGTTGTGGAAAATGTTGAACCTAAGAAGGAAGTGGGTGAATCTAGTGGAGCTATGATAGAAAAGGAGGTGGATGATATTTTGAAGATAATCAAGACGAGCGATTACAGAATTGTAGATCAGCTACTGCAGACTCCTTTAAAAATATCTATCTTGGCTTTATTGATTAACTCCTCGGCTCACAGAGAATCTTTGATAAGGGTATTGGACTAAGCTTTCATGGAAAGTGATGTGCTAGTATACCAATTCAGAAGTGTGGTAGGGAAAATTACATCATGTAATAACCTGAGTTTCTACGACGATGAACTGCCCGATGAAGGAAGGAATCACAATCTGACCCTCCACATCTTCATGAACTCTAAGAATGATTCATTATCCAATGTGCTGATTGATAATGGATCCACATTGAATGTTATACCAAGGAGCACACTTATGAAGTTGAAATATCAAGGAACGCCCATGCGTCCGAGTGACATTATTGTGAAAGCGTTTGATGGATCAAGGAAATCTGTTATTGGTGAAATGGACTTGCCTATTCATATATGCCAACATTTGTTTCAGATTACTTTCCAGGTCATGAATATTGTACTCGCTTATAGCTGCTTGTTGGGAAGACCATGGATACATAAGGCAGGGGCTGTCACTTCGACTTTACACCAGAAGTTGAAGTTTGTGCGTGAAGGAAAAGTGGTAATTATAAATGGAGAGCAGGAATTATTGATATCTCATTTGTCCTCTTTCAACATTGTGGAGGCGGATGAAACTGCAGTTGGAACCCAGTTCCAAGCTTTATCCATTGATAATATAAGAGGAAATGAGAATTCTATGGCTTCGTTTAAGGATGCTCAGCAGGTTATGCGTAATGGCCATAGTGAAGTATGGAGACAAATTGTTGATCCACATGTAAACAAGAATAAAGCTGGCTTGGGGTTCTCTGTGAAGAATGATAAAGGTAAGAGCATGAAGCCGAATTCTGTTGCAGGTAAGTATCAAGACATATTTCGTAGCAGGGATTATCTTCATGCAACTGTCTCTGGGATTAATACCATTGTGGAAGATGAAGCAGAGCCAGAAATTCCAAATTATGTGACACACAAAGTTAGGGTTCATAACTGGATCACCATTGATGTTCCCTCTTGCATACATGTTTCAAAGTAATTTGTTGTTGTTAATCTTTTTGAAAAGCTTTCACTTTGCCCAAGGTGAAAGTATTGATATTGTATGGGCTTAGTTGTTTGCTTTGTTTTTTAAAATCAATAATAAAAGTTGTCTTTGTTTCCCAAACTGTGTCTTTATTTTCTTCTTTTACTTGGAAAATGGTAATCAGAAAAAAAAAACCTTTCAAAATAAATAATAACTAAAATTCAATCTGCATGGTCACTTATTATATATGTCAGTTTCTAAAAGCAATCATAAATCATATGTACAGATTAATTAAAAAACCCGTTGAATACAATGACCCTGCACCCTCTCCCAACTTTGAATGTCCTGTGTATGGGGCTGAAGAAGAAGACTATGATGAAATTCCAAAAGAGGTCTCATGGTTGCTTGAGTGTTAGGAAAATGCTATTCAGCCATATAAAGAGCCATTGGAAGTAATCAATTTGGGTTCAGAAGAAGATCCGAAGGAATTCAAGATCGGAGCATTGTTGCATCCTGATGTGAAGAGAAGATTGGTTGAGATGTTGAAAGAGTATATGGATATTTTTTCTTGGTCTTACCAAGATATGCCTGGGCTAGATACATATATTGTAGAGCACTGTTTGCTGCTGAAGCCAGAGTGCCCGCCAATCAAGCAGAAGTTGCGAAGAACTCACCCAAATATGGCAGTGAAGATCAAAGAAGAAGTTCTAAAGCATATTAATGTCGGTTTTCTTGTGACATCAGTGTACCCTCAGTGGATCGCCAATATTGTCCCAGTACCGAAGAAAGACGGAAAAGTTCGCATGTGCGTAGATTACAGAGATCTAAATAAAGTTAGTCCAAAAGATGATTTTCCATTGCCACACATTGATATGTTAGTGGATAACACAGCAAAATTCAAATTTTTATCGTTCATGGATGGATTTTCCAGGTATAATCAAATAAGGATGGCTCTTGAGGACATGGAAAAAACAACGTTTATCACACCCTGAGGAACATTCTGTTACAGAGTGATGCCCTTCTGGTTGAAGAACGCATGTGCAACGTACTAGAGGGATATGACAACCCTATTCCATGATTTGATGCACAAGGAAATTGAAGTATATGTTGATGATGTGATTTTTAAATCCCAGACTGAAGAAGGCCATGTTGAAGATTTGTTGAAGTTGTTTCAGCCTTTGAGGAAGTATCGTCTCCGCTTGAATCCAAATAAATGTACCTTCTGTGTTCGGTCAGGGAAATTGTTGGGTTTCATTGTTAGCCAGAGAGGGATTGAAGTTGACCCTGATGAAGTCAAAACAATTCAAGAAATGCCATCGCCAAGAACTAAAAAGCAAGTCAGAGGGTTCCTCAGGCGTTTGAATTATATTTCCAGATTCATTTCCCACATGACTGCAATGTGTGAACCGATCTTTAAGTTGTTACAGAAAGATCAAGGTTGTGTGTGGACAGATGACTGCCAAAGGGCATTTGAAAGTATTAAAGAATATCTGCTTTAACCTCCTATCTTTCTCCCTCATGTTGAAGGAAGACCATTGATTATGTATCTGACAATGTTAGATAATTCTATGGGCTGTATTCTGGGACAATAAATTGAAACAGGGAAGAAAGAGTACTCCATTTATCATCTCAGTAAAAAGTTTACTGATTAGGAATCATGGTATTCCATGCTGGGAAAGACATGTTGTGCTCTGGCCTGAGCGGAAAAATGTTTGTGGCGGTATATGTTGAATCACACTACTTGGTTGATCTGCAAAATGGATCCAATCAAGTACATTTTTGAAAAGCATGCTCTTACTGGGAGAATTTCCCGTTGGTAGATGTTGTTATTTGAATATGACATCGAATACCGCACTCAAAAAGCTATTAAAAGCAACATGTTGGCAGATTATCTTGCTCACTAACCAGTTGATAATTATCAGTCTGTGAAGTATGATTTCCCCGATGAGGATGTGATGTTTCTGAAAGTGAAGGATTGTGATAAACCATTTCCTGAGGAAGGTCCTGATCCTGAATCTCGCTGGAGCATGATATTTGATGGAGCTGCGAATGCTTATGGTAAAGGAATTGGTGATGTGATTGTCACTCCACATGGATCACACATTCCTTTTACTGCAAGGTTGACATTTGATTGTACTAATAATATAGCAGAATATGAGGCTTGCATCATGGGTCTCGAGGAAGCTATTGATCTTAGAATTCAAATTCTAGATGTGTATGGCGATTCAACTTTGGTAATAAATCATATTAAAGGAGAGTGGGATACTCGTCACCCCGGCTTGATCCCTTACAAAGATTATGCTAGAAGATTGTTACCCTTCTTTAATAAAGTCGAATTCCATCACATCCCTAGAGACGAAAACCAAATGGTGGATGCTCTGGAAACTCTGGCTTCTATGTATCAAGTGAATACTTAGAATGATATACCTCAAAATATAGTCCGGCGACTGGATAGGCCCGCTCATGTGTTTACAGCAGAAGAGGTAGCAGATGAGAAACCTTGGTATTACAACATAAAGCATTTTCTCCAGACTCAAGAATATCCGATTGGTGCTTTGAATAAAGATAGAAAGACATTGAGAAGATTGGCTGGCAGCTTCTTCCTCAGTGAAAATGTGTTGTACAAGAGAAATTATGGCATGGTCTTGCTCAGATGTGTGGATAGACACGAAGTAGACATGTTGATGCGTGAGATTCATGAAGGTTCATTTGGAACTCATGCCAATGGACATTCGATGGCTAAAATGATGCTAAGGGCAGGTTACTATTGGCTAACAATGGAATCTGACTGTTACAAATTTGCAAAGAAGTGTCATAAATGCCAGATTTATGCGGACAACATTTATGTGCCCCGACACTTCGAAATGTTATTTCTTCCCCGTAGCCTTTCTCTATGTGAGGTATTGACATGATTGGAGTGATAGAACACAAAGCTTTTAATGGACACCATTTTGTCTTGGTAGCAATTGAATACTTCACCAAATGGGTGGAAGCTACTTCATATGCTAATGTTACTAAGCACGTGGTTGTGCACTTCATTAAGAATAATCTCATATGTCGGTATGGTGTGCCGAGAAGAATCATCACTGACAATGGCTCAAATCTGAACAACAAGATGATGACAGAACTTTGTGAAGAATTCAAGATTGTCCATCACAATTCATCCTCCGTACAGGTCGAAGATGAATGGAGTTGTTGAAGCTGCTAATAAGAATATCAAGAAGATCATCCAGAAGATGCTTTTTACTTATAAAGATTGGCATGAAATGCTCCCTTTTGCTTTACATGGATATCAGACATTTTTCCGCACTTCAACAGGAGCAACCTCGTTCTCCCTTGTGTATGGAATGGAAGCGGTGCTCCCAATCGAGGTTGAGATTCCCTCTTTGCGTGTGATAATGGAAACCAAGTTGCCAGAGGCTGAATGGGTCCAGAACAGGTTTGACCAATTGAATTTGCTCAAAGAGAAGAGAATGACGACTTTGTGTCATGGGCAGTTATATCATAATAGAATGAAGAAAGCTTTTGATAAGAAGGTCAAACATCATGAATTCAGAGAAGGCAACCTCGTGCTCAGGAAGATCATGTCTTTTAACGCTGATTCTAGGGGCAAGTGGACTTCCAATTTTGAAGGCCCATATGTTGCCAAGAAAGCCTTCTCTGGCAGTGCATTAATTCTTGAAACTATGGATGGCGAGGAGTTCCCACGTCCCATGAATGCTGATGCAGTCAAGAAATACTTCACCTAAAGAAATAAAAGAACAGCTCGCTAAGTTGAAAACCCGAAAGGACGGCTTTGGCAAAAAGGAGCGTCTCGGTAGGCCGAAAACCCGAAATGGAGATCTAGGAAAAAATTAGAGACATAAACAGAATAAAATTTCCTGCTAAGTTGAAAACCCGCAAGGGCAGCTTAGGCAAAAGTTAGGGACTTTCTTGGCGAGTAACTGCATCAGACAAGACTTGATCGATGAAGTAACAATCTTCTTGGATCCTCACCATACTTCAACGAAAGCTGCTGCTCAGAATTTCAAAGTTGTTAGAGGGAATAATGGTCATTGTATCTCAATGTATCTTTTCCATTATATATTACCATTTTCCGAACTTTGTAATCATCAGTGGAGTCTCGCCATTCGCAGACTACCATTCTATCAATAAAATTTGAGTTTTTACCCAATTCTTTGTAATTCTTATTTTCTTTAGCTTACAAAGACTCCACTTTTTATTGATAATAATTTTCAAAGTAAAAAGATTAAATAACAAAATTGTTTTTCAAAAAGATTTTACAACTTACTTTTGCTTTAGATTTTGTGATTCAAGAGGAAAACAAAAGTGGTGATCCCAAGAATGGATGAACTCCAGTAATTTTGGGAAGTTTTGTTCTCCCGGGAAGGTTTTCTCAGGTTGTTTTCGCTGGTATGCGTGTGATTCTTATATATTAAAGACAATACCAATTGGCATAAGGTGCGGTATTGGGTTTGTGATCCCAGTGTCCCCAGTCAAGTGTTGGTTTATTTTCTGATTTTTCGGTTTGCATGGTCTGAGGCCTCTATCCCAGATTCCCTAGCGAAGTTTTCCCTCATATGACGAAAGGTCTTGTTCCCCTGGTGTGTTGAGATGGAACTATTTGCGAAGTGTCGCTCTTTCTGTAGTATTGGCATTATTGTTGGTATTTATTTCCCAGGCAGCTAGACAAAGGCAGTATATTTTCTAATAAGTGTTGAGACAGTTGTCAACCATTTGAGTTTTCACCCGCCAAGTGTTGGGTTTGATTTAAAATTCCCATGAGTTTGACCTCTTTCTATATGTTGACTTCTTGATTCCCCAGGAAGGCTATCCCAGGGCATCTTTTGTTGGAATGAGCTTGCATGATATGAAGACTCAATCTGACATTCCCCAGTGAAGACTTCGCTATTTGATAGAAGTCTTTTCTCCCTGTGCATGCTAAGTTGGACTCAGTTACGAAGTATCTCCCTTTCGGCAGTACTTACATTTTGTTTGATTTCCCGATAGTCAGGCAAGGGCAATGTTTTTATTTAAGAAGTTTTGAAATGGTTATCAACTTTCTGGGTTTTCTCCCACCAGGTGCTGGGTTTGATTTAAAATCCCCATAAGATTGATTTCTTGTTGTAATGTTTGACTTCTTAACTCCCTAAGCTATTATCCGCATGAGTTTTCATACTTTTTCCCCAGAGAATTTGGTGCAATACTTACTCTCAATATTGAAGAACGTATCTTGGTTTCCCCTCTTTGATGTGGTGTTGGCCTGCTCAATGAAGTCAGCACGAGGCCCCCAGTTGATATCTCGATGATGAGGCACTATCTCCTCTAGTGAAGTCTGTATGATATTTCCCCAATGAAGTCATTTCGAAATCCTCAGTTGATGTTTGGCCGATACGGTTTCTATCTGCCTTATTTGAAATCAGTATTGCAATCCCCAGTAGAAGTGCGGACCATGAAAATAGTTGTTTCCCCATTGAAGTATGAGTTATATTCCCTGGTGAAGCCTGGAGAAGGATGTTATATCCCTATATCTGTACTGTTTTTTCGCTTTGATTTGTTTACTTCCAGATTATGTTCCTCCCCAGTGAATTTAAGTCGTGAAATAGGATTCTGTTTCCTCGTTTGGTGCTTATTTTCTTATGGAATGTTCATCTTGGATGTGATTTAGCCGAGTGTTGATTGTGCCCGAGTTGGTTTTTCCTGGTTACTCCCAATGTTATATGTCTGTTTTGTCAGCATATACATGATAACACTCATACATTCATACGTACATCATCCATAGTTAAATTTAGCAAATCATTTCTCATTCACATTCGTTAATATTTTGTTGACATATTACCCTGTGTTGCAGAGTTGTGTTGTCCTCTTTCCAATAGAGTGTCGGTCTTAAGCAGAAAGTGTATATTCTTTCAATTTCCCCTCTGAGTTATCCCTCATGGAAGATTTTTTCTTTAGCCTTCCTGTATAGCTCTTTATCTGGATAGTTTGGGTTTCCCTCTTGAGTTTATTTCTCAAAGGATGTATTTTGGTTGACTGTTTCACTCCTGTTTATTTTTTGTTTGAATCTTTGTTTCCCAGCAATATTATTACTTTGGATCTCTACAAGCTTCGAGCTTTGGTTTGAAAATGTGCATTTATTTTGCACGAGAAGACTTTATCTCCTCAGCAGGAAGTCATGATTCATTCTCCAGGAAGTCATGATTCACTCCTCAGGAAGTCATGATTCACTCCCCATGAAGTCATGATTCATTCCCCGGGAAGTCATATCTCCTTCCCCAGGAAGTCATGATTCACTCCCCAGGAAGTCATGATTCATTCCCCAGGAAGTCATATTTCATTTCCCAGGAAGCCATATTGCTTTCCCCAGGAAGTCATTTTTACAATCCTCCATAACAGCAAGTAGCAACTCTCTTTATTTGAGCAACTTATACTTCCCCGTAAAAGTCGATGTTACTTTTTTGCTATCTTCTTTATGAGTGGGTAGTTTGCAGTTCGTTGTCAAATTACTCCAGTGGATGGCAAGTCTTTCAAAATCGCAGAGACATTTTATTGTGAAATATTCGCAAGTGGTAGTCTCTTTATTTCAGACAGCTTATATATTACCCTTTCCAGGCGAAATGCCTTGGTTAAAGAAGAAGTTGAGACCCGTTCTAGGTGAAACGCCGGAATTTGGGGAAACTTGTTATCTTTTTGCTGCCTTCAGTGAACGTTGGTAGTTCACTGTCAGTAAACGTCAGTGCTATGATATTTCTTTTCTCTCTACCTTCAGTGAAAGTTGGTAGTTCACCATCAGTGAAAGTTGGTGATTGTTATCTTTTTGCTGCCTTCAGTGAATGTTGGTAGTTCATCGTCAGTGAACATCGGTGCTATGATATTACTTTTCCTTCTACCTTCAGTGAAAGTTGGTAGTTCACCATCAATGAAAGTTTGTGATTGTTATCTTTTTGCTACCTTCAATGAACGTTGGTAGTTCACCGTCAGTGAATGTCGGTGCTATGATATTATCCTTCTACCTTCAGTGAAAGTTGGTAGTTCACCATCAGTGAACGTTGGTGATTATTATCTTTTTGCTACCTTCAGTGAACGTTGGTAGTTCACTGTTAGTGAACGTCGGTGCTATGATATTTCTTTTATCTCTACCTTCAGTGAAAGTCAGTAGTTCACCATCAGTGAAAGTTGGTGATTGTTATCTTTTTTCTATCTCCAGTGAATGTTGGTAGTTCACTGTCAATGATGTTGGTGCTATGATATTTCTTTTTCTCTCTACCTTCAGTGAAAGTTGGTAGTTCATTGCCAGTGAACGTCGATGATTTTTTATCTGTACCTTCAGTGGATGTTGGTAACTCACTGTCAGTGAACGTCGGTGTTGTTATTCTTTTCTATTTCTAGCTTCAGTGAAAGTTGGTAGTTCCACCTTCAATAAAAGTTGGTGTATCCTTTTGATCTTCTATCTCCTCTTTAGCTGAATTGATGCTACCTTATCTCTTCTTTGGATTTTACACCGATAGAGTCGGGTCATTTTGATTCACCTGTGATTTATTTTCCTGGTTGGGTTTCTCTTCTGATCCTTATTTCATTTTTTTGTACCCCAAAATTTACCCTCTTATTTTACTCAACACATGCCCATAGAGATCCTTAATTTGCTGAAGTTGCCCAAGAGTTGACCAGACAAGCTCTCTCCTAAAGCAGTGTGTCTCAAATTAGGGTTTCCATTTTCATCAATATAGGTGGACTCCAAAGACCTCATATGCTTTCCATGGTCCTAATGTGTTCTCAATACCCTCCATGTCAAGTTTCAAACACTGCACAAGAAGTTTGCTCAGTCAACTGCTCAGATGCTTGAGAATCAATTATATTAGGTCAAAAGTCAATTGTGGCCCACATATAGTCAAACTTCAAGATTTTTGGTCAACATTAATATTTTGAAGTGATCTCCATCATTTGATCAAGGGTTGATCATGATTCTTCAAGGAATGCCCTAAATTCATCAAAATCCAAAAGTTGCTAAATTAGGGTTTCTTAAGAAAAGTCAACCAAAATTTGACCAAGCATAACTTCCACATGATTTATCAAACTTTTTCCATCCAAGGCTCACTTTGAAAATGATGCAATTCCCTACAACTCATTTTCAGCCCACAAGTTCAAAATATGCACTCATAAATAGATATGAATTTCCACATTATAGGTCCTTTTGAAAAATCAACAAAAACACCTTTTGGGTAAAAGCTTCTTACATGAACATAGAAGACTCAATTGAGATGAGACAAAAGGGTTGCTTAGGGGACAACCTAATCTTTCTAAAAAGTCCAAGAACACCTCTCTAGGGTTAAAATTGGAAGAGATATGCCTTGTCAAAGTTGACCTTTTTTGCAAAATTGCCAAAAGTCAAATATGCTCAAAAATGCATTTTTTACTAAATGGGCCTAGCATTTCATGATTGCACCTCTCTTGTAACATGATAAACGACCCAAATATCCATCCACATGTTATTTTCTTCATTTTCCATTTTATTGTGATTTTTTATTAATTAAAAGTTGAATTAAATCAAATAATTGGTAAATAATATCAAAAATCTGTTTTGATATGATTTTTTAATAGGTTTGCAATCAAAATATGCTGAAATATCAAGGCCAAATCGAATCAAGTATGATTGGTAAAAGAAAGGGATAATTTGGCTCAATATAGCAAGTTTGCATATGGCATGGAAATCAAATCAAATCTTCCATAATTGCAAAGATACAACCCAGTTTTATAACCCTAATTCGTTCTAGGATATATAATGAACATGTACAAGGCATAAGACAAGGGTTAGCAGTCGTAAAAGAGGCAGAGCAAATTCAAAAAATTCAAAGAAAAGTGTGAATCAATTTTCACTCCACGGGTCATCTCAAGCCATCCTAGCATTGCCAATCAATTGTTGGACGTCTCAGGAAGCCATCCCAATCGTTTGCAAGGCCTGAAGCATCAAGAAACGCAAGTTGTAACTCACACGGTTTGTAATTTTTTCCAGAATCGATTACCATAATTCTTGCATTATTAGCACATTTGACTGACATATTTGTGATCTTTGACATGTTTGCAAGCTCACTGAATAGTTTAATTGCATTTTTGAAGCCTATATCTGTACTTGCCATTTTTAGGGTTTCCACATGCGTTTTAGGGTTTTTGGCTACAGGTGAAATTAACCTAAATAAAGGGTTCCATCGTGTTCGTGAGGTCAAAACGAGTTGATCAATGTATTCATAAGTGATTTATCATGCTTGTATCATGTTTTGAGATATTGCAGGTTTCTAGCCATGGAAGTTTGTCTGCGGGTATAGGTCTTTGCCTAATACGACGGTTCCTTGGAGAAGACAGTGGCGTGGCAATCAGCCACTGGGTCATTTGAATCTCGCACGTGTTTTTTCCAATTAATCACGTTTTTGTATATTATGTTTTATTCTTATATTATTAACAAACAAGCCAGTTGGCCCAGTGGTGAGGCGCATTGTTGGTGAACATAAGGACCTGGGTTCGATCCCAGGTCCCAACAAAATTATTTTCTATTTTTCCATTTACAGATCATATGCAGTTCCCATCTAAAGGCCTACCATGCGCCACCAATGTCTAGCCAGCAGATTCATAGTCAACCAGATCCAATGCATAGCAATGAAGGACCCATGGTGCACCCTCAGGTCAACGCCACATTGAACCAAGCACTGACTGGGCTAGTTGGCTAATGGGCCTGGGAAATTCAACATTGCACCCCCCCATTCAGCACAACACATGCCCAATTCCTCTCTTTCTCTATTTTTTTTAAATTTATTTTATTTATTTTCTTAATTACTTTTCTTTTCACAAATAATATCTAAAATCATTTTTTTATTTAATCAAAAAATCACAAAAAACACACCAAAATCATTTTTTTTCATAAAAGAATATTTTTTATTTCTTAATTAATTTAGTTTAATTAACTTAGGGCAATTTAATCCTTTTTTTTATATAATTAAAAAATAATTAGAATTAGGGTTTTTATTGTACATAACTTAATTAATTTTTTCCTCAAAAAATAACTTAAATATTTCCTTCAATTAGATTTTTAGGGTTTTCAATTTTTCTCGCATTTAATTTGTCGCGTGCATTTTAATTCTTTTATTGTTATTGTAACTGCTCCAGGATTGTAATAGTAATTAGGCTTTTAAACTTCCATATTTTTATTTTCAGTCAAGATGATTATGTAACTGCCGAAGCCCTGTAATAGCTAGGTTTATTTTCTTGCACTTTGAATTCTTGCAAATCTTTAACTGTCTAGATCCATGGCTAATAGGATTGTATGGAAAGATTATTTGAAAATTAAAACGATAGATCACCTAATGTGCAAAGACTAATTAACTGAAAAATTCACATGCACATATTCACTCCTAGGGTTTGCCTCACTTCGGTTGCCTTCGGTAAACAATCATTAAGCATCAGAGATTTTAGGGGTTGCCCTCCAGTCCAAAAGATCAAAATGTCCCATTCGAATGTTGCCTCGGAAATGTTGCCTCAGAAAGATCTTAAGACTCTAGGGTTACTACTAAGGTTTCCAACCCATTACTTAGGTGACTGTACTTGTCCCTTTCGAACGTCCTTTACAAACTCCAACGACGGGGCTACCTACTCCTTAATAGTAGGTTAGCACTGTCTAAAAGAAACGAGAACGAACAATCTTTTTTCGAGTAGGTAGAATCTTAAGTACTTGCTCAACAAAACTTTTCACACAAACACCTTTTAAAACAATTTTCAAAACAAACTTCGTCACATCCTTGAGGACTGATACAAGGGTTATCACGAAGTAAAACTTTTTCAAAACAAGCACACACACAAGCAATTTTAAAAAAGATGAGAAAGTACCTAAGAGCCCATGGAGAACCATGAATAGAAAGGGTGCTAACACCTTCCCTTTCTATAATCTACCCCCGTACTCAGAATATCTCGAAAAAAGGTTTTTTCTGTTCTTTTTTCCTTTTCCATGATTGGATAAAATAAAAGTCGGTGGCAACTCTCACTTACCGCGACATTTTGCAAAAAAAAACGCAAAACGCAAACCAGTATTAACAGTCGGTTCTGCCACTGTATCACAGAACTGGCGACTCTGCTGGGGATGAACTAAAGTGGGGTTTACCTTAGGATCTAGGTCATTTCAAAAATTGCTTTCTTGTTTGTTTGCTTTATTCTTAAAGGGTTATTGCTGGGTTACTATAGATCCTACAACCGGATCTAGGGGCACTCATTAGGTAAACAACAATAGATAGTGGAGACTTTACGGTGTAAATCGATATGGTTTAAGTGATGGCTGTGTTGGTGTGGCACTTTGGTTGGTACCGGTATCCTTCATGGGGAAATAAGGAGAATATGGGGCCACCGCATAGTGTCGTGAAGCACTAACGGGTCTTAGAACCTTATTTGAACAAACTTGGCCATTAGAAAGTAGTGAGATAGCCGGCCTCGGTGTAGAGCTGAGGATTGGTTGATACTTGATGCTATACTCATTGAGATCAAACTTTCGGGATATTTCATCCGCAAGAAAAGATTGCTTGAGTTGAGACAATGCCCGATAAAGGATGGTTAGTGATATTGAGATCCCTTAGAATCCGGTTACTTTTTAAGACAGGTTTGAAACCAACTAAACTTCAAGAGGGTATGACCTTTAACCTCATGCAAGCCTTAAACCTAAGAGCTTGGTGTGATTTGTCTGTGTTTGCTATACCTGTGGTTTATCATGACATCATGCATCATAACATAGCATCCACTATTATTGCACTAACCATTTCAAAGACCAAGGGAATTCATCTTTGTTCTGTTTTACAGATCATGGCTTCTGTTCGTAGGAACACTATCTGAATCAGCTTTGTGAAGATACCTTCCCAACTCAAAGAGCTAGTATCAAGGATTTCTGAAACTTCAACGTTTACTAAGAGACATGGTCAACTTCTCAACCTGGTTACTTCAAACTTTGATGAAAAGATGATAAGTGTACTCTTTCAGTTCTTCAATCCCAAGCACCACTACTTCACCTTTCCAGACTATTAGTTGGTGCCTACCTTGAAAGAATTATCTCAGTTGTTGGACATACCCATTCTTAAACAGTTGCCCTTCACAGGTCTAGAAGAAGTTCCTAAGTCAGAAGTCATTGCCTTAGATTTGCATCTGAAACGGGTCGACGTGGTATCCAATTGGGAAACAAGAAGCGGAGTCAAAGGTTTTCTAGCTAAGTTTCTGATAGACAAAGCCCAACTGTTTTGGGGTGATATGGATTTTCAGGCTTTTGAGGAGGTTTTGGCTCTTCTAATTTATGGGTTAGTCATATTCCCTAATTCGGACTCATTCATAGATGTGAATGCTATCAAGATCTTCCTCTCCCGCAACCCTGTGCCTACCTTGCTCGGAGATATTTTTCACACTCCCCATACTCGTACCATGAAGAGAAGAGGGGTTCTTATGTGTTGTATGCCATTGCTGTCGAGGTGGTTTATTTCTCACCTCCCTAAGTCTGTACTGAAGAATGAAGAAGGTTTGGGTTGGTCGCAAAGGATAATGTCACTCGCTCACATGGATATTCTCTGGTGTTCCCAAGCTATGGAAAACACTTCTATTATTAACCATTGCAGGGAGTACCCTAATGTCCCATTACTTGGTATCAGAGGGGGTATAACCTACAATCCTTGTTTAGCTCTGCGATAATTTGGTTACACCCGAAGAGATGGTCCCCATGAGTTACTTATTAAGGGAATTGTATTCAACTATGACGGTGATGTTCACGAGTATCGCGGGAGGTTCATACGAGCTTGGGGCATGGTAAACAGATCTGGCACCAAGGCTTTGGGGCCAAAGGCTTCCGTTCCTATGGAACCTTACCTCCAATGGGTACGAGTTTGCGCCCAGAAGCTTATGATGCCCTATGTGGCCGTTTTACCAGTGATTGTGGAACCCACTACTGAAGGGGGTATTCCTTATACGGTTCTCTATCCTTATATGCCCACTGATCTTGGGGAATTACAGAGGTCTTAGATTCAGTTGATGAAGGAGCGGGATACTTACATGGATCAATTCCATGCTCAAGAGAGGAAGGTTTTAGAGCTCACAAAGCAGCTCCAAGAAGAAAAAGGACTCAATGATTATCTCGACACAAAGAGGAAGCATCCATGGGAATTTTGATGTCTTTTATAATTTTAGATTTGTTTTAATTATAACGCCTAAAAGGCATTCGAACTTTGAATTCAGCTAATAAAATCTTTGTTTATTTTGGTTTGCAAATTTAAATTTCCCAAAGTCCTTGAAATCATTGCATGCGCATCCCATTCATAACATTGCATGTACATGTAACATTACAGGTTTCTTATCTTCTTCGTTGTTTATTTCATCAGAAATGTCTTCCGAACAAAGCATCAAGGACCTTCAGGCACAGAACGCCCAGTTCCAACAAATGTTCATAAGTCTGGCAAAAGGGCAGGAGGATCTGAAAGCCCTCATCCTGAAAGAGAAGAAGAAAAAGAAGAATGATGCCGATATTCTGAATATGGGCAGAAGGTTTGGAGAGGGTTTGAAGCGACAAGTCGATCTGACCTCTTCATCTAAGGAGGGGGAGAATCAAGAAGAAGAGAAGGACCCCAGTCCTGTAGTTTCTGACAATGATACCGACTACAATGATGAGCAATATCCTCCTACTGAGGATAGATACAAGCAGTTGGAAGATCGTTTGAGTGCCATGGAAGTTCAGAGGATACCCGGGCTGAATTTCGAAGAATTGGGATTGGTGTCGGGAGTGGTCATCCCGCAAAAGTTCAAAGCTCCAGTTTTTGCTAAGTATGATGGGGTGTCCTACTCCATCTCCATTCTTATGTTAGAAAAATCCAGCCCCACACTGTTAGAACATAGTTTGATTTAACAACCCTCAGTTAGAGTTTTGATGATAACAAAATACAAGATTAAATAAATTGTAAGATTTATAAGACATATATGCTACTTAAAATTATGTTGTGTATTTACAGAAACTCTGATGGAATCAGCATCAGAATATCAGTATCAACATCAACATCAGAAGATCAAATAACATGTGCTATACGCTGAAGCCTGATGAACAGAATCTGCGCATAACATACTCTGACTCTGATCAAGATCTTAACCATGTCATCAGCACTCAGAAGCGTCAGAATAAGCTAAAGCTAAGAACACTCTGATTATCATTAGCAGAACACTCTGAAGTGTCAATGTTACTATGCATTCAAGATAGATTAATTACCAACGACTTTATTCCAAGACAAAGATCTTCTCAAAAAGGAAAGAACGTTATGAACATTGAAATGGATTTATGGACAGCAACATATCTATTCCTAGGCTACTTAAACAAGTCAGTGAGAAAAGAAATGGCTAATACTCTACACGCATATACACGCCTAAGCTAATCATCCTCAAGCACGCTCTCATTTTTGCTAAAGCTTTCAACCATGCTTACTCTATAGCTCTAGCAATCTATTTTCATCTTAAGCTTAATATTGTGTATTATCACAGTTGTGATATATAGTTTTGTAAGAAAACATCAGACACACATTTGTTCATTTATCTGTAAGAAAACTTCCTTGAGATAAACCGGTCTGTGGTTAGACTCAAGAAGGCTTTAACAGTTGTTAAATAAGTTGTGTATTCATTTGAATATAGTGGATTAAGACCTCGTTGGAGAGAGGCGAAATCACCTTGACGGGTGGACTGGAGTAGTTTGAGATCAAACGAACCAGGATAAAAATAACGTGTTGTCTGCATTTGATTTCAAGTTTTACAATTCAACCCCTATTCTTGTGTTTTTCACATCATCAATTGGCATCAGAGCGCCTGGTTCTGAGCTTATAACACTTAACCGTGTCAGTACAATATCCAACGTTAGAAAAACACAATGGCAGGACCACATCAAAACATCAGCAATGAAAACAATGAAGAAAGAGACAGATTCACTGGCAAACCTCCAGTCTTTGATGGAGAGAACTTTGACTACTGGAAAGACAGAATCGAAAGCTTCTTTCTGGCCCATGATGCTGATCTGTGGGACATGGTGACTGATGGATACACGCACCCAGTGGATGCAAGTGGTCAGAAGATTGACAGGAAAGCAATGTCTAATCAGCAAAAGCGTGATTTCAGAAATCATCACAAGACCAGAACAATTCTTCTCAGCGCCATCTCTTACTCTGAATATGAAAAGATATCAAACAGAGACACTGCAAAGAATATGTTTGACTCTCTGAGAATGACGCATGAAGGCAACATTCAAGTTAAAGAAACTAAAGCTCTTGCGCCCATTCAGAAGTATGAGGCATTCAAGATGGAAGAAAGTGAATCAATTGAAACGATGTTCTCAAGATTTCAAATTCTGGTTGCTGGTCTCAAAGTTTTGGACAAAGGGTATTCTATTGCTGATCATGTTAAGAAGATCATCAGAAGCTTGCCAAAACAGTGGAGGCCAATGGTCACAGCACTGAAGCTAGCTAAGGATCTCAACAAAATCTCTCTGGAGGAACTTGTCAGCTCCCTCAGAAGTCACGAGATAGAGCTAGAAGCAGATGAACCTCAAAAGCAAGGTAAGCCATTAGCTTTAAAATCTAACAGAAAATCTGACTCCAAAGTTTTGCAGGCTGTTGAAGAAACCTCTGATGGGTCCTCATCCAAAGAAGATGAACTATCTCTCCTCTCCAGAAGGGTGAACCAACTATGGAAGCAGAGGCAAAGAAAGTTCAGGAATCCCAGAAGATCAGAAAATCAGAATGAATCTTCCTCCAGATACAGAAGGTCAGAATCCTCCTCTGGACACAGAAGATCTGAAGGCTCTTTAGGAAGCAGAAAGCCAAACAACAAAGACATCATCTGCTATGAATGTAACGAGCAAGGACACTACAAGAGTGACTGTCCAAAGCTTCAGAAGGAAAAGCCCAGAAGAAAGTTTGGCAAGGAAAAGAAGAAAAGTCTCATGGCCACATGGGATGACTCTGAGTTGAAACAATTCTTGAAACTCCCAGCAGTGCTGATGAGATCATCAAGGAGTATGATCACAGCTTTCAGAAGTTTCTAGCTAAAAACATAGATAGAAGCAAAATTGCTTCAATGATCTATGGAGTTAGCAGAAATGGCAGAAAAGGAATAGGATACCAAGGTAAGGTACCTACACCAAAGAATGCCATGGATTTAGTTATAAAACGAATTCCACTTAACTCACACTTTGTATATGGGCACACACACGACATCAAATATACTAGTAGTAATTATTCTGTCAAACCAAAATTCAACCAGAGTTTTGGTAAAACTAACAAATCAGGACCCAAGAAAATATGGGTACCTAAGGATAAAATAATACATGTTGCAGATATCTTTAGCAGCAAAGCAGAAACACCAGTCATGGTACCTGGAATCTGGCTTCTCACGACACATGACGGGAAGAAAGCATATGTTCCAAAGCCTGGAACTTAAGCCTGGAGGCCACGTAGGCTTTGGAGGCAATCAGAAGGGAAAGATCATTGGCTCTGGAACTGTAGGTAATGGAAATCTTCCCTATATAAGTAATGTTTTATTAGTAGATGGATTAATGCATAATCTGTTATCCATAAGTCAATTAAGTGATAACGGTTATGATATAATCTTTAATCAAAATTCATGCAAAGTTGTTAGTCAGAAAGATGGGACTATCCTATTTAATGGAAAGAGGAGAAACAACATTTATAAAATAAAACTTTCTGAACTGAAAAGTCAGAATGTAAAGTGTCTTCTGTCTGTTAACAACGAGCAATGGATCTGGCACAAAAGATTGGGGCATGTTAGTATGAGAAGAATATCTCAGATTAACAACCTCAATCTGGTCAGAGGACTTCCTAACCTGAAGTTCAATTCAGATGCTCTGTGTGAAGCATGTCAGAAAGGCAAGTTTGCAAAACCATCTTTCAAATCTAAAAACGTTGTTTCCACCTCTAAGCCATTAGAACTTCTGCACATCGACTTATTTGGACCAGTTAAAACTGCTTCAGTCAGTGGCAAGAAGTATGAGTTAGTAATCGTAGATGACTATAGCAGATGGACATGGGTAAAGTTCTTAAGACACAAGGACGAGTCACACTCTGTGTTTGTCACCTTCTGCAACCAAGTTCAGAATGAAAAGGATCTTAGAATCGTCAAAGTCATAAGTGATCATGGTGGAGAGTTTGAAAACAAAGATTTTGAATCATTTTATAATGACAAAGGCATTCTGCATGATTTCTCTTGTCCTAGAACTCCCCAGCAAAATGGAGTTGTAGAACGAAAGAACAGAACATTGCAAGAAATAGCCAGAACCATGATCAACGAGACTAACGTTGCTAAGATCTTCTGGGCAGAGGCAATAAACACAACGTGCTACATTCAGAATAGAATCTCTATAAGACCTATTCTGGAAAAGACTCCATATGAATTGTGGAAGAACAGAAAGCCCAACATTTCATATTTTCACCCATTTGGATGTACTTGTTTTATTTTGAATACTAAAAATTATTTGAACAAGTTTGACTCTAAAGCACAAAACTGTATTATGTTAGGATACTCTGAACGCTCAAGAGGGTACAAAGTATACAATACAGAAACACAGATTGTTGAAGAATCAATCAGTGTTCGTTTTGATGATAAGCTTGACTCTCAAAAGTCAAAGCAAAATGAATTACTTGCAGGTATGGAAGTTGAATTCATAGGTACTGAAGGCAAGTCATCAGAAGCTCTCAACAAAGACACTCCCTCAACATCAGAAAGAGGCACTGCAAGCAATCCAGCACCTTCTGTTGATCAACTTCAGAAAAGACCATCCAGAAGCAGCATGGATCACCCAGAAGAAACAATCTTAGGAAGAAAGGAAGATCCAATCAGAACAAGATCTAGCTTCAGAAACTCTGAAGAATCCCTCATGGGACTTGTCTCTCTGATTGAACCATCTTCAGTTGATGAAGCACTTCTGGACAATGACTGGATTCTAGCAATGCAAGAAGAGCTGAATCAATTCACAAGGAATGACGTATGGGATCTAGTTCCTAAACCAAAAGGATTCAACGTCATTGGAACAAAATGGGTGTTCAGAAACAAACTGAATGAACAAGGTGAAGTCATCATAAACAAGGCACGATTGGTAGCACAAGGTTATAGTCATCAAGAGGGGATAGACTATACAGAAACCTTTGCTCCAGTCTCCAGGTTAGAATCTATCAGACTTTTAATTTCTTTTGTTGTAAATAAAGGCATCACTCTGTATCAGATGGATGTTAAGAGTGCATTCTTAAATGGCTATATAGAAGAAGAGGTATATGTGCACCAACCCCCTGGTTTTGAAAGTTCAAAAAATCCAGAATATGTTTTCAAACTAAAGAAGTCACTGTATGGTCTGAAACAAGCTCCCAGAGCTTGGTATGAAAGACTGAGTAACTTCCTGTTAGAAAAGGAATTCACCAGAGGGAAAGTGGACACAACCTTATTCTGTAAGGCAGTTAAGAATGACATCTTGGTATGTCAGATTTATGTTGATGATATCAATTTTGGATCTACTAAACCTTCTCTGGGAAGAAAGTTTGTTAAGTGTATGCAGGAAGAATTTGAGATGAGCCTAATGGGGGAACTGAAATTCTTTCTGGGCATTTAGATCAATCAAACCCCAGAAGGAACTTACATTCATCAGAGCAAATATGTCAGAGAACTTCTGAAGAAATTTGATCTCTCAGAATGTAAGCCATCAAAGATTCCAATGCATCCCACGTGCATTCTGGAAAAAGAAGAGGTAAGCAAAAAGGTAGAATAGAAGGTCTACAGAGGTATGATTGGTTCTCTTCTTTATCTGACAGCTTCAAGGCCTGATATTTTATTCAGTGTATGCATTTGTGCAAGATTCCAATAAGATCCTAGAGAATCTCACTTAACAGTTGTTAAGCGAATTTTCAAGTATCTGAAAGGTACTACTAATCTGGGTCTGTTTTATAGAAAATCAAGTGATTACAGCTTAGTAGGATACTGTGATGCTGACTTTGCTGGAGACAGAGTAGAGCGTAAAAGCACTTCTGGAAGCTTCCAGTTTCTGGGAGAAAATCTGATCTCATGGTCCAGCAAAAGACAATCCACAATTGCTCTATCAACAGCAGAAGCTGAATACATAGCAGCAGCTGGATGCAGCACACAAATGCTCTGGATGAAAAGTCAACTTGAGGACTTGCAGATATTTGAGAGTAACATTCCTATCCTCTGTGACAACACTTCTGCTATTTGCTTAAGTAAAAATCCAATTTTGCATTCTAGGGCTAAGCATATAGAAATAAAACATCATTTTATTAGAGACTATATTCAACTTCATTCTGAAACATCTCAACATGAAGCTCTGTCCAGAATAAAACAGTTTTAATTTTATATATTAACCTTCAGAATTGTGTTTATTTCTCTGTGAACTTCTGATCAATCTTCTTTCAGAATTTTAGAAATGCAGATTGTATCAGAATCTATCCATGAAGATTTGAGCGCTTCAGTTCAAGGATAGAAGTGTTATTCACTCAAGCAAACAAGTGTCATCCAGTCATCAGCTGTTTTTTGAGGCTGAACACGCGTTCACGTTTCTGAAAAGGCAAAGCGCTGATTGGATGCATTGAGACACATGTCATGGATAACCGTTCAAATATCTTTCTGAATCCCCTAAAATCAGCTATCATTAAATGCTAATAATCATTATTTGTGCTTTTTGATAACTGACAAAAAGGGGGAGAAAGAATGATATTTTTCAATAACGGATTACTGAGACATATGTCTCAAACATTCTAACATTCTGATCTATTTGAATCTTTTTTTTCTGAAAAGCTTACAGGTACAAGAATATGATGAATCTGATGAATTCTGATAAAGTAAAGTTCTGATGCTCAAGGTCTCATGGAATTAAAGGGAAGTAATCAACTCAGGGGGAGTTTTTCTCTTCATTACTCTGATACTTTTTATTCCTTATCCTCTTATCTCTGATACCTTTGATTCGTTATTTGATTATCTCTGATACCGTTTCCTCTCTATCCTTAAACTCTGATACCTTTCATCATTTTATTTTAATTGAAAAAATCTGGTTTTTGTCATCATTATAAAGGGGGAGATTGTTAGAACATAGTTTGATTCTACAACCCTCAGTTAGAGTTTTGATGATAACAAAATACAAGATTAAATAAATTGTAAGATTTATAAGACATATATGCTACTTAAAATTATGTTGTGTATTTACAGAAACTCTGATGGAATCAGCATCAGAATATCAGTATCAACATCAGCATCAGAAGATCAAATAACATGTGCTATACGCTGAAGCCTGATGAACAGAATCTGCGCATAACATACTCTGACTCTGATCAAGATCCTAACCATGTCATCAGCACTCAGAAGCGTCAGAATAAGCTAAAGCCAAGAACACTCTGATTATCATTAGCAGAACACTTTGAAGTGTCAACGTTACTATGCATTCAAGACAGATTAATTACCAACGGCTTTATTCTAAGACAAAGATCTTCTCAAAAAGAAAAGAATGTTATGAGCATTGAAATGGATTTATGGACAGCAACGTATATATTCCTAGGCTGCTTAAACAAGTCAGTGAGAAAAGAAATGGCTAATACTCTACACGCATATACACGCCTAAGCTAATCATCCTCAAGCACGCTCTCATTTTTGCTAAAGCTTTCAACCACGCTTACTCTATAGCTCTAGCAATCTAGTTTCATCTTAAGCTTAATATTGTGTATTATCACAGTTGTGATATATAGTTTTGTAAGAAAACATCAAACACACATTTGGTTATTTATCTGTAAGAAAACTTCCTTGAGATAAACCGGTCTGTGGTTAGACTCAAGAAGGCTTTAACAGTTGTTAAAGCAGTTGTGTATTTAGTTGAATATAATGGATTAAGACCTCGTTGGAGAGAGGCGAAATCACCTTGACGGGTGGACTGGAGTAGTTTGAGATCAAACGAACCAGGATAAAATAACGTGTTGTCTGCATTTGATTTCAAGTTTTACTATTCAACCCCCCTTCTTGTGTTTTTCACATAATCACACACCACTGATATAAATTTGTGGGTTCACTTCTTTCAAGACAGTCTGTCAGGGACTCAACTTGAATGGTTCTACCAGCTGGAGGGAGCCAATGTCCGAAATTGAGAAGATCTGGTTGCTGATTTCTACAAGCAGTATCAATACAACACCGACCTTGCTCCTACTCGTACTCAACTCCAGAGTATGTCCATGGGTGCAAGTGAAGGCTTTAAAGACTATGCACAGAAATAAAGAGACTTGGCTGGAAGGGTTCAACCCCCGTTGTCTGATAGGGATCTGGTTGATATGTTTTTGGGGACGCTATATGGTCCATTTTTCAATTATTTGATCGGAAGCTCGTCAGCTGGTTTCACAGAGCTAATTCTAACTGGATAAAGAGTAGAAGCTGGGATTTGGAGTGGCAAGATACATAAGGATGCCTCTTCGAGTTCGGTAAAGAATCCTTTTGCTGGTAAGATGGAAGCCAGTGCCATCTATAGCCCGAGGGGCCAAAACATGGTTGAACATCGTCAGACAGTAAGCGCCGTAATGATACCTAGGCCTGCAGTTACTCCACAACGCAACAATCAACAAAGGGTGGAAAGACCATAATGGAAGTTTACCCGAATCAATATGACATTGGCTGAAGTTCTACCTCATCTGCTGAGATCCAACTTGGCAACCTTGAAAGAGGCTCCCAAGAATCCAAATACTACATCTCCCCGATATAATCCAAATGCTCGTTGTGCCTATCATTCTGAGAGTCCTGGCCATGATACCAATGACTGCTGGGCTATAAGGAATAAGGTACAAGATCTGATTGAAGCCATGGAAATTGAGTTTGAATGCTCCGGAGAAGCCCAATGTCATAACTGCTCCCATGCCTAAGCACAGTCATGGAATTAATGCTATTGATACTGACTTGTTTGTGACCTTGGTAGATGAAGTTTCTACTCCTCTCATGACTGTAAAGAAGAATTTGATGTTGTCCGGTTTATTTCTGGATTGTGATGAAGGTTGCCACGTGTGTTCATTTATACCTTCTGGTTGCCATTTGCTAAAGTCAGGTATTCAACGCTTGATGGATAGCAAAGAAATTTTGTTCGAGAAAACTTTGGTTCCTGTTGTTCCCTTTGAAGACATTTCCATTATAACCATTTACGCCAATCCTTCCAAGGTTTCCTCGAGAAGACCTGTTAGGATTACATCTGCTCCAAGAATCTCTCCGCTGATAATCATTATTCTTGGTCCTGTCCCGTATGTCTCGGACAAAGTTGTCCCCTGGCATTATGGTGCCGATGTGTACTATCATGGCATCAAACAAGATTTAAAAGATGAAGAGGTTGATCCTGATATTGGTAACTGTTGTACCCCAAAATTTTCCCTCTCAATTCTCAAGGCCTTCCACACAAGGATTCTCAAGGTTCAATCTTGAACAAGGGCATTGGGATTTTCCAGCACCAGAATTAAAAAGAAACTGTCAAAAATGGAGAAAACAGATAAAATTAATATTTTGGAAAATTTGGATAAAAATAAGTGTTTTTTGATTCAGCTTCTTCGATTGGCCTTTTGACCTCTTTCGACACAAGTTTGGTTTGCATCCTTCGATTGGCCTTTTGGCCTCTTTCGCCTGGGCATGTGGTTTCTTGTTGCAGGTTTCGTTTGTGTCTTTTGCTGCCTGCGTGCTTGCAATCGAAAGCCATGACCTACTGGCCACGTGTACCCCCTGCAAGGCAAGTCTTTGTTTGGGCACTCACCTTCTGTGTGCCTGGATGAAAACTTCAGTTGGGCAAGAGCCTCATTCGAATGCAACTTGGATATGTCCTTCATGTTGAACTCTAAGCCTCCATCGAACACAGACTTTCGATTGGGAAAGATGTTTGCTTCGACCCAGGCTTCGATTAGGCAATATGCTGTCCTTCGAGCGTGAGCTTTTGATTGGGCAATAGCTTCCTTCGAGTTAGCTTGTTTCGACCACAGGCTTCGACTGAGACAAACGCTTCCTTCGAACAGGTGTGCTTCGATCTCACTCTTGCCTTTGACTCAAGACCAAATCTTGTTTGCCAGGCTGTGTTGCGTCCAGATCTTCACATAATCAGAAGTTTGCATAAAGGTTTTAAACTTTACCTTCTGGATACTACTATTCTGGGTTAAAGGCTACATACTTTTTCTGCAAATAGAGAGACTTTATCACAAAAGCAGCTTTCCATCTGATTTCAGTCTGAGCACAAGCAACATCAGAGGCATCTGTCATCTTCTGCACCCCCCTACTGCTGCTGCCAACAGGCCCCTCTCCTGTACTGTCACGTTACCCATTATTTTTATAATTCTTTGCAAGGCTGGCTGTTGAAGACATGTTCATTATTTCTCTATAAATAGAGGGATTTTTTTTACAAGGCTGGGGGGGGGGGGGGGTGAGGGGGGGGGGGGGGGGAGAGGACTTTCGAGCCAGAGGAACGAATCTGCAGAAAATTATTCTCAAACATAACAAAAAATCTCAAGTTCATCAACACTTGAGAAATCAAAAATATCCAGAATCCAAACACTTGTCCCCTTAGAATCTGAAACGTCCATACACCTTGTTACCCTTTCGAATCCAGTAGGAAGAACCTCACACTTGTTCTTCTCTGTTGAATCCAGTACCAAGGACGTGAACCCTGGTTTCCCCCTCTGAATCCAGAAGAATTCAAGGGCCACCACTCAAGGCCCCACATCCATTCAACGCCTCCATCAAGGTAAGTCACTCTTACCCTTGAACTTTTCATTTCATGACATAACATGTAAATAAACTCCCTTTCGTTTGAAGCCTGTACATACTGTTGTTTTTCCTTTTCGTTTACACCCTTATAGTTTTGTTTTATTGCCTTTCCTTTTGGTTCTGCTTTTGGTTTCTTACAAATATTTTAAGAATTAATCTGGCCCTAAGGCAGTGCTAGCATGGCCTTAGGCCATGTTGCTATTTAACATCTCAAATGAAAGAAACATGAGATAGGAGTATGAAGCGAAACCTTTGGTTTCCACACTGACTTCCAGGCCCAGCAAGAGGCACGCTTGCACTAAGTCTAGGCCCAGACGAAAGGCACTCCCATGCTGGTGCCAACCTCCAACCGAAATACATGACCTGACTGGTGCCAAAGCCCAATCGAAAGCCATGATCTCACTGGCGCGAACTCCCAGTCGAAGGATATAACTTGCTGCTGCCTTTTCCCAATTGAAGGACAGGACCTCGCCTCTGCCTTGGCCCCATCGAAAGACATGACCTTGCTGGTGCCAGCCCCCAATCGAAGGAGGTCAGCAGAATCCCAATCGAAGGATGCTGCTGCCTGGGTCGAAAGAGCTCTTTTTATTTCTTTTTATCTTATTTTTTCCTTTACATTTTCTTGCCTTTCAATATGGTTGTAATAGCGTAGGATTTTATCTTTCTGCACTTTATTTACTTTGTACAAATGCTAGTAATTAGGTGTGTATGATAAGATAAAACCAACAAATAGACCACCTAAAAATCAAAGACAAATGCATGCAATAAAACACACTTTGCACACATGCACCCTTAGGGTAATTCCACTTGTTGCCTATCGGAAAATAGTCATGTCCCTCGAGCATGGGCGTTTTAGCAAAGACCCCCGATAAAAGATCGTAGTCCCTCGATGACCCTCGATGTTGCCTTCGGTAAACGATCTAGTCCCTAAAACGACATTGCTAAAACGTCCCATATGTTGCCTTCTATGACTATACAAACGTCCCGCGCCCGTCCCGTTCAAACATCCTAACGCAAGGTTGTTCACCAAATACAATGGTGAAATAACACTGTTAAAAGGGTTAAAAAACATGAGAAAGATCTTTGAGTAAAATAGGGTAGACAACTCTTAGTTACTTGATCAAAAATCTTGCAAAACATCCTTGCCATTTTTCAAAACACACATCACAAACACAATTTCCAAACAAACTTTCAAAAACATTGAAACATCTTTTCAAAAAGACATACACCTTTGTATATACTCAAACAAGAGTCATTACAAAGGTTGCCTAGACAAGACATCTTTTTTCAAAACATTTTTCAAACACACAAATCACCGTTTCAAACAATTGAAAAGCAAAGGCAAGTGATCTAAAACAAGAAACTAAGAGCCAATGGATAACCATGGATGAAAAGGGTGCTAGCACCTTCCCTTTTCATAATCTACCCCCCGAACCCATGAAAACATCTCAAAGGTCTTTCCTGTGCTTTTTGACCTTTCCTTAGGATAAAATAAAAAGTCGGTGGCGACTCTTGCTAAACTGAACATTTGCGAACATAAACGCAAAACCCAAGTCAGTTCTCCCACCGTATCACAGAACTGGCGACTCTGCTGGGGATATCTCTAAAAGTGGGGTTACCTTAGGGTTTTAGATCACCTATACATGCTTGCTTTGATTGCTTTACTTTTTGGGTTCCTTGTTTGGGTTTGCTGTAAATCCTACACCCGAATTTGGGGGCACCTTTTTAGGTAAATAGCAATAAACTGTGAGGGAACTGTGTGGGGTATACCGACATGGTTGAAGCAGTAGCTATGTTAGTGTGACATATTTGTGGGTACCGGTAGCCCTTGAGTAGTCAAGGAGAATACGGGGCCGCTGAGCGATGTCATGAAGCACTAACGAACTCTTAGAACCTTACTTGACCATCTTGGCCTTTTTAGGGGTAGTGAGATGACCGACTTTGGTGCAGTCCGAAGTTGGTAGATACTCGATACTACACTCATTGAGGATTGTTTTCTTGGAATATTTTGGTCTCCAGTTAAGTGACTAAACCAAAACAATGAACATAGAAAATAATCCAATGATATTGAGCTCCTTAGAACCCGGTTTCTATTTTAGGACAGGTTGAGCCAACTAACTTCAAGAGGGTACTTACCTACAAACCCCATGCAAGCCTAAACCTAAGGAATTGTTTGCTTTGTGTGAATATGACTGTCTGTATATACACTTGCTTACTTTTGCATACATGTACATAACATCATAACATCATACCATAGCATTTTTTCAATAACCATTTCAAGGATATTGAGGGTCTTTTGATGCAGGGTCACGTTGAACCGGATGTCTACCAAGGGGCAAGAGGGTTTTCCTCTAAACAAACGCCGTCAAAGGTCAAGTGCAACAACTTGAATCAGGGGCTATGACCCACTCGACATGGTGAGCTTGATTCCCGTGGAAAGACATCCACCGATACAAAGTTCTCCAATCAAAGATGTTGACCAAAGTTCAATCTCTAACATCTTCTTGTGTTTACCCCACGAGATCCTTGAAAACATTGCATACATATATCATACATATCATTGCATAACAGGTCTCCCAATACAGGTCTCTCATGTTCTCGCTGTTTATTTCAGCAATGGCTTTCCAACCAGACAACCGAGATCTCCGGGCTCAAAACGCCCAACTACAAGAGATGTTCTTGAACCTATCCAAGGGACAAGAAGAGGTCAAGGCGCTCCTCACCAGGGGCATGATCATGGGAAATTCTGATGGAAAAAAAGATGACCAGTTGGAAAGGCTACAAACTGAGATAGCCATAATGAAGGGACAGTTGGTGAGCCAGATGGCTCTTATCCAAAATCTGGCACAAGGACAAGAAGAGCTCAGGATTCTCGTCAACAAACTGCTTCGAGATAACCGAATGGGGCAAACAACTAGGGTTGAAGATCAAGTCATCCTTCAACCTCCTTTGAGACAAGAAGGTAAGGGAAAAGCTCCTCAACTTGCTTCAGGGTCACAAGCCCAACAACAACCTCACCAGCGTCAACAGGGGCATCAGCGTAAGGAGGTCATGCCTAAAAGATAATTCACTAAGATCAACATGTCACTGGCTCAAGCGCTACAACGCATGTTGAAGGCAGAGCTGATTACATTAAAGGCTCCTCTCCGGAACCCAAATACTTCCGCTCCTACCTATCATCCCAATGAAAGATGTGCGTACCACTCCAACAGTCCTGGACATGACACCGATAGCTGTTGGACGTTGAGAAATAAAATTCAAGATCTAATTGAAGAAGGAACGCTGGAGTTCACACAAGATGGCCAAACTGAATTCTTCTGTCGTCCCTCAAAGGCTCACCACCTAAAGTGACAAGTTCAGACAAAGAGGCTTCTGTTTGTTTTGAATTTTCAATTGTAATTTCTTTTGTTATTAAAACAATTATCCATTAATGTCCAAACTTTGTTTAATTAATGCATTGCATATGTTTGTCTTGAATTCATCCTTTCATTTTCACTATAATTATGATTTCTTTATGACATTCAACTCTTGCTAAAAGTTACAAGCCTTTAGAGGGAGGATGACGAAACAATGCCATAATCTCATACAGTATGCTTTTGAACAAACCTTGCTGACGATGTACAGGCATTTCTTTCAAATCCTAGACACTGGAGTTATAAGGAAGATAATCCCTAGTCAACCCCTTCGAGCCAAAGAAGTAGGAGTTTTCTGTTTTTAAACAAATTGAAACCTCTGATTTAAACCTGGGGCAGGGTAGTCTCTCAGTTAATTCAAATGCGCGTTAAGCCGCAAACTCTCACCTCGTAATACAATGAATGACATCAAAAACATTCCTTTGGAATCAAAAGATGGTGATGGTTCCCTACCAAATAGGCAGTCACTATCTCTCAAAAAGAAAAGCCCACTAAGTCAAAACCTACAAAGGAGACTTAAGAAAAATGAGGCATCCCACTGACTGTAATCTCAAAACAGGAACGGTCATGCAAAAGTTAGGGATAACAAATCAAAAGAACGAGGTCGCTACAAATCCTCGAAAACATGAAAAATGTTGCAAAAATGACTGCCTTCCAACAAATTCAACTAGTGTGAGCCATCACCAAAAAGTAGTTCCAAACTCGAATAGAGTTCGACGCACAATTAACTGAGTTTAGGACTGAAGGACATCACGAAGAGCGGGTGGGAACAAATATACTTTGATCCTTTATCCTTTGTTTCTTAAATCGTGAACCAAGCCACGTTGCAACCCTTCAAAAGTCCTAATTAAAGCATGGGTTAGTTCGAAAGCATACTGTTACTAAAGGTATCCTGATTCCTGTAAGGCTTTGCCCTAAATCTTGTGTTGAATTTGTCTTATAAAATGTTTTCTGCTAAAAAACGCATTTTTCAAAACTTCGAGACAAGCATAAACTTTGCATTATTTGAATATCGTTGTTTGCACATGGTTTACTTGTTTAAACAACAAAGAAATTCATACAATGAATGTTCGGAGGAACGAAAGCTCTCTCAGTGAATGAAATCACTTCAAGTGGGATGACATTTCCGTTACAAAAATATCCTATCAACAAAAGGGGATTTTATATGGTATTGTCCAGTGAACATGGGGAAGTCTAGTCAAGGTTTCAACAGATCTTTCAAAGTTCAGTTAACCTGGGGCAGTCCAGTCAAGATTTTAAGAAATCTCTCAATTGCAGGATAACCTGGGGCAAGTCTCCCTCACCATCACTTGGGGAATTTGAACATCAATCTCATCAAAGGGTTACGTGCAGTCCAAGTGTCCTGGGAATATCACAAGCATCTGATACTAGGGGCAGTGATGAAACCTCTCCGAAATCTTTCTGAAAAGAAATTCAAGCGTCCTCGAGAAGTTCATCACCTCTCTAGCAGAGCAGCGGTCATGGGTTTATTTCCCCAACATTTGTTAAGGATTTATTCTCCAAAACAAATTACATTTCAAGTTGAAAGGTTGTTCAAAATTTCCTTCATCACCTGCTGGAAGTTACGATCATCATCAAAAATTCCTTCATCACCTGCTGGAATTCAAGGTCGTTCAAAATTTCCGTCATCACCTGCTGGAAGTTACGATCATCATAAAAAATTCCTTCATCACCTGTTGGAATTCACGGTCGTCAAAGATTCCTTTATCACCTGTTGGAAGTTACGGTCGTCAAAAATCAAATTCTCACAAAATTCAAGTTATGAAGCCCGGATTCGACCAGATAGTATCTTGATCTCTACAGTTATTGTGAAGCCTGGATTACGACCAGATAGCAATACAAGTTTCTGTGAAGCCTGGATTACGACCAGATAGAAGCCAAGAATGCTACAAAGCCTGGAGTCGACCAGATAGTGGTATATCTTTAACACAAGCCGTGAAGCCCGGATTCGACCGGATAACAGCTCAACAAGTTATTGTGAAGCCTGGATTACGACCAGATAGCAATACAAGTTTCTGTGAAGCTGGATTACGACCAGATAGCAGCCGAGAATACTACGAAGCCTGGAGTCGACCAGATAGTGGTATATCTTTAACACAAGCCGTGAAGCCCGGATTCGACCGGATAACAGCTCAACAAGTTATTGTGAAGCTTGGATTACAATCAAATAGCAATACAAGTTTCTGTGAAGCCTGGAGATCAACCAGATAACAGTTAACCGTTAACAGAATGAAGACTCTCATCCTTGAAACCTCAGAAGATTGGTATACTCCCAATTTCTGACCCTTAATAGAATGAAGATTCTCATTTTGACTTCCCCAGTAGATTGGCGTACAACCCACACTCCTGATTCCCCAACAGCGGTCCCAGGACTTCTCATTTTTAACGATCAAAGGATGTTCAATCCCCAACAGCAGTCAAGGATTTACTTTCCCCGGCAGCAGTCAAGGATTTTATTTCGCCAACAACACCAGGATTCCCCAGCTTGAGTTTGCCTCTCTGACTACTACAAATCAGAGGACCACAACTCCTCTTCCCCAATAGAGCAACGGACGACTAAGACTCCTGAACTCTTTTTCCCAAGCAGGAATAAATATTCTCCCCAAAGTCCTTCTCATAGGATGACTCCTCAGCAAGGGTTTAATCTCTGAAAACCTTTCCCCAGCTGAATCAACCTCAAGAATCCTCGAGGACTTCCCCCAACGAAGATGTCACCTCTCCAGTGGACTGACGAAAGGGTTTATTTCCCCAACAACACCAGGATTTCCCAGCTTGAGTTTGCCTCTCCGACTACTACAAATCAAAGGACCACAACTCCTCTTCCCCAGTAGACTACTCTACAATACTCAGCAAGTTACTGTGAAACCTGGACCCGACCAGATATCAGTTTGACTTCGACTTCCCAGTAGAGCAACGGACGACTAAGACTCCTAAACTCCTTTTCCAAGCAGAAATAAACATACTCCCCACAGAGTTTTCAACTTCCCCCAGCGGAGTTCTCCTCAAACAACAAAACAGGAATCCATTGGAAATATTCTAAGCAAAGTTTGAAGACACACATACTCTTCAAAAGCAGTCCAGGATTTAATGACTCCCCCAGCCTTTGTCAAGGATTTATTTTCCCAGACAAAAATACATTCATTAACATTTCACATACATGATAAGTGCGTACAGCGCAATCTCATTTATTTTGAGAACATCATGACATCGTGCATTTCATACATCATGACATTGCATACAACTAACGTTTTACCTTTTCAGGAAAAGGTCAATCAACAGATGGCTACCATTAACCTTTTCAAGTTCCAGATTAATACCTGTAGCAAGCCAGGAAAACTATCTGTGGACGACTGATTGTAGATTAATACCTGTAACAAGCCAGGGAAACTATCTACAAGAAGAGATTGAAGATTAACACCTGTAACAAGCCAGGAAATTATCTTTCTTTCTCAGGTCAGAGATTAATACCTGAAACCAGACAGGACAACTATCTCATCGCCCAACCTTTTCAAGTTCCAGATTAATACTTGTAGCAAGCCAGGAAAACTATCTGTGGACGACTGATTGTAGATTAATACCTGTAACAAGCCAGGAAAACTATCTACAAGAAGAGATTGAAGATTAACACCTGTAACAAGCCAGGAAATTATCTTTCCTTCTCAGGTCAGAGATTAATACCTGAAACCAGCCAGGACAACTATCTCGTCGACCAACCTTTTTCAAGTTCCAGATTAATACCTGTAGCAAGCTAGGAAAACTATCTGTGGACGACTGATTGTAGATTAATACCTGAAACCACCCAGGAAAACTGTCTACATGAAGAGATTGAAGATTAATACCTGTAGCAATCCAGGAAAACTATCTTTCTTTCTCAGGTCAGAGATTAATACCTGAAACCAGACAGGACAACTATCTACTCGACCAGCTCAAACGTTTCAACAATCACCTTTGGATGACATCTTTAAGCCCATCTCCGACAACTATCCATTACCTTTCCTCCATCATAGTGTGGACGAGTTCTATAACCTCAACGGTATACTCTCAGTGAGCACGAGACAATTCCTAGATCTTGATGAAGATGCTTCCCTACGTCATAGTATGGACAAGTTCTATAACCTCAATGGTATACTCCCGGTGAGCACGAGACGGTTCCTAGATCTTGATGAAGATGTTTCCCTGCATCATAGGGTGGACGAGTTCTATAACCTCAGCGGTATACTCCCGGTGGGCACGAGACAGTTCCTAAATCTCAACAAAGTTAGAATTCCCCAGCGGAATCTTCTACAAACAACAAGTATGCAAGTTCTCGCTAAGGAATCTCTTATGCGATCGACACTCCTACAGATGGCATTTATAAGCCCATCCTCCTACCAACAATCTCCAAATGGAATCTGTAAGCCCATTCCTGACATCACAATGCTGATACTACACCGTACGAGTGCAAATTTTTGGGCACTCTAGTGTTCAATTATCTTCCACCTTCGGATCACGAAAGGCTCGAAAGCCAATCTACATCCTCAGGTTTAAGAAAATTGAACAGGGGCAACTGTTGTACCCCAAAATTTGCCCTCTCAATTCTCAAGGCCTTCCTCACAAGGATTCTCAAGGTTCAAGCTTGAACAAGGGCATTGGGATTTTCCAGCACCAAAATTAAAAGGAAACTGTCAAAAATGGAGAAAACAAATAAAATTAATATTTTGGTAAATTTGGATAAAAACAAGTGTTTTTCGATTCAGCTTCTTCGATTGGCCTTTTGACCTCTTTCGACACAAGTTTGGTTTGCGTCCTTCGATTGGCCTTTTGGACTCTTTCGCCTGGGCATGTGGTTTCTTGTTGCAGGTTTCGTTTGTGTCTTTTGCTGCCTGCATGCTTGCAATCGAAAGCCATGACCTACTGGCCACGTGTACCCCCTGCAAGGCAAGTCTTCGTTTGGGCACTCACCTTCTGTGTGCCTGGATGAAAACTTCAGTTAGGCAAGAGCCTCTTTCGAATGCAACTTGGATATGTCCTTCATGTTGAACTCTAAGCCTCCTTCGAACACGGACTTTCGATTGGGAAAGATGTTTGCTTCGACCCAGGCTTCGATTAGGAAATATGCTGTCCTTCGAGCATGAACTTTCGATTGGGAAATAACTTCCTTCAAGTTAGCTTGTTTCGACCACAGACTTCGACTGAGACAAACGCTTCCTTCGAACAGGTGTGCTTCGATCTCACTCTTGCCTTTGACTCAAGACCAAATCTCGTTTTCCAGGCTGTGTTGCGTCCAGATCTTCACATAGTCGGAAGTTTGCACAAAGGTTTTAAACTTTACCTTCTGGATACTACTATTCTGGGTTAAAGGCTACATACTTTTTCTGCAAATAGAGAGACTTTATCACAAAATCAGCTTTCCATCTGATTTCAGTCTGAGCACAAGCAACATCAGAGGCATCTGTCATCTTCTGCACCCCACTGCTGCTGCTGCCAACAGGCCCCTCTCTTGTACTGTCACGTTACCCATTATATTTATAATTCTTTGCAAGGCTGGCTGTTGAAGACATGTTCATTATTTCTCTATAAATAGCGGGATTTTTTTTACAAGGCTGGGGGGGGGGGGAGAGGACTTTCGAGCCAGAGGAACGAATCTGCAGAAAATTATTCTCAAACACAACAAAAAATCTCAAGTTCATCAACACTTGAGAAATAAAAAATATCCAGAATCCAAACACCTGTCCCCTTAGAATCTGAAACGTCCATACACCTTGTTACCCTTTCGAATCCAGTAGGAAGAACCTCACACTTGTTCTTCTCTGTTGAATCCAGTACCAAGGACGTGACCCCTGGTTTCCCCCTCCGAATCCAGAAGCATTCAAGGGCCACCACTCAAGGCCCCACATCCATTCAACGCCTCCATTAAGGTAAGTCACTCTTACCCTTGAACTTTTCATTTCATGACATACCATGTAAATAAACTCCCTTTCGTTTCAAGCCTGTACATACTGTTGTTTTTCCTTTTCGTTTACACCCTTATATTTTTGTTTTATTGCCTTTCCTTTTGGTTCTCCTTTTGGTTTCTTACAAATATTTTAAGAATTAATCTGGCCCTAAGGCAGTGCTAGCATGGCCTTAGGCCATGTTGCTATTTAACATCTCAAATGAAATAAATAGGAGACAGGAGTATGAAGCGAAACCTTTGGTTTCCACACTGACTTCCAGGCCCAGCCAGAGGCACGCTTGCACTAAGTCCAGGCCCAGACGAAAGGCACTCACATGCTTGTGCCAACCTCCAATCGAAATACATGACCTGACTGGTGCCAAAGCCCAATCGAAAGCCATGATCTCACTGGCGTGAACTCCCAGTCGAAGGATATAACTTGCTGCTGCCTTTGCCCAATCGAAGGACAGGACGTCGCCTCTGCCTTGGCCCCATCAAAAGACATGACCTTGCTGGTGCCAGCCCCCAATCGAAGGAGGTCAGCAGAATCCCAATCGAAGGATGCTGCTGCCTGGGTCGAAAGAGCTCTTTTTATTTCTTTTTATCTTATTTTTGCCTTTACATTTTCTTGCCTTTCAATATGGTTGTAATAGCGTAGGATTTTATCTTTCTGCACTTTATTTACTTTGTACAAATGCTAGTAATTAGGTGTGTATGATAAGATAAAACCAACAAATAGACCACCTAAAAATCAAAGACAAATGCATGCAATAAAACACACTTTGCACACATGCACCCTTAGGGTAATTCCACTTGTTGCCTATCGGAAAATAGTCATGTCCCTCGAGCATGGGCGTTTTAGCAAAGACCCTCGATAAAAGATCGTAGTCCCTCGATGACCCTCGATGTTTCCTTCGGTAAATGATCTAGTCCCTAAAATGACATTGCTAAAACGTCCCATATGTTGCCTTCTATGACTATACAAACGTCCCGCGCCCGTCCCGTTCAAACATCCTAACGCAAGGTTGTTCACCAAATACAATGGTGAAACAACACTGTTAAAAGGGTTAAAAACATGAGAAAGGTCTTTGAGTAAAATAGGGTAGACAACTCTTAGTTACTTGATCAAAAATCTTGCAAAACATCCTTGCCATTTTTCAAAACACACATCACAAACACAATTTCCAAACAAACTTTTAAAAACATTGAAACATCTTTTCAAAAAGACATACACCTTTGTATATACTCAAACAAGAGTCATTACAAAGGTTGCCTAGACAAGGCATCTTTTTTCAAAACATTTTTCAAATACACAAAGCACCGTTTCAAACAATTGAAAAGCAAAGGCAAGTGATCTAAAACAAGAAACTAAGAGCCCATGGATAACCATGGATGAAAAGGGTGCTAGCACCTTCCCTTTTCATAATCTACCCCCCGAACCCATGAAAACATCTCAAAGGTCTTCCCTGTGCTTTTTGACCTTTCCTTAGGATAAAATAAAAAGTTGGTGGCGACTCTTGCTAAACCAAACATTTGCGAACACAAACGCAAAACCCAATTCAGTTCTCCCACCGTATAACAGTAACATTGTCGGAACCAGCAAAATCACCCGAAGTGGAAGGGTCTTCTCTCCCGAGATTTCCCCTAAGACTGTCAACAAGCCTATTGTCATTCCATCTGCTGCTCCTGCTAATACATCAACTACTGCTCCTGTTCTTACTCCAGTTATTACCCCTCTTGGCGAATCATCCGATACCCGCGGGAAAGAAGTTATAGGTGAGCCTTCCTGGACAGAGGCACCTAGGAAAATTATTGTGGAAGCCTCTAAGCAAGAGATAGAGGAAATACTGAAAATAATTAAGAAGAGCGACTATAATGTGGTCGAGCAGCTGGGGCAGACCCCATTGAAGATATCCATGTTGTCTTTGCTGTTGTGTTCCAAATCCCATGCGAAGGCTTTGATTGCATTCCTCAAGACCGCGCATGTGCCGCAGGAAACTTCAGCTGATCAGTTCAAAGATTATGCGGCCAGCTTGACTGCTGATAATGGGCTGGGTTTTTCAGATGCAGACTTAACACCGAAGGGAAGGAAACATAATGATGCTCTTCATGTCTCGATTGAATGCAGGGGCACCACTATGGCTCATGTGTTTATAGATACTGGGTCTTCGCTGAATGTTCTGCCGAAGAAGGCGTTGGACCAGTTGGATTGCGAGGGTTTGACTCTAAAGCTTAGTAACATTGTGGTAAGGGCTTTTAACGAATCGAAGAGAATGGTGCACGGGGAGGTGGACATCCCTGTCAAAGTGGGTTCTCAGACTTTTGGGTCCACCTTCTATGTGATGGACATCAGGCCATCGTATTCTTGTTTGCTGAGTCGTCCTTGGATCCATGAGGATGGGGAAGTTACTTCCACACTCCACCAAATGCTGAAGTATCCGGTGAAAGGGAAGATTGTCACTGTGCGGGGTGAAGAGGAGTATATGGTGAGCCACCTCAAGTCCTTCCGCTATATAGAGATGGACGGGGAATTCATAGAAACTCTTTGTCAGAATTTCGAAGAGGTCCCTCAGATCTTGGCATCGACTGAAACTACTACTAGAAGCAAACCTCCTCTAAAGATGGCTTCCCTCAAGGACGCCAGGGCCATGGTTGAAGAAGGTGAGTGTGCCAATTGGGGTCAGCTCCCTGATTTCACTCACAAAACTGACAAATTTGGTTTGGGCTTTACTACAGGGGCTCAAAGGGTTGTTCGACGCGCTCGGGCTGGAGGACCTCCCCTACGCATCAGTAATCGGGGAATTAATGCCATTGAAGACAGTGAGGAGGACTCATACATCGACAACTAGATCTACCCAACTACCAACGATGGACTGAGTAACTGGACGACTAGGGACTTTATACCAGTTTCTTCTATTCTACAGTAATTGACTTATTTGTTTTAAGATTTGTAATAAACAATTTAAATCTTTACGGCCTTGTGCCTTTCCTGAGGCACATCGACTTTGCTTATGAGGGCTATTATTTGTCATTTTATATATCATTAATAAAGCATTGGACGTTTCCTTGCATACAAATTTTTCGCTCTCTGTTTTTTCTTTTCTCTTTTTCACTTTATAAAAACAACTATTCTCTTACACAGACTCACGTATCATAATACAGATCCATATCCACTATGGATCCCATTGATAACAGCTCTGTTATTTCCAATTATGACTTAAATAATCCGATCAACCAAGCCGAGGACGAAGGTGAAGATGATTGTGAGGTGCCTGGAGAACTTGCTAGACTACTACAGCAGGAAGGGAGGGCCATACAACCTCATGAAGAGTCAGTTGAGACAGTGAATTTGGGTACTGAGGAAGACAGAAAAGAGGTTAAAATAGGTGCAAATTTGGAGCTTAGCGTCAAATAGAGGTTGATACAGATGCTGCACGACTATCTTGAGATCTTCTCATGGTCCTATGAAGACATGCCTGGTTTGGACACTGATATTGTGGTACATCGCCTGCCGACTAAAGAAGTCTGTCCTCCGGTTAGACATAAGGTCCGTCGTATGCGCCCTGAAATGTCATAGAAGATCAAGGCAGAGTTCATGAAATAGTTCGAGGCAGGATTCTTAGCTGTCACTTCATATCCGCAGTGGGTTGCCAACGTCGTTCCGGTTCCTAAGAAGGACGGTAAGGTACATATGTATGTGGATTACAGAGATCTGAACAGGGCAAGCCCCAAGGATGAATTCCCACTTCCTGACATTGATGTTCTGGTCGACAACACCGCGCAACACAAAATCTTCTCCTTCATGGATGGTTTCTCTGGCTAAAACCAGATCAAGATGGCTCTTGAAGACATGGAGAAGACAACCTTCGTTACACAGTGAGGAACCTTCTGCTACAGGGTGATGCCTTTTGGGTTGAAGAATGCGGGGGTAACATATCAGCGCGCCATGGTCTCTTTGTTCCATGATATGATTCACCATGAGATCGAAGTTTATGTTGATGATATGATAGCCAGGTCTTAGACTGAGGAAGAGCACCTTGATCATCTCCAAAAGTTGTTCGACAGGTTAAAGACATACAAGTTGAGTTTGAATCCGAACAAGTGCACCTTTGGGGTAAGGTCTGATAAACTTCTAGGTTTCATTGTCAACGACAAAGGCATCTAAGTAGATCCTGCAAAGGTAAAAGCCATACAAGAAATTCCAGTTCCCCGTACAGAGAAGGAAGTTAGAGGTTTCTTGGGACGCCTGAATTATATCGCCAGGTTCATTTCAAATCTGACTGCTACTTGTGAGGCAATCTTCAAGCTTATGAAGAAAGATCAAGTGGTAAAGCGGAATGATAAATGCCAGACAGCTTTCAAAAGAATCAAGGAGTACCTTCAAGAACCATCAATTCTGATGCCTCCAATTGAAGGAAGACCTTTGATATTGTACTTGACAGTGCTACATAATTCAATGGGGTATGTGCTGGGGCAGCATGACGAGTCTGGTCGAAAAGAGCATGCAATATACTACCTTAGCAAAAAGTTTACTGACTGTGAGACACGATACTCATTGCTCGAGAAAACTTGCTGCGCTTTGGCATGGGCTGCTCGCCAACTGAGACAGTATATGCCGACTCATACTACCTTGTTGATATTGAAGATGGATCCGATCAAGTATATTTTCGAAAAGCCCGCTCTCTCCGGAAGGATAGCAAGATGGAAAATGATCTTAACTGAGTATGACATACAATATACAACCCAAAAAGCAATAAAGGGGAGTGTATTGACTGATCATTTGGCTCATCAGGACATGGATGACTACCAGTCCATGAATTTTGAGTTCCCATATGAGAATATCATGTTGGTGACTGATTACGAAGAACCTGGACCGGATAAAGGACCTGAGAAGGGATCCCGATGGTCTATGTATTTTGATGGAGCCTCAAACGCACTGGGCAACAACATTGGCGCTGTAATCATATCTCCCGAGGGCTGTCATACTCCGTTCACTGCTCGATTATGTTTCAACTGCACCAACAACATGGCGGAGTATGAAGCGTGCATCATGGGTCTTCGAGCTGCTATTAACCTAAGGATTAAGTTCTTGAGTGTATTCGGGGATTTCGCTTTGGTGATAAGTCCGATCAAAGGCGAGTGGGATATGAAGCACCCGAACCTTATTACTTACAAAGAGTATGTACTGACATTTCTCTCACACTTTAAGGAGGTTACCTTCGAACATTTCCCACGAGAGGAGAACCAGTTAGTGGATGTGCTAGCCACCATGTCTTCTATGTTTAAGGTTAGGTGGAACAATAAAGCTCCCAAAATTACCATTGAGAGGTTGGATGAACCAGCACACTACTGTGAAATTGATACTGAAGAAGTGGCAGACAAACCCTAGTTTCACGAAAGTCAAAAGGTATCTTGAGGCTCAAGAGTATCCCGAAGGGGCATCTGTCAATGATAAGAAGTTTCTGAGAAGATTCGCTGCAAAATTCTTCCTCATTAATGGAATCCTCTATAAACGCAACCACGACCCCACACTACTACGGTGTGTAGACAGAAGTGAAGAAGAGAGGATCATGACAGATCTACATGAAGGCACCTTCAGAACCCATTCTAGCGGACATACCATGGCTAAGAAGATCCTACGGGCAGGATACTACTGGTCCATTATGGAAGCCGATTGTTATCATCACTCTTAAACTTGTCATAAATGCCAAATCTATGCTGATAAGGTACATGTGCCTCCGGTCCCCTTAAACGTCTTGACAGCTCCGTGGCCCTTTGCAATGTAGGGCATCGACATGATCGAAGAAATCAGACCCACCACTTCCAATGGATATCGCTTCATCTTAGTAGCCATTGATTACTTCACGAAGTGGGTTGAGACAGCCTCTTTTGCTACAGTAACCAAGAACATCATGGCGCGGTTCATCCGACATAACCTGATCTATCGATATGGTATGCTAGAGAGAATTATTATTGATAATGGTACGAATCTCAACAACACAATGATCATCGAGCTCTATAAACAGTTCAAGATATAGCATCATAATTATTCTCCCTACCGACCGAAGATGAATGGCGCTTTTGAAGCAGCTAACAAGAATATCAAGAAGATTGTACAGAAGATGACGGTGACATACAAAGACTAGCATGAGATGTTACCATTTGCTCTTCATGGGTACCGTACCTCAGCACAGACGTCGACAGGGGAAACCCTATACTCTCTAGAATATGGCATGGAGGCAGTCCTACCCATCGAAGTCCAGATACCTTCTCTCAGGATTATGAAGGATGCGGGTTTGAACGAAGACGACTGGATCCGAACCCGACTTGATCAGTTAAATCTAATCGACGAAAAGAGACTTACTGCTATCTTCCATGGTCAGACGTATCAAAAGCGAATGATCAAGGCTTTTAACAAGAAAGTTAGACGCCAAGAATATCAAGTCGGGGATCTAGTAATCAAACGCATCATACTGCCGCAAGGTGATCCCAGGGGAAAATGGACCCCCACGTACGAAGGGCCATTTGTGGTTAATAACATTTTCTCGGGAGGAGCTATGATTCTAACCACCATGGATGGTGATGACCTTCCTCACCCTATCAATACAGACATAGTGAAAAAAATACTACGCCTAACTAAAAGACCCGCTAGGTTGACTGGCCTAGGCAAAAATAAGGGCTTCCCGGCGAACCAAAAGGGTTCGGGCAAAAGTAAGGGATGAAAATGAAAAAAATCTGTACACCCGGCAAATCGAAAACCCGAAAGGGCGGCTTCGGCAAAAAGGGATATCCCGTTGAACTGAAAATCCGAAAGGGCGGTCCAGGAAAAAGTTAGGGATATAAAGCATACCACTATGTATCATTGGATCATCTAGCAAACAGACTTCGGCATCGACTATCAAGCTCGGACGGTGCCAATCAATCTGACCAACTTTCGGCCAAGAAGCAAAGTGATGAGACGCTTGAAGATATAAAGGCAATAGCAGAGTTGGAACCCAATGGGGTTGTTTCACATAGCTGTTTTTATTTCTTTTACACGAATTGTATAATTTCTATGTTTCGGTGGCGTTCTCTTACTAGAGCGTCAACCTATTTGTACAAAAATGCCTATTACAGGCCAACTTCAAAAAATCAATACAGAATTATTTTCACTTCAAGTTTGTTTTTGTTATCTATTTTGTTTTGCAAGAACGTAAAATGACTTATTTTTAATATATGCATTTGAAAATGATTGCTGCTCATAAATATTTACATAAGAAACAAAAGACAATTACTCGTAATTCCAGAAACAGGGGCAAAAACAAGAAGTGCCAAACGCTACAGTTACTCTGCCCAGCAGGTACCGGGATAGAACCAGCTTGGGAACATAATTATTGGTATATACATTCCCCACAGAGTCAAAGTATCCAAAGGCATTTGATGTCAGCTTTCCCGAAACAGGATGTAACCACCCCAACTAAGGTTCATAATCGCATACGAGTCAGTAAAATTCATCCCCCAAGCAGAGTTTATTTCTCCAGATATAGAGGCTCAATCCCCGACAGAGTTCAGCACTTCAGCTACAAAAATACATCTCCTAAGTTCATTCCCCACAGAGTTTATTCTCAAGCAGCATCTCCTTCCGACAGAATATTTACAAATCTCCAACAACTGTCAGGGATTTATTTTCCCAGACGCGAGCATACCCCGATAGCATTTCATGAACATACATCATGACATACACATACATATCATAAACAACATAATCTCATTTATTTTGAGAGCATCATCTTATCCAACATTTCATGCATTGCATATAACTAACCTTGATATCTTTTCAGGAAAAGAGGATTAGCTTCAACAAATTCAGCAATTATGCAAGTCACATCTACAGACGACTAACGGAAACTCAGTTCCCGAAACCAAACGGGTCAACTAATCTACACTATCGCTTTGAAGTAACCCTACCATCCAGGTTCCTTCTCACAACCCTACTATCTAGGCTTTCATATCGAAGTAACCCTACTATCCAAGTTCATTCTCACAGCCCTATTATCCAGGCTTTCATATCGAAGTAACCCTACTATCCAAGTTCCTTCTCGCAGCCCTACTATCCAGGATTTCATATCGAAGTAACCCTACTATCCAGGTTCCTTCTCACAGCCCTACTATCCATGTTCCTTCTTACAGCCCTACTATCCAGGATTTCATATCAAAGTAACCCTACTATCCAGGTTCCTTCTCACAACTCTACTATCCAGGCTTTCATATCGAAGTAACCCTACTATCCAGGTTCCTTCTCACAACCCTACTATCTAGGCTTTCATATCGAAGTAACCCTACTATCCAGGTTCCTTCTTACAGCCCTACTATCTAGGCTTTCATATCGAAGTAACCCTACTATCCAGGTTCCTTCTCACAACCCTACTATCCAGGCTTTCATATCGAAGTAACCCTACTATCCAGGTTCCTTCTCATAGCTCTACTATCCAGGCTTTCATATCGAAGTAACCCTACTATCCAGGTTCCTTCTCACAGCCCTACTATCCAGGCTTTCATATCGAAGTAATCCTACTATCCAGGTTCCTTCTCATAGCCCTACTATCCAGGCTTTCATAGCGAAGTAACCCTACTATCCAGGTTCCTTCTGACAGCCCCACTATCCAGGCTTTCATATCGAAGTAACCCTACTATCCAGGTTCCTTCTTACAACCCTACTATCCAGGCTTTCATATCGAAGTAACCCTACTATCCAGGTTCCTTCTCACAGCCCTACTATCCAGGCTTTCATATCGAAGTAACCCTACTATCCAAGTTCCTTCTCACAGACCTATTATCCAGGCTTTCATATCGAAGTAACCCTACTATCCAGGTTCCTTCTCACAGCCCTACTATCCAGGATTTCATATCAAAGTAACCCTACTATCCAGGTTCCTTCTCACAGTCCTATTATCCAGGCTTTCATATCGAAGTAACCCTACGACCCAGGTTCCTTCTTACAACCCTACTATCCAGGCTTTCATATCAAAGTAACCCTACTACCCAGGTTCATTCTCACATCCCTACTATCCAGGCTTTCATATCGAAGTAACCCTACTATCCAGGTTCTTTCTCACAACCCTACTATCCAGGCTTTCATTTCGAACTAACCCTACTATCCAGGTTTCCAGACAGTAGTCCACAACACTATAAGACCGGGACCCGATCAAGCACGATTAGTTTCGCATTTCCCCAGTAAGTCACAGTGCAGCTTGTACCTTGACCAGATATGCAGTTCACTTCCGCTTCCTCACGCAGGAGTTATTCCCCCAGTAGAGTAACAGACAATTGAAGCTCCTAAAATTCTATTTATCTCAAGATAGGTACCAACATTCCTTAGCAGATTCCTCATCAACAATAGGAACAAGAACTCTCATCGAAGGAATGTCTCAGGAAATCAACATCCTCTAGATGGCATCTTTAAGCCCATCTCTGACGGTACTCTGTCACACCTTGGATGGCATCTTTAAGCCCATCTCTGACAATTCTCTAGCAACTTCCAAATGGCATCTATAAGCCCATTCCCAATATCGCAAGTCAAGTATCACTTCATGCGAGTGCAAATTTCTGGGCACTCTAGTGTTCAATCATCTTCCACCTTCAGATCACGAAAGGCAGACGAGCCAATCTACATCCTCAGGTTTAAGAAGATTGAACATGGGCAGCTGTTGTACCCCAAAATTTCCCCTCTTATTTTACTCAACACATGCCCATAGAGATCCTCAATTTGCTCAAGTTGCCCAAGAGTTGACCAGACAAACTCTCTCCTAAGGCAGTGTGTCTCAAATTAGGGTTTCCATTTTCATCAATATAGGTGGACTCAAAAGACCTCATATGCTCTCCATGGTTCTAATGTGTTCTCAAGACCCTCCATGTCAAGTTTCAAGCACTACACAAGAAGTTTGCTCAGTCAACTACTCAAATGCTTGAGAATCGACTATATTAGGTCAAAAGTCAACTGTGGCCCACACACAGTCAAACTTCAAGATTTTTGGTCAACATCAACATTTTGAAGTGATCTCCATCATTTGATCAAGGGTTGATCATAATTCTTCAAGGAATTCCCTAAATTCATCAAAACCCAAAAGTTGCTAAATCAGGGTTTCTCAAGAAAAGTCAACCAAACTTTGACCAAGCATAACTTCCACATGCTTTATCAGAAATTTTCCATCCAAGGCTTATTTTTAAGAGGATTTAATTCCCTATAACTCATCTTCAGTCCACAAGTTCAAAATATACACTCATAAAATGATATGAATTTCCATATTATGGGTCCTTTTGAAAAGTCAACAAAAACACCTTTTGGGTCAAAGCTTCTTACATGAACATGGAAGACTCAATTGAGATGAGACAAAAAGGGTTTCTTAGGGGACAACCTAAGATTTCTAAAAAATCCAAGAACACCTCTCTAGGGTTAAAATTGGAGGAGATATGCCTTGTCAAAGTTGACCTTTTTTCCAAAATTGCCAAAAGTCAAATATGCTCAAAAATGCATTTTTTACTAAATGGGCCTAGAATTTCATGATTGCACCTCAGTTTTAGCATGATCCACGACCCAAATATCCATCCACGTGTTATTTGCTTCATTTTCCATTTTATTGTGATTTTTATTAATTAAAAATTGAATTAAATCAAATAATTGGTAAATAATATCAAAGATCTGTTTTGATATGATTTTTTGATAGGTTTGCAATCAAAATATGCTGAAATATCAAGGCCAAATCGAATCAAGTATGATTGGTACAAGAAAGGGATAATTTGGCTCAATATATAAAGTTTGCATATGGCATGGAAATCAAATCAAATCTTCCATAATTGCAAAGATACAAGCCAGTTTTATAACCCTAATTCGTTCTAGGATATATAATGAACATGTACAAGGCATAAGACAAGGGTTAGCAGTCATAAAAGAGGTGGAGCAAATTCAAAAAATTCAAAGAAAAGTGTGAATCGGTTTTCACTCTACAGGCCATCTCAAGCCATCCTAGTATTGCCAATCAATTGCTGGATGTCTCAGGAAGCCATCCCAATCGTTTGCAAGGTCTGAAGCATCAAGAAACGCAAGTTGTAACTCACACGGTTTGCAATTTTTTCCAGAACCGATTACCATAATTCTTGCATTATTAGCATATTTGACTGACATATTTGTGATCGTTGACATGTTTGCAAGCTGATTGAATAGTTTAATTGCATTTTTTAAGCCTATATCTGTACTTGCCATTGTTAGGGTTTCCACATGCATTTTAGGGTTTTTGGCTACAGGTGAAATTAGCCTAAATAAAGGGTTCCATTGTGCTCATGAGGTCCAAACGAGTTGATCAATGTATTCATAAGTGATTTATCATGCTTGTATCATGTTTTGAGATATTGTAGGTTTCTAGCCATGGAAGTTTGTCCGTGGGTATAGGTCTTTGCCTAATACGACGGTTCCTTGGAGAAGACAGTGGTGTGGCAATCAGCCACTAGGTCATTTAAATCTCGCGCGTATTTTTTCCAGTTAACCACGTTTTTGTATATTATGTTTTATTCTTATATTATTAACAAACAAGCCAGTTGGCCCAGTGGTGAGGTGCGTTGTTGGTGAATATAAGGACCTGGGTTCGATCCCAGGTCCCAGCAAAATTGTTTTCTATTTTTCCATTTACAGATCATATGCAATTCTCATCTAAAGGCCTACCATGCGCCACCAATGTCTAGCCAGCAGATTCATAGTCAACTAGATCCAGCGCATATCAATGAAGGACCCATGGTGCACCCTCAGGTCAACGCCACATTGAACCAAGCGTTGACTGGGCTTGGATGGCTAATGGGCCTGGGAAATTCAACATTACACCCCCCATTCAGCACAACACAGGCCCAATTCCTCTCTTTCTCTATTTTTTATAATTTATTTTATTTATTTTCTTAATTACTTTTCTTTTCACAAATAATATCTAAAATCATTTTTTTATTTAATCAAAATATCACAAAAAAACACCAAAATCATATTTTTTCATAAAAGAATATTTTTTATTTCTTAATTAATTTAGTTTAATTAACTTAGGGCAATTTAATCCTTTTTTTATATAATTAAAAAATAATTAGAATTAGGTTTTTTATTGTACATAACTTAATTAATTTTTTCCTCAAAAAATAACTTAATATTTCCTTCAATTAGATTTTTAGGGTTTTCAATTTTTCTCGCATTTAATTTGCCGCACGCATTTTGATTCTTTTATTGTTATTGTAACTGCTCCGGGATTGTAATAGTAATTAGGGTTTTAAACTTCCTCATTTTTATTTTCAGTCAAGATGGTTATGTAACTGCGAAGCTCTGTAATAGCTAGGTTTATTTTCTCGCACTTTGAATTCTTGCAAATCTTTAACTGTCTAGATGCATGGCTAATAGGATTGTATGGAAAGATTGTTTGAAAATCAAAACGATAGATCACCTAATGTGCAAAGACTAATTAACTGGAAAATTCTCATGCACATATTCACTCCTAGGGTTTGCCTCACTTCGGTTGCCTTCGGTAAACAATCATTAAGAATAGGAGATTTTAGGGGTTGCCCTCCAGTCCAAAAGATCAAAATGTCCCATTCGAATGTTGCCTCGAAAAGATCTTAAGACTCTAGGGTTACTACTAAGGTTTCCAACCCATTGCTTAGGTGATTGTACTTGTCCCTTTTGAACGTCCTTTACAAACTCCAACGACAGGGCTACCTACTTCTTAATAGTAGGATAGCGTTGTCTAAAGGAAACGAGAACGAACAATCTTTTTTCGAGTAGGTAGAATCTTAAGTACTTGCTCAACAAAACTTTTCACACAAACACCTTTCAAAACAATTTTCAAAACAAACTTCGTCACATCCTTGAGGACTAATATAAGGGTTATCACGAAGTAAAACTTTTTCAAAACAAGCATACACACAAGCAATTTTGAAAAAGATGAGCAAGTACCTAAGAGCCCATGGAGAACCATGGATATAAAGGATGCTAACACCTTCCCTTTCTATAATCTACCCCCCGTACTCAGAATATCTCGAAAAAAGGTTTTTTCTGTTCTTTCTCCTTTTCCATGATTGGATAAAATAAAAGTCGGTGGCGACTCTTTCTTACCGCGATAATTTATGAATAAAAAACACAAAACGCAAACCAGTATTAACATTCGGTTATGCCACCGTATCACACCTTTGCTACATCCCAGTGGTGTTTTGCGTCCCTTTGAAGTTTTTCATATGCATTTATACTCATAAGCATTGCATGGCATCTTAGAGCCAAAAATAGGGTTTATTTTATATTTAAGTATATTCGATCACGTTGACACGAAGATTTTTAACCTTCGTATCTCCGGATAGAAGAAACTTAAATAAGGGCAACTTTTGTACCCCAATTTTCCCCTAAAAAACACAAAACGCACCTTGACTTTTATACCCCACTTTTATAAACCCCTTGCAACTCTTTGAGGAATCACCAAGCACCTTGACTTGTTTTTCTTTTATGATCATGCATGTTTTGTTTTGACTTTACTTTTAATTTATAAAATGAAATGTTGGTTTGTCTTACTTGTTAATAATATAGGTAAAGGCAATGTGGCTTAGCAAGTTGATCAATGGGTTCATGGGTTTATTTCCATGCCCTAGTCAATAATGATTGGGAAATTCAAACCTCACCATTGAAGTTGTTTTGGAAGAAATGGCATGGTAAGGTTTATTTTGGTGCACCACATTTCAAAGTTATCAAGATTGATTCAAAAGTACAAGGGGTTGATTAAAGAAGTTGTCATGGTTGGACGAGGCCTTGTTCCCATTGGTCACAAGTGCATATTTATCTCAATTCTCAATATATGGAAGTGGTTTTGTTTTCTATGAGTTCTCATTATAATCCTCAACAACTCCTATCTTGAAAGCAAAAATGTTGGTACAAGAAGGTTGTTCAAAATTGTCAAAGATCCTCAAAGCATTTTCTTGATCTAGGAGCTAGGGTTTTGAACTTCAAAGAAGTATATCTTTTTCATATTTTGGTATTTTTGAGTGATTCCAAAAAATATCCTTCTCTTAAAAGTGTTATTAACAAATCACTTCAAAAGTTTCAAGGAGTTTTCATGTGGAAGAAACTTGATGATGAAGAAAGATTACAAGTCCTCCAGATGAACCCCTAATTTCACATGTGTGACTTCAAATGATCATAACTTGGTCAATTTTTATCACCTTGAGCCCACTCTTTTTCCATAATTATCTTGAGGATGTGAACTTTATTCCTTATTTTATTTGAAATGTGAGAAAATGTATGGAAGATGCCCTAAGGATACAAAAGATTATAGGTCATTTCATGATTTTTTTCCAACTTCAACAATTCATAACTCTCTCAATTTTTGGATATTTTTAATGGTTCAAGTTTCAAAATGTCATTCAAGATGTCTATTTCATGCCATCTTTTTTGGTCAAGAGCAAATTTCAAGAGGAAGGCCATGTTTGGATGCAAAACATTATAGGTCACTTTTGAAGGAAAACTTGAAATATTTCTAAGTATGGAAAGTAAACTTCTTTTTCCCAACTTTGACTCATTGCAACTTTCAGCTCAAACATCCATTTGATTCCATTATTTTCCCATTTCAAAGCTTGTAATCTCATCTTTCTAAAGAATTAAGAACCATGCCTTAAGACCCCTTGAGTTGAGAATGCCATTGTTTTGAATTTTGTAACTTGAAACTGAAGTTTCATTACAAGTCAGATTTTGAAATCTATGTTTTGGCTTCCAATCACAAGTTTTCCATGTGTTTTTGATTCTAATCATGTTTAGAAAATTTTCAAAGGTGTTTAGCATCATGAAACACACGATTTGGCTGAGTTTTGATGATAAACAAGTCACACTTTGTTCATGTTGCAGATCCCCCATGATTTCCCTCCAAACTTCATCATTTCACACACTTGAGGATCCCATTCATTCTCCTATAAATAGAGGGTCATCCCCCATTAATTTCCTCAAGCTTGAACAACCAAAATCACCCTGCCAAACTCATTACATAAATTACTTTTCTGCAACTTCGAAATCAGTGTTCAAGCCTTTTTCAATCCGTTTTTTCTATCAACTCACCTTCCTTGATCTTCCCTGAAGTTAACCATACAATTACTTTCAAGAATCGTGACCTATATTGATCCATAGAAGTCCAGTTTCAGAGCTCTACAACTCAATTTTAATAGGTAGATTTCTCCATCAGTTCTTCTAAACTTTGATATCATTGTGAAGCTCTCATTGCCCTGGTTCTAGTCGCAACACTTGCTTTTAACTGGAAACACGTTTTGACAATGAAATTTCAAATCCCTTTTCAAAACTTTCTTTCCAAATTGCTTGAGCTACAGTTTATATAAATTTGTCGCGAAGGTGTGGTTGTCTTCGTCTTGAAGAGATGAAGCGAATGGCATAGGTTTGAGCTTCTGATTTTACAGTTTGAAGGACCCGCATTTCACGTTGGCTGGAGGTTGAAGATGACCAACATGTCATCTTCCAACCAATGATGGCATGCCATTTGTATTTTTTGAAAATCTGATTTTACATTTGATTCAGCGCTTTATTCACTAAAGTCCATAACATACACAGCGCGCCATGTCCACTTGATCTGTTTACTAACGCGTTTTAATAATGATCAGATGGCCCATATTTTTTTGGTTTGATATTTTATTTTCTGATTTTCATTTTAATTGTTTTAAACTTCAAAAAATCATAGAAAAATCATTTTAAGTCCAAAAAATCTAAAAAAATTATGAAAAATATTTTTGATTTTTGTCTTTCTGATTTTTATTTTTTCACAATTTTATTTTGTGTTTTGATATTTTTTTAATAAATTATCACTTTATTTGAATTGTTTTAAATATTTAAAAATACTTTTATGCATTTTTAAATTCTGAAAAAAATATGGAATGATCAAATGATATTGTGACAAGTATTGGTAACCTCATTTTTTTTCCTGACTTTGTTATTTTTTATCATTTTTGGTTTATTTTACTCATTTCTTTTAATTTTAAAAAATAGTTTCTGACTTTAAAAAATTACCAAAAATTTTATAAAAATATTTGAGTCCATTTCTGATTTTTCTATAGTTTCCTTTTTTCTCTATTATTTTCATTTTAAACCATTTTTAAACCCTTATTCTTTTATTTTAAAATACAATTTAATTGTTGTATATTTTCTGGCTGATCTTGGATTGAATTTTTGATCATGAACTTTATTAACATCATTGGATCCATGGTGTTAAGTCTAACTCCACAAAAATGGATGAATGATTTTAATAATAGTTTGATTGAATTTTAATTCAAATGTGATTTGTATATTCTTTCCCATCCTTCTTCATCTCATTCCTTTCTTATTGCACTAAGTGTTATTGGAACGTGATCTCTATATCATGTCTCAAAACAAATGGTGCATAGATTGCTATTGACCGGCCTCAAAATAGGTGCGACTTCTATATAAGTCCACTTACGATTGCTTAACATAGCGCTAAATTTTGTTCTGATTCGAATAAATGATCATTCGTGGCCCAAACCTATGTTTGCAAGCCCAAGTATGTTAATTTGATCTCTTTGATCCAATAACCTTGAGATTAATTGTGTGGAGGCTTTGGTTCTACCAATCCTCTAATGGATCTACATCACTTTTGGTCAACGCGGATCACTTAAACATCGTTGATCATTAAATGGCACTTTTGAGGATTTCAAAATGGATGATATGCTTAACAAAAAGCAAATGCAACTTGTTGTGTTGAGGCTTTGGTTCTACCAATCCTCTAATGAGTTCCAAATGCAAGTTTCAAGATGGTCATCCAACTAACCACTAATAGTTGACTTTATTTTGTGATTTTATTTTATGCACTTTTATTTTATGCACCATTTACTTTTAGCATTTACATTTAATGCAATTTTTCATCTTTGCTCACTTGAGCATTTAATTTCTTGTCATTTTTATTTTGCTCACTTGAGCTTTTCTTTTTTTTAAGACACCTAATAATCAACATGAACCATAAAAAACTTTTATGATACTTGGAATATTTGGTCATTATCCTTGGCATTATGGAGTATTGGACTTATTGGACTTAAGATTAGAAACCTTGGCCTATGTTGGAGACCTTGTGACCTTAATTGATATTTTGTCTGGAGTTCTTGAGGTTTACCTCAAGATATTGGGTTGTTTGTTTGTTTTGTGTGTAGGTTATTGTGATTACATTCTTTGTTTATAATATGGAGTTCACCCGTATACAGCCGTTACTCTGCCCAATTTTTTGTGAAGACTTAATACACTTGAAGTTTGGTTCTCTCAAGAGGTCTAGTATCTTTTCTTTTTTGGTTTCAATCTAAATAATGGGAATTCTATCTTGACTCCTAATGTCAAGTAGTGGCTTCTTGTTGGTTAGATGGTTCTTATCCCTAGCTTTTACCTTATGCTTTAGGATAGCCTCTTCTTCTCCTCTCATCTTCTTTAATTTAAAAAAATTTCTCCCTCCTTTTGAAAGCTCTTCTTTTTTCTAAACTTGAACCACTTTCATAATAAACTTGGACTTAGGTCCATGCATTTTCAAAACATTTTTCATAAATAAACTTCAATTAACATAATAATACCTTGACATTTTTTGTGAGAAGACTAAAAGTAAATCAATCTCATTGCAAACCATTTTGCCACTTTGGCTTTTTATTTTAAAAAACCTTTCTCAAAAGATTAGACTCTTGTCAATCCTTGTAATGATGCAAACAACTATACTTCTACAATATATAGTGAAGAGAGATATTTTCCACTTGGATGTTGAGTGAGGCATTGTTGATTTTAAAATCCAAGTCATATCCTCCACTTTGAGATGATGCAAATTCTCCTTTCTCATGATTGTGGGTAGTAAGTATGTTTTGCACACGGACAATGATGATGATGTCTTATCTCATACAATTAACCAAAACACTTGTGTTTTTAAATTTTTTAAAAGGTGAACTACGTGTACCCTGATCCCTTATTGCACGAAAGGTGGTACATAGGCACTAAAGATTCGCAACTGCGGCGGGTGCAAAAATCATAAAAATATATTTCTTTTCTCACCTCCACCATCTATTTTACATACAATATTTTATAGCCAAAATATATAGATTTTACAAAGAGGTTCCTGCGGAGTACCATAGATGTTTAGGGTGCTAATACCTTCCCTTTGCATAACCAACCCCCTTACCTTGAATATTTCCCCCTCTTTTTTGGGTTATTCGCTCTTTTCCCATTCCTTTAGAAACAATAAAGCATAGTGGCGATTTTTGTTTTGATCTGTATAAGTCTAGCCAATCCAATGGCTTAGTCTTAAACATTTCTACCGCTACAATTACTTGTATCAAATTAATCATTTTAGAAACCCTAACTTAAGAATATATCAATAATCTAATCATTATTAATATCGCTCATGTCTATGTGGACACTATAACAAAATACTTTCTTTTTATTTACTCAACATCAAAATGGTGTCGTTGTCGGGGACTGGCATTTAGATATTATGAGCCTAACGATTATCAGCATCTTTTAAAGTTTGTATATTTGTTAAAAAGTATGTATATATTCACATCTATTCTTTATCTTACTTTCTCCTAACATTTATTGGTTATACTTGCAAAGATTTGTGTATGTGAGGTTCAAACTTTGGGGAATTAGTACCTTTTGATCCCGAGATCGAAAGAACAGCTCGAAAGAACAAACGACGTACAAAGAAGCTAAAGCAATCTGCAAGCAAAAGAAAAAATAATCTACTTTATATATATATATATATATATATATATATATATATATATATATATATATATATATATATATATATATATATATATATCAACAACTTTGATCACAGAAAACATGACATAATCAGAAACCATTAACGGTCCTTGCGAAAGCAACCCAAGGCGATTCACTTGTCTCACCAATAACCAAACCACAAGATGATCTGAGATGAAAACAAGGCTACTGCAGATACTATAGGCTAATTCGTTTGCAACTTTGGATCATGAAGATCCATACACCCACAAAAGTTTATGAACTCGTCGGCACGTTAGGTGCACCTGAGGTAGAGGAAGAAGTTTTATTCATGGGATTATTTCTGCACTATTTGATTGGTATCTCGACCAACCAACTAAAACCATGACTAATTGAAATGTTTCAGAAAGAATTTTCTTAGCAGGTTTTTTTCTCACAACCGGTTCATGGACGCGAAAACAACTATTGCCACATTTTCTCAAAGTGAAAATGAAACTCTATGTGAAACTTGATAGAGTTACAAATCCATGCTACAGAAATGTCCAAATCATGGTTTTGACAACCTTTCGCAAATCCACATCTTCCGCAACAGATTATCGCCCCAACCGAAGTTCTTGCTTGACGCAACAGTCGGTGGTTCCCTGTTAGCAAAAAGCGCGGAAGAAGCAACTACAATTATCAACCGGATAACTCTAACCGATCACTAAGTCCAAATGCAATCAAAGTACTGCTCAAAAGAAACCTGGAATTTTGAAATTGGATACGAATGATGCAATCCTAGCACAAAATAAACTTCTCACTCAAACCATCGAAGAGTTAACGAAACAACTGTCCAAACTGCCACAATAACTCAAGAAGCCCAACATTTTGTATTATCATCATTTTAAATGCTTTTAATTTCATAATTATATTTAGAGAGAATATTAGTTAATTATTAAATCCATGACTATATTAAGTAAGGACATTTTGAACGCCCATAGGCTACAGAAAATAGAACAATGATGTACTCATTTTTAAGGAATCAATCTATGATTGAGTTAACCTTTAAGCTTAATCTTAAAAAGTCAAAGTTAGTGGATATTGTGCAGGTATGAACACTATCATATTAGATAGAGAAGATAATGAAACTAATGCATAAAGACGAGAAGTTAAAACCCTGGAACGTTGATCATTCAGAAGACAAGGAAGTCGCTTCAGAAGGAACTAGAGTCAAAATCTTAGAAGAAGTATGCTTAAACAAAGATTTGGATCTGACTACTCCAAATAAAATCCATAGCATCTCAAATTGATGACATATGCAACAAGAAGTTCACTCTCAGCATAGGAGTTTCCCATTCATTTGAAAATCTAAGGTTCACATCTCTCTCAATGATATCTTCTAGGTTATGATCCTAAAAGAAATCCCAGTATCAGAAACTTCTCTATTTAAAATAATCCATTAATAAAATATTGTTGATCTTGGAATCTGAAAAGACCGTTCTTGCATTAATTTTTGACCAAGAGTGTACGCCAACTCTTTTGTTTGATTGCATCAGTTACTGAGTCTCTTAAAATCAATTGATTGACATGTTAGGTAAAATAACTCATTGGAAATGATAAATTTCAACATGCCTTATTCTTTTCATACTCAAATTGCCTTTATCTCTTCCTACTGTTTGCTTTAGAATTTGTCATTATCTCCATTTTTATCATTCAGTTATTAATCTATCTAAACAAGTGTGTCAGACATTTGAACATATCTTTTATCTTGATTGTCACATTTCCTCTCCATCTATTTAAAGGGCACATATCTCATTGTTTCATCCATCCTTTTTAATCTAGCTCTCTCTCCATCTCTCTCTCTCTCTCTCTCTCTCTCTCTCTCTCTCTCTCTGTCTTAAATTTCTTCATGTCATCAAAAAACTTCCATGGCGATGAGGATCTCCTTGAAGTTATTTATGAACTTTGTCCCAACATTCCTCGTTTGAGAAATGATGAACTTAACTTGACTTAAAGTGTCATTGTGCAAGCCTGGTCCAATTATTTCTCAATTCTCGCATCTTTGGTATTCCTATTACCATTACTCCTTCAACCATTGTTGTCACTATTGGTTGTGCTCAAACAAGATCAAAAGTTAATGACTATCAATTTAAATATTCCTATGTTGAGAATCTCTTCACCATTCCTGACATCTCTTCTTAGTTTGTACCCTCAAATCCTCAAAGTCTCCTTTTGGCTGCCAAAGTTTGGTTTCAACTGTTGCTAACCAACTTTCGACCTAGGAATGTGAGTTTGAATTCCTTATCTTATGACAACAGACTCTTTATCTACTTCCTTATGCATCATGTGAGGGTTAACCTTCCCGAGACCATCTTCAACTTTCTCTGAGGCCCGATTACTGCCTCTAGAAATCAACGTCAACCATTTATTCCTTTTGGAAGAGTTCTGTCTGCTCCTTTTTATAGGGCTAGAATCATTGTAAGATTTCGTCATGTTGGTCCCGAAGATGATCTCTTATATGTAAGATGTGAATTTCTTGAGGTGTGGTTGATTTTATGGCCATCATTGTTGTTGCCTGTGATGTGTTCTTAATGTTGTTCTGACTATTGTACTTTGTTTTCCCTTAAGTGTAGTGTATCTGTACTCATCTTTGTTTTAATGAATAAAAGTTTGTTTTGTTTTAAATTATTCATAGTCTCATTCTGGTATAATGCGTGCTAACGAATCTCTATATTCATTTCCATAATGTTTTCCAAAACATATCTATCTGTTTTCAATGAAAATATATTTTATCTTGTAAATCCTTCTTAATTTCTGACAAAGGGGGAAAAAGAGTAAATATTTTTTATAGTACTTAATCTCAAATCTCAAACTCAAACATAATATAATTCTTATATTGCTAACAATTTGTTTGATGTTTGATTCAAAAACTTTGCAAAAGTTCAATGGTTTTCATAAGACAGGTCAAATGGCTATCAGAAGATTATCATCTGTCAACCAGAAGATCAAGATGCTTGAAGAAAGCTTTAATGAGCTAAGCATCTATGAACATGTATTCGTTAGAAGTTGTGAACTGTCTAAAAACATATCATGAACTGAAAACTATGATTTGGTCAGAAGGCTCTGACTAAGTTAAAAGGTGAAATAAAAGTTGATATACCTATTGTTCAAAAGTTGTGAACTTTCTGAAAATATGGTAATCAAACTGTGTTGCTTCAAGAAGTTATGAACTGTCTGGAAGCCCAACAAAGATGTTAGGTTACTCAACATTTGTTCCAGAAGTCGTGGACTATCTGAAAGATTGTCAACTTATGCTTCGGAAACGTTTGATCCACTTTCACAAAATTGTTCAGAAGTTGTTATTTGTTTGAAACCAGGCTATTTGTTATCAGATTCTGATACTACAGAAGTGGTGAATTATCTGGTAGTATAGAAAGTTTATTTATAACTAAGTTGCTTCAAAGGTTATGAACTGTTAGAAGACATAGTCCAAAGACATGGTCTAAATGACATGTTCTAAAGACGTGGTCAGAAGACATGTTCAGTCAGGAAATAGTTCAGGTGCTGAAATCTCGAATGACATAATACTATGTGCCTTCTGGTGGCATAATTCTATTTTCTAGAAGAACCACGTATTAGTTTTTATATTTTATGTAAGTCATCAAGACAATGACTAAACAGGTTCTAAGGCCTCATAGTGTTTTGATAGCAATCCAGGTTCTGAGTTGGAGACCAAGTATTTCTAGTCAGACATTGATGAGCTGTCATTGGAGAAGTATTCCTTCTCTATATTTCTTTGTGTACTAAAAAATTCATTTTGTGTGTCTTGGGCAAAGGGGAGACTCTTAACAAGCTTTAATATAATTTTAATAATTAACAGACTCAGAGGCCGCTAGCTCTACTGAATTTGCATTCCATGGTGTTTCTAACATATTAAGGTCTTTTTTATTATGACAAAAAGGGGGACAAAGATAATGATGATTTTGATATATCTAATTATCTATAATCCCATTGCTTACATTATAAAATAATACATATGCAAGATTATTTTGAGAATGGTTTTTTAGGAACAAGATGATAAGCAACTTAGAAGGTTCTGATAAAAGAACTTTTAATATCTCACGGGTTCTAATAAATCAGATCAAATATAGAACTTCTATCATTTAGAAGGTTCTGAGAAAACAAGTGTTATATGGTGGGAGAACTGACTTGGTTTTTCATTTTATCGCAAATGTTACGGATAGCAAGAGTCATCACCGACTTTTCTTTTATCTAAGAAGGAAAGGGTGAAAAGAACAAGAAAGCCCTTGAAGATATTGAGTTTGAGGGGTAGGTTATGAAAAGGGAAGGTGTTAGCACCCTTTTCATCCGTAGTTATCTACGGGTTCTTAATCCCTTAGCTCACTTCTTGAAAATTGCTTTGTGTTGTGTATTTGAAAACATTTTGAAAAGTTGCCAATGTAAGGCGAAACTTTTTAATGATTCTCATACCTGTCCTCGAGAATGCGTACAAAGTGTTTGTTTGAAAATGTTTATTAAAAAGTGTGATTGTGAGAAAAAATTTGTTTTTTTGTGAGCAAGCGATTAAGATATATCCTACTCAAGGTCATTCTTATATTTTTCTCCTCCTTTAGATAGTGATATTTGTACCATTAGTTAGTAGAAAGCCCTATCGTTAGATATGAAGGGACAAGTGTGGGTCATCGCACAGTCATCGAAGGCAACTGGTAAGGACGCTTTAGCAATTTTTTGTAAGGGACTAGATCATTTAACGAAAGGAAACATTTAAGGGTCATCGAGGGACTATGATCTTTGTATCGAGGGACTTTGCTAAAGTGCCCCTACGTTCGAGGGACATGACTGTTTTCCGAAGGCAACAAGGGAGGTTACCCTAGAGGTGTAAGTGTGTGAGTGTATTGTTTTTCAGTTATTTTATCTTGAATTAGGGTTTTCTAACGATTCGTTTTAGTCTTTTCATGCAAACCATAATTACTAAGCAGTAATGTAGTAAGATAAAAGCATAAACATAAAGTACGGAAAAATAAAGGTCCTACGTTATTACATGGCTTCAGGGCAGTTACATAAGTATAGATGCAGAAAAATAAACCCTAAGCTATTACATACTTGAAGCAATTACATAATAGTGAAAAAGAAAGCGGGAAATAAAGACCTAACCTATTACATAGGAAACACGCGGCCTATACAATTGATCTATGAAATTAAAATAGGAAAATAAAAATAGAAAAAAGAATGTGAAAATATTTTTTGGTGATTTTTTATGAAAAAAATAATTTTGATGATAATTAATTAAATAAACCTAAAAAATCTAATTAATTTTAATTAATAAAAAGTTTATTAATTAAACTATATAAAAAAAGTTAATTAAAGAAACCCTAAGAATCTAATTAATTAATTGATTAAGAAATAAACCTAAAAACTAATTATGTTTTTTTAATTAAATAAAAAAATAAGTAAAAGTAGAAAAAAGAAAATATAGAAAGAAAAAGAGATTGGGCCTGAATTAAGCAAAAGGGGTTGCAAAGTTGCTATGGAGGTTCAGGCCCAACTAGTGCCAACGCCTGATCCAGTGTGAGCGTTAGATCTAGGTCCGAGGGCTGCAAGATTGAGGGTGTCCGGTTGATGTACGAGGACACACTGCATACGACCTGCAAAAATCAGAAGAAAAAACATGAAAATAACCAAAAGGCAAGGATCAAACGACTGCAAAACTTAAGGGTGCTCGATTGATGTACGAGGACACATTGCATACGACCTGCAAAAATCAGAAAAAACATAAAAATGACCAAAAGGCGAGGATCGAACCCACGCCTTGGTATACCAATCCTCTAACGCACACTTCCTTGCCACTGGGGTGGCTGTTTCATCCGGTCATTAAACAAAATAAATTAATTATATAATAAACTTAATGAACTAGACCAGAGAAGCGTCGGAGCCCTAGCTCCAATCTTCTTCTCCAGCGACTCCTTTTTGTATACCTGCAAAATAAACATCGTTAGAGATCTAGAGGGACCCTACCCCTCTAAATCAAGGCCTACGAATTCAATGAGACCATTATCTTAGGCTAAAACACGCTGGTATAAAATATATGAAGAAAATAACTCAGATCGGTATGAGTATGGCAAGCTTCGATTTAGCCATTATGGGGATCATGCTTTGGGTTATTCCTGCATTTGTATGCCTCGTGGACTTGTTAGAAAAGTCAGTATGCATAAAAATATAACGAAAGCAAGGATACAAAAATCATGCAATGATGGAGATCGGTGATGCATATACAAGCATTTCATGCTCTTGGGGTCTTCAAAGATGCTTCATTCTTACCCTACAGCGTTGCTGGAAGTGAATTGGATGGCTGGTTCGCGTGGAAAGAAGTTATAACTAGGGTTTACAAGTTGCCCTAGTTTTTGATATTTTTTTAGTTTTGGAAGAGGTTTTTTTATGCAAGAGTTTGTGGCTTCCTTTGCCTGAATAAGGAAGATATATAATGCTTGAAATTAGGTCAAACCATTTGGGTTTTGACCTTTGTAGGAAGCCTTTGTTTTATTTTATTTAATTTTGACTTTAAATTAATAAAAATCAAAATAAAAAAATAAAAAGGTCGAGGGGTTCATGAACAAGATCCGAGGTTTATCTTGAGGTGCTTAACACGCATGGAATTTAAATCACAAGCCCAATAGCCCAAACATCCAAGTTTGATCACTTTTGGTTTCATGCTTTTGCTTAAAATTTCCCAAATTGCACCAATCACAACTCTCTCAATTCTTGTCATTTGAAGGTGATCTTGGACTTTTTGGAAATCTCTAGATGTCATGTGCAATCCTTATGTTAACCATTTTCGCATTTGAAGATTCTATCTTGATGTAAGTTTCCTTGACAAAAAGTGCCTTTTTGTTGACTTTTAAAATGACCTATAATGTATTGGCCCATATCTCTCAAATGAAGCATTTTTAGACTTAAGCTTAGAGAGACAAAGTTGTAGAGAATTAAATTTCCTTCATAATAAGCTTTGGTTGAGGGAAATCTGATGAAGCATGTGAAAGTTATGCTTAGTCAAAGTTCAGTTGACTTCTCCTTAAGAAAACCTTAATTTGGTAACTCTTAACTTTTGATGATTTGGGAGTTTTCTTGATGAATCATAATAAAACCTTGATCAAATGATGAATATGACTTCAAAATGTTGATGTTGACCAAAAATCTTGAAGTTTGAATGTATGTTGACCATAATTGACTTTTTGTCCAATTTAGTTGATTTTCAGTCATCTGAGCCATTGACTGAGCAAACTTGTGATGCAATGATTTAAACTTGGTATGAGAATTCTTAGAGACATATAAGAAACCATTAAAACCACTCGAGGAATTAGAAACCCAATCTTACTTGTGAAAAGTGAAACCCTAGTTGTGGATCTATTGCTTAGGAGGGGAATTTGTCTGGTCAATTCTTGAGGAACCTTGAGCAAATGAAAACCCTTGAAGCATGAGAAGATATCTTGAAGAAAAATGGGAGAGAAAATTTTAGGGTACAAAAACAAGCTCTTTTAAGAAGAATTTCTGATCAAGTCAATCTCTGAAAAGTGTTAAAGAGGATCTTATTCTTTAATCAGGCGATGAGGAAGATAACAAGGCTCATATATCCCTTTCACTTTTAAAGATTGTTAAGTCTTTGACTAAGGGGGAGATTGTTCATCTCAGAGAGAGATTTTTTATCTCATGGGGGAGTTTCTCTAAACTTACTTTGATACTTTGATTGATATTACCTTGTAAAATTGTTTCATCAAAATACATGGTTTTGTCATCATCAAAAAGGGGGAGATTGTAAGAATAAGATTTGGTTCTGCATATAATCTCTGAGTTTTGATGATAAAATGCATATATTTTATGTGTAACAATTTTGGTATCTAATAGTTCTTTAAGTGTGCAGATAAAACATTCAAATTGATTCAGAACTAATGTCTGAAGAATCATCGGAAATGTGTTTAGCTCGCCTCAGAAAGACTATCGTATTTAGTTATGAAGAAACATTAGTAGTTCTAATGAATTTTGAGTGTTCGCCAAAAACAAAATCCACGTGTACTTCTCCAGATAAGTTGTTGCTTCAAAAGTTAAATATGTCCGAAAAAGAATCTACAGTGAAGATCAGATATCAAGCTTTTTCTTTGAAGGTCAGATATCAAGCTTTTGCTTCAACGATCAGAAAACAAGATAAAGTGCTTCTCATATGAAGCTTTTACTTTAATGCTCAGATATCAAGAAACTATTTTTCAGATAAGCTACTTCTATATATCTGAAGATTAGGTTCTAGTTCTGAAGACTTTTATACTTTTGTGTACACTACAAAGAAACATCTCTAGAATATTCATCTGTTCATATCAGAAACATTCCATTAGAAGAACAAAGAACAAAGACATGATCTCTTTTACGCTCTCTTACTACTTAAGATCAGAAGTATCTCAATCAGAAGAAAATATCAAATAACTTACACTAGAAGTAAACAATACAATGTCCAACACCTTTTCTGATATTTGTGGCAAACGCGGTGTACATATAAAGTTTTGATGTGCCATTTGTATCCACAATTGTTGTACCCCAAAATTTGCCCTCGCATTTTTTCTACAAGCAATCTCAACTTCAGACATTTCCTGACTTTTCAAATTGGCACGAGAATCGGACAAACGGATTTTTCTTGACAGTCAAGCAAAATTAGGGTTTTTTACTGATTTTCAGAGCTCTGATTTGTCTCATACAGTTGGCTTAGGATTTGGATGATTTTTGGTTCAATTTTGATCAGGCGAGCGTTATCTAGCATTTAATCAGGAATTAAGGTTTTATGGGCACATTCTCTGAAGAATTTAAATTCTACCGCACTTTGCAGTTTATTCCGAGATTCGGGTTAAAATTCGCATTATCTTGATTTAATCAGTAAATGAGGCAGTTGGTTTGAATTCACCAGTCAAAAGGGATGTGTGCAATGTGGAATTACAGTGCTTGGCAAAAGAATCAGTGAAAAAAGGATTGCATCTGATTAAGTTTTTGTGTTCGACTGTGCGTTGCTTTGAATAATGGATACGTCAAATTCATTTATTTTGATCATCAAAGGTTTAGTTGATTATTTATGATTCTAAGAATTAAAATATTTGAAATTTAAACTTTCATTTTATTTTATTTAAGGAACTATAAATAACAAGTAAACAATTAAAGAAAAGGAATTGAACGAGAATTAAATACCAATGAATTTTTTATTTTCACATTTAATAATTGTTACAATTGTTATTATTTGGATACGAGTATTTATTACAAAGTATTTAAAATAATAATAATGTACAAAAATTAAACTGAAAGTAAAAATTCTATCCTATTTCTAATTCTTCATTCTTCACTTCATTCCGGTGCTCCATTTTTTATCTGCAAAAAGAAAAAGAAAAGTCAGAAAGCATTAAATTGGAAAAGACAGTTAAAAATTCGCTCATCATTAGGGGCCACTGACTGGGATCAGCTGACCCTCTCTGCAAATCACGGGATTTCTCCCGGTTCACAAAGAGGGAAGATTTTTATCATAAATAAAAAAATGTCAAATGCATAAAATCCAAAATTCAAACTGCATAGTTCAAATCCAATTCCACTTTCTATCAAAAGCAAAAGAGCAATCTACTGTCAAAAGTGTAAGTCTACTCAAGGCTGCCAATAAGAAGGATTTGGAAAGGATATCAAAATGCAAAGTCAGCACACAAACTATCAAAGCAAGATAAAGATGCAGAAGATGTATTATGCAAGCTAAAATCTTTTTCATCATTTCCCACCAGTAGGGCCCCTTCAGAAATAGTACAGGAAATCATATAATAATATTAAACTGTACTGAAAAATGAGAAGAAGAGAGATAAAGCAGCATAGGCAGGTTTTAGGCTTAGGCAGGGAAGACAAAAGATATACAAAAAAGAGAATACAATTCAGCATTATTCAAAACTGGGCAGAAGTACACAGCATAGACAGTTACCAAAAATGGAAAAGTGCCAAGAAACTTTGTAAAACTACCCAACAAGCTTGGATCAAAGAGAAGACCAAGGTTTGAATAAAGATTGGGCGCCAAAGACCAAGAGAAAGAGGACAAAAGAACACAAGAAAACATACTGTCAAACCTGATTGAGCCAAGCACCAATATCACAAAAAAATATATTATCTGCAAGCACATAACCATAAAACATCATCAACCCTGCCTCAACCTTAAAACATTCAAAAAAACCTGATAAACAAAGAACCAAAAAACCTGATAAACAAAGAACCAAAAAACCTGATAAACAAAGAACCAAAAAACCTGTTGATGCCTAAACCTGCCTGTCATAAAACATACAAACTAAAACCTAAGCAAAAAGGCCATAACATGCTGTCATAACCACAAAACCTGTCCAGTTCACATAAAAACCATCCAGCCTCATCAAACAGCACATACCAACAACATAACATACTGAAACAGAAACCTAACCAAAAAACTGTGTTAAACCCAAGCCTCAAAACCTGAAAACACAACTCAAAAGAGAGAATAGAAGTGATAAACCAGTTAAAAACCTGCCTACTGTCCAGAATCACCAAAACCATAATCTGAACAACCTCAAACCTTGTTAAGTCCAACAACATAACACACAACATAACACATCTCAAAACCATAACCTGAAACACCTCAAAACCCATCCTAAAAACCTGAAACCAAGTTCAAAAAGCATAGAAAACCTGCAAGCTGATACAAACTCAGAAAGCCTGAAGTTCAAATCAGTGGTCAAAGCAAAGAACCTGTATTATCCCTGCCTGAACCATCAAACACATCTAAAACCTCATACCAGCACCATACACTGAACTACAAAACCTGCATCAGCATTAACCTCACAATAACCTGCCTGTCATCAAGCTCAGGCAACAAATATCCAAACCATTCAAGGCCACATCCAGCACTAAGCCTCAGAAATTAACATCATAGGCGATTAACAAGCAGAAGCAACTGAGGGACATAGAAGAAAACAATGTTTCCATAGGCAACACGAGAGAAGAAGAAGAAAGAAGCATCTCAAAGCATCATAGGCAACAGCGTTCAAGAGAAGAAAAAAGAGGCGAACTCAGTAAACATACGTCACAAGCAAATACATTCCAAGGCCACCAACAATTCAAAGGGACGAAAGTAGAAGAGATAAAGATACCAGGAAAGCATCAGAAGCAAAGCAAGCATAGCGTTCACGCTGTTCCGGCCTCCTAAGCGTCTCCACCCCTCTTCTCTCCTCCTTCTCCAAGGTCAGGTAACGAGCTTTCTACCTCTTCTCCTTCACCTCATAATAACGAAAGATCAAGTAAGAACTCAAATCAGAAAAACATGCAATCTGTAAAAAAGAAAAAGAGATAAGAACATAACAACTAAAAGCTAACCTTGTTTCAAGAAGATGTGGAGCTCTTGCCTTGGAGGGAAGAGAGTTCGGGAGCGACGCTGGTGGCCGGAGTGAGTTGCTCAGGAAGCTGGATCGGAGAAGACGAACACGCGAGCGCGCCGCTCAAACCCTAATGCATTATCAAATGAACGAATAATTCTCAAACCCTAAGAACGCTGCTCCAAATAAACCTGGGCCTGACCCGTTTCACCCTCTCTGAAGCCCATTAAACGCTTCATTCCTTGTTTAACAAAAAAAAAAAACTATACTAATCATTTATCTCTTACTAACCTAAGTTAATATTTCATAATTAATTTTTTGTTTATAACACTAACTTCATTTCTTTCCTTACACTAGTAAAAACTTCTTATACTAATATGATCAAGAAAAGATAATTAAAATGTTAAACCCTTTTTTTTTATGATTTATTCTTATCATTTTATTTTTATTAAAATACTTTCTTACAAACTAATACTTTCTTTTTCTAAGATTAATCCTTTTTTTTTACTTTATACATAAATTTCGAAATATTAATTTTGTACATATTATACATTTTTTTATCATATAATTAAAAATTGAAAATACTTTTTAGTTAACATACATATTTGTACATAACAATATATACATTTTTCTAATATTAAATTCACAACATTTAATCAAAATACTTTTTGCAAATAAAGATACATTCTTAATTAAAACTTGAACATTTTCTTTGTACATAATTAAACATATAAATCAAAAGTACAAGATTAAAATATATGTCTAGGTCAAAAACCCTAATACGTTTCAATTCCACATATCGCGCTTGTAAATAATTACACATACTCATATACATACACACTTGTACACTTACACAAATACATTCGCATTGCCCTATACACATTTTTTATCTTATATTTGTATATTCGATATTTACATTTTGATCGCACATTCGATTTGGTTGTAACTTATTGGGTACTATAAGTCTCATCCCCTTTTGTACATTTATACCCCCACTCCCGGACACTATTTTGTAATAGTGTAGATTTTACATTTCCGCAATTTACAGTTTTCCAATTATACCATGGTTAGACCTAGGGTTTGCATGTACATAAAATCAAACGCTAGATAACCTAATACAAGACAAATACATGTAATCAATACACAATCACACTTGCACCCCCTAGGGTAATCCCACATGTTGCCTTCCAAAATGGGCCATGCTTGCACGTCGAGTATCTTTGGCAAAACAAAATCAAATGATCATAAGTCCCTCGATGACGCTTTCGAATGTTGCCTAAACGGAATGATCATAGTCCCTTCAAAGCAAATTGCCAAAGACACTTGGCACCATTGCATTCATGGTCCATACGATGACCCGCGCCCGTCCCGAATAAACTTCCTAAAATGCAAGATTGCCTACCAATTTCAATGGTAGAACAAAATTGTTAAAAGGGGTTAAAACATGACAAAAACCTTTGAGTACAATAGGGTAGACAAAACTCTTAGTTACTTGAGATCAACTTGCAAAAACACTTGCCTTCTTTTCAAAAACCACAATCCACAACACTTTCAAACAAACTCTCAAAAACATCTGAAAACATCTTTTCGAAAAGATTCACACTTTTGTAAAACGCTCAAACACGAGTCAAATACATTAGTTGCCTAAGACAAGGCATCTTTTTTCCAAAACATTTTCAAAAAGCACCCACACACACACACCATTTTCAAGCAATCGAAAAACAAGGCAAGTGATCTAAAAAAACCAAGTAACTAAGAGCCCATGGATAACCATGGATGAAAAGGGTGCTAATACCTTCCCTTTTCATAATCTACCCCCCAAACCCACGAAATATCTCAAAAGGTTTTTGCTGTGCTTTTTTAACCTTTCCTTTAGGATAAAATAAAAAGTCGGTGGCGACTCTTGCTCAACCGCACAAGTGCGAATGCGAATGCAAAACACTAGTCAGTTCTCCCACCGTATCACAGAACTGGCGACTCTGCTGGGGAGAATTTTAAAAGTGGGGTTACCTTAGGGTTTAGATCACTTTTGTTTTCAATTGATTGTCTTGTTTGCTTTTACATTTGTGGGCCTTGTATCGGAGTTTTATAGATCCTAACCCGGATCTGGGGATACCTTCTTAAAAAGTAGCAACAAGGCTGTGAGGGAACTGTGCGGGGTACACCGACATGGTTGAAGCAGTCTGCTACGTTGATGTGGCACTTTGGTGTGTACCGGTAACCCTTGAGTTCAGTCAAGGAGAGTACGGGGCCGCCGCGTGGTGTCGTGAAGCATCAACTGACCTTAGGCACCTTAATTTGAACCATCTTGGCCTTTTTTTTAGGGTAGTGAGATAACTGACTTTGGTGCAGTCCGAGGTTGGTTGATACTCGATACTACGCTCGATTGAGGGTTGCTTTCCTGGAATATTTCGGTCGCCAGTTCAGTGGCTAAATCGAAACGATGAACAATGAAAGTAATCCAGTGATATTGGGACCCTTAGAACCCGGTTATTTCTAATAGGACAGGTTGAGCCCACCAAACTTCAAGAGGGTAATACCCAGACCCCATGCAGGCCTAAACTCTAAGGGTTTGTCTTGTGTGACTTGTGTGCCTTACCATGTTTGCCTTTGTGAATATTTGTGGTGTATTTAATCATAACATCATACAACATCATGTGCATTGACTAACCATTTCAAGGGTTTCGAATCTTCATCTTTGTTCTTGTTTTATAGGACATGGAAACTGCTCGCAGAAAGACAATTCAGATTAGCCTTGTAAGGATCCCTCCTCAGCTTAAGGAACTTATGTCCAGGATTCCCGAGGGTTCTTCATTCAGTGAGAGACATGGAAGACTCATCAGCTTGGTTAACACCAACATTGAGGAAGATATGATAAAAGTCTTGTTCCAATTCTTTGACCCTCTGCATCACTGCTTCACCTTCCCGGATTATCAATTGGTGCCTACATTGGAAGAGTTCTCCCGACTTCTGAAGATCCCTATCCTTGATCAACTACCCTACAATGGTACGGAAGAGGAACCCAGGCTTGAAGAGATTGCTAAAGCTTTACACCTATAACCGTCTGACATCAAGGGACATTGGGAAGTTAGAAGTGGTATCAAGGGGTTTTTAGCCAGGTTTCTGTTCGAGAAGGCCCAAGAATGTTGGAACTCCCTTGACCTACAAGCTTTTGAAGAAGTTATGGCCCTCCTTGTCTATGGTTTGGTGTTATTCCCCAACCCAGATCAGCTTATTGATATCAGTGCTATCCAGATCTTCATAACCAGGAATCCTATACCTACGTTGCTGGGGGACATCCTTCACTCATGTTACACTCGAACCATGAGAAGAAGGGGTGTCCTCATGTGTTGCACTCCTCTCCTGGGAAGGTGGTTTATTTCGCACCTTCCACAATCAGTTTTGAAGAACGAGCGGGGTTTGAGATGGTCACAACGATTAATGACTCTCACGCATGCAGATATACATTGGTGCCCTAGGTCCAGGAAAGATGTCACTATCATTGATCGTTGCGGGGAGTACCCTAATGTTCCTTTATTGGGAATCAAAGGAGGTATTAATTACAACCCATGCCTGGCTTGGAGACAGTTTGGTTATGCTCGGAGGGATGGCCCTCATGACATGTTAATTCCTAACATAGTTTTTGAGTTCGACAACGATACTCAGGGACTTCGTCAGAGATTTATCAGAGCTTGGAGGATGCCAAATAGGATAGACAACAAGACACTGGGGCACAGGAACTCCATCCCGTTGGAACCTTACCTCAAGTGGGTACGAGCCCGCTTCCAGAAGTTAGTAATGCCTTATCCTCATATGCTCCCTGTGATCAAAGAACCAGTCTTGGAAGGAGAGGTGTCCTACACCATTCAACATCCTGACATGCCCACGTCTTGGGAAGAGATGCAGAAAAGCTGGATCCAGCTTAAGGAAGAACGGAATTCTCTTGAGACCAGTCTACGTGCTAGTGAAAATAAAGTCCTGGAACTCACCCGCCTACTGCACGAGGAGAGGAATCTCAACACCTACATCGCACCAAAGAGGATGCGCAATGTTTTTTTTCCTTAAGGAGTCATTTTGTAATATTTGGCCCATGGGGCATTTATGTACTAACGAATTTCTCTTTATTAATATGATGTGCGTTCTTTTTTGTCTACAACAAATTGTGAATATTCTGAATCCTTGAATGCATTGCATACATACGCATTCCATTGCACCATATGCATAGCAGGTACCCTATTCCACAGGTTGCTTACTCTCCTTCGCTGTTTATTTTGAACAGTCATCATGAATCCAGACTCCTCCAGTGAGCAAGCAATCAAGGCTCTTCAGGCCCAAAATGCACAATTTCAAGAGATGGTCCTAAGCCTAGCCCAAGGTCAGCAAGAGTTGAAGACTCTACTCCTGAAGAAGAAGAAGAAGAAAAAGAGGACTGCGTTGTTCAACACCGGACGCAGATTTGGGAACACACTCCATAATGAAGCTGATCCAACTACTTCTTCTGCTGAGAAAAACAGTCCCCAAGGGGGAGGAGCTCCTAGTCCCGCAGTCTCCGACAACGAGACGGACTACAACGACGAACAATACCCACCTGCTGCTGACAGATACAAACAATTGGAGGACCGCTTGAGCGCCATGGAAATTCAGAATGTGCCGGGGCTGGATTTCAGAGATTTGGGGTTATCTTCTGGGGTAGTAATTCCACACAAGTTTAAGGCGCCTGCCTTCGCCAAGTATGATGGAGTCTCCTGCCCAAAGCTGCATCTGAGGTCGTACGTAAGGAAAATCCAACCTTACACGGCAGATAAGAACCTCTGGATTCACTTCTTCCAAGATAGCCTCTCGGGGTCACAGCTTGAATGGTTCTACCAATTGGATGGAACTGGCATCCGACACTGGGAAGATTTGGCAAGCGCATTCTACAGACAATACCAATACAATTCTGATCTCGCTCCTACGCGTACCCAACTTCAGGGTATGTCTCTAGGAACGGGTGAAGGGTTCAAAGAGTACGCTCAAAAATGGAGAGATTTGGCTGGCAGGGTGCAGCCGCCATTGACTGATCGGGAGCTGGTTGATATGTTTCTAGGGACGTTGTCTGGTCCGTTTTTCAATCATTTGGTTGGTAACTCCTCCGCTGGGTTTACAGATTTAATATTGACGGGAGAAAGGATTGAAGCTGGTATCAGGTCAGGCAAGATACAAAAGGCTGCCTCCATAAGCGCTGAGAAGAGGCCGTTTAAGAAAGAAGCAAGTGCCGTCTATGGTCCTAGAAGACAGATCAAGCCCGATAGTCGCCAAGCCGTCAATGCTTTGGTCATCTCGAAACCTGTTGCTGCTCCTCAGCAGTACAATCAACAAAGAAGCGAAAGGCCCAAGAGGCAGTATTCTCGACTGAGTATGACCTTATCTCAAATTTTACCCCAACTTTTATCCGCCAACCTGGTGACCCTCAAAGAAGCTCCTAAGGTCGTCAACACTACGTCTCCTAAGTATAACCCAAATGCCCGGTGCGCTTATCATTCTGATAGTCCCGGGCACACTACTGATGATTGTTGGGCCTTGAGAAACAAAGTGCAAGATCTGATCGATGCAAAGGAAATTCAGTTTGAAGCGCCGGAGAGACCAAATGTTGTAACTGCTCCTATGCCCCAGCATAGAGTAAATGCCATTGAGGAAGAGTTGTATGCTGTTTCGGTAAATGAAATTGTTACCCCTCTTTTGACTGTTAAGAAGAACCTACTGCTGGCCGGTTTATTTCCGGGTTGCAGTGAAGGTTGCCTGTTCTGTGCTGTTTCCCTATCTGGTTGTCCCTTGCTGAAGTTAGGCATTCAAAACCTAATGGATAGCAAGGAGATTCTGTTTAAGAAGTCTGCTGTTCAGTCGGTTCCGGTAAAAGAAGTTTCTGTGATTACCATCTTCAAAAATCCAATCAAGGCTCTCCCGAAGAAGCCTGTTCAAATCATGACTGTTGCACCTGTGGTTATTACTGTTCCGGGACCTCTCCCCTACGTATCTGATAAAGCTATCCCCTGGAATTATGGGGCAGACGTATACGTGAATGGAATCAAACAAGAATTCGACGCTGGCGCCAGTATCTGCGATATCACTGGTCCATCCAAGGTCACCCGCAGTGGCAGGCTCTTCTCGCCTGACATTGCACCGCCCGCTACTCGAAAACCCCTCCTTATAACACCTACAAGTTTACCTGTTCCTACTGCTGATCAAGTTGTTTCCCCTGCTGCCGAGTCATCAAATGCTCGGGGTAAAGGGATTGAAGAAGAGCCTGCCCGGATGGAGGCACCAATACCTATAAATGCTGAGGCCTCCCAACAAGAAATGGAGGAGATCCTGAAAATAATAAAGAAAAGTGATTTCAATGTTGTCGAGCAGCTGGGGCATACGCCCTCCAAGATCTCCATGCTCTCTTTATTGCTATGCTCCGAGGCCCATGCTAAAGCCTTGATTTCATTTCTCAAAACGGCCCATGTGCCGCAGGAGACAACTGCAGTCCAGTTCACTGATTGTGTAGCAAATCTGACAGCAGACAATGGCCTGGGTTTTTCAGATGCTGACCTGACTGCGAAGGGAAGAGACCATAATGATGCCCTGCATGTCTCTATCGAATGCAGGGGCACTACTCTGGCGCATGTATTGGTGGATACTGGTTCCTCCTTGAATGTCCTACCAAAAAAGGCTCTAGACCGTTTGGATTATGAAGGCCTAGAACTGAAGCCCAGCAATATCATAGTCAGGGCCTTTGACGGTTCCAAAAGGATGGTTCATGGAGAGGTTAACATCCCTATTCGTGTGGGCTCTCAAGTGTTTGACTCTACTTTTTATGTGATGGATATACGTCCATCATACTCTTGTCTATTGGGTCGACCTTGGATCCATAAAGCTGGGGCAGTGACCTCTACTTTGCACCAGAAGCTGAAATATCCTGTCAGAGGGAAGATCGTCACTGTGCAAGGAGAAGAGGAGTATATGGTGAGCCATTTGAATTCCTTTAGATACATTGAGATGGACGGGGAGTTTATTGAAACCCCCTTTCAGCATTTCGAGGAGGTACATCCAATTTCAGCAGCAGCAGAAACAACAGTCGAGAAGATTGTTTCCTTGAAGATGGCTTCCCTGAGGGATGCCCGGGCTGTGGTTCAGAAAGGCGATTGTGCAAACTGGGGTCAGCTCCCTGACTTCACTCAGAAGAGCGACAAGTTTGGGCTGGGCTTCACTGCAGAGGCTCAGAGGGATGTGCGCAAAGAGAAGATCAGAAAGGCTCCGGTGTTTATCTCCAGTTCAAGGGTGAATGCTATTGAGGAGGATGTAGAGGAAGCAGAGTTTGACAGTTGGATCTACCCGACTACCAGCGACGGACCAAGCAACTGGACGGCGAAGGATTTTACACCTATCACATTTGTCACGCAGTAATTGATTTCTTTTGATTTCCAAATTTGTAACAAACAATATGTTAAAACTTTGTTGGCTCGGTGTTCTACCCGGGGCATCGTAGCTCCATTTGTGAGGGCTTTTTGTATGACATTTTCATGTATCATCAATCAAAACATTGGACGTTTGTTGCATTTCAAATCTTGCGCTCTTTTTCTTTCTGTGTTATACATATTGCAAAACAGCTATATTTACACACACTCACTTATACAGGTTTCAATCCACCCTGGATCTCACTGGTAACTGCTCTGCTACCGTCAGTTATGACTTCGAAAATCCAATCAACTTGGCCGAAGACGAAGGTGAAGATGATTGCGAGGTGCCTGGTGAACTCGCGAGACTGCTACTTCAGGAAGAGAGAGCTATTCAGCCACATGAAGAGCCGGTGGAGACGATTAACCTGGGTACCGAGACAGATAGGAAAGAGGTCAAGATTGGTGCCAATCTAGAGCTCAGCGTGAAGCAACGATTGATCCAGATGCTACAGGATTACCTGGAGATTTTTGCTTGGTCCTATGAGGATATGCCTGGTTTGGACGCCGACATTGTAGTTCATCACCTGCCAACCAAGGAAGATTGCCCTCCGGTAAAGCAAAAAGTCCGACGGATGCGTCCAGAGATGTCTGAAAAGATCAAAGCCGAGGTTATGAAACAGTTTGATGCCGGTTTCCTTGCAGTGACTTCTTACCCTCAGTGGGTTGCCAATGTGGTGCCAGTACCAAAGAAGGACGGCAAAGTCAGAATGTGCGTCGACTATAGGGACTTGAACAGGGCCAGCCCCAAGGATGACTTCCCCTTACCCCACATCGACGTTCTTGTCGACAATACTGCTCAACACAAGGTGTTCTCCTTCATGGATGGTTTTTCAGGGTATAATCAAATCAAGATGGCTCCAGAAGATATGGAGAAGACTACCTTTGTGACTCAGTGGGGCACCTTCTGTTATAAGGTCATGCCATTCGGATTGAAAAATGTTGGGGCAACCTATCAACGTGCCATGGTTGCTTTATTTCATGATATGATCCATCATGAGATTGAGGTATACGTTGATGACATGATTGCAAGGTCTCAAACTGAGGAGGAGCACCTTGACCATCTGAGGAAGTTATTTGACCGACTCAAGTTGTACAAGCTGAGATTGAATCCCAACAAATGCACCTTTGGGGTAAGATCCGGAAAATTGCTAGGTTTCATTGTAAGTGATAAAGGTATTCAGGTGGACCCTGCCAAGGTGAAAGCCATACAAGAAATGCCGACTCCAAAAACAGAGAAAGAAGTCAGAGGTTTCCTAGGACGACTGAATTACATTGCCCGATTCATCTCACATCTGACTACTACTTGTGAGCCAATCTTCAAATTGCTGAAGAAAGATCAAATAGTACGCTGGAACGATGAATGTCAGGCCGCCTTTGAAAGGATAAAGGAATATCTCCAAGAGCCACCCATTCTTATGCCACCAGTGGAAGGAAGACCTCTGATACTATACTTGACAGTGCTTGACAATTCAATGGGGTGTGTGCTGGGGCAGCATGACGAGTCTGGCCGAAAAGAGCACGCTATTTATTACTTGAGCAAAAAGTTTACCGACTGTGAGTCTCGTTACTCACTGCTTGAGAAAACTTGCTGCGCTCTTGTATGGGCTGCTCGCCGGCTGAGACAGTATATGCTGACTCACACTACTTTATTGATTTCAAAAATGGATCCTATCAAGTACATATTCGAAAAGCCCGCTCTGTCTGGAAGAATAGCGAGATGGCAAATGATCTTAACAGAATATGACATCCAGTATACAACTCAGAAAGCAATTAAAGGAAGTGTACTGGCAGATCATTTGGCACACCAACCTGTGGACGATTACCAATCATTGAACTTTGATTTTCCGGACGAAGACATCATGGTGGTAACTGACTGTGAAGTACCTGGGCCGGATGAAGGACCTGAAGAAGGATCCCGATGGTCTATGCATTTTGATGGAGCCTCCAATGCTTTGGGTAACGGCGTCGGCGCTGTAATCATATCTCCCAAAGGAACTCATACTCCCCTCACTGCCCGGTTATGTTTCAACTGCACCAACAATATGGCGGAATATGAGGCATGTATCATGGGTCTACAAGCTGCAATCGACTTAAGGATCAAATTTCTAAGTGTCTTCGGAGATTCCGCTCTTGTGATCAATCAGATCAAAGGCGAGTGGGATACGAAACACCCGAATCTTATTCCTTACAAGGAGTATGTGTCGACCTTGCTTCCCCACTTTGAAGAGATAACTTTCGAACACTTCCCTAGAGAGGAGAATCAGCTAGCGGACGCCCTAGCTACGATGTCTTCAATGTTCAAAGTTAAATGGGACAATGAGGCTCCCCGAATCATTATCTGGAAGTTGGATGAACCGGCATACTGCTGCGAGCTCGAGGCTGAGAAGGCGATTGAAAAACCCTGGTATCATGAGGTGAAGAGGTACTTGGAAACTCAGGAGTATCCTGAAGGTGCGTCTGTCAATGACAAGAAGTTCATGAGGAGGTTTGCTGCAAAATTTTTCCTCAGCAACGGCATTCTCTACAAACGAAATCATGATTCAACCCTGCTGCGTTGTGTGGATAAGGCTGAAGCAGAGAAAATTATGATAGAACTACATGAAGGTACATTTGGGACACATTCCAGTGGACATACTATGGCTAAGAAAATACTTCGGGCAGGATATTTCTGGTCCACAATGGAAGCCGATTGTTACCAACACTCCCGAACTTGTCATAAATGCCAGATCTATGCTGACAAGGTGCATATCCCTCCGGTTCCTTTGAATGTCCTGACGGCACCTTGGCCTTTTGCAATGTGGGGCATCGATATGATCGGTGAGATCCGACCGACGGCATCCAACGGGCATCGCTTCATCTTAGTGGCGATCGATTACTTCACGAAGTGGGTCGAGGCAGCTTCCTACGCCACAGTAACCAAGAGCGTCGTGGCACGTTTCATCCGGCATAATTTGATCTGTCGGTACGGCATCCCGGAAAGAATCATTACGGACAATGGTACCAATCTCAATAACAAAATGATCACTGAACTCTGTGAACAATTCAAGATACAGCACCACAATTCTTCTCCCTACCGGCCGAAGATGAATGGGGCTGTAGAGGCAGCTAATAAAAATATCAAGAAAATTGTGCAGAAGATGACAGTGACCTATAAAGATTGGCACGAGATGTTACCGTTCGCTCTTCATGGGTACCGTACCTCAGCAAGGACGTCAACCGGGGCAACCCCCTTCTCCTTGGTCTATGGCATGGAGGCAGTCTTGCCAATTGAAGTCCAGATACCCTCTCTCCGGATAATGAAAGATGCAGACTTGAGTGAAGATGACTGGATCCAGACTCGACTTGATCAATTAAATCTGATTGACGAAAAGAGGCTCACTGCTATCTGTCATGGTCAGACGTATCAAAAACGGATGATCAGGGCATTTAACAAGAAAGTCAGACCGCAAGAGTATCAAGTTGGGGACCTGGTAATTAAACGCATCATCCTTCCTCAAAGTGATCCCCGGGGCAAATGGACCCCTACATACGAAGGGCCATTTGTGGTTAAACGTGTGTTCTCAGGAGGAGCCATGATCCTAACCACCATGGATGGTGACGACCTTCCTCACCCCGCCAATGCAGACATAGTGAAAAGATACTACGCATAAATAAAAGACCCGCTAGGTTGACATACCTAGGCAAAAATAAGGGCTTCCCGGCGAACCAAAAGGGTTCGGGCAAAAATAAGGGATGAAATGAATAAAAATCTGTACACCCGGCAAGTCGAAAACCTGAAAGGGCGGCTTGGGCAAAAAAGGGTATCCCGGTGGACTGAAAACCCGAAAGGGCGGTCCAGGCAAAAGTTAGGGATAAAAGCGTAACACTATGTCTCATGGGATCGCTTCGCATCCGGAATTCTGCGTCAACTATCTGGCTAAGATTTCGGCATCGACCAATCAGCTTCATCTTCAACTAGGTAGCAAAGCGATGAGACATTCGAAGACATAAAGGCGATAGCCGAGTTGGAACCCAGTGGGATCGTTCACATAGCTGTTTTGATTTCCTTTTTCTTTTCAAATTGATAACTCTAAGTTATTCGGCGGCATCCTCTTACTAGGATGTCAGCCTCTTGTACAAGAACGCCTATTCACAGGCAAAATTCAAATCAATACAAATTCACTTGTCCATACAAATTACCATTGTTTTCCTTTTTCTGTTTTGTCTTGCGAAGAACGTCCAATGTTCATTTTTGATATATGCATTTGACATTAAATTGCTAATTCATAAATATTTGCATATGAAACAAGAGATTAATTATAGAAGACATCGGAAACAGGGGCAATGAGGAGTTGTCTAATGCAGTCGGGTCGCCTTGTCCACCAAGATAGGTTCAACTGAAGAATGTGACCAGGTTATCTCGATTCCCCGTGGAGTAAGATAAAGTTTCAGCATTACATCAGCCTTGCAATGAATGCCCTATTTCCCCAGGAGAGTCCAATCCAAAGGGTTCCTCAGGAAAGTGGAATCCATTTCCCCGGCAGAAAGCTTGTCCCCTGCAAAGTACGGACGTCTCTCCTGAGTCTTTATTCAGAGTTATTTCCTCTCAAGGACTTATAACTGGGTTATCCTTAGCTAAAAAAAAACCACAGAAGATCGCCCCCAGCAAAGTTCCTTCGATCCCCAGCAGAATCCATCATCAAAGTCCTCAGCAGGTCTCTCGTCAAACCTCGGCCAAGTATCTCTTCCACAGAGCAACTCCCCGGCCGGTCGTCAAGGATTTACTTTCCTAAGACGAAAATTACATTCATAAACATTTCACATTCTCATACATCTTGTTTATATACATGATAAAGCGCATACAACACAATCTCATGCCAAACATCATGACATGGTACATATCATACATCATGACATCGCATACGACTTATGTTTTTGCCTTTTCAGGTAAAAGGCAATCCAAAAGACAATTACCTTCAACAACTATCATTTCCAGATTCGATTCCTGTATCTAGCCAGGGCATGTCTGAAGAGTTTGAAGATTCGACTCCTGTATCCAGCCAGGGCATATCTATCAACTATCATTTCCAGATTCGATTCCTGTATCCAGCCAGGGCATATCTGTTGACGACTATTTCCAGATTCGATTCCTGTATCTAGCCAGGGCATGTCTGAAGAGTTTGAAGATTCGACTCCTGTATCCAGCCAGGGCATATCTATCAACTATCATTTCCAGATTCGATTCCTGTATCTAGCCAGGGCATGTCTGAAGAGTTTGAAGATTCGACTCCTGTATCCAGCCAGGGCATATCTATCAACTATCATTTCCAGATTCGATTCCTGTATCTAGCCAGGGCATGTCTGAAGAGTTTGAAGATTCGACTCCTGTATCCAGCCAGGGCATATCTATCAACTATCATTTCCAGATTCGATTCCTGTATCCAGCCAGGGCATATCTGTTGACGACTATTTCCAGATTCGATTCCTGTATCTAGCCAGGGCATGTCTGAAGAGTTTGAAGATTCGACTCCTGTATCCAGCCAGGGCATATCTATCAACTATCATTTCCAGATTCGATTCCTGTATCCAGCCAGGGCATATCTGTTGACAACATTCCAGATTCGATTCCTGTATCTAGCCAGGGCGTGTCTGAAGAGTTTGAAGATTCGATTCCTGTATCCAGCCAGGGCATATCCACCTAAAGAGTTTGAAGATCAATACCTGTAACGAGCCAGGAAAACATCTTCCCTTCTCAAAATACACAAGTTCTCGCTAAGGAATCTCTTACGCGATCAACACTTCCAAATGGCATCTATAAGCCCATTCCCGACAAGATTCTGTCACATCTTCAGATGGCATCTATAAGCCCATCCCCCTATCCACTACCTCTCCAAATGGAATCTATAAGCCCATTCCCGACATCACATTGCTAATACTTCAACATGCGAGTGCAAATTTCCGGGCACTCTAGTGTCCAATCTTCTTTTACCTTCAAGTCGCGAAAGGCAAACTTGCCAATCTAACTCTTCAGGTCTAAGAAGATTGAACAGGGGCAACTGTTGTACCCCAAAATTTGCCCTCGCATTTTTTCTACAAGCAATCTCAACTTCAGACATTTCCTGACTTTTCAAATTGGCACGAGAATCGGACAAACGGATTTTTCTTGACAGTCAAGCAAAATTAGGGTTTTTTACTGATTTTCAGAGCTCTGATTTGTCTCATACAGTTGGCTTAGGATTTGGATGATTTTTGGTTCAATTTTGATCAGGCGAGCGTTATCTAGCATTTAATCAGGAATTAAGGTTTTATGGGCACATTCTCTGAAGAATTTAAATTCTACCGCACTTTGCAGTTTATTCCAAGATTCGGGTTAAAATTCGCATTATCTTGATTTAATCAGTAAATGAGGCAGTTGGTTTGAATTCACCAGTCAAAAGGGATGTGTGCAATGTGGAATTACAGTGCTTGGCAAAAGAATCAGTGAAAAAAGGATTGCATCTGATTAAGTTTTTGTGTTCGACTGTGCGTTGCTTTGAATAATGGATACGTCAAATTCATTTATTTTGATCATCAAAGGTTTAGTTGATTATTTATGATTCTAAGAATTAAAATATTTGAAATTTAAACTTTCATTTTATTTTATTTAAGGAACTATAAATAACAAGTAAACAATTAAAGAAAAGGAATTGAACGAGAATTAAATACCAATGAATTTTTTATTTTCACATTTAATAATTGTTACAATTGTTATTATTTGGATACGAGTATTTATTACAAAGTATTTAAAATAATAATAATGTACAAAAATTAAACTGAAAGTAAAAATTCTATCCTATTTCTAATTCTTCATTCTTCACTTCATTCCGGTGCTCCATTTTTTATCTGCAAAAAGAAAAAGAAAAGTCAGAAAGCATTAAATTGGAAAAGACAGTTAAAAATTCGCTCATCATTAGGGGCCACTGACTGGGATCAGCTGACCCTCTCTGCAAATCACGGGATTTCTCCCGGTTCACAAAGAGGGAAGATTTTTATCATAAATAAAAAAATGTCAAATGCATAAAATCCAAAATTCAAACTGCATAGTTCAAATCCAATTCCACTTTCTATCAAAAGCAAAAGAGCAATCTACTGTCAAAAGTGTAAGTCTACTCAAGGCTGCCAATAAGAAGGATTTGGAAAGGATATCAAAATGCAAAGTCAGCACACAAACTGTCAAAGCAAGATAAAGATGCAGAAGATGTATTATGCAAGCTAAAATCTTTTTCATCATTTCCCACCAGTAGGGCCCCTTCATAAATAGTACAGGAAATCATATAATAATATTAAACTGTACTGAAAAATGAGAAGAAGAGAGATAAAGCAGCATAGGCAGGTTTTAGGCTTAGGCAGGGAAGACAAAAGATATACAAAAAAGAGAATACAATTCAGCATTATTCAAAACTGGGCAGAAGTACACAGCATAGACAGTTACCAAAAATGGAAAAGTGCCAAGAAACTTTGTAAAACTACCCAACAAGCTTGGATCAAAGAGAAGACCAAGGTTTGAATAAAGATTGGGCGCCAAAGACCAAGAGAAAGAGGACAAAAGAACACAAGAAAACATACTGTCAAACCTGATTGAGCCAAGCACCAATATCACAAAAAAATATATTATCTGCAAGCACAGAACCATAAAACATCATCAACCCTGCCTCAACCTTAAAACATTCAAAAAAACCTGATAAACAAAGAACCAAAAAACCTGATAAACAAAGAACCAAAAAACCTGATAAACAAAGAACCAAAAAACCTGTTGATGCCTAAACCTGCCTGTCATAAAACATACAAACTAAAACCTAAGCAAAAAGGCCATAACATGCTGTCATAACCACAAAACCTGTCCAGTTCACATAAAAACCATCCAGCCTCATCAAACAGCACATACCAACAACATAACATACTGAAACAGAAACCTAACCAAAAAACTGTGTTAAACCCAAGCCTCAAAACCTGAAAACACAACTCAAAAGAGAGAATAGAAGTGATAAACCAGTTAAAAACCTGCCTACTGTCCAGAATCACCAAAACCATAATCTGAACAACCTCAAACCTTGTTAAGTCCAACAACATAACACACAACATAACACATCTCAAAACCATAACCTGAAACACCTCAAAACCCATCCTAAAAACCTGAAACCAAGTTCAAAAAGCATAGAAAACCTGCAAGCTGATACAAACTCAGAAAGCCTGAAGTTCAAATCAGTGGTCAAAGCAAAGAACCTGTATTATCCCTGCCTGAACCATCAAACACATCTAAAACCTCATACCAGCACCATACACTGAACTACAAAACCTGCATCAGCATTAACCTCACAATAACCTGCCTGTCATCAAGCTCAGGCAACAAATATCCAAACCATTCAAGGCCACATCCAGCACTAAGCCTCAGAAATTAACATCATAGGCGATTAACAAGCAGAAGCAACTGAGGGACATAGAAGAAAACAATGTTTCCATAGGCAACACGAGAGAAGAAGAAGAAAGAAGCATCTCAAAGCATCATAGGCAACAGCGTTCAAGAGAAGAAAAAAGAGGCGAACTCAGTAAACATACGTCACAAGCAAATACATTCCAAGGCCACCAACAATTCAAAGGGACGAAAGTAGAAGAGATAAAGATACCAGGAAAGCATCAGAAGCAAAGCAAGCATAGCGTTCACGCTGTTCCGGCCTCCTAAGCGTCTCCACCCCTCTTCTCTCCTCCTTCTCCAAGGTCAGGTAACGAGCTTTCTACCTCTTCTCCTTCACCTCATAATAACGAAAGATCAAGTAAGAACTCAAATCAGAAAAACATGCAATCTGTAAAAAAGGAAAAGAGATAAGAACATAACAACTAAAAGCTAACCTTGTTTCAAGAAGATGTGGAGCTCTTGCCTTGGAGGGAAGAGAGTTCGGGAGCAACGCTGGTGGCCGGAGTGAGTTGCTCAGGAAGCTGGATCGGAGAAGACGAACACGCGAGCGCGCCGCTCAAACCCTAATGCATTATCAAATGAACGAATAATTCTCAAACCCTAAGAACGCTGCTCCAAATAAACCTGGGCCTGACCCGTTTCACCCTCTCTGAAGCCCATTAAACGCTTCATTCCTTGTTTAACAAAAAAAAAACTATACTAATCATTTATCTCTTACTAACCTAAGTTAATATTTCATAATTAATTTTTTGTTTATAACACTAACTTCATTTCTTTCCTTACATTAGTAAAAAACTTCTTATACTAATATGATCAAGAAAAGATAATTAAAATGTTAAACCCTTTTTTTTTATGATTTATTCTTATCATTTTATTTTTATTAAAATACTTTCTTACAAACTAATACTTTCTTTTTCTAAGATTAATCCTTTTTTTTTACTTTATACATAAATTTCGAAATATTAATTTTGTACATATTATACATTTTTTTATCATATAATTAAAAATTGAAAATACTTTTTAGTTAACATACATATTTGTACATAACAATATATACATTTTTCTAATATTAAATTCACAACATTTAATCAAAATACTTTTTGCAAATAAAGATACATTCTTAATTAAAACTTGAACATTTTCTTTGTACATAATTAAACATATAAATCAAAAGTACAAGATTAAAATATATGTCTAGGTCAAAAACCCTAATACGTTTCAATTCCACATATCGCGCTTGTAAATAATTACACATACTCATATACATACACACTTGTACACTTACACAAATACATTCGCATTGCCCTATACACATTTTTTATCTTATATTTGTATATTCGATATTTACATTTTGATCGCACATTCGATTTGGTTGTAACTTATTGGGTACTATAAGTCTCATCCCCTTTTGTACATTTATACCCCCACTCCCGGACACTATTTTGTAATAGTGTAGATTTTACATTTCCGCAATTTACAGTTTTCCAATTATACCATGGTTAGACCTAGGGTTTGCATGTACATAAAATCAAACGCTAGATAACCTAATACAAGACAAATACATGTAATCAATACACAATCACACTTGCACCCCCTAGGGTAATCCCACATGTTGCCTTCCAAAATGGGCCATGCTTGCACGTCGAGTATCTTTGGCAAAACAAAATCAAATGATCATAAGTCCCTCGATGACGCTTTCGAATGTTGCCTAAACGGAATGATCATAGTCCCTTCAAAGCAAATTGCCAAAGACACTTGGCACCATTGCATTCATGGTCCATACGATGACCCGCGCCCGTCCCGAATAAACTTCCTAAAATGCAAGATTGCCTACCAATTTCAATGGTAGAACAAAATTGTTAAAAGGGGTTAAAACATGACAAAAACCTTTGAGTACAATAGGGTAGACAAAACTCTTAGTTACTTGAGATCAACTTGCAAAAACACTTGCCTTCTTTTCAAAAACCACAATCCATAACACTTTCAAACAAACTCTCAAAAACATCTGAAAACATCTTTTCGAAAAGATTCACACTTTTGTAAAACGCTCAAACACGAGTCAAATACATTAGTTGCCTAAGACAAGGCATCTTTTTTCCAAAACATTTTCAAAAAGCACCCACACACACACCATTTTCAAGCAATCGAAAAACAAGGCAAGTGATCTAAAAAAACCAAGTAACTAAGAGCCCATGGATAACCATGGATGAAAAGGGTGCTAATACCTTCCCTTTTCATAATCTACCCCCCGAACCCACGAAATATCTCAAAAGGTTTTTGCTGTGCTTTTTTAACCTTTCCTTTAGGATAAAATAAAAAGTCGGTGGCGACTCTTGCTCAACCGCACAAGTGCGAATGCGAAAGCAAAACACTAGTCAGTTCTCCCACCGTATCACAACAATCATACGCTATCGTTGTAGCAGTCAACCTGGTGAAAGTGGCACTTTCCAACGGTCTTCTTTTCTCAGCCTATATATAGGTATTAGTACTTCACTTGATATAAAAGAGCAGAACAAAAAATATTCAAACAAGAAAGGCATCAAAATCATTATGCAAAGAAAGAAAACAAAGAGAGAAAATATTCAAAAGAAATAAAACACAAAGAGTTGTTGCTCAGATTTGTGTTAACTTCTACTTTCTAGAACACAAGAGTTGTTGCTCGTTATTGTGTTAGTTCTATCATTGTTGTATAAACAAGAGTTGTTGCTCATATTTGTGTGTAAATATTTATTCTTCATTGTGGTGTTAAATCTGCTTTTTAGAAGCATTACTATAAACACTGTTTGATTGTGAATATTTCTAGATTTATTTCCTCAAGTGACTAAGTTGTAGTTAAAATTACTTGAGAGGGCTAAGGTGTTTTTCTAAACTCTTAGAGGTTGTTGTAATATTTCTAGATTATTGTATTAAGTCCTTTTCAAAGGAAAAATCACCTTGGCGGGTGGACAAGAGTAACCTTTTTCTAAGATGAACTTGTATAAACCAAATATGTCACTTTTATTTCTTGCTTAGTTATCATTGTTTGTTTGTGAGAAGAATTTTCAAAAGAAATAGTTTTTTTGAAAACCCAAATTCAACCCCCCCACCCCATTCTTTTGTTTATCTCAACCTTTAGGTATTCCGATCGAAGTGATGTCGGCTCCAAGCTAAACAGGATTTCTGAATCTGATGCCTCATCTTCCTTCTATCCTTGCTGAGGAGGGGATTCCCATCTTCATCTGTCATAACCTCCCAGTTGAGTGAAGAAGAAATGGCCATCTCTGACACAGGCGAGACTATATAATACCTCTCCTTAAACGTGCGGGTGGACTCTAAGAATGCCTTGATCAACTTCCTCGTCTGCTTCAAGGAAACCCAACTGAACACTTCATCCGAGCATTATCGTTGGAGGTGAAAGCAAGCAGAAAAGAGGGGAATTGTGGCCCTGATCTTGAGATAATCATAGACGATCTCAAATTCCCGGGTAAAGGCTATCGAGTTAGGATGAAGTTGTAAGGGCGTCAAGTCCAAGTGGGCGAAGACTTCCACCTAGAGATCTGTAAAAGGCAACCAAAGCCTCATCTCTTTGAAGACAGACTCGTACATCGATAAGTGAAAATTGTAGCTACTTTTGTATATAAGTTTTGTTGCACTTATCGACTTTTTGTTTGTTAATATTGTTGAATAAACCCGACTTTTTTATAAATACGTTTAATTTGTGTATAATGTGTTTTCTTGTATAAAGTGTATCGTTTGATAGTTTTGTATTTATTTTGTAGATATTTGAGCATTCTTGAAGCAATGAGGAATAAAGCTCCAAGATGCATTTTTGGATCAAAAATAAATAAGGCCAAGATTGGAGGCCATTTGAAGTTGCAGAGAAAGCAATAGAAGTTGCCTTCCTGTCTTGGATCACCGGGCGAAAAGGAGCACCGCGAGGCGAAATTTTGAAGACCAATTTTGATGAATTCCCTGCCTTGCTTTGCTGCTGTTTTGCTAGGCGAGGAGAAGATGCATCACCGGGTGACGTGAGTCTGTCTCCGGGCAAAATAAGGATATTTATTTCAGTTGAGGACGTGGCTTTTCCTGGGCCTTGTATATAAGAGCTTTCACCGAGCGATTGTTGCGGATCAAATTTTCTTTGTATCTTTCATTTTGTTTCATTTGTTAGTTGTTGGTTTTGGGAGAGATTTTTATTCTCTCAACTCCATCCACCTCATTTTTGTAGTGGATTATCTTTAATAACAACACTAGGGCTTTGCTTATGGATGATTGGAGGTGGATTTCTCATTGACTGGCTCTGACGAACCGGAAGTTTTATGGTTTATCTCTTCTCCTCTCTATGTATTTCTCTTTTGTTGGGTTTTGTACATGTATTTTACTCTGAGCTTATGAATATTTTTCGCCCATGGCGTTATATTTAACTTTCTTTACAAATCTTTGTGGATTGTTGTCTTAGATTTTTGCTCAGTGCTAGGGATTTGAGTTGTTATAGACATACACTGCTTATATTCTTATATAGGATGATTATCTGTTAGTTTCTGAACTCTAGAGATAGATTTAAAGTTGACATATACTTGGGTATCAGAGCTTAATGCCTCTGTGTGGTTGTGTTGTGCTGAGAGATCGTCAGTGCGATTACATAGTTGTCTTCTGTGTTGTTGAGGAGGTAGAGAGATCATTTCCTTGGTGATACAGTCGGTCTCTCGATTTGGGTTAAAAATGACTTAGGTTGTGAGTGATACATGGTGACATTGATGAGTATTGTTAGGTTGAGTGTAACTGGTCGATAGATTTAAGTCTGTGATGAGTAGATTTTATGCAGGCTTGATAAGTTCTTCCTTAGTTTTTACTTTTGTTTACATTTATTTTCTGTTGATAACATTTTCTTTACAAACCCATTTATCCCCAAACTCATTAACGAGAGATTTGTCGAACGACAATTCAATAACCAATCTATGTGGACACGATAAATTCCCAGATAAATATTTCCAAAAACTTTGTTGCTTTCCGCTACACCGCCCCAACAAAATGGTGTTGTTGCCGAGGATTAGTTCTATTGTCTTCGCGTTGCGATAATTATTTTGTTTTTGAGTTTTGTAATTAATGTATATGTTGTATAGAAATTGTACATTAACTTGTATATGATATTTGTGCATATATGTGTTTTCATGTATTGTTGTGAATTGTCTCGTTTTTATAACGATTGTTGTGTGATTGTTAGGACACTTTCTTTAGGTTTGTGCGGTGTGACAATATCATGGCATGATGAAAGGAGGTTACTAGCTCGCACAATAAAGGCGTCGGGCTTACGACGTAAAACAAGCATGTTTGTTTGTATTTGTTTATGTGTGTGGTGATTTGTGCTTTAACAAGTTGAAACAAGGAAATGTTCTGAATTTTAAATCTTCAATTTTCAACTTGTTAATTCATTTTCACCCGATTTTCAAATTTTTATTTATATTTTTTTTGTTATGTCAATTTGTGTTTTCCGAAAGCTTGTCGTGTTTAGCTTGAGGAGTTTTCTTCATTGTATATATTGTAAATTTTGTACATTGAAATTTTGTAGGAGTATTATTTTTCTAATTCTTTTGTTGTTGTTTGGACTCAAGTTTTGGTCTGGTAACTTGTAGGATATTGAGGTGATTTGTCAAGTTTGATCGTTTTGACTTACGAATGCGTGGTAATGATTTTGTTAAAGTTTTGTACCCGTTCGAGGTATGTGTTTATCGCTTTATATACTTTAGCATATTCATGATACTTAGACTTTTTACAATTTTTATGTCATTCACTCTTTTATATACTTGTTCATTTGTGAATCACTTTATTTCCTACTCTTTTTGTGAGGTAGCTTTTCATTGTTCACATATGCTGGAGACCACAATGCTTATTTTAACTGGATTTTATTATGCTTAATCTTTTGTTTTGTGTTGATTGTATGAATGCAAGAAAGTGATCAAGGCATTTTTTGTTCCATTTTGAGCATAACTACCTAGCCAAATAGTCAATTCACCTTGTGAGTGTGTGATCATTAGTAACCCCTTTGAGCTTTTTGTCGATATCCATGTTGTATTTGCTAAATGCTTGTCTATGAGTGTTTAGTTTCCCTTTTTGTATGGATATTGATTCCTTGTTTTCTTGAACCCTTAACTATGATTTATAGTTGAATATTTACCTTACCTTAGAAAGTAGGGTGTATTCATATTATGATGATGGTTGGATTCAAGTTGGGGAGAGGAATGCTTATGTGTTTGTGTTGTGATTGCTATGAGGTTGAAAAAGAAAAGAAAAAGATAGAAAAATAAAGAGAAAATTTGAAAAAGCGTTGAAAAAAAAGAAAAACAAAAAAGAGTATGGAATAATGTTGTGTTAATATGTGATGTGTGTTGGTGTGAAACTTGTGATGAAGAAGAATTTTGATTGAAATTCTATTGTTTAAAACTTTGTGGAAGTAATTACTCCCTTAGGTTTAGGCAAGTTTTTGTTTCGATCAGCTTTAGGACTTATCACTTGTCTGTTAACCAAGCCACATTACAACCTTGAAAAGCTCTTGAGATTCTTGCTTTTATATTTTCAATGTAAATTTTTGGATGAATGCATAATTTAGTCTATTGTTTGCAAGATTGTTGGATGAGTGAAAATACCCCATTTTTGTGTGTTTTTCATCTACCGATGATTATGTTTGCTAGGTGTGATTCATTTATGACCAAGTATTGTTTTAGAATTTTTGGCATATTCTTTGTATTTAGCATTTGTTTCATGTTCATGTTATCTTCGTAGTCTAGTGGTGGTAAGCATGTTTCTTCGTGTGTACCGTTTTTCATTAGAACCATTGCATTTGTTTTCTGTTTTTAAAATATGTTGATTCGTGATTCTTTGATTATCGTCGTTTGCTTCTTTAAGTTTATTTGACTTTGTTTGAGGATAAACAACGATTCAAATTGGGGAGAGTTTGATAAGTGCAAATTATAGATATTTTTGTATATAAGTTTTGTTGCACTTATTGACTTTTTATTTGTTAATATTGTTGAATAAACCTGACTTTTGTGTAAATACGTTTAATTTGTGTATAATGTGTTTTCTTGTATAAAGTGTATCTTTTGATAGTTTTGTATTTATTTTTTAGACATTTGAGCATTGTTGGAGCAATGAGGAATAAAGCTCCAAGATGCATTTTTGGATCAAAATGGAATAAGGCCAAGATTAGAGGCCATTTAAAGTTGCAGAGAAAGCAACAGAAGTTGCCTTCCTGTCTTGGATCGCCGAAAGAAAGGGAGCATCGTCGGGCGAAATTTTGAAGACCAATTTTGATGAATTCCCTGCCTTGCTTCGTTGTTGTTTCGCTGGGCGAGGAGAAGATGCATCGCCGGGCGACGTGAGTCTGTCTCCGAGAGAAATAAGGATATTTGTTTCAGTTGAGGACGTGACTTTTCCTGGGCCTTGTATATAAGAGCTTTTGTCGGACGATGCTGTTATTTCGCCGGGCGATTGCTGCGGGTCAGATTTTCTTTATATCTTTCATTTTGTTTCATTTGTTAGTTGTTGGTTTTGGGAAAGATTTTTGTTCTCTCAACTCCATCCACCTCATTTTTGTAGTGGATTATCTTCGATAACAACACTAGGGCTTTGCTTATGTATGATTGGAGGTGGATTTCTCATTGACCGGCTCTAACAAATCGGAAGATTTGTGGTTTATCTCTTCTCCTCTCTATGTATTTCTCTTTTGTTGGGTTTTGTAAATGTATTTTACTATGAACTTATGAATATTTTTCTCCCATGGCGTTATATTTAACTTGCTTTACAAATCTTTGTGGATTGTTGTCTTATATTTTTTCTCAGTTCTAGGGATTTGAGTTGTTATAGACATGTATTGCTTAGATTCTTATCTAGGATAATTATCTATTAGTTTTTGAACTCTAGAGATAGATTTAGAGCTGACATCTACTTGGGTATCAAAGCTTAATGACTTTGTGTGTTTGTCCTGTGCTGAGAGATTGCCAGTGTGATTACTTAGTTGTCTTCTGTGTTATTGAGGAGGTAGAGATATCATTTCCTTGGTGATACATTCGGTTTCTCGATTTGGGTTAGAAATAACTTAGATTGTGATTGATACGTGGTGACATTGATGATTATTGTTAGGTTGAATGTAAATGGTCGATAGATTTAAGTCTGTAATGAGTAGATTATATGCAGGCTTGATAAGTTCTTCCTTAGTTTTTACTTTTGTTTACATTTATTTTCTGTTGATAACATTTTCTTTACAAACCCATTTATCCCCAAACTCATTAACAAGAGATTTGTCGAACAGAAATTCAATAACCAATCTCTGTGGACACGATAAGTTCCCGGGTAAATATTTCAAAAACTTTTGTTGCTTGCTGCTAAACCGCTCCAACAAAATGGCATCGTTGTCGTGGATTGATTCTATTGTCTTCACATTGCGATAATTCTTTTGTTTTTGAGTTTTGTAATTAATGTATATGTTGTATAGAAATTTTACATTAACTTGTATATGATATTTGTGCATATATGTGTTTTCACCTATTGTTGTGAATTGTCTCATTTTCGTAACATTTGTTGTGTGATTGTTAGGACACTTTCTTTAGGTTTGTGCGGTGTGACAATATCATGGCATGATGAGAGGAGATTACTAGCTCACACAATAAAGGCGTCGAGCTTACGACATAAAACAAGCATGTTTATTTGTATTTGTTTATGTGTGTGGTGATTTGTGCTTTAACAAGTTGAAACAAGGAAATATTCTGAATTTCAAATCTTCACTTTTCAACTTATGAATTCATTTTCAGCCGATTTTCATATTGTTATTTGTATTTATTTTGTTATGCCAATTTGTGTTTTCCGAAAGCTTGTTGTGTTTAGCTTGAGGAGTTTTCTTCATTGTATATATTATAAATTTTCTACATTGAAATTTTGCAGGAGTATTATTTTTCTAATTCTTTTGTTGTTGTTTGGACTCAAGTTTTGGTCCGGTAACTTGTAGAATATTGAGGTGATTTGTCAAGTTTGATCGTTTCGACTTGCGAATGAATGGTAATAATTTTGTTATAGTTTTGTACGCGTTCGAGGTATGTGTCTATAGCTTTTTATACTTTAGCATATTCATGATACATTGACTTTTTACAATTTTTATGCCATTCGTTATTTATATACTTGTTCATCTGTGAATCACTTTAGTTCCTACCTTTTTGTGAGGTAGCTTTCCATTATTCACATATGCTGGAGACCACAATGCTTGTTTTAACTGAATTTTATTATGCTTAATCTTTTGTTTTGTGTTGATTGTATGAATGCTAGAAAGTGATTAAGGTATTTTTTGTTCTATTTTGAGCACAACTACCTAGCCAAATAGTCAATTCACCTTGTGAGTGTTTGATCATTAGTAACCCCTTTGAGCTTTTTGTTGATATTCATATTGTATTTGCTAAATGCTTGTCTATGAGTGTTTAGTTTCCCTTTTTGTACGGATGTTGATTCGTTGCTTTCTTGAACCCTCAACCATTGTTTTGGTTTGAATATTTATCTTGCCTTATAAATTAGGGAGTATTTACTTTAATGTATGGTTGAATTCAAGTTGGGGAGAAAAATGATTGTGTATTTATTGGTTGATTGCTATGAGGTTGAAAATAAAAATAAATGAAAAATGTGAAAAAGAAGTGATAGAAAAAGAAAAAGAAAATAAAATAGAAAAACTTTGAAAAAGAAAAACAAAAAGAGTATGGAATAATGTTTTGTTAATAAGTTATGTGTGTTGGTGTGACACTTGGAATGAAGAAGAAGTTTGATTGAAATTCTATTGTTTGAAACTTTGTGGAAGTAATTACTCCCTTAGGTTTAGGCAAGTTTTTGTTTCGATTAGCTTTGGGACTTATAACTTGTTTGTTAACCAAGCCACATTATAGCCTTGAAAAGTCCTTGAGATTCTTGCTTTTATATTTTCAATTTAAATTTTTAAATGAATGCATCATTTAGTCTATTGTTTTCAAGATTGTTGGATGAGTGAAAATACTCCATTTTTGTGTGTTTTTCATCTACCGATGATTGTGTTTGCTAGGTGTGATTCATTTGTGAACTAGTATTATTTTAGAATGTTTGGCATAACTTTTGTATTTAGCATTTGTTTCGTGTTTAAGTTATAGTCGTAGTTTAGTGGTAAGTGTTTACTTTATGTGTACTGTTTTTCATTTGAACCATTGCATTTATTTTCTGTTTTCAAAACCTATTGATTCGTGATTCTTTTATTTTTCATTCTTTGTTCTTTGATTTATTTGATTTTGTTTGAGGATAAACAATTATTCAAGTTGGAGAGAGTTTGCTATGTTCAAAAGTGTAGTTATTTTGTATATACTTTTTGTTGCACTTACCGATTCTTTGTTGTTAATATCGGTTGAATAACCCCGCGTTTTATTGTAAATACGTTTAATTTGTGTATAATGCATTTTCGTGTATAAAGTGTATCGTTTGATAGTTTTGTATTTATTTTGTAGGTATTTGAGCATTGTTTGAGCAAGAGGAATAAATCTCCAAGATGGATTTTTGGATCAATAAAGGAATAAGGCGAAAGAGAGAGCCAAGTGAAGTTTTGCATGAAAGCAACAAAAGTTGTTGGACTGTCATGGATCATCGGGCAAAAGTTCCTGTCGCCGGGTGAAATTTGTAGGCCAAATTTCCTTGTTAATTCTGCCTAGTGTTGCCGGGAGATGTGTATATGTCACCGAGCGAGAGAAAGATATTTCCCCCAGTTGCATGTGTGGCACAACCTGGGCCAAGTGTATAGAAGCCTTCGCCGGGAGACGTGATTTGTGTCGTCGGCCAATGGTTGTGGATCACGATTTTGTTTATATTTCATTTCATTTTGAAGGGTGATGGTTTTTAGGGGTGAGTTTTTGTTCTCCCAACTCCATCAAACTCATTTTTATAGTGGATTAACTTAGATAGCAACACTAGGGCTTTGCTTATGGATGATTAGAGGTGGATTTCTCATTGACCGACACTGACAAACTAGAAGATTTATGGTTTATCTCTTCTCCTCTCTATGTATTTCTCTTTTGTTGGGTTTTGTATGTATTTTACTTTGAACTTATGTATATTTTTTGCCCATTGCATTATATAAAACTTGCTTTACAAATCTTTGTCGATTGTTGTCCTGGATTTTTGCTCTGTGCTAGGGATTTGAGTTGTTATAGACATATACTGCTTATATTCTTATCTAGGATGATTATATGTTAGTTTTTGAACTCTAGAGATAGATTTAGAGTTGACATATACTTGGGTGTCAGAGCTTAATGCCTCTGTGTGGCTGCGTTGTGCTGAAAAATCGTCTGTGTGATTACATAGTTGTCTTTTGTGTTATTTAGGAGGTAGAGAGATCATTTTCTTTGTGATACAGTGGGTCTCTCAATTTGGGTTAGAAATGACTTAGATTGTGAGTGACACGTAGTGACATTGATGAGTATTGTTAGGTTGAATGTAATTGGTCGATAGGTTTAAGTCTGTGATGAGTAGATTATATGCAGGCTTGATAAGTTCTTCCTTAGTTTTTCTTTTGTTTACATTTATTTTATGTTGATAACATTTTTTTTACAAACCCATTTATCCCCAAACTCATTAACTAGAGATTTGTCAAACAGAAATTCAATAACCAATCTCTGTGGACACGATACAATATAATCTATATCACCCGGTAAATTAATAACTTACCTTTTGCTTGTCGTCTTACCGCTGTAACATTCATAAGAAAAATCATTAGTCCCCCGGGAAACTCATGAGTCCCACTGGCAATAGGCTCATTCGTTTCCATAACTATGAAGCCAGATAGGCTATAAATGCATAAATCTCTAACTCAACCACACACTATCATCAGTGATAGCGTCTAAAAGTGGCACAACCACCGTTAAACACCAACAATTGTCGAAGCAACACTCACTCTAACAAGTTCACCCTATTCACATGTGTTCTAAGCAAAAACATAGCTAAATCTAGCGTAAGATGGAGAAAGATAGAGAGCTTACGTGGTCAAAGAAACTAGAATGGTGGTCGGACGATTCTCTTGCAACGGTAGACGGAGGTGACGGAAATTGGAATACTGGTGGCATACGAGAGCAAGTGGAAAAAAGTGAAAATGAACTTCCTCTTTTCTTATTTAAAGAACAATCTCAAAGCACATGCACATGCACATGCTTCCCTATGAGAGGCTAGGGGACATCATTAAACCATAACCCCTAGTTATCATTGCATATTAAATACAACACGTAGCTCAAAGCAGGAATGAAACATCACCTCTTCAAATTCAATCGCCTGACTGGCTCCCCGCACGTCGAAGACACCGGACAATTTTTGGGCTCCTCGTATGAGCATGTCCTCAGAGAAGTCACGAAACATCCCCATCACGAACAACAAACTCCAACAGTGTGATTCCCTCCTCAACGCACGAACTGACTCTAATTCATTGCACCTATGTCTAGGAGCAACGACTTGGGGGCTCCTATTCTTGTCTGGCCCAATGGTTGAGCATGGCCCAATCCACTTATGCGTCCAAAATGACCAAATAACCTTGGCTCAATCAATTGGAGAAAATAAAAGACACTTTTCCCTTCTGCCCCTCAGCGGGAGGACCCGTGGTCGATTGACTCCCAGGGCCAACAAGACCACCGCTGCTCTTATCCATACCTCTGCCTGCGTCAACGGCTAGTTTTTACTTTGTTCATCACACGCGGAGGAGCCTTCCAGGATTGACAAGGCCACACCTGCCAATGACCACGTCCTTATTCGAAGCAACGACTAGTTTCGGGCATCCCTCCCAGGATAACGAGCACTAGCTACCCGTTCTTGTTTTCACGCAAAAATCTTGCTAGTTACCTATTTTTGGGAGCCTAATATCCAGACCCAAAAATAGGAACCAATAGCTATGCGCCGGGGGCATTATATAAACCTTCACACTTATGAGAGCCATATATCCAATATTCAACTCTAAAATCCTATATTCTCTCTTGTATCCCAAATAACACATTCATTACTAACATCCTCAGAAATCCAAAATACCATTGTAGTTTGGTTGAAGGTATTGTTGTTAAAGCCATGGAAGGGTAAGAAGGATTAGATGAAGAAAAATCAAATGAGGTAAATTGCAAAATCATTCAACAAACCTTATCTAGAAGGAAACATTCCTGGAGTAGTCATATTACCTGTCAATATAAATAATATGAAAATTGAAAATGCGCTCATTGACTCGGGTGCAAGTGTAAAAATAATACCATTATATAGGGGTGTATATGAGTTGAGTTAGATTGATTTTGACTTAATTCATTATCTAAATCGTTCAAACTTTAATGGATTGTTCATTGTCTAACCCATAACTTCAAGGTCAAAACTAAACCAAATTAACCCACTCATTTATAAGTTAGGTAAAGTTGAGGCCGTGGGTTGTATTTCAGAAGAAATATTTTTTTCATAATTGTTTTTCAATTATAAAACAATGAGTTAAATATACAAAACCTCTAACAATATAATTTTTATTTATTTATAAGAATCTAGATGAATTTTTATATTTATTTTACGCAAAGAAATCGAACCCTTGCCCTCATAGATATAAACACATGCTATTTTCCACTACACCACCATTGTTTATTTTGCAAATTGTGGCCACAATTATATATAATATTCTCTTGAACGATAAAAGGTGCATGAGCTGTTGATTCAGACGAAAGTGTTGGTGTGTTTGAAAGATGTTTTTGAAAATGGTTGTGAGCAAACAACTATGAACGTTCTACCTACTCAAAAAAAGTCTTAGTTCTTTTCCTCCTCCTATAGATATTGTTATCTTATCATTGATTGATAAGAAGCCCTATCATTGGATGTGAAGGGACAAACATGGGTCATTGTATAGTCATAGAAAGCAACATTGTAAGATACCTTAGCAATTTTTTGTAAGGGTCTAAGGTCATTTACCGAAGGCAACATGGAATGGTCATCAAGGGATATGATCTTGTATTCGAGGGTCATTGCTAAAGTATCCCACGTTCGAGGGACATGACTGTTTTATTCGTAAAGCAAAAAGTGAGGTTAACCCTAGAGGTCTAAGTGTGCAAAGTATTTTATTTCATGTATTTTTGTCTTGAATTAGGGTTTTCTATTTGTTGATTTTATGTCTTGTCATACAAATCCTAATTACTAACATTTATATTAAAAGCGATAAATTATGGAAATGTAAAATTCTATGCTATTATATCATTTGGGGATGGGGATACATATTTACAAATGGGAGATGAAAGCAAATAAACTCTAATTTACTATTACAACCATATTGAATATGAACAAATAATGTAAAAGAATGTATGGTAATATACAAGGAAAAAGAAATTATTTTTGTTTGATTTTTTTGAAAGGTTTTAATTCTAATTAAGCTAAATTAAAAGGAATAAGTAATTAATTCAAATAAAACTAACCTAAATTGATTTAAGAAAAGAAATTAAATTAATTAAGAAAAACAAGTTCATAGGGTTTTATAAAAATGTTTTAACCTAGTTAAACTTAATAAAAAGAGATTAATTAAAAATCCTAAATTCTAAGTTAATTAATATACAAAGAAAATTAAAATAAATATAATCCTAAATTGATTTAATTAGGAAAAAGAAATTAAGTTGATTAAGAAAATATTTTTGGTCTTTTGTTTAAAAGAAATAAGAATAAACTTAAAATATCTAAATAATAAATATAATATATTTTTGGTATTTTTTATTAATAAAAATAATAATGATAATAATAATAAAAAAAATAATAAAGAAAAGAAAACAAAATAAAAATATAAAATTAAAGTCAGGGGGGTTAGAAAGTTGAAAGGATGTTTGTGAGTAAAAACAGTTGTTATAACCAGAAAAAAACAAAAATGAAACAGTTGGGCTGCGTATTGTGAATGAATGGGGGATGATGCTAAGCAAAATGAGGTCTGGCCCAATGAGAGAGCCCAAGCGTACCCATTCTAAACAAAAAAAGAAATGGAAAAATATGAAAAATTATAAATGGTCTCGCTGGGGCTCGAATCCAGGACCTTCCTTAATAATGTCTTTACGCGCGCGCTCTCTACCACTGGGGTGGCTATATATCTGGTGTTTAAAACAAAACCAATGCATTATTTTACAAAACAAGCTCATGGCTGTATCATCTTCAACCTTGCGCCAGAAATTTCAACATGATTTTAAAACCTGTAACTTCTTCATCTCTAAATCAAAATGAAAAATGCAAACATGAAAGTTGCTCTATTTTTCCATACGAATTCAACCATATAAATATCATAAGCCATAAATCAAAGATGAATGAGAATTTCTAATGGTACCAAATTTGACCTAATATTTTTCAGAAAGTTTAACTCTAAAATTCTCTCTACTCAGGCAGCATAAATGAATTTTAAGGACATGATCAGTTTCAAGGCTATGATATCTACATTTTATCTTTGAAAATGGAAAGCTAACAATGCCTATATGAAGATTTCAAAAGTCAGAAAACCTACCTAAAAATGGATTTCGTGTTTTGAAAATGATCTTGATTCAAAGTGCTGTAATGATCAGGTTAGCTTCCTTGAGTCTCTAGGAAGCTAATGCAATGCTTAGCTTGAGTTGAGAGTGGCTGAAATGGCCTGGAGAAGTCAAGTTGCGGACCCCTGTTTTTGAGTTTGGACAGTGGTGAAAATGGTGTTACGGTTTGGAAACAAGGATTATGATGAGTTGTATTTGAGGTAAGGAAGCTTTTGAGATGATTTGAAGAGGAAACACACGAATGGTTTGAGAGATGGGAGTTTTTGGTCAGATTCTGCACAACAATGGAGTTTCTTGTGAAATTTGAGTTTTCAGGGAATTTGAGTGAGTTTGAGTGCTTGCCAATCTGTCTCCTAAGTTGCATAAGAGTGTCTTAATTTATAGGAAAAATGTTTGAGAGCTTGAGGTGGTCAGAGTTCAAAAATCACATGTTATGGATTTTGAACTTGTTTTTGAAGCAAGCTTGAAACATCTTGTTCCAATGTGAAGTACAAGGCTTATAGAGTGCTTGAGAACTTTAAAAATACTTCCTCTAATCTTATAGACTTAGTGTGTATAGAAGGAACAAGTTAGGAGCTCAAGACAAGTTGACTTTGCATAAAGCTTGCTTTACAAGAATAAACTGGTGACTTTCTTCCAAATATGGCAAATTGCTTTGAATAATGGCTTAATCACTTGGACCATACCTCAATCAATTATGTAAACAATTAATTATGGAGTTATTTACAAGTTAGAAGGCTGAAAAACAAGATTGTGCAACATAGGCTTGAGATTTCAATTCTTGTTCATCACAAAAATGACCTATAATTCAAGAATGAATGTCCAACTTCTTGCCTTCGATTATCTTAGCTCAAAAATGATCTCATTGAGTTCTATGACATTTTGAAAATCTTTGAACATTATATATAACTTATGTGTTTACAATTTTGACAAAATCCCCTTGGAGCTTGGTGAAAATTGACCAAGAAGTTAGGTCAAAACTCTGCCTAAATTAGGTCAAATTTTCACCAAGTGTTTAAGAAAAAGTGCATGACTTTATGGATTCATAATTCAAAATCCAAGAAATTATAGGTCTTGATCAGTAAAGAAAAGTTGTAGATATCATCAAGATCTACAAATTTCATGTTGGAAGTTTTCTTTGAATCATCTTACATCTTTGTGAAAAGTTGGCATGGAGTCATGAAAAAATAAGACTTAAAACACAAAATTTTCTTAGTCTTAAAAACTTTGAATTTTTCAAAGACTTTTGACTTTCTTAATTTCTTGATGATCAAGCTTCTTATTTTTACATGTCTTGATGAATCTTTCTATTTGAAACTCAATGTTGACCAAAAAGTCAAAGTTTGACTTTTAGTGTATTAGTTAACTTTTTCATCAGTTTACCAAATTTCAACTATCAATCAATTGATCTTGAGAAATGATTTGAGCCATGAAATTAGGTTAAGACATTGTTTTTGAATACTTAATATCATGCTTCAAACCATTAAGTCATGTATTAGGTCAAAAGTCATTGATCATACATTCTCAATCAAAACCCTAATTTTGACCATTTTGCCCTTTTGATAATTTGATCATTTTTCTTGGGGAGTTATGATCCAAGCTTGATCAATTGGTGCATATGACTTTAAAATGTTGATATTGGTTAAAAATATTAAGTTTTGACTGTAAGTTGACCATAATTGACATTTTACCCAATACAACTGATTTTTAATCATCTGATCAATTGACTGAACAAAATTGTGATTCAAGACTTGAAACTTGATATGAATATTATTGGAGGTCTATAATGATCCATGAAAGTAAATTTAAGAATTAGAAGTCCAATTGTACTTGTGAAAATCCAAACCCTAATTTGAGGCATCAGTGTTGAGGAGATGGCTTGACCTAGCCAACACTTGTGCAAGTTTGAACCATTGAAGATCTTTGTGAGACATATATTGAGAAAAGAGAGGGAAAATTTTGGGATACAACAGTATGTATATGCTATGATGTATTGTGAAATGATGTATGGATGCAATATATCGTTGAAGCGTATCGGTAGCTCATTGTAACAATGTCTAGCTGGGGAAAATAAATCTCGGACTGTTGTTGGGGATGAAGAAAGGGATTCTTCAATTTCTATTGGGAATAATTTTGCCGGGGATTCCCGCTTTCTGTTTGAGGATACTCCGCTGGGGATCTTCGAATTCTTCTTGAGGATAGAGGCATTCAAGTAGAGTCGGTCGTTCTTTGTTCTTTTTGTTGAAGGATTTGATTCTTACATACCCTGACTGGGGATAAAAAAGATGGATATTCCTCTGGTGTGATATCTATCCAAGTTTCAGATACTTTAGCAACTCTTTTGGGGATAGCAACTTTGATTAAACCTTACTAGAGAAGATAATTTTGTTAGGGATTTATGGGGTTGGAGTAATAAACTCCACTGGGGAATTAAATTCCTGTAAACAATGTCGAGGAAATAAACTCTAATGGGGATTGAAATTTTATAGGCTGCACTGAGGAAGTCTCCACTGTATGTTGGGGAAATGATCAAACTTCCTTATCAGCTAGGGGACCTATTAGGGATGATGATCAGGTCAAGCTATCCATTAGGGATATGGAGGTGAAGTGCTGGAAGATGGCCCAAGTTCTGCCTGAGGTCATTTTAGACTTGCTGGGGAATATATCTCTGTTGGGGATGAGCTTGCGAAGATAGCTCTGTAGAGATAGTTTCATAGAGATTGCTCCGTGGGGATTTATGAATGACTTAAACATTATCCCAACTCCCAGAGTCTTCAATAAATGCTAATCCTATTTTTTATGCAAATATTTGTAAATGGTGATCATACTCAAATGCATATGTTCATTCAAAGTAACCATTGGACGTATTCGCAAACAAAATAGAGGAAGTAAAAACAAATAGTTTTAAATTTTGAAATAGACTGAGTTGTATTGATTTTGAAAGTTTTCCTATGAACATACAATTTTATACAAAGAGACAAAAATCCTAGTAAGAGGAAATCATCGTTAAAAAAAGGGGTACAAAGAAAAACAGCTATGTGGAAATGATCCTATCGAGTTTCAACTCTGCTATTGCCTTTATGTCTTCAAGCATCTCGTCCCTTGATGTCGGAAGAAGTTGATTGAACTGATATGTACCATTTGAACTTAACATCGGTAATTATGCTGGCTTTTATATATATATCCCTAATTTTTTCTTGAACCCTTTTGGTTTGCCGGGATGCTCTTATTTTTGCCTAGGCCTGTCAACTTAGCGGGTCTCTTTTATGCATAGTATTTTTTGACTATGTCCGCGTTCACAGGGTGCATAAAATCTTCACCGTCCATGGTGGTAAGTATCATAGCACCGCCAGAAAATATCTTTTTGATTACAGATGGCCCTTCGTATGTGGGAGTCCATTTTCCCACGGGATCACCTTGTGGTAGGATGATGCACTTTATTACCAAATCACCATCCTGGTACACCTGATGTCTGACTTTCTTGTTAAAGGCCTTGATCATGCGTTTCTGGTACATATGACCATGAAAAACATCCGCAAACCTCTTTTCATCAATCAAATTTATCTAGTCAAGTATAGTCTGAATCCACTCGTCTTCATCTAAACCTGCACATTTCATAATCCTTAGGGAAAGAATCTGGACTTTGACAGGTAAGATAACCTTCATACCGTAGACTAGAGAGAACGAGGATGCCCCAATTGATGTACATACTGAGGTGCGATAACCATGAAGGAAAAATGGTAACATCTCGTGCCAGTCTTTTTATATCACTGTCATCTTCTGCAAAATCTTCTTGATATTCTTGTTGGCGGCTTCCACTGTGCCATTCATCTTTGGTCAATACGGAGAAGAGTTATGGTGCTTAATTTTGAATTGCATGCAGAGTTCCATGATTATAGTGTTGTTAAGATTGGTACCATTATTTGTGATGATTCTTTCAGGTATGCCATACCGACAGATGAGGTTATGATTAATGAACTGGGCCATAACATTCTTGGTAATGGAGGCAAACGAGGCTGCTTTAACCCACTTCGTGAAATAATCAATAGCGACCAGGATAAAACAATGCCAATTAGAAGTCGTAGGCTTAATATCTCCAATCATATCAATTCCCCACATTGCAAACAACCAAGGAGCATTCAAGACATTCAAAGGAACTGGAGGTACATGTACTTTGTCAGCATAAATCTGGCATTTGTGACAAGTTCTAGAATAATGATGGCAATCAGTCTCCATGGTAGACCAATAATAACCCGCTCTTAGAATTTTCTTAGCCATTGTATGTCCACTGGAGTGAGTACCAAAGACTCCTTCGTGCATATATTCCATAATCTTCTCAGCTTCTTTCTTGTCTACATAATGAAGCAAAGTTGAATCTGTGGTTGCGCTTATGCAGGATTCTGTTACTCATAAAGAACATGGCAGAGAACCTCCTTAGAAATTTCTTATCATTGACCGATGCTCCCTCGGGGTATTCTTGAGCCTCGAGGTATCTTTTCACTTCGTGGAACGAAGGCTTTTCCTCTAGTCCATTTGTATCAATTTCGTAGCAATGTGCCGATTTGTCTAGTATCTCAATAGTAATCTGAGGAGCTTCATTGTCCCGTTTGACTTTGAACATAGATGACATGGTAGCTAACGCGTTTGCCAATTGATTCTCTTCTCATGGAATATGTTCAAAAGTAATTTCTTCGAAGTACGAGATTAATGTAAACACATGCTCTCGATAAGGAATAAGATTTGGATGCCTCGTATCCCATTCTCCCTTAATCTGACTGATTACTAGGGCTGAGTCCCCATATACACTCAAAAATTTAATTCTCATATCGATCGCAGCTTTGATACCCATGATGCACGCTTCGTACTCTACCATGTTGTTGGTACAGTCAAAATATAATATGGCGGTGAAAGGCGTATGACAACCCTTGGGAGATACGATTACAAGACTAATTAAATTACCAAGCACGTTAGAAGCTCTATCAAAAACCATAGTCCATCAAGATCTAGGCTCGGGTCCTTCATACGGTCTAGGTTCTTCATAATCAGTAATTAGCATAATATTCTCATCTGGGAACTCAAAATTCATAGTCTGATAGTCATCTACAGCTTGATGAGCCAAATGATCTGCCATTACACTTCCTTTGATTGCCTTCTGAGTAGTGTATGGAATATCGTATTCTGTCAAGACCATTTTCCATCTTGCTATTCTTCCAGAGAGAGCGGGCTTCTCGAATATGTATTTTATTGGATCCATCTTAGAGATCAATAAAGTAGTATAAGTAAACATATATTGTCTTAGTCGATGAGTATCTCATGCCAAAGCACAACAAGTTTTCTTGAACAGTGAGTATCATGTTTCACAGTCGGTAAACTTTTTGCTAAGGTAGTATATTGCATGCTCTTTTCAACCAGACTCGTCATGTTTCCCCAATACACACCCTATTGAGTTCTCTAACACTGTTAGGTACATGATCAAAGGTCTTCCTTCAACCGGTGACATCATAATAGGAGGTTCCTGAAGATATTCTTTTATTTTGTTGAAGGCTATCTGACAGTCGTCGTTCCATTTCACTACTTGATCTTTTTTCAATAACTTGAAGATTGGCTCACAAGTAGCGGTCAGGTGGGAAATAAATCTAGCAATGTAATTCAATCATCCTAAGAAACCTCTGACTTCCTTCTCGGTACGGGGAGCTGGCATTTCTTGAATAACTTTAACCTTGGCGGGATCAACTTTAATACATTTACCACTAACAACGAAACCTAGGAGTTTACCGGATCTTACCACAAAGGTGCACTTGTTTAGATTTAGCCTTAACTTGTACTTCTTCAACCTATAAAATAACTTGTGAAAGTGATCAAGGTACTCTTTTTTAGCCTGAGATCTGGCTATCATATCATCAATGTAAACCTCTATCTCGTGATGGATCATATCATGGAACAAAGCTACCATAGCATGCTGATATGTTGCATCGACGTTCTTCAAACCGAAAGGCATCACTTTGTAACAGAAAGTGCCCCACTGTGTGACAAAAGTAGTCTTCTCCATGTCTTCAGGCGCCATCTTGATTTGATTATAACCGGAGAAACCATCTATGAAGGAAAATACTTTGTACTGAGCGGTGTTGTCAACCAGAACATCAATATGTGGAAGCAGAAAGTCATCTTTGGGGCTTGCCCTATTCACATCCCTGTAGTCTATACACATACGCACCTAACCATCTTTCTTAGGTATTGGCACCATATTTGCAACCCATTGAGGATAGGACGTAACAGCTAAGAAACCTGCATTGAATTGTTTCATAACCTTAGCCTTGATCTTTCCAGAAATCTTGGGACGCATATGACGAACCTTCTGCTTTATAGGGAGACAACCTTCCTTCATCGATATATAGTGAACCACAATATCAGTATCAAGCCCTGGCATGTCTTTGTACAACCAAGCAAAGATCTCAACATAGTCACACAACATCTGAATTAGCCTCTTTTTGACATTTTTATCTAGGTTGGCATATATCTTGATTTCTTTCTTGTCCTCTTCAGTACCCAAGTTCATAACCTCGATTGGTTCTTCATGCGGTCATATGGCTCTTTCTTCTTGCTTTAACAGCCTAGAAAGCTCTCCAGGTATTTCATAATCTTCCTCACCTTCATCCTCGATGTTGTACCCCAAGATTTTCCCTCCCATTTTCTTCAAGACATTTTTATAAAGGTCTCAAATAGTCAAAGCTACTCAAGAGTTGACTAGTCAAATCTCCTCCTAAGCATTGCCCTATAACTAGGATTTTGGTTTTCTCAAGGAAAATTGGAATTATAATGCCTCAAGTGACTTTCATGGTTCATCATAGGTCCTTAATAATTCTTATGTCAGTTTCAATTCTTGGATCACATGTTTGCTCAGTCAATGGCTCAGATGATTGAAAACCAAATGTAATGGGTAAAAAGTCAACTATGGTCAACATACAGTTAAACTTCAATATTTTTTGTCAAAATCAATATTTTTAAGTGATATTCATCATTCTATCAAGGTTTAATCATGATTTCTCAAGAAAAGCCCTAAAATCCTCAAAGGTCAAAAAATTGCCAAAATTAGGGTTTTGATTGAAGATGACTGATCATTGACTGTTGGCATAGTGCATGACCTAATGGCTTAAAGCATGGCCGCAAGAGATCAAATTCAACATCTTGACCTAATTACATAGCTCAAGACATTTCCAAATATGCAAGTGATTGATAGTTGAAAAATTAAATCAATTGATGAAAAGTCAACAGTCACACAAAAGTCAAACTTTGACTTTTTGATCAACTTTGGAATTCAAAAATCAAGAATCATCAAAGCACTCAAAACTATCAAACTTTATCATCAATAATCAAAAAATTCAGCAAAACTCAAAAGTTGAAAAAAATTTCAACACTTAGAAAAAATTCTAAGTGTTTTGTTCTTAACAAAATCACTACTTCATGGCCATTTTTCACTAAGATCCAAGTTGATTCAAGGAAAAATTTCAACATGAAAGTTGTAGGGATTGATGAATTCTAAAACTTTGTCAATGTGGGATGATCCTCAAAAAGTTCTTGGATTAAGAGATATGAGCCCATGAAGTTATGATATTTTTATCTAACACTTAGAAAAAATTTCAACAAGTTTTGGTCAGTTTTTTATCTCAACTTCTTGGCAAATTTTCTCCAAGTTCCCATTTGATTTAGCCAAAATGGTCAACATGAAAGTTGAAGATCATGTTTCAATATTTCCAAAATGCCCAAGAGCATAAAAAGATCATGCTTGAGCAAGGAGAATCAAAAGCATGAAGTTGGCATTTTATTCTTGAATTATAGGTCATTCTTGTGATGAGCATATAATCAAATCTCATAGTCATGCCTTATAATCTCTATTTGCAGACCTCTAAACTTGTAAATATATCTCTAATCAAAATATTACACAAGCTTTTGAGCTCTGGTCCATTTGATTCAAGCATTGTCCAATACATCATTCCATTAATGGCACAAAGTTAACACTTCCATTTTAGAAAAGCATGTTTTATGCAGAGTCCACTCTCCTTGAGACTCTCAATTATTTCTTCTGCACACACACAATATCAAAACCAGAAGCAACATGTCTAAAGCCTCTAACCACTTCATATTTTTTGGTACTATGCATTGGAACTTTGATTTCTCAAGAAATCACAAGTTACATGTCAACCAAGCCTTAACTCTATAACTTGCAAACCTGATCAACCCTGGCCCTCAAACCTTTTCTCTATAAATAGAGAGGCCATTTGCAAGCCATGATAGGAGTGGACAAGCCCTCAGGCACACTCAAACTCATAATCATTAAGAAACCACCATTGTTGCACATTTGAAGCTTCCAACATCCAACTCTCAATTCACTTGTGCGTTTTCCTTTTTTAGCATTCAAACATCATCCATATATCACATATAACACATCCAAACACATGTTACACTTATGTAACATCATCATCACCATCCTACAAATTCCAAAACCGTGACCTGCAACTTGACTTGGCTAGAGCATTCCGACAACTTTCAGTACAAAGTAAGGATTGGAATAGCTTCAGGGAGGTCCCAGGAAGCTTAATCAATCATTTACTTGCACCTGAAAGCCTCCATATGCATTATGAGTTTTCACTTCAAGAGGTAAGTTTCTCCAACTTTGAAATCCTTATACACACATCATTTGCTTTCAATTTCAAAATATAAAATGTAGATATGATTTCCTTAAAACTGACCATGTCCTTGGTTTTCATTTATGTTGACTGTGTGATGAGAATTTTGGAATTCAAGTTTCTGAAATATTAGGTTTCAGTTTGGTACCGAGAAATTTGTTTCAGCCTTTTACTTATAGCTTTCAAAAGTTACATGGTTGAATTCATGGTAAATAATCAAGCAAGTTTGGTTTTGGAAGTTTTCAAAAAGGTTAAGAAATGAAGCTTTTAGAAAATTCAAAAAATGTTGTCGTTGTTGCCTGGTGCGAGGAAGAAGAAGTGGGAATTCCATTTCTTGAAACAAGTTTATAAAATATTTAGTGGGGGGAGTTTCATAACTGAATGAAACAGCTACCCCAGTGGTAAAACAAGCGCGTGTGCTACTATAGGGACCTGGGTTCGAGCCCCAATGGTACCCTTTTGTTTTTTTTTTCACATTTTCTTCTTGTAGATTCAGTACAAACAAGTCAATGGTGCGCATGGTGTACCTTACAACCTGACTTTCAGATTTCAAAGGGGCCAGATCTAACATTTTTGATGGTCCCCTCATGGTAAACCCCAGGGAACCACCCTCACTGGATCTCAAACAGACGCATGGGCTCTTTTGTTTTGGGCCTGGGATTTTTGCTTCTTCACCCCCCCCCCCCCTCCCTCCATTTTTACTTGTTCAAACACAGGCCCATTTTTTATTTTTCTTTTTTGTTTTAACTAACCTTTTTATAAATAATTTTTATTTAATCACAAAAAATCATAAAAATGATTTAAAAAATTAGATTTAGGGTTTTAATTAATTAATTTAATTTTTGACAAATAAAAATTAATTTAATTTAATCACTTTGATTTTATTTGATTAGAATTAGGTTTTACACTTCATATATTTTTCTAAATAAAACATCAAAATTATTTTCTAACAATTAATTTTTTTTAAATTAAAATTAATTTAGACTTGGTTTTTTTTTAATTAAGTTAACTAAATTAGCTTTCTTTTTAGTTAATTAAATTAATTGAATTTTTTCATTTATTATGTTTTAATTTAGCCTCTTTAGGTTTTTACTAAACTTTTTTTAATGAAAATTAATCAAATAATTAGGTTAATCATCAAACTTTTTTCCATCAAAAAATCACAAAACAATTTCCTTTCTCTTTTCTTTATTTTACAAATTTCCGCATATTTTATTTCTCAATTATTGTAACTGCTCAATGGTTTATCATATATAATTAAGGTTTATTGCTTTTCCTCCCCATTTTTATGGTTTGTACTCCCCACCCCCGAAGCCTTGTAATAGCGTAGAACATTTAATTTTCGCAATTTACCGCTTTCCTTATTATTGTTAGTTTAATAGGTTTGTATGACAAGACTAAAAACAATACATTAGAAAACCTAATCTCAAGACATATACTTGAAATCAAAATACTTCGCACACGCGCACCTTTAGTGTAACCTCACTTGTTGCCTCGGATTTAAACAGTCATGTCCCTCGAACGTGGGATGCTTTAGCAAATACCCTCAGTTAAAAGATCCTAGTCCCTCGATGACCCTTTGATGCTACCTTCGATAAATGATCTTAGTCCCTTATGACAATTGCTAAAGCGTCCTACAAAGTTGCCTTCTATGACTGTACGATGACCCGCGCCTATCCCTCACATCCAATAATAGGATTTCCTACTAACTAATGGTAGGATAGCACTATCTAAAGGAGGAGGAAAAGAACAAATATTTCTTTGAGTAGGTAGATTGCTCATAATCGCTTGCTCACAAAAATAATCTTTACACTTCACACTTTCAAAAAACTTATTTTCAAAACACTTTATAAATCTTGAGGACTGATACAAGGGTTATTATAAAGCAGGTTGCCTTGCATTGGCATCCTCAAAACACTTTTCACAAAACAACACTCTCTTTCATAAATATTTTCAAAATAAACATTTTGTATACATTCTCAACGATACGAGAATCGTTACAAAATTGTCGTACTTAGACATTTTCGAAATATTTGTAAACATACACAAACACAAATCATTTCAAAAGTGAGTAGAAATTAAGAGCTCATAGATAAATACAGATGAAAAGGGTGCTAACAACTTCCCTTTTCATAACCTACCCCCTTACTCATAAAATTCTCAAAAGGTCTTTCCTGTTCTTTTCACTCTTTCCTTTATTAGATAAAAGAAAAGTTAGTGGCGACTCTTGCTATCCTCAACATTTGCGATAAAATGCAAAACCCAAAAGTTAGTTCTGCCACCGTATTACACTCGGCTTGGTAGATCGTATTTTCGAAGTCATAATTGGCAATAACATATTTGTTATCAATGGGATCCAGGATGGATATGGATCTGCAATTTATTGTGTGGGTGTGTGTAAGAATACATAGCTATTTTGAAAGTAATAAAGTAAAAGAAAGACAAAGAGCGCAAAATTTGAATGCAAACGTCAATGATTTATTAAATGAAAATATGTGGATGAAATATGACGACCCTAATAAACGGACTGTTGTGCCCCAGATAAGGCACAAGGCTTAAACTTGTTATTAAAATTACATATCCAAAAACTTGAAAGTAAGAAAACAGAAAATAGCATTTACTTATGACTAAAGAAGATTGGTATAAAATCTCCAGTCTTCCAATTGTTGAGCCCATTGCCGATAGTAGGGAAGATCCAGTTGTCTAGGTCATTGTCACTATCAACATCTTCCACAACATGAATAGAATTAACACCCTTGCCATGATTAGGCATATGTGCAGTGATCACATTAGGAGTCTCATAAGGGTCAAATTTAATCTCCTTAGAGTCAATCATGTCTTGGATCTTATTCTTCAGAGACCACCAGCCATTTGTGTCATGTCCGGGACTATTGGAATGATAGGTGCATCTTACATTGGGATTGTGACGAGGAGAGGAAATGTTGGGAATCTGAGGAGGATCTCTCAATGTAATCAACTTTGCCTTCAACAGGTGTTGCAATGCTTGAGACAACGGCATATTGATTTTGGTGAAATGTTTACTGGGTGCATCCGGCCTATGCTGATTGCCTTATTGTTGATGTTGTGTTGGTGCGGGATTGGAAATTATTACTGCCCCCATAGATTGATGGTGGTCACCTTTACTATGACTTTTCTGGCCGTACATAGTATTAGCCTCTTTCTTCCTGTTGAATGGCTTATTCACAGTACATGAAGATGCAGCCACCTGAATTCTTTCGCTTCTGGTTCCACTTCAACATGTTCCCCTGTTAATATCAACTCAATGAACCCGACTGAAGAGATTCCAATCATATGATTGAAGAAAGGACCTGTCAAAGTTCCCATAAAAATGTCAACCAATTCCCTATCAGACAAGGGAGGCTGAACTCTTCCTGCTAGATCTCTCCATTTTTGGGCATATTGTTTAAAGCCTTTGTTAGAGCCCATCGTCATGCTCTGTAGTTGCATACGGGTTGGTGCAAGATCAACATTATACTGGTATTTCTTATAGAAAGAAACAACCAAATTTTTCCAGGTACAAATATTTGTCCCTTCTAATTGATAGAACCATTCCAACTGCGTTCCAGATAGGCTCTCTTGAAAAAAATGCACCCACAACTTCGTGTCAGCAGTATGTGGTTGAATCTTCCGGACATATGACCTCAAATGAAGCTTTGGAAAGGAAACACCGTCATACTTTGCAAAAGTGGGGACTTTGAACTTATGAGGAATAATAACTCCTGAGACTAAACCCAAATCCTCAAAATCCAACCCATGCACTTTCTGTTTCTCTATAGCATTTAGACGATCTTCTAGCTGCTTGTATTTTTCATCAGCAGAGGGATATTGTTCATTCAAATAATCTTCTTCCTCTTCATCAAAGTATTTAACAGGACCATGGTTGTTTCTTTCAGTTTCACCACTCTTATCTTCTTTATCTTGTTCGTCATCTTCGTCTAATGGAGTGTCGGGATCCTGAACTTGCTTGACTGGACACCTGAACCTTCTTCCCATGTTAAGGACGCCGGCTGGTTTCTTTGTCTTTTTCTTCTTCTCTTTGGTGATGAGTGCCTTCAGTTCTTCCTGCCCCTTGGTTAAGTTCAGGAACATCCGTTGGAATTGGGCATTCTGAGCTTGGAGATCTTTGGCGGTCTGTTCAAGAGCCATTTCTACTGAAATAAACAACAAGAAGATGAGAAAACATGTCTTGAGAACACCTGTTATACAATGATATGGCATGTAAATGTATATGCATATGCAATGTTTTCAAGGACCTCATGGGATTTAAATTTGTTAATAAAGGTATCCCTTTCTTCAGCTCCAATACTTTCTTCTCACTAGCATAAAACTGAGTCTCAAAGGTATCCCTTTATTTCTTGAGTTGAATCCAGTACTTTTGTAGTTCTTCAAAGTCAGTAGGTATATCAGGATGAAGAATGGTATGAGGAACATCTCCTTCAACAACAGGCTCCATAATTACTAGTAGGGTAGTGGGATATGGCATTATAATATTTTGAGCACGAGACCGCACCCATCTGATGTAGGGATCCAAAGGGATGGAGTTATTATGCCCCAAAGTCTTGCTATCAATATTATTAATCATGCCCCAGCCACGGATAAACCTTTGACAATAACCTTGAAGATTGTTCTTATAGTCGAATATAATACCTTGGATAAACATATCATGAGGAACATCTCTTCGAGCATAACCAAACTGATGTAGAGATAGAGAAGGGTTGTAAGTGATACCTACCAGTTGTACCCCAAAATTTTCCCTCTCTTTTCTCAAGACATTTTCTCACAAGGATTTTCAAAAGTTCAAGTTTTCACAAGCACAATAGGATTTTTAATGCCCCATGGATCACATTGAGCTTTCAAACATCAAATTGAATAAAAAACAAGCTTACTTCGATTCACAATGCTTCGAATGGACTTTGGCCTGCTTCAAGCTTGCTTCGATTTCCCAAGCTTCGACTGGACTTTGGCCTCCTTCAAGTTTGCTTCGATTTCCCAAGCCTCGACTGGATTTTGGCTTCCTGCAAGTTTGCTTCAATTTCACAAAGCTTCGACTGAGCATTGGTTGCTTCATGATTGTTTCGATCCACAAGGCAAGGGTTTCCCTCATGCTAGCAGGCACAAGGCAATGACTTCCTTCATGTAAGCACCCACAAAGCAGGGGCCTCTTTCCTGCTTACTTCGATTCACAAGGCAAGGGTTCCCCTCATGCTAGCAGGCACAAGGCAATGACTTCCTTCATGCTAGCACCTATAAAGCAGTGGCCTCTTTCCTGCTTGCTTCGATTCATAAGGCAAGGACTTCCCTCATGCTAGCAAGCACAAGGCAGTGACTTCCTTCATGCTAGCACCCACAAAGCAGTGGCTTCTTTCCTGTTTGCTTTGATTCACAAGGCAATGACTCCCCTCATGCTTGTTTCGATTCCACCTTTAAACCCTTCAACATACATAGTTTCTACACCATGACACACAATTTGGTGGATTCGAAGGACACATATTTGGTGGCCCATTCAAAGAACATGAGTTTGATGGATTCGAAGAACACATATTTGGTCCATTCAAAGAACACACAATTGGTGGATTCGAAGAACCTACAATATGGTTCATTCAAAGGACATACAATATGGTCCATTAGAAGAACATCCAATTGGCCCATTCGAAGGACATACAATGGGTCCATTCGAAGAACACACAATTGATATTTTGTCTCTTAATGATTTTGGTCGAAGGCTGCTGGACAAAGTCATATGTGCTGCCAAGTCCAAGTCTGGTGCACTACTATGAAACAGTCCTGCACCAAGCTGCCACAACACTCCAAAACTGCTGCAAAGCAGTCCTGCTATGCTGCTCCCATTTTTGCACCAAATTAGCTTACAAGAGCTGCACCTCGAAGGCTATGAAGACAACATACCCAATTTGTTCAAATTTTATTTGTTTTTCCCCCCAAATCTCAGCCAAACTCTTCTATAAATAAGATGTTTCACAACACATCTAAGGGTGGATTTTTAGTGGCTGGAGAGAGATTTGTTGGTAAGGAAAATAAAGGAGAGAACACTTAACACACTCCCAAACCCAGAATAAAAAACCAACACCTTTGTTTCTGTTCTTTTGAATCCAGAACTAAAGGAACACAACACTTGTTTCTTTTCCTCTGAATCCAGAACCAAAGAAACACATTTCTCCTTTTCTTTACTTTTGAATCCAGAATCAAATAAACATAATACCCATGTTCTTTGCTTTCGAATTCAAAGATATCCAGGGCAATCACTCAAAGTCCAAATGCACCAACTCCAGATTCAAGGTAAGTCTTCCTGACTTTAACCCTTTCGTTTCAAGCATGTAAATAACCTTTTGCTTATTTTTTTATTCTACCATTTTGTTTGTTTTCTTTTCTTGTCAAAATATATGTTAGAGACTAACCTGTACAGACCACAGAACAATATTAGCATGGCTTTGACCCATACTGCTATCTTGTCTCAAACGAAAGAAAATAGAAAAAGGTATGTGAATAGAAGGGTGTGCTTCGATAGACACTAATTTGCAGGCCCAAACGAAAGGAAAGGGTGTGTAAATCGAAGGGTGTATGCTTCGATACACACTGACTTACAATCCCAAACGAATGAAAGAAAAAAGGGTGTAAATCGAAGGACACATGCTTCAATCCAGGATTTCTTTTCTCTCTCTTTTACACTTTTTTTTTTGTTTTTATATATTTCTATATACTTTCTTTCGTTGCTATTCAATATGGTTGTGGTAATTAGGACTTTTATTTCTTGCAATCCCCATTTGTACATTTGTACCCTCATCCCCTAATATGTAATAGCGTAGGACATTTATTTTCCCGCAATTTATCGCTTTTATATAAAATGATAGTAATTAGGTTGTGTATGGCAAGATAAAATAAACAAGTAAACAATCCTAAATTCAAAGATAAAAATGCATGCAATCAAACATACTACTCACACACGTACACATCTAGGGTAATCTAACTTGTTACCTCGGAAAATAGTCACGTCCCTCGAATATGGGCGTTTTAGCAAAGACCCTCGATAAAAGGATCGTAGTCCCTCGATGTCCCTTGATGTTGCCTTTGGTAAACGATCTAGTCCCTTACGAAATTTCTAAAACTCTCATAAGTTGCCTTCTATGACTATACAATTGACCCACGCCCGTCCCTTCACATCCATCGATGGGGCTTCTTACCAATCAATGGTAAGGTAGCAACACCTAAAGGAGGAGGAAAAGAACATATATCTTTTGAGTAGGTAGGATGCTCGTAGTTGCTTGCTCGCAAACAAAAACCATTTTCACACATACACTTTCAAAAACACTTTCAAAAAACAAACATCTCTTTGAAATATTTTCAAAACCAACACTTTGTATTCATTCTTATAGAGACGAGAATCATTACAAAGTTAGCTGCAACAGAAGCATTTTGCAAAATATTTTCAAACTCACACCCATCACAAAGCACCTTTTCAAACAAAGAATTTTTGATCTAGCAAGCAACTAAGAGCCCATAGATAACTATGGATGAAAAGGGTACTAACACCTCCCCTTTTCATAATCTACCCCACGAACTCAAGAAAATATCTCAAAGGTCTTTCCTGTTATTTTCACCCTTTCCTATTTGGATAAAAGAAAAGTCAGTGGCGACTCTTGCTATCTGCAACAATTGTGATAAAACGCAAAACAACCAAGTCAGCTCTCCCATCGTATTACAGAACTGGCGAATCTGCTGGGGAGGAACTTAAAAGTGGGGTTACCTTAGAGTTAGATTACATTTAATTGCTTGCATTGTTTTATTTGTTTGCTTTACGTTTATGGTTCCTTGTTTGGGTTTGTTTTGATCCTCTACCCAGATATGGGGCACCTTTTAGGTAAGTAGCAATAGATTATGGAAACTGTGCAGGGTACACCGACATGGTTAAAGCGATAGCTACGTTAGTGTGACACATTTGTTGGTACCGGTAGCCCTTGAGTAGTCAAGGAGAATATTGGGACGTTGTGTGGTGTCATGAAGAACTAACTGACCTTAGAACCTTTAATTGAACGATTTGTCCATTAGGAAGTAGTGAGATAGTCGGCTTTGGTGCAGTCCGAAGTTGGTTTATACTCGATGCTACACTCATTGAGATTGGACTTTCGAGATATTTCGATCGCCAATAAATAGGCTTGTGCTGAAACAATTCCTGGTGAAGAAAGATCAGTGATATTGAGATTCCCTAGAACCCAGTTACTTTCTAGGACAGGTTGAGCCAACTAAACTTCAAGAGGGTACTTACCTACAAACTCCATGCAAGCTTAAACCTAAGGATTTGTTTGTTTTGTTTGTACATAACTACTTGTTTACTTTTACTTGTGTATGGTTACTTGTACATGACATCATGACATCTGTAATGCGGTGGGAGAACTGACTTGGGATGTTTTACATTTGATCGCAATTATGCGGATAGCAAGAGTCACCGCCGACTTTTATTTTATCCAAAAGGAAAGGTTGAAAAGAACAGGAAAGACCTTTGAGATTATTTCTTGAGTTCGAGGGGTAGGTTATGAAAAGGGAAGGTATTATCACCCTTTTCATCCGTAGTTATCTACGGGCTCTTAGTTGCTTGCTAGATCACTTGCTTTTTGTTTGAAAATGTGTTTGTGATGTGAGTTTTGAAAGTATTTTGAAAAGGAATGTCTTTGTAGTAGTTCTCGTCTTTATAAGAACGCGTACAAAGTGTTTTGTCTTTTGAAAAATGTTTCAAAGTGAAATTGTGGGTGTATAAAATGTTTTTGTTGTGAGCAAGCGAGCAACTAGGAGCATCCCACCTACTCAAAAGGTCTTAAACATTATTTTCCTTTTCCTTTTGATGTTGTTATCTTACCATTGATTTGGTAAAAAGCCCCATCATTGAGTGTGAAGGGACGGGCGTGGGTCAATTGTATAGTCATAGAAGGAAACCTATGAGACGTTTTAGCAATTTTCATTTAGGGACTAGATCATTCATAGAAGGAAACATCGAGGGACATAGAGGGACTACAATCTTTTACCGAAGGTCTTTGCTAAAATGCCCATATTCGAGGGACATGGATTTTTTCCGAGGCAACAAAGTGAGATTACTCTAGAGGTGCATGTGTGAATGGTGTGTTTGATTGCATGCATTTAGTCTTTGATTAGGGTGGTCTACTTGTTGGTTTTATCTTGCCATACACCCTAATTACTAACATTTATGAAAGCAATAAAAATGCAGAAAATAAAGGTCCTACGCTATTACATGCTTTTTGAGGGATGGGGTATACAAGTGTAAAAGTGGGGGTTACAAAAAATAAAATTCCTAATTATACAACCAAATTGAATGAAAATAAAAGCAAAAGGTCAAAAGAAAATCAAAATTTATGCTGTCTGGTCTGACACGGGCCGTGTCCTATGACACGGGAACCCGTGTCAGCTTCTGTAATGGTCCATGCGCGTTTTTTATTTTTCTATACCAGCTAAACTAGCACGGGCCGTGTCTAGTGACACAGACACCCGTGTCAACCCCTGACCTGCGTTTTTGTTAGTGTAAAGTTCCAGTATGTCTGACACGACAATGTCCTGTGACACGGGCACCCGTGTCAGCCCCTGACCTACATTTTTGTTAGATTTTTTAAAACAGATGAGCTGACACGGCCGTGTCGTGTGACACAGGCACCCGTGTTAGCCCATGTCTTGGATCTTTTTTACTGAGTTTTCCCCTTTTTTTATTTATCTTTTACATATCTTTTGATCACAAACAGAAAATGATGTATGGAAAAAGATATTATAGTTTGGAAAAGAAGTATACCTCTTGAAGCGAAACTTTGGAATACGTATGGATATCTCCAGATTCAAAGTGATGAGTGACTGGGCTCCTCTTTTGAGCTACTCCAATCCTTGTTCTGTGTGACAAAGTTCCAGAATCGCTCCAACTCAGTCAAAGGTGCAAAGTACTGTTTTTTGTTTATGCTTGGAAGGTGATGATAAAGGTGTTATAGAAACTATTCTTATGTTAGAACAATCTCTATGAGATGTATATGAGGTGTTTAGGTAGTTGGTTTAGGGGAAAGTTTGCAAGGTTGTACAACAATGGGTTAAGGATTTTTCTATTTTTGTGAGTGAAAACAGAGTTGAAGATGAGAAAAGTTTTATGAATGAGTTGGGTTTTCTGAATGAGCAGAGTTTAGCAAAAGTTCTCCTTTTTCTCTTCTCTCTTTTCTCTCTTAAAAAACTATCCCTTATGTCTTATGAAACAGTCTCTTTTGTAGATCCTTGACTGAGGTTTTGCAGGGAAACAAAATAAGTTATTTTGAACTATTTTTGCCTACTGCTTTGATACTTTTTCCACACAATTTTCTTTTGCCATTTTGGTGCAATTTTGTGGTTGTTATAATGCAGGTTGGAGCAGACCGCATAGAGAAGTTTTGGACTGTATAGGACACCATATACAGGTTTTGTGGCAGGTTTGTGGTGCAGCATAGCACAAGGTTTTGTAGGACAACAAATGGGCAAGTTTTTGGAGTGTTGTGGCAATGTATATAAGTAGCATATCATTTTGTTCAACAATAACTTGGACAACATAGTTTGCAGCATGAAACAAGTTTTGTTTGTGGAGCAATTTATGCACATTGTATCAAAGATAAAGCATTGTGGCAAGGTTTTGAGTCAAAGGAAAAATTCCAAGCAATACAAAGTTTAGGATTTGTAAACTTGCAAAAATGTTACTTTTTAATAACTTGAATTATTTATAACATCTTGAACCATTTTGAATTGTAGTGACAAGATGTCATGAAGTAATGAACTTAACTTAGAAAAAATTTCCAAGTCTTGCAAAAGTTGGATTTTTTACTTTCTTGATTTTTGATGATCAAATTTCATATTTTGGATGTCTTGATGAAATATGATTTTTGGGATTCAACTTTGGTCAAAAAGTCAAAGTTTGACTTTTTAGTATACAGTTGACTCTTCCCACCAGTTGACCGAATTTTGTCTATTAATCCACTGATCTCAGGAGATGAATAGAAATGTGCAATTAGTTTAAAATGATGCGCTCGGATCCTTGAGATCATGCTTCAAACCAATAAGCCAGGTATTAGGTCAAAAATCAAAGTTCGATCATTTTCAGTCACAACCCTAATTTTGCCCATTTTGCCCTTGTGAATGTCTTTCTTGGGAAATTGTAGTCCAAGATTTGAAACTTGATAGAAGCAAACCTGAGGGTCTAGAATGATCCTTTGAGATATGAGAGGGTAAATTTTGGGGTACAACAACATCATATAGAAAATCCTTCACTGTTTGTTCAAGAGCCATTTCTTTTGCTGAAATAAACAGCGAAAAGATAAGAAACCTGTCTCAGAATACCTGCTTAATGTAATGATATGCATGATAATGTTTATGCAATTTTTTAAAGGACTTTTAAGATCTAAAATTTTCTTAGTCAAAGAGAGAACAAACATTAATTGCATTCATATGTTTAAATGATTACAAAGATGCCCCTTGGGCTTACAACGGAAGAAACAAAGGTAAAATAAAAACTCCTAAATCAAACAGGACTCAGGCTTCCCATAGGCGCATCCTCTTTTATGCAATGTAGGCATTCAAACTCTGTTCTTCATGCAGTTGCCTTGTAAGCTCCAAAACCTTTTTCTCGCTTGCGTAGAACTGTGTTTCAAAGGTGTCTCGTTCCTCTTTGAGTTGAATCTAAGATCTTTGCAATTCCTCGAGAGTAGTCAGCGTGTTAGGATGGAGAATAGTATGAGGTACACCTGCCTCGGTGATAGGTTCCATAATGATTGGTAGGATCGCGGGGTAAGGCATCATGAGATTTTGAGCGCGTGCTCGAACCCACTTAAGATAAGGCTCCAAAGGGATATAGTTTTTATGCCCCAATGTCTTGCTATCTATTCTGTTCACCATGCCCCAAGCTGGGATGAACCTCTGACAATACCCTTGGACATCATTCTCATAGTCAAATGCAATTCCCTGAATCAATGCATCATGAGGACCGTCCCTCCTAGCATACCTAAACTATAGCAACGCCAAACAAGGTTTATAAGTGATTCCTCCCCTAACGCCTAGGAGAGGGACATTAGGGAATTCCCCACAGCGATTAATGATGGTAACTTCTTCCATGGATCAAGGACACCAGTGAATATCTGAATGCGTGAGAGACATCAACCTACCAGACCACTGCATGCCCTGCTCATTCTTCAACACAGATCGGGGTAAGTGCGAAATAAACCATCTAGCCAACAGAAGAGCGCAACATATGAGGGTTCCTCTTCTTTTTACAGTGCGAGTGTGAAAAGAGTGCAGAATGTCTCCAAGTAAGGTAGGAACCGGATTATGAGACATGAAAATCTTGACTGCATTCACATCTATGAGTTGGTCCGGATTAGGGAACAGTACCATCCCATAAATGAGCAGGGCCAACACCTCTTCGAAGGCTTGTAAATCCAGGGTATCCCAAAAATAGTGAACTTTCTCAAACAAGAACTTGGCTAGAAACCCTTTAACACCGCTTCTTGTTTCCCAATTTGTCACAACATCGGACCGTTGTAAATGCAGGGCTTGAGCAATTTCTTCAGGCTTTGGGTCTCTTTCTATACCATTGAAGGGTAATTAATTAAGAATAGGTACACCCAATAATTGAGAAAACTCTTCCATAGTAGGCACCAACTGGTAATCGGGAAATGTAAAACAATGATGTAAAGGATCAAAGAACTGAAAGAGAACTTTCACCATGTCTTCATCATGGCTTAAAGTTACCAAACTGAGGAGCCGACCATGTCTTTTAGTGAATGTGGAATTCTCATAAACCCTTAATTCCAACTCTTTGAGTTGAGGAGGCACCCTTACGAGGTTGACATGGATAGTATTTCTGCGAATGGGAGTTATGTCCTACAAAATAGACATAGAGATAAGTCCTAAAAGTCCTTGAAATGGTTAGTATGATATGACAGTGTTATGATGTTATGATGTTATGTACAAACAAATATATACAAGAACACAAACAAATCCTTAGGTTTTGACTTGCATGGATTCCATAGGTAAGTATCCTCTTAAATTATAGTTGGTTCAACCTATCCTATTAATAGTAACCGGGTTCTAGGGGATCTCAATATCACTGATCTTTCTTCATTGGGCATTGTTTCAGCACAAGCCTCTTTATTAGCGACCGAAATATCCCGGAAGTTAGATCTCAATGAGTGTAGTATCGAGTATCAACCAACTTTAGACTGCACCAAAGCCTACTGTTGTACCCCAAAATTTACCCTCTCACTTATCAAGAATTTTCTCACAAGATCTCTTTGACTCAAGACTGCATTAGGGTTTGACCAGCTCAAGACAACTCCTCATGCACTGATGACCAAAATTAGGGTTGAGTTTGCACAAGGATTTTTGGACTATCAATGCTTCATATAACTTTAAAGGATCATTAGGGACCCCCATGATTATTCATATCAAGTTTCAAGCCTTGAATCACACTTTTGATCAGTCAATTGGACAGTTGACCTAAAAATCAGCTGTATTGGGGAAAAAAGTCAACCATGACCAATTTTCAGTCAAAATTTATAATTTTTGATCCACATCAACATCTTAGACTCATATGTATCATTTGATCAAGTTTGGACCACAATTCGCCAAGAAATTTGATCAAATCATCAAAAGGGCAAAATGGTCAAAATTAGGGTTTTGACTGAGAAGGGGCAGTTTCTAATTTTTGACCTAGAAAATGATCAATTGGTTTGAAGCATAATTTCATGAGTTCAATTGCATCATCTTGACCTAATGACGTGATTCAAAACATTACAAATTCATTAGATTGAAAGATGAATTTTTCAGTCAACTGATCAAAAGTCAACTATATACTGAAAAGTCAAACTTTGACTTTTTGGTCAAATCCAAGTGCCAAGGGTCACAATTCATCAAAACATATCAAAATGTGAAACTTGTTCATCAAGAAATCAAGGATTGAAGATCTTGTTTTGAAATTTGAAATTTCTTAGAAATTTTTCGAAGTATAGAAAATTTCTTATTTTTTCTCAACTTTAGGCCAAATTTTCACCATGATACAAAATGATTAAAAGGAAGTTTCCAACATGAAAGTTTTAGATCTCCATGAAATCTACAACTTTTCTTCACACAATTTCTCCTAAAGACGCTTGGATCTCAAGATATAATTTTGTGAATACATGCTCATGAACTAAAATAACTTAGTGAAATTTTGTCCTAGTTAGGCAGGTTTTTGACCTAACTTCATGGCAACTTTTCACCTAATTCCAAGAGGAATTTTCAAAATAATTTCAAAGATGGGTTGTAGATCACATTAAAAAATTTCCAAAATGTCCAAGAACTCCTTGGGATCATTCTTGAGTAGGGAGAATCAAAGAGCTGAAGTTAGGGTTTTATCACTTTGATTATAGGTCATTTTCATGAAGAACAAGTTTTCAAATTTGCAAATTGGCTGTACAATCTTCACTTTTCAGGCCTCAAACTAGTTTTTCACTCCACCATTAATGAATTGAACAAGGTTTCATGCCCTAAACCAAGCATTCAATGCATTGTACAAGAAAATAGCCATTTTTTAAAGAAAGGCAACATTGCCATTTTGGAAAAGCATGCTTTTTGCATTTTTCCATTTCTTGAGCCTTGGAATTGTTCTTTCTGCATAAATCAAGCCTCTAAACCTGAAAAAAAACATGTTTAAAGCTTCAAGCCACCCTACAAGATCAGAATCATGCCTTAAGAAGTCACTTCTTACACTTGCTTCAAAAACAAGAAATGTAGCAAGACATGTGATCTTGTACTTCTGAGCAAGCACAAGTCCTCCAACCTTTTGCTCTATATAAAGCCATCATTTTGCAACTAAAAGGAAGAATTCCCAAGCCTTGAAACACCCTAGAATCAGAAGTTGCATACCAAGCCTCCAAACTTGCCATTTCTGACTTGTGAACTGAATCTTCCATTTCACTCGTGCGTTTTCAGGCCTTTTGCTTTCCCAAGCTTCCTTGTCTTACAAGTAAACCATCCCACACCCTGAAACATCACTGTAACTCCATCTTCCCCATTATTGAAGTTCAAAAATGGAGCAACATAGATGGACTTCTCCAGACCATTCCAGCCACCCTCAAGACAAGCTAAGCATTGCATTAGCTTCCTAGAGGTTCAAGGAAGCTAACCTGATCATCACATCATCCTAAAGCAAGCTCATTTTCAAAATACGATTTCCATTTTCAAGGTGAGTTTTCTATTTTTCTAACTCTTAATACATGCATAGTTAGATTTCCATTTGTGAATATAAAATGTAGACATCATTGCTACGAAGCTGTACATATCTATAACTTGCATTTATTTGGCTCGAGTTTAGAGAATTTTAAGTTTGAAGTTTCTGAAAAAATTAGGTTAAGAATTAGGGCCAACAAAATTCTCTCTGATCTTGGACTTATAGTTTTAGTTATGCACATGGTTAGAATCGTGAAGTAAAATGCTATAATGTTCATGTTATCACTTTCCATTTTTGTTGAGAAATGAAAAAGTTACAGGGGGTCCGGCTGGCTAGAGGTTGAAGATGAAGTACAGGGCAAGGAAATGTTTTGTGTTATGTATTTGTGTTTTCATTTAGACTAACGAATGTACAGCTACCCCAGTGGCAAGGCAGCACGCTGGTAACCAAGAGGGTGTGGGTTCGAACCAGCGCGCTACCTTTTATTTTCTGAACATTTTCTTTTTGCCAACTTCCAGCACGTTGGGCCTCCTGACTTGGGCTTGGTCATTTTTGCTCCAATACAACCCTGTATCATTATTGCACCACATCAGCCCATACATATTTGTTTTTTTTTGCTACAAAACTCTCAAAATTGTTTTTTCACCCCCCTAATTAATTTATTTTTATATTTCTATTTTCATTTTCATTTTATTTTTGTTTTTTATTCAAAATTAATATTATTTTATTTTTATCATTTAAAAACCAAAAATATTTATTATTATTATATTAGGTAAAAATATAATTTATATTATATTCTCTTAAAATAAAAAGAAGACAAAAACAATTTTATTTTTTAAATTCATTTCTTAAAAACATAATAGATAAACTTAGGTTTTTTTTTTCATAAGTTAAATTAATCTAGAATTTAGGTCTTTAATTTAACTACTTTTATTTTCTTAAAAAAAAACTTAGAATTTAATTCTTTTTTTTCTAGAAAAAAAACCTAAATAATTTCTAACTAGTTTAGGTTTAATTTATTTTGTTTATAATTAAAATTATTTTCTTAAATAAATTAGGACAAAAAAAATCAAAATTCCCTTTATATAAAAACCAAACAAAAATCATTTTCATAATCCTATGCATATTTATTTACATTATTATGGTTATTTATTTGTTTAAATTTTTGTACAAATTCGATATGGTTGTAACAGTTAATTAGATTTAATTTTCTCGTAATCCCCATTTGTAAATTTGTATACTCCCCCTCCCCATCAATGTTGTAATAGCGTAGTAACTTTAAATTCCACAATTTATCGCTTTTATATACAAATGCTAGTAATTAGAATTTGTATGGAAAGACTAAAACCAACACTTAGAAAACCCTAATTCAAGACAAATAAACAAGCATGAAAATAATACACTTGCACACAAGCACCCCTAGGGTTATTCCACTTGGTTGCCTTATACAAAATGACCATATTACGCATGTGAGGTATCTTAGCAAAAACAAGAAAATATAAGATCATAGTCCCTCGATGACGCTATCTAAGTTTCCTTTTAAATGATCTTAGTCCCTCAAAAAAATGCTAAGATACTTTGCAACATTAGTAATCATGATTATACGATGACCCATGTCCGTCCCGTTTATATCCAAAGATAGGGTTGCTTACCAAATCAATGGTAAGACAATAATATCAAAGGAAAAGAAAATGAACAAGAAAGGCATTTGAGTAGGTAGATTACTTTTAATTACTTGCTCCATTTCAAAACAAATATCCTTTCTATTTTTCAAAACAAACACCTACACACTTTCAAACATCTTACAAACATTGAAAACATTTTTAAAAAGACAAACATCTTTGTATGCATTCTTACGAACGAGAATCATTACAAAGATTGCCTAAATAATGGTCTCTTTTACAAAATACTTTCAAAAAACCACACAAAGCATAATTTCAAACAAAAGCAAGTGAACTAGCAAGTGAACTAAGAGCCCATGGAAAACCATGGATGAAAAGGGTGCTAATACCTTCCCTTTTCATAATATACCCCCCAAACTCAAGAAACAATCTCAAAGGTCTTTTCTGTTCTTTTTCACCTTTCCTTTTGGATAAAAGAAAAGTCGATCGCAACTCTTGCTAACCACAACATTTGCGATAAAACGCAAAGCAATCAAGTCAGTTCTTCCACCGTATCACAGAACTGGCGACTCTGCTGGGGAAAGTTCTAAAAGTGGGGTTACCTTAGGGATAAATCACATTTACTTGCTTACATTGTTTGATTTGTATGCTTTACATTATGGTTCTTTATTTGGGTTTGAATCCTCTACCCGGATTTGGGATACATTATAGGTAAGTAGCAATACATTGTGGAAATTATATGGGGTACACTGACATGGTCTAAGCAATAGCTACGTTAGTGTGACATATTTGTGGGTACCGGTAGCCTTTGAGTTAATCAAAGAGAATACGGGGACGTCGAGTGATGTCATGAAGCATTAATGAACTTCTATAACCTTTACTTGACCAACTTGGCCTTTAGGATGTAGTGAGATGACCGGCTTTGGTGCAGTCCGAAGTTGGTAGATACTTGATATTACACTCATTAAGGTTTGGTTTCTTGGAATATTTTGGTCGCCATTAAAGAGGCTTGAGCTGAAACAATGACCAAGGAAACAATCCAGTGATATTGAGCTCCTTAGAACCCGGTTACTATTACTAGGACAGGTTTAAGCCAACTAAACTTCAAGAGGGTACTTACCTATAAAACTATGTAAGCCTAAACTAAGGAATTGTTTGCTTTGCTTGTATATGCATACTTGTACATAACATCACGGACATCATGAACATCATATACATCCACTAACCATTTCAAGGATTTTGGGTATTCATCTTTGTTCTTGTTTTGTTGGATATGGATTCACTTCGCAGAAAAACTATTCAAGTCAGCCTTGTAAGAATTCCTCCACAACTTAAGGAGCTAGCTTCAAAGATTCCTGAGAACTCTCCATTCACCGAAAGACATGGACGTCTGCTCAACTTGGTCACCTTCAACACAGATGAGGATATGATGAAGGTGCTCTTTCAGTTCTTTGATCCTTTGCACCATTGCTTCACATTTCCCGACTATCAACTTGTGCCTACTTTGGAAGAATTCTCCCAACTCTTGAGGATTCCCATTCTCAATCAACTACCTTTCAACGGTATGGAAAGAGATCTAAAGCCAGAAGAGATTGCTCAAGCTCTACACTTGCACTCATCTGATGTCACAACTCATTGGGAAACTATGAGTGGTGTCAAAGGCTTCTTAGCAAAGTTCCTGTTTGAGAAAGCCCAAAGTTGTTGGAATTCCTTAGACTTGCAAGCCTTTGAGGAAATTTTGGATCTTCTCATAAATGGGATGGTTTTGTTTCCAAATCCTGACCAACTCATAGATGTGAACACCGTCAAAATCTTCATATCACACAACCCGGTGCCTACATTACTAGGGGATATCCTACACTCTTTTCACACTCGCACAATGAGGAAAAGAGGTGTCCTTATGTGTTGCACTCCTCTCTTGGCAAGATGGTTTATTTCTCATCTTCCCCAATCAGTCTTAAAGAATGATCAAGGTTCAAGGTGGTCACAAAGGTTGATGACGCTCAAACATTCATACATTCATTGGTGCTCTCAATCCAAAGAGAATGTTATCATCGTCGACCATTGTGGGGAATTCCCTAATGTCCCTCTACTTGGCATTAGGGGAGGTATCACCTACAACCCATAATTATCCTTAAGACAATTTGGTTATGCCCGAAGGGATGGCTCGCACGAGATGCTGATTCAAGGTTTGGTATTCGACTACGACAACGACGATCAAGGTCTTCGCCAGAGATTTATCCAAGCTTGGAGGATGCTAAACAAGGTGGATAGAAAGACTTTGGGGCACAAGAATTCAATCCCTCTTGAGCCTTACCTCAAATGCGTACGAACTCGTGCTCAGAGTATTATAATGCCTTACCCCTCCATTCTCCCGGTAATCATTGAGCCTGTTAAGGAAGGAGATGTTCCATACACTATCCTACATCTTGACATGCCCACATCTCTTGAAGACCTACAAAGGGATTGGATACAACTCAAAGGAGAGAGAGATACTTTCGAAGCCCAATTCTACGCAAGCGAGAAGAAGGTTTTGGAACTCACTAGGCTACTTCATGAGGAACAGACTCTAAATGCCTACATTGCACCAAAGAGGATGCGCACTACTTTTTAATCTTAGAGTTTTGTATTATTTTGTCCAAGGGGCATTGATGTACTCAAACTTTATCTTATTAATATAACGTGTGTTTCTTTTTGTCTAAAACAAACTTGAATCTATGAAATCCTTGAAAACATCACATATACACATATCATTCATCATAGCATAAACAGGTCTTTTGCATCAAGTCTCCTCATCTCTCTACTGTTTATTTCAGTAAGATGGATCTCGAGCAAACAGTGAAAGATCTCCAAGCGCAAAATACGCAGTTTCAACAATTGCTCATGACCCTAGCCAAGGGGCAAGAAGAATTGAAGACTCTGCAAGATGAAGAGAGGAAAAAGAAAACAAAGAAGGTAACCGGAGTCTTAAACATGGGGAGAAGATTTCAGGGGCAGACAAGAAGGACTTTGAACTTTGCAACAACATCCGGTGAAGGAGAAGGGAAAGGCAAGGAAATAGTTGTCCCGTCAGAATCAGAAGAAGAGGAAGAAGAAGAGGAAGACTACTCTGAGGAACAGTATCCTCCAGCTGATGACAAGTACAAACATCTTGAAGAGCGTTTGATGGAAATAGAAAAGGTGTCGGGCTTAGACTTTGAGGAATTGGGACTAGTGTCGGGGATTATGATTCCTCCGAAATTCAAAGTGCCTATGTTTGCAAAATATGATGGAGTGTCATGCCCAAAAATGCATCTCCGGTCATATGTGAGAAAAATCCAACCCCACACCGCTGATAAAGACTTATGGGTGCACTTTTTCCAAGACAGTTTGTCTGGAACACAACTCGACTGGTTTTACCAACTAGAAAGATCCAACGTCCACAATTGGGAAGATCTTGCCGCAGCTTTATACAAGCAATATCAATACAATGCTGATTTGGCGCCTACCCGTACTCAACTCCAGAGTATGGCCATGTCTTCCAATGAAGGTTTCAAGGATTACGCACAAAAATGGAGAGATTTGGATGGAAGAGTTCAACCCCCTCTGTCTGAAAGGGAATTAGTGGACATGTTCTTAGGCACCTTATCCGGCCACTTCTTCAACCATTTAATTGGAAGTTCATCTGCAGGCTTTACTGAACTAATATTAACCGGAGAGAGGGTGGAAGCTGGTATAAAAAGTGGAAAGATTCAGAAGGATTCATCTTCTTCTACAGCTGTAAGGAAGCCTTTCATCGGAAAGAAAGAGGTAGTTGTTGTATATCCGCAAAGGAACCAAGATAGGTCCTAACACCGACCAATGGTGGGGGCTGTTATGATTCCCAAGCCTACATCTGATCAATAAAGAAGTAATCAACCAAGGGTGGAAAGGCCTGTCAGGCAATTCACCAGAATTAACATGACTTTGTCTCAAGTATTACCGTATCTTCTGAGATCCATTTTGGTAACCTTGAAAGAAGCTCCGAAAAACCCCAATACAACATCCCCTTATTATCATCCCAATGCCCGTTGTGCATATCACTTTGAAAGTCTTGGTTACGATACTAATAACTGTTGGGCCTTGAAGAACAAAATACAAGACCTCATTTAAGCAAAAGAAATTGAGTTTGATGCGCCCGAGAAGCTAAATGTCACTTCTGCTCCTATGCCCAGACATGGTCACAATACCAATGCTATTGAAGAAGATTTGTTTGTTACCACAGTTGATGAACTCATGATTCCACTTCCAACCATTAAGATAAACTTGTTGAAAGCCAGTGTGTTCCCGGGCTGTAATGAAGTTTGCCATCTCTGCTTGTCCTCACCAACTGATTGCCCTTTGTTGAAGGCAGGCATTCAGTGCCTGATAGATAACAAAGAGATTTTATTTGAAAAACTCATGTTTCACCTATTCATGTTGAAGATGTTTCTATCATTACCATTTTCGTCAATTCTTCCAGGGGAAAAGACCCGTTAGAATTACATTGGTTCCGAAAGCAACTCCTTTAATAATCACAATGCCTGGGCCAGTCCCATATGAATCAGACAAAACTGTGCCGTGGAATTACGGAGGGGACATTTACTACTATGGCATCAAACAAGACTGGCCGGTCGCCAAAGAGATAAACTCCAAAGAAGAAGATTCTGACATCAGCAATATTACCGGAACTAGTAAAATTACACGAAGCGGTAGGATCTTTTCTCTAGAAATTGCTCCCCCAAAAGCATTTTCTGGACTTGTGATCATCCATGTGGCTGCTCCAAAGGTTACTTCCGTACCCATAATCATCTCTGCAAGTTCTCCTATTTACAAAGATGTTACGACCCCTGATATCATTCCTACCAACGCTCCTGCTGCTGAAACTTGAGGAAAAAGTATTTTGGTCGAGTCTTTTCGGATGAAGGCCCAGCCATTGACTATGCCCAAAACTTCCAAGAAAGAAATGGAGGAGATCCTAAAAATTATAAAGAGAAGCGACTACGATGTAGTTGAGAAATTGTGGCAAACTCCCTCCAAAATCTCCATGCTGGCATTACTACTGTGTTCCGAGGCACATGCGAAAGTCTTGGTGAAGTTCCTAAAAACAGCCCATGTGCCTCAAGAGACGTCTGCTGATCAATTCCAAGACTGCGTAGCCAGCTTGACAATAGATAATGGCCTAGGTTTCTCGGATGCTGATCTAACATCGAGGGGAAGAAAGCACAATGAGGCATTACATGTCTCAGTGGAATGCAGGGGCACAACTTTGGCCCATGTTTTGGTGGACACAGGCTCTTCCTTGAATGTATTACCGAAAAAAGCTCTTGACAGACTTGACTGCGAGGGACTGACGTTAAAGCCAAGCAACATAGTAGTAAGTGCATTTGATGGCTCGAAGAGGATGGTGCACGGGGAAGTGGATATCCCTATAGCGGTAGAAATGTTCAAGACTAAGCCATTGGATTGACTAGACTTTATATAAATCAAAATCAAAATCGCCACCGCGCTTTATTGTTTCCAAAGGAATGGGAAAAGAGCTAATAACCCAAAAAAAGGGGGGAAAGATTCAAGGTAAGGGGGTTGGTTATGCAAAGGCAAGGTATTAGCACCCTAAACATCTACGGTACTCCGCAAGAACCTCTTTGTAAAATCTGCATATTTTGGCTATAAGAATGTGTTGTATATAAAATGGATAGTGGAGGTGAGAAAAAATATATATTTTTTAATGATTTTTGCACCCGTCGCGGTTGCAAACCTTTAGTGCCTACGTACCACCTTTCGTGCAATAGGGGATCAGGGTACACGTAGTTCCTCTTTTAAAAATTTGAAACAAAAGTGTGTTGGTTAATTTTATGAGATAAGACGTCATCATCATTGTCCGTGTGGAAAACATACTTACTACCCACAATCATGAGAAAGGAGAATTTGCATCATCTCAAAGTGGAGGATATGGCTTGGATTTTAAAATCAACAATGCCTCACTCAACACCCAAGTGGAAAATATCTCACTTCACTACATATTGTAGAAGTATAGTTGTTTGCATCACTACAAGGATTGATAAGAGTCTAACCTTTTGAGAAAAGTTTTAAAGGTAAAAACCAAAGTGGAAAAATGGTTTGAAATGAGATTGGTTGAATTTTAGTCTTCTCACAAAAAAAGATGTCAAGGTTTTATTAAATTGATTGAAGTTTATTTATGAAAAGATTTTGAAAATGCATGGACCTAAGTACAAGTTTATTATGAAAGTGTTTAAGTTTCAAAACAAGAAGGGTTTTCAAAAAGAGGGAGAAGATTTTTTAAATTAAAGAAGATGGGAGGAGAAGAAGAGGCTATCCTACAACATAAGGTAAAAGCTAATGATAAGGACCATCTAACCAACAAGAAGTCAAAACTTGACATTATGAGCCAAGATAGAATTCCCATTCTTTGGAGTGAAACCAGGCAAGCAAAGATACTAGACCTCTTCAAATGTATTAAGTCTTCACAAAAATTGGGCAGAGTAACAGTTGTATGCGGGTGAATTCCAGATTACAAACAAAGGGTGTAATCACAAAAACATGCACACAAAACAAACAAGCAACCCAATGTCTTGAGGTAAACCTCAAGAGCTCCAGACAAAATAATCAGATAAGATCACAAGGTATCCAAGATAGGCCAAGGTTTCTAATCCTAAGTCTAAGAAAAATTCCACTACTCCATCATGTCAAGGATAGTAACCAAATAGTCCAAGTACCATTAAGAGTTTTTTAGGGTTTAAGTTGGTTATTAAGTATCTTAGGAAAAGGAAAAATAAAATCTCAAGTGAGCAAAGTAAAAATGACAAGAAAATAAATGCTCTAATGAGCAAAGATGAAAATGGCATGAAATGTAAAATGCTAAAAAATAAATAGTGCATAAAGCATAAAAGAATAAAAGCATAAAATAAAACAAGTCAATAATTAGTGGTTAGTTGGATGATCATCTTGAAACTTGCATTTGGAACTCATTAGAGGATTGGTAGAACCAAAGCCTTCACACAACAAGTTGCATTTACTTTTTGTCAAGTATATCATCCATTTGGAATTCTCACAAGTACCATTTAATGATCAACGATGTTTAAGTGATCCGCGTTGACCAAAGGTGTTGTAGATCCATTAGAGGATTGGTAGAACCAAAGCCTCCACACAATGAATCTCAAGATTATTGGATCAAAGAGATCAAATTAACATACTTGGGCTTGCAATCATAAGTTTGGGCCACGAATGATCATTTATTCGAATTAGGACAAAATTTAGCGCTATGTTAAGCAATCGTAAGTGGACTTATATAGAAGTCACACCTATTTTGAGGCCGGTCAATAGCAATCTATGCACCATTTGTTTTGAGACATGATATAGAGATCATGCTCCAACAACATTTTGTGCAAGGAGAAAGGGATGAGATGAAGAGAAATTAGGATAAAAAGAAAAACCACATTTGAATTAATATTTAATCAAACTATTATTAAAATCATTCATCCATTTTTGTGGAGTTAAACTCAACACCATGGATCCAATGATGTTAATAAAGCCATGACCAAAAAATCAACCCAAGACAGCCAGAAAATATTCACAATATGATATAACATTTAAAATATATATTAAAGAATTAAAAATGTTAAAATAAACTAGAAAATAATGAGGAAAATATCAATTATGTTCAAATTATTCAAGAAATGAAAAATTAAGCCATAGAAAAATCAGAAATGGGTCCAAATGTTTTTATAAAATTTTTAGTAATTTTTAAAAGTCAGAAACTAATTTTAAACCATTTAAAAATTTCTAAAACAAACATAAAATAGATCAAAAATAGTAAACCTCAACATAAAATTCCATAAAATTTCCAGAAAGTCAAAAGTATGCAAAATAATATTTATGAATTTTTTCAGAATTAAAAAATGTCAAAGTATTTTTTAAGTAATTAAAAGAAAGCAAATAATGCAAAAAATATAAAAAATACAAAATGTTAAAATAAAAATGTAAAAAAAAATTCATGAGATCGGAAATAATTCAAAGTATTTTTTGTGAATTTTTCATAATTTTTGGATAAAAAATAAAAGAGTTATGAATTTTTGAAAATTTAATCAAATAAAATATAAAATCAGAAAATAAATAAAACCAAAAAGATGTGGACCATCAGATCAAAGTCAAAACGTGTTAGTAAGCTAATCCAATGGACCAGACACGTTGTGCTTGATATGGACCTTAGTGAAACACACACGTAATCAAAAAAGGGCAACCAATGAAATTAAAACGCTTGGCACGCTATCATTGACTGAGACGAGACATGTCATCATCTTCAACCTCCAGACATCCTGCAATGGGGATTTTGTGAGATCCTTCAAATGGAAAAATTAGGATCCCTGGCTAGCATCATTGAACTCGTCTCTTCAAGACGATTCTAACACAACCATCGCGCCAAATTTATGTAAAGTATGGAAAGAGATATGAATCAAAACACAGAAAAATAGCGAGCACCTCCAATTTGAGGTTTCTCTCTCAATTCTCAATGGATTTAAAAATTGTAAGCAACATTAGAATCAGACAAAGGAGTAGAATAAATTAGTGCTTGATTTGGATCCAATTGGTGGAGAATTCTACCTTTTCGAAGTTCAAGTAAGAAGCTCTGAAACTGGACTTCTGTAGCTCGGATTATGCGTCGTTTTGATTGGTTTAAGTACTGGAGAGTTTGTATGAAGTTCAAGGATGATGAATGCGTAAAGAATTTTGGAAAAGGAAGCTTAAATTTCAAAAACTGAATTCAACAAAAGTGGGTTCGTGTGAAGTTTTGGCAGGGTGTTCTTGGCTCTCTAAGCTTGGGAAATTGAATGGGGGATGACCCTCTATTTATAGGGAAGTGAATGGGAATGAAAATTTGAAGAAACAAGGAAGTTTGGAGGGAAATTGAGTAAGGGTCGAGCACGAGTGAAGTGTGACTTCACTTCCATCAAAACTCAGCCAAACCTTGCGTTTTGGGGTGCTAACCACTTCTGGAAAGTTTGCTAATCAAGTTTAAATCAAAAACACGCACAAATCTTGTGTTTAGAAGTCACATTATGGATTTCAAAATTCTGACTTTGTGCAAAATTCAGTTTCAAACTATCAAATTCAAATCTATGGCATTTCCACCTCAAAGGGTCTTAGGGCGTGATTCTTGATGCTTTAGAAATATGAGGTTACAAGCTTTGCAATGGAAAAAGAATGGAATCAAATGTATGCTTGAGCTGAAAGTTACATGGAGTCAAAGTTGAAGAAAAAGAGTTGACTTTCCATACTTAGAAAAATTTCAAACTCTTCTTTAAAAATGACCTATAATATCTTGCATCCAAACATGGCCTTTCACTTAGAATTTGCTCTTGACCAAAAAAGATAGAATGAAGTAGATCTCTTGAATGACATTTTTCAATTTGAACCACTCAAAATCTCCAAAAATTGAACAAGTTATGGCTTGTTGAAGTTGGCCAAAAATCATGAAATGACCTATAATCTCTTGCATTCTTAAGGCAACTTCCATCTATTTTATTACTTTGCACATAAAAGAAGGCATGAAGTACATATACTTAGGGTCATTATGAAAAAATAATAGGCTCAAGGTGATAAAAATTGACCAAGTTATGACCATTTGAAGTCACATATGGAAAATTGGGGATTCATCTGGGTGCCTTATAACCTTTCTTCTTCACCAAGTTTCTTCCACATGAAAACTCCTTGGAACTTTTGAAGTCATTTGTTGGTAACCCTTTGAAGAGAATAATGTTTTTATAATCACTCAAAAATACCAAAAGATGAGCAAGATATGCCCCTCTGAAGTCCAAAACCCTAGCTTCTAGATCAAGAGAATGCTTGGTGGGACTTTGCCAAGTTTGAACAAACTTTTTGTGCCAATATTCTTCCTTTGTGAATAGAATTTGTTGAGGATGATTATGAGGACTCATGGCCACCAAAACTACTTCCATATCAACTTCAAAACAAATTCAATGGTGAGGTTTGGATCTCTCAAGCTTTTGACTAGGGCATGGAAATAAACTCATGAACCCATGATGTAACTTGCTAAACCTCATTGCCTTTACCTACATTATTAACAAGTAAGACAAACCAATATTGTATTTGTTAATTTAGGGAGAGAATCAAAGCAAAATATCCATGATCACCAAAGAAAACAAGTCAAAGTGCTTGGTAACTCCTCAAAGAGCAAAGCTAAAGTAGGGAGAAGAACCAAAAGACCTAATGTGATTTTGTGGTGATTGAAACAATATGGTATGATGAAGGGATCTTAGGGGAAAAAATTAGGGTACAACAGCTGCCCTTATTTAAGTTTCTTCTATCTGGAGATACGAAGGTTAAAAATCTTCATGTCGACGTAATTGAAGACACTTAAATATAAAACAAACCCTGTTTTTGGCCCTAAGATGCCATGCAAACATTTATGCATATGAATGCATATGAATGGAACAAAAGAGACGCAAAGTAGCATTGGGGATGCAACATGAAATGCAAAAACAAAAGAGAAATCCCACCAGGAAAATAAATCACTGGTAAACCACAAGAAAAGAAACAGAGAGGAGGATAACAAGCATCGACGTTCACTGTCGATGTACTACCAACGTTCACTGAAGGTAGAAAGATAAAATATATCATATCACCACCGTTCACTGACGATGAACTATCAACATTCACTGAAGATAGCAAAAAGATAAGAAACACCGATGTTCACTGCCGATGTACTACCAACATTCACTGAAGGTAGAAAGAGAAAATATATCATATCACCGCCGTTCACTAACGATGAACTATCAACGTTCACTGAAGATAGCAAAAAGATAAGAAACACTGATGTTCTTTGCTGATGTACTACCAATGTTCACTGAAGGTAGAAAGAGAAAATATATCATATCACTGTCGTTCACTGACGATGAACTATCAACGTTCACTGAAGATAGCAAAAAGATAAGAAACACCGACGTTCATTGAAGATAGAAAAAAGATAACAAACACCGACGTTCACTGCCGATGTACTACAAACATTCACTGAAGGTAGAAAAAGAAAATATCAAGTTTCCCCAAGATTCTGGTGTTTTGCCAAGAATGGGCCTCAACTTCTTCTTTAACCAAGGAAACCTGCCTGGAAAGGGTAATACGTAATATGCCTCAAATAAAGAGACTTCCTCTTATTGTCTAGGGGAATTGCGAAGAGAAATGACTTTCTGGGGATAGAAATATGACTTCCCTGGGATATGCCACAATATTCCTGCTGAGGAGATAAAGTCTTCTTGTGCAAAATAAATGCACAAACCAAAACTCAAAATTTTCAGAGATCCATAAATCCAAATCAGAAATAAACTGGGGCAAGACGGCCAGTACATATACATCTTTTGAGAAATAAACTCAAGAGGAAAACCAAATTCAACTAAGCAAAAAGCGTTGCAGGAAAAGTCAGAACACTATATCAATGAATGACGATTTCTAGCAATGCATGATGTATGTATGAATGTATGAATGATATCATGCATATGCTGGTAAAAGGATACATGATCAATACAAACAACCAAAACCGCCTCAGGTACTAACAACACTAGGCTAAACTTTAACCAGGAAGATCAATCCAAGAAAGGTAAAAACAAATGCTAAAACCAAACCTAATGTCTGCTTTAACTTTACTGAGGAGAAACATAATCCGTACGTAGCCAAATCAAACAGATATCGGGATAGAACATCCTTCTTCCGGTTTCATCGGAGAAAACAGTTTTCCAAAAGCAACATGCCTACTGGAGATTGCGAGACCATCCTCAAATAAAGCAGACTGATGCTGACACAACCAAACCTCATTGGGGGATTCAAGCCTACCTCCTTGGAGAAAACTTTCATCACGAATACTCATTCCAAACAAGAGATGCCCTGGGATAACCTTCCTGGGAAATCAAGAAGTCAATATTAATGCCAAAACTTTCATCATATGAGGGAAAACTTGCTGGGGAATCTGAGACGGAGACTTCTGACCATGCAAAACCAAAATCAAAAATGAACCAAGACTTGACTGGGGATAATGGGATCACAAACCCAATACTGTACCTTGCACCCACTGATATCGTCTTTAACTATCTGAGAAACACACAAAAATTGCGCACCTACCAGCAAAATGACCTGAGAAAACTTTCATGAAGGGAGTAAATCTTCTTAAAACAACTGGAGTTTGTTCATTCTTGGGATCACCATTCTTGTTGTCATTGTTTCATCACAAATCCCAAAGTAAATTGAATTGTAAAGATCTATCTTCTTTTTGAAAAGTTGATTTTGCTTTTTAATCCTCTTGCTTTAACAATTATTATCAGTAATAAATGATGTCTTTACAAGCTAAATAAAAATAAGAACACAAAAAGTTGGGCAAAAGCTCAAATTTCATTAATAGAATGGTAGTCTGTGAATGGCGAGACTCCATGGATGATTACAAAGTTTGGGAAATTGTAATACATAATGGAAAAGATACATTGAGATACAATGACCACTATCCCCCTTAACAACTTTTGAAATCCTGAGCAACAACTTTTGTTGAAGTATGGTGAGGATCCGAGAAGATTGTTGCTTCAACGATCAAGTCTTGTCTGACGTAGTTACTTACCAAGAAAGTCCCTAACTTTTGCCTAAGCTGCCCTTGAGGATTTTCAACTTAGCGGGAATTTTATTCTGTTTATATCTCTAATTTTTGCCTAGACCGCCCTTTCGGGTTTTCGGCCTACTGAGACGCTCTTTTTCTGCCTAAGCCGCCCTTTCGGGTTTTCAACTTAGAGAGCTGTTCTTTTATTTCTTTAGGAGAAGTATTTCTTGACTGCATCAGCATTCAGGGGACGTGGGAACTCCTCGCCATCCATAGTTTCAAGAATTAGTGCACCACCAGAGAAGGCTTTCTTGACAACATACGGGCCTTCAAAATTGGGAGTCCACTTGCCCCTAGAATCAGTGTTGAGAGATATGATCTTCCTGAGCACGAGGTCGCCTTTTCTAAATTCATGAGGTTTGACCTTTTTTGTCAAATGCTTTCTTCATTCTTTTCTGATATAACTGCCCATGACATAAAGCTATCATTATCTTCTCTTCAATCAAATTCAATTGATCAAACCTGTTCTGAACCCATTCAGCCTCTGTCAATTTGGCTTCTATTATCACACGTAACGAGGAAATCTCTACCTCGACAGGGAGTACAGCTTCCATTCCATACACTAGAGAAAACGGGGTTGCTCCTGTTGAAGTGCAGACAGATGTTCGATATCCATGTAGAGCAAAATGGAGCATTTCATGCCAATCCTTATAAGTAACAACCATTTTCTGGATAATCTTCTTGATATTCTTATTAGCAGCTTCAACAGCCCCATTCATCTTTGGCCTGTATGGAGATGAATTGTGATGGAAAATCTTGAATTATTTGCACAGTTCAGTCATCATCTTGTTGTTCAAATTCGAGCCATTGTCAGTGATGATTATGTTCAGCACACCATACCGACATATAAGATTCTTTTTGATGAAATGCACAACCACCTTCTTGGTAACATTGGCATACAAAGCAGCCTCTACCCATTTGGTAAAGTAATCAATTGCTACCAAGATGAAATGGTGTCCATTCGAAGCTTTGGGTTCTATCATCCCGATCATGTCAATACCCCACATAGAGAAAGGCCATGGGGAGGAAATCACATTGAGTAGTGTCGGAGGTACATGGATCTTATCTGCGTAAATCTGGAATTTATGGCACTTCTTTGAAAATTTGTAACAATCAGATTCCATTGTCAACCAATAATAACCTTCCCTTAGCATCCTTTTAGCCATTGAATGTCCATTAGCATGAGTGCCAAATGAACCTTCATGAATCTCATGCATCAACATGTCTGCTTCGTGTCTATCCACGCATCTGAGCAAGACCATGTTAAAATTCCTCTTGTATAACACATTTTCACTGAGGAAGAAACTTCCTGCCAATCTTCTCAGTGTCTTTCTATCTTTCTTTGATGCACCAAACGGGTATTCCTGAGTCCGAAGAAAATGCTTGATATCATAATACCAAGGTTTTTCATCTGCTACCTCCTCTGTTGCAAACACATGAGCGGGCCTATCTAGCCGTCGAATTGTAATTCAGGGTATATCATTCCAAGCATTTACTTGGTACATGGAAGCCAGAGTTGCCAGAGAATCTGCCATTTGATTTTCATCCCTAGGAATGTGATGGAACTCAACTTTATTGAAGAAGGGCAGTAATCTTCTAGCATAATCTTTGTAAGGGATCAAGCTAGGGTTACGAGTGTCCCATTCTCCTTTAATCTGATTTATTACCAAGGATGGATCACCATAAACATCTAGAATCTTGATTCTGAGATCAATAGCTTCTTCAAGACCCATGATGCAAGCCTCATATTCTGCCATATTATTAGTGCAATCAAATGTTAACCTTGCAGTAAAAGGAATGTGCGATCCATGAGGAGTAACAATCACAACACCAATTCCTTTACCATAAGCATTCACAGCTCCATTAAATACCATACTCCAATGAGATTCAGGGCTGGGGCCTTCCACGAGCAATGGTTCATCACAATCTTTCACTTTTAAGAACATTACATCTTCCTCGGGGAATTCATATTCTGCACACTGATGATCCTCCACCGGCTGGTGAGCAAGGTAATTTGCCAACACACTACTTTTGATAGCCTTTTGAGTGCGGTACTCGATATCATATTCAAATAACAACATCTTCCAGTGGGCAATTCTCTCAGTAAGAGCAGGCTTTTCAAAAATATACTTGATTGGATCCATTTTGGAGATCAACCAAGTGGTATGATTCAACATATACTACCGCAAACGCTTTTCCGCCCAGGCCAAAGCACAACATGTTTTTTCTAGCATAGAATATCGTGACTCACAATCAGTGAACTTTTTGATGAGATGATAATTGGCAAACTCTTTCTTTCCCGTTTCATCCTGTTGTCCCAAAATACAACCCATGGATTTATCCAACACTGTTAGATACATAATCAAAGGTCTTCCTTCTACGGGAGGGAGCAAGATAGGAGGTTCAAGCAGATATTCTTTAATACTTTCAAATTCCCTTTGGCAATCATCCGTCCACACACAACCTTGATCTTTCTTTAACAACTTAAAGATCGGTTCACACGTTGCAGTCATGTGAGAGATAAATCTGGAGATATAATTCAAACGCCCGAGGAAACCCCTGACTTTCTTTTCAGTTCTTGGTGCTGGAATTTCTTGAATTACTTTGACTTTATCAGGGTCAACTTCAATTCCTTTCAGGCTAACAATAAAACCCAACAATTTCCCCGATCTAACTCCGAAGGTGCATTTATTTGGATTCAGGCGGAGATGATATTTCCTCAAACGCTGAAACAACTTCAACAGATCTTCTATATGCCCTTCTTCAGTTTGGGATTTGGAAATCATATCATCAACATATACTTCGATTTCTTTGTGCATCAGATCATGGAATAGGATTGTCATAGCCCTCTGGTACGTTGCACCAGCGTTCTTTAACCCGAAGGGCATCACTCTGTAACATAATGTTCTCCAGGGTGTGATAAACGTTGTTTTTTCCATGTCCTCTGGAGCCATTCTCATTTGATTATATCCGGAAAATCCGTCCATGAACGAGAATACTTTGAATTTTGCTGTGCTATCCACTAACATGTCAATGTGAGGCAATGGAAAATCATCTTTTGGACTAGCTTTATTTAGATCTCTGTAATCTATGCACATGCGGACTTTTCCGTCTTTTTTCGGTACTGGGACAATATTGGTAATCAATTGAGGATACACTGATGTCACAAGAAAACCAACATTAATATACTTTAGGACTTCCTCTTTGATCTTTACTACCATATCCGGATGGGTTCTTCTCAACTTTTGTTTAACTGGCAGACACTCTGGCTTCAACGGTAAATGATGCTCGACAATGTCTGTATCTAGACCAGGCATATCTTGATAAGACCATGCAAAAATATCCACATATTCTTTCAACAACTCAATCAACCCCCTCTTTACATCAGTATGCAACAATGCTCCAATCTTGACCTCCTTCGGATCTTCTTCTGAACCCAAATTAACCACTTCCAGAGGCTCTTTATATGGCTGAATAATATTTTCCTCGTGTTCAAGCAACCGTGATACCTCTTCTAGAATCTCATCATAATCTTCTTCTTCAGCCCCAAACACAGGACATTCAAAGTTGGGAGAGAGTGCAGGGTCATTGTATTGAACGGGTTTTTTAATTAATCTGCACATATGATTTATGACTATTTTTAGAAACTGACACATATAACAAGTGATCATGCAGATTAATTTTCAGTTGTTATTTATTTTGAAAGGGTTTTTTTTTTAAATTTTTTTATTACCATTTCCCAAGAAAAAAAAGCAGAAAATAAAAGACATAATTTTGGAAGCAAAGACAACTTTTATTAATGATCTTAAAAGTTAAAGCAAACAGATAACCCTTACAACATTAATACTTCCACCTTGGGCAGAGTGAAAGCTTTTCAAAAGAAAGAAACAGATTAGCAAAACAAATTACTTTGAAACATGTATGCAAGAAGGAATATCAATGGTGACCCAATTTTGAACTCGGACTCCATGCGTCACATAATTCGGTGTTTTCTGCTCTGCTTCATTCTCTTCAACAACATTAATTTCTGAACCAATCGGATGGAGGTAGCCTCCGCTGCGGAAAACATCATGATAACTGTTCACAGAAGATTTTAACTTCAAACTTTCACCTTTGCCATTCCTCGAAGAGAAACCCAAACCAGATTTGTTCTTGTTCACAGGTGGATCCACAAGTCGTCCCCACACTGCATTATGACCATTGCGTATAACCTGTTGCGCGTCCATTAATGAAACCACAAAATTCTCATTCTTCCCTATGTTGTCAATGGATAGGGCTTGGAACTGGGTTCCAACAGCAGCCTCATCCTCTTCTACAATACTGAAAGAGGATAGATGGGATATCAATAACGTCTGCTCCCCATTTATGATCACTACCTTCCCTTCACGCACAAATTTTAGCTTCTGATGCAGAGTTGAAGTGACAGCCCCTACTTCGTGTATCCATGGCCATCCTAGCAAACAGTTATACGCGGGAGTAATGTCCATTACCTGGAAAGTTATTAAGAACAAGTGTGGTCCTATATGGATGGGTAAGTCCACCTCACCGATGACAAATTTCCTCGAACCATCAAAAGCATTCACAATGATGCCACTCAGGCGCATAGGTGTTCCCTGATACTTTAACTTCATGAGAGTACTTCTCGGTATAACATTCAACGCGGATCCGTTATCAATTAGCACATTGGATAGCGAATCATTCTTGCAGTTCATAGATATGTGGAGGGCCAGGTTGTGATTCCTCCCTTCATCTGGTAACTCATCATCGCGGAAACTCAAGTTTTTACATGACGTAATATTTCCAATTACGCTGCTGAATTGATCTAACGGCATGTCATTCTCTACAAAAGCTTGGTCTAGTACTCTCATCAGTGATTCTCTGTGAGCAGAGGAATTCATCAATAAAGCTAAGATGGATATATTTGAAGGAGTCTGCAATAGCTGGTCCACAATTTTGTAGTCGCTCATTTTAATTATCTTCAAGATATCATCCACTTCTTTCTCCAATGTAGCTCCACTAGTCTCTCCTGCTGCCTTCTTAGGCTCATCGTTCTCAGCAATTTTCTTTCCAGCAACAATGTCTCTTCGAATAACCGGCGCAAACACACGACCACTACGGGTTACCCTGCTATTATCATCTATATTTCCAACATCTGGCATTGGCTGGATGGGAACTTCCACCCCATCTTCCAAGATTATAGCGTTGTATTTGTAAGGCATGACCTTATCTGATTTATAGGGAACAGGTCCTGGCAGACTAATTACCAATGGAGTAACAGCTGGTTTGTTATGATACTCCACCTCAAGGTGAGCGGGTGCATCAAAATAAGGTACAATGACATTTACACCTTCCTCGACACAATCAGCACTCAAAAGACCAATTCCTGCAAAAAAATCTTCATCTGAAGAGAAATATTCATCTGCGGAGGCATATTCTTCTTCTGACTCTTCTCTCATCAAACAAACTTCAACCATATCAATCTCGTGATAATCATCTCTCTGACCTATGATCTTGATAGTTCCATTGTCTAATAGCAAGTGAACACCCTCTCTCACAATAGCATATCCTTGGGGGTCTCGACAGCAAACTATGCAAGATCCATATTGGTGTTCCACCTGACCAGCAGTACAGTAGAAAGTAGCATGCAACTGCACGAGATCTTCATTCAAATACTCCACATCAAAAATTCTGAATTCACCCGGACATCCAGAAACCATATTAACTTCCTCTTCATATTCTGCCCTAGGCCTGATTATATGAATTAGACCTTCATCCATCATCTCCTGTTGATCAACTTTTATCTTCTCGCAACCCTGTATGTTTGTACTGCAAATAGCACAACCGACGTGGTCATGTGTATAATAACTGAATTCACAGAGGTCTGCGTGCATTTTCACCAAATCTCCTCTAACCAGATTAATGTCAAAAATCTGGAAGTCACCTGGACAACCGCCACCATATTCACAACATTCATTCCCCCGTGCTTGGGTAGAGGATTTTATTTAACATTAGGTCCCATGTCTTTGAAAGATAGAATTCCAGACTTCACCAACCTTTGTACTTTAGTCTTTAAAGGATACTAATTTTCAACACTATACCCTGGTGCTCCCTGATGAAAGGCACACGTCTGGTCTGCTTTGTAATACCAAGGCAATAGTGATGGCACTGCTGGAGGTGGTCGTGTCTGGACCAACTTTTTTTGAATCAATGCTGGTAGTAGCTCTGCATAACTCATGGGAATAGGGTCATAGTTCTCCCTTCTCTGATTATTCCCTTGGTTCCCCTGTTGGGACTGTCTTTGATAAGCAACGTTAGTCGGAGCGGCATTCATAACAGGAGTAACTGAGGCAACTTGATGGTGACGCTGATAATTCCTTCTAGGAGCGTTCACTCTTCTCTCTTGTACGACGACATTGGTATCCCCTTCTTTCTTCTTTGTAAACCCAGAAGCTGGCTTTTTCACACCTCCAGATCCTTCACCCTTCGTCAAACGGCCTTCTCTTACTGCCTCTTCTAGGCGGACACCCATCCCTACCATCTCTGTAAAATCACTTGGGACACTTGCTACCATTCTTTTGTAGTAGAAAGCACTTAGCGTCTTCAGAAATTTTTTAGTTATTTCCTTCTCTTCCATAGGAGGAATCACTTGTGCAGCCACTTCGCGCCATCTCTGCGCGTACTCTTTGAATGATTCTCTGTCTTTCTGAACCATGGCCCTAAGCTGGTCATGATCGGGTTCCATGTCCACAATGTACTTGTATTGTTTTATAAATGCTTCTCCCAAATCATTAAAGGTATGGATGCTGGTGCTGTCTAAACTCATGTACCATTTCAACGTTGCGCCCGTCAGACTATCCTGGAAAAAGTGAATCAGCAGATGCTGATCATCAGTGTGGGTAGACATTCTCCTTACATACATCACTAAGTGAGCACGAGGGCAAGTGTTGCCCTTGTACTTCTCAAACTCCTGGACCTTGAACTTAGCAGGCACTTTGACATTCGGGACCAAACACAACTCATTCACATTCTGCCCAAATAACTCTTTTCCCCTAAGAGCCTTCATCTATCTTTGCATTCTATCAAACAACTCTTGGAAATCATCCATTCTGTCATAAAGACCCAATTCTTCACTCGACGGAGGGAAAGGACGACATACATCTTCATTAACAAACGGAACCAAATTTACCGAAGGAGGTGCAGCAGGAACAATATGCACCACAGGAGGTGCTGGAGTAACAACATTTGGAACCACCGGAGCATCTTGGGGGCCCAAATTGAAACCTTCAGGTGCAAAATTCTCCGGCATTCCCCATGGATAACCCTAAGGCATACGTTTTTGAACAAAAGTCGGAGTAGCAGATATAGGAACAACAGGAACTTTAGCATTTGCCCTTGTTTGTTGAGGTAGAACACTCGGTGGCTGATTCTGAGCAACCATCAGAGCTTCCATCAGAGTAGTCAAATTGGCCAAGCCATCCTTCAAAGCAGAAACTTCTTCATGTAGCTCGTGATTCTCCTATTCCATGTTGTCCATCTTCTTTTTGAAGTTAGCCCGAGTGTTATAGTGATGAGTCAGCTTGCTGAACGAAGCAAAAAGTTGGGTAAGGCACCTGGATATGCATAATAAATGCAAGAAATATTTGCAATGTGATGCATGACATGCAATGCATATGATTATTTTTACTTTATCATTTAATATTTCAAGGGATTTAACGTTTATAGACATATTGCAAACATCAAAATAATAACGCATTTGAAATGCTGAAAAACTTTTATTATAATAAGTTCAAAATGGGTTACAAGTTTCAATGATCCCAAGTACAAGATGAAAATACAATCTAAAAATCCTGAGAGAAAGAAACTTATAGAGATCAATCTGTACGCTGGCGCTTCCCTGTGAGCCTAGCAATCTGAGCTCTCAACCTCTGGTTTTCTTCCACATGTCTGATGGCAACCTCTTTCCAATCATTCGGATCAGGAAATGAGCAATCAGCACCTGTTTGAGGCTTAGGAGAAAATAAATCCCCTTGCCTCTCCATAGACTCTACTGCTCGACTCTCAAGGATCTCGATCAAATCATATTTCTCCTTTAAGTCTGCGTTGTAGGAACTCTCTAAAGTCTTGAACTTGTTCTTCCAAGCATCTCTTTCCTATTGCATCCTAACTAAAGCAAGCTGCAACTCTTCTAGATCATCTAATAAAGGAGGAGTGGTCTTCACAAACAGATCAGGCATGGGTGTCTCCCGAGTATACGGCATCTTCAACTGGACGACTCTCAACCGGACCCACTGAAGATATGGATCCAAAGAAACAGCACCCCTAGGTCCTAAATCTTTCCTACTTTTCTTATGAATGTGACGCCAGGTCTTCGCAATCTGCTCCCTAGCTTCCCTGTGGGCTTCTCCTTCCTTCAGAAAGAAACTACTCAAATGAATACTGTTTGGTTTATCCCTCATCGGATAACCAAGTTGTCGCCGTGCAAGAACAGGGTTATAGTTAATTCCTCCCTTAGTACCAAGAAGAGGTACATTGGGGAAACTACCACAACTGTCAATAATCTCTACATCCTGATAAGCTCGATGATACCAATCAATGTCCGAATGAGTAAGTGCCATGATCTTAGGAGCCCAACGGGGTTCCTTCTTGACATCCCAAAAAGCATTAGACTGGGGCATATGAGAGATGAACCACCGGTACAACAAAGGCGTGCAACAGATAATCATTCCCCCATGATAAGAACTCCGAAGATGAACAGAGTAATAAGCATCACCCAACAGTGTAGGAACTGAGTTTCCAATCATGAAAATCCTGATAGTGTTAATGTTGATAAACTTGTCCACATTAGGAAATAAGAATAATCCATAAGCAAGTAAAGAAAAGATGGCCTCAAAAGCAACCGTACTCTTCATTCTGGAAAAGTAACGAGCTTTCTCCAATAAGAACTGAGCTGGTAATCCTCTAATCCCTCCTTTGGTAGTCATATGGGCTTCCACCTCAGACTTCCCCAGATGAATCAAAGCAGCAATCTCATGTGGTTTTGGCTCGCCCTCCAAACTAGTAAAAGGAACACGATCAGTAACAGGTAAATCCAATAGATAAGAATACTTCACCAGTGTAGGCATCAACTGATAATCGAGAAAAGTAAAGCAGTGATACAAAGGATCATAGAACTGGACCAAAGTCGAGAGAATACCCTCCTTCATCTTCAGCTTCATGAGAGGAATAATGGATCCATACTTCTTCCAAAAGTCTGTAGAACACTCGATCTCTGGAATTAGACTGATCAACTCATCTATCTTGGGATCCTTGAAACTGTATTTCCCTGTCTTTCTCTTTCCAGAATCCATGGTTAACAGTACCTGAGATATTCAAAAATAGCCAACCTTTAAACCCCTTGAAATATTGTTTTTCTTCAAAAGATGCTTATGAGTGCATGGATGCATGATGCAGCAATCACACACAAGATCACACATATAGGGTTCATAGGTTCAACGTCACGAGCATGAGGTCGAAGGTACTACCCATAAGGTGTTGGTCTAAAAGTTATCACCTGCCGAACAAGGTTCTAGAGGTTCCCAGAGTCTACATCCTTCCTTCGGATATTACCAACTTCCCGATTAACTCGGTAATTAGTAATATTATTAAGAAAGACTCGTCCGAGCGTAGTATCGCGTGACAACTATTTCCAGATTACTCTGTCATAGCTTCCGCACTACACCTAAAAGGCCAAGATGGGTTTGGTATTCTACGTTCCTCAGTTTCAGCAGGCTCCCTAGTCGAAAGCAGTACGTCTTCCCGATTACTCGGTAAACGACACTACAGTCAAAGGGGCCTCCACTGAGTGGGGGATCTCATGCCTCCTATTTTTGGATTACTCCCTCAAAGTTAACATGACTATACCACACGTCCTATCTTAAAGTTTGCCTAAGTCCAGGTATAAGACTTATAAGTAATCACCAAGCACCCTGAAAACCAGGAAAATCCAGACAAACATATATACGAAATATAACACATAAACAAAAATAGCACATATACAGATAATAAACAAAGATAGGCTCAACCCACTTAGGGATGGACCAGCAAGAGGTCAATCTTTCCCCAGTGAAGTCGCCATTTTTCTATAGCGGTAGAAATGTTCAAGACTAAGTCATTGGATTGACTAGACTTTATACAAATCAAAATCAAAATCGCCACCGCATTTTATTGTTTCCAGAGGAATAGGAAAAGAGCGAATAACCCAAAAAAAGGGGGGAAAGATTCAAGGTAAGGGGGTTGGTTATGCAAAGGGAAGGTATTAGCACCCTAAACATCTACGGTACTCCGCAGGAACCTCTTTGTAAAATCTGTATATTTTGGCTATAAGAATGTGTTGTATATAAAATGGATAGTGGAGGTGAGAAAAGAAATATATTTTTTTTATGATTTTTGCACCCGCCGCGGTTGTGAACCTTTAGTGCCTACGTACCACCTTTCATGCAATAGGGGGTCAGGGTACACGTAGTTCATCTTTTAGAAATTTGAAACAAAAGTGCGTTGGTTAATTTTATGAGATAAGACATCATCGTCATTGTCCGTGTGGAAAACATACTTACTATCCACAATCATGAGAAAGGAGAATTTGCATCATCTCAAAGTGGAGGATATGGCTTGAATTTTAAAATCAACAATGCCTCACTCAACACCCAAGTGGAAAATATCTCACTTCACTACATATTGTAGAAGTATAGTTGTTTACATCACTACAAGGATTGACAAGAGTCTAACCTTTTGAGAAAAGTTTTAAAGGTAAAAACCAAAGTGGCAAAATGGTTTGAAATGAGATTGGTTGACTTTTAGTCTTCTCACAAAAAAAGATGTCAAGGTTTTATTAAATTGATTGAAGTTTATTTATGAAAAGATTTTGAAAATGCATGGACCTAAGTCCAAGTTTATTATGAAAGTGTTTAAGTTTCAAAACAAGAAGGGTTTTCAAAAGGAGGGAGAATATTTTTGAAATTAAAGAAGATGGGAGGAGAAGAAGAGGCTATCCTAAAGCATAAGGTAAAAGCTAATCATAAGGACCATCTAACCAACAAGAAGCCAAAACTTGACATTATGAGCCAAGATAGAATTCCCATTCTTTGGAGTGAAACCAAGCAAGCAAAGATACTAGACCTCTTCAAATATATTAAGTCTTCACAAAAATTGGGCAGAGTAACGACTGTATACGGGTGAATTCCAGATTACAAACAAAGGGTGTAATCACAAAAACCTGCACACAAAACAAACAAGCAACCTAATGTCTTGAGGTAAACCTCAAGAGCTCCAAACAAAATAATCAGATAAGATCACAAGGTATCCAAGATAGGCCAAGGCTTCTAATACTAAGTCCAAGAAAAAGTCCACTGCTCCATCATGTCAAGGATAGTAACCAAATAGTCCAAGTACCATTAAGAGTTTTTTAGGGTTTAAGTTGGTTATTAACCAAATGATCCATTAGAGGATTGGTAGAACTAAAGCCTCCACACAATGAATCACAAGGTTATTGGATCAAAGAGATCAAATTAACATACTTGGGCTTTGTTGTACCCCAAAATTTGCCCTCTCATTTCTCAGGAAATCACCCTGGATTCTCAAAATTTTCTCTTATACAAATCCAAGCCTTGAATTATCATTTCTTTCCAAGCAAGCCATTCACAAGGGCAAAATGGTCATTTGTACGCTGAAAAGTCAAACTTTGGTTTTTGGATCAAAATCAAATCACAAAAATCATTTTTCATCAAGACATGTTGGAATATGAAGTTTGTTTCATCAAGAAGCTCAAAAGTCAAATTTTACCTTGGAAAAATCAAATTCTAAATACTTAGAATTTTTCTAAAGTATTTAAGAAAAATGACACTTCAGAACTTCTGAGTCAGCCTCCAAGCAGGAGCAGTCAGAAGTTGTAAACGTGGTTCTACACATAACCTTTAACCAGAACATGGCTTTTTCAGCATCTACGCAAGTTCAGTCAGAGTTTGCTAGAGTAATGCAAAGAAAGCAAAGAAGCCTGAAATCTCCTTCAGAACATGCTGGAGTCAGAAGGTAAGAGGATCAGAAGATTGGATGCTACACTGAAGCAGAACCTCTAATTCAGGGTTCTCAGAGGCAAATCAAAGAAGTTTACTGGAAGACTTCTGAATCCCTCAGAACTTGCTGAGATAACAGAATGCCAAGGTCAAAACCCAGGTGCATTGTTCTAGACTACGTTGAAATGGAACTGCTGGTTTAGACTTAAGCAATGATGCAAAATCCCCCATTGAAGGATTTCTGATTTTGACAAATCTCATCACCATTTAATGCTCATTAATGCTCACAACCACTTTTGAGTCTTTGTCCTAAGGATCTCTCCACGTGTAGCATAAAAAAACCTTTGTACAGATTTAGGTATGGGTTCATGCGCTACTTTCCGCTCATGGGTGTCACTTTTCCTTAATCCTTGCTTACTAACCCAGCCTAGACTAAGAGTTGTCAATCATCACAACTTTTTTTGAACTTTCTTCAAGAGTAAGTCAACATCTAGTGCATGATATTGGCGCCACTTGACATTTTAAAACCCATAAAGCTTTACCTATAAATAGAACACCATTGGCCACTGAGAAGAGGCCTAGAAAAATTTGTGAAAGAAATTAAAATTTTGAGAAAGAAAAGTCTTGAACCTCTGCCCAAAATTCTTAGAGTTTCAAAAACTGTAAACACAGCATACAAACCATTAACTTTGGATCCCTTGCTTCCAAACTCCATTTGTTATCAAAATATTTCTTGACTAAAAAACACCCATACAATTTCTGACCCAAACATTGCCATAATTTCTGTATCCATACTACTATATACCCTCCATCCATCCATTCAAAGAAGTTGTTCAGAACATCATCAAAGTTGAGGCTAACTACAGTTCACAGAACTTCTTACAGCTGCAAGACTGTGGCATACCCTCCAACAATATCCACTTCAAAGAAGTCATAACTTTGCTCTTTGGCTGTTCCAGATTTTTCCAGCCATTCAAAGGTTTCTAGCCTGCTGAACACTTGAGGAATCTGGTCAGAACATTACAAGCGGTCAGAATCAGATCTAGTTCATAGAACATTTTCCAGCTGTAAGTTAAGCTCCTGCTGACTCTTGTCATATTACTTAAACATTGTTAGATTTGCACGTTCAAAAATACAATGTAGACATCCTTATTCTGATGTTGTACATATTCTGAGGTTTCATGTATTTTCCTGCCTAAGTAGGGAGAATTTCAGTTCAGAACATTTTGAAGAAATTAGAACTTAGAATTAGGATTAGCAAATTCATGCCTGCTTCTGATTTTAAGTTCTGATATCTCTTGATTCTGAAACATTATGAAACTTGCCATAACTGCTATATGCACATCTTCTGTTCTGTTGAGAAATGACTAAGTTGCAGATGTTCTGACCAGCATGGAGAGGGAGACGAAGTTCTGCCAGTGGCATCAGAACTCCTAAAATCTTCTTTGTTCCTAGTGGACCCAGAACTTCTGACTTTACTTATTTCTACTAATGTGATTTCTGTTTTTGCAGCACACCAAAGTCAGAACTTCTGATATCTTTTAGTTCAGCAATGCACTGATTCTATTTTCTTTTTTCTTACTATTTTTGCTATCACTTCTATTTTCACTAATCAAAAACACTAAAAAAACATTTTACATTTTACATGCTTTATCTTATTTCTTAAAACAAAAAAAATATATTTTCTTAAAACAAAACAAGTTCATTTAATATTTTCTTGTATGTATTTCAATATGGTTGTAATAGTAATTTAGGACTTTATTTTAATTTGCAATCCCCATTCATAAATTTGTACCCCCACCCCCTAAATATTGTAATAGCGTAGGACTTTACATTTCTGCAATTTATCGCTTTCAAATGTAAATGCAAGATAAAATCAATCAAATAGAAGACCTAATCCCAAGATAAACATGCATGAAAAACAAACACAATGCACACTTGCACCCCTAGGGTTTCATCCACTTGTTGCCTTCAGAAATGGGCCATGGTTGCATGTTGAGTGTTTTGGCAAAACAAAAACAAACAAAAATATCATAGTCCCTCGATGACGCTATCAAGGTTGCCTAAACAAAATGATCAAAGTTCCTCAAGAAAATTGCCAAAGACACTTGACATTATTGCTATCATGGTCTATACGACGACCCACGCCTGTCCCGTTTAACATCCTAACACAAGGTTGTTCACCAAATACAATGGTGAAACAACACTATTAAAAGGTTTAAAAGCATAAGAAATATCTTTGAGCAAAATAGGGTAGATAGCTCTTAGCTACTTGATCAAGCTGGCAAAAATATCTTTGCTACTTTTCAAAACACACTCCACAACACAATTTCAAACCCTACTTTCAAACATTGAAGACTTTTCAAAAGACAAAAATACCTTTGTATACATTCAAACAAGAATCATTACAAAGGTTGCCACAACGACGGCCTCTTTTCAAAACATCTTCAAAAATCACACACAAAGCACCATTTCAAACAATTGAAAATCAAAGCAAGTGATCTAAGCAAGTAACTAAGAGCCCATGGATAACCATGGATAGAAAGGGTGCTAATACCTTCCCTTTCTATAATCTACTCCCCGAACCCAAGAAAACATCTCAAAGGTCTTTCCTGTGCTTTTTGACCTTTCCTTAGGATAAAATAAAAAGTCGGTGGCGACTCTTGCTCAACCGAAACATTTGCGAACACAAACGCAAAATCCCAAGTCAGTTCTCCCACTGTATCACAGAACTGGTGACTCTGCTGGGGATGACTTTAAAAGTGGAGTAACCTTAGGGCTTAGATCACCCTTTGCATGATTATTGTTTGCTTTGATTGCTTTACATTTTGGTTCTCTTGTTTGGGCTTGAAATCCTCCACCTGGATTTGGGAAACATTCATAGATAGCAATACGTTGTGGAAACTGTGCGGTGTATACCGACACGGTTGAAGCAATAGCTATATTAGTGCGACATATTTGTGAGTATCGGTAGCCTTTGAGTCAATCAAAGAGAATACGGGGCCGCTGAGTGATATCATTAAGCACTAATGAACTAGAACCTTACTTAACCATCTTGGCCTTTCATTAAGGGTAGTGAGATGACCAGCTTTGGTGCAGTCCGAAGTTGGTAGATACTCGATACTACACTCATTGAGGTTTGTTTTCTTGGAATATTTTGGTCGCTAGTTAAGTGGCTAAACCAAAACAATGAACATAGAAAACAATCCAATGATATTGAGCTCCTTAGAACCCGGTTACTATTTATAGGACATGTTTTGAGCCAACTAAACTCAAGAGGGTACTTACCTATGAAACCTCATGCAAGCCTGAAACTAGGGTTTTGTGTGACTTGCTTGTACATGTGTTTGTGCATACATCATGAACATCATAAAGCATCATATGCATCCACTAACCATTTCAAGGGTTTGGATCTTCATCTTTGTTCTTGTTGTGTAGGTCATGGAATCTCTTCGCAGGAAAACAATTCAAGTCAACCTTGTGAGAATCCCTCCTCAACTCAAAGAGCTTACTTCCAGGATTCCAGAGAATTCTCTCTTTAGTGAAAGACATGGTAGACTCCTCAACTTAGTCAACACCAGCATTGAAGAAGACATGGTGAAAGTTCTCTTCCAGTTCTTTGACCCCCTACACCACTGTTTCACATTCCCTGATTACCAATTGGTGCCTACTTTGGAGGAATTTTCTCAACTCCTGAGAATTCCTATTCTTAATCAACTACCCTACAAAGGTACGGAAAAAGAACCAAAACCTGAAGATGTTGCTCAAGCATTACACTTGCAACCATCTGACATCAAAGGGCATTGGGAAACCAGAAGTGGTTTCAAGGGCTTCTTGGCAAAGTTTCTGTTTGAGAAGGCCCAAGACTGCTGAAATTCTCTTGATCTACGAGCCTTTGAAGAAATTGTGGCACTCCTTATTTATGGTTTGGTCTTGTTCCCAAACCCTGACCAACTTATAGATGTGAATGCTGTCAAGATTTTCATGTCTAAGAATCCCATACCTACATTGCTTGGGGACATCCTGCACTCATTTTACACACGAACAATGAGGAAAAAAGGTGTTCTCATGTGTTGTACTCCTCTCTTAGCAAGGTGGTTTATTTCTCACCTTCCACAATCAGTTTTGAAGAATGAGCATGGTTTAAGGTGGTCACAACGGTTGATGACCCTCACACATTCTGATGTACATTGGTGTTCTCGGTCCAGAGAAAATGTCATCATCATTGATCGTTGTGGTGAATTCCCTAATGTCCCATTACTTGGCATTAGGGGAGGCATTACCTACAACCCCTGTCTAGCTTTGAGACAATTTGGATATGCTCGGAGGGATGGCCCTCATGACATGCTGATTCCTGACCTAGCTTTTGACTTTGACAACGATGCGCAAGGACTTCGACAAAGGTTCATCAGAGCTTGGAGGATGCCTAACAATGTGGATAGTAAGACACTGGGGCACAAGAATTCAATCCCCCTTGAGCCTTACCTCAAGTGGGTACGAACCCGCTCTCAGAATCTTATGATGCCATATCCTCACATTCTCCCTTTGATTAAAGAGCCTGTTAAGGAAGGAGAGGTTCCATACACCATCCTACATCCTGACATGCCAACATCATGGGAAGAAATGCAAAAGAGTTGGATCCAACTCAAAGAAGAACGGGATACTTTTGAAGCCAGCTTCTATGCCAGTGAGAAGAAGGTTTTAGATCTCACCCGCCGACTTCACGAGGAGGAAACTCTCAACACCTACATCGCACCAAAGAGGATGCACAACGTCTTTTTACATTAAGAATTTTGTAATATTTCGCCCATGGGGCATTTATGTACTAACAAATTTCTTCTTAATATGACGTGCGTTCTTTTTGTTTGCAACAAATTTGAATTTTTGAACCCTTGAATGCATTACATGAATAGCATATCATTCATCATATGTGTAGGCAGGTCTTCAAGCCAGGTTTCCTTATGTTTCTGTTGTTTATTTTAGCAAGATGGATTTGGAGCAAACAGTGAAGGACCTACAGGCACAAAATTCACAATTTCAGCAACTCCTCGTGATCTCGGCAAAGGGTCAAGAGGATCTCAAAGTTCTGCTAGAGAAGAAAAAGAAAAAGAGACCGGGGTAGCTACTTTCGGAAGAAGATTTGAGGGCGGTGCTAGAAGGACTCTTGAGTTTCCTTCAACGTCCGACGAAGGGATTGGCAAGGGGAAAGGAGTTACTGTACCTTATGAGTTTGAGGTAGAAGAGGAGGAAGAGGAAGCAGACGAAGACTATTCAGAACAACAGTATCCACCAGCGTATGACAAGTATAAGAACCTTGAAGACATATTGGCAGCTATGGAGTTGCAGAGGGTGCCCGGATTGGATTTTGAAGAACTGGGGTTGGTATCTAGGATTGTTATCCCTCCTAAGTTCAAGGTACCGACGTTCGCCAAGTACAACGGTCTGTCTTGCCCTAAGATGCACTTGAGGTCATATGTTAGAAAGATCCAGCCACATTCATCCGACAAAGACCTCTGGGTACACTTTTTCCAAGACAGCTTGTCTGGCACTCAGTTAGATTGGTTTTATCAGCTCGAGAGATCAGAGGTCCACAATTGGGAAGACTTGGCAGCATCTTTCTATCGTCAGTATCAGTACAACACTGATTTGGCGCCTACCCGTACTCAGCTACAAAGTATGGGGATGGCTTCAAATGAAGGGTTTAAGGAGTACGCCCAGAAGTGGCGTGACCTGGCTGGAAGGGTGCAGCCACCGCTATCAGATAGGGAATTAGTTGACATGTTTTTGGGGACCCTGTCTAGCCCCTTCTTCAACCATCTAATCGGAAGCTCTTCTGCGGGATTTACTGAACTGATTCTGACCGACGAAAGGGTAGAGGCCGGTATCAAAAGTGGAAAAATTCAAAAGGGTGCTTCCGCATCCACAGCTGCTAGAAAACCTTTCCCAGCCAAGAAAGAAGCATTTGTTGTATACACTCAGAAAAATCGGGAAAGAGAGGAACATCGGCCAACAGTGGGGGCCGTATTAATACAGAAGTCCGCATCAGACCAGCTTAGAAACAGTCAACCGAGGAATGATCAGCCCAGAACTTATCAGCAAAGGCCGCCACGGTAGTTTACCCCAGTAAACATGACCCCTGCTCAGATCCTTCCACATCTCCTGAAGTTGAACCTTGCTAATTTAAAAGAGGCGCCAAAGAATGTAAATACCACCTCTCCATCCTACAACTCAAAAGCCAAGTGAGCTTACCATTCTGACAGTATTGGGCACGATACCAATAATTGTTTGGCGCTCAAGAACAAAATTCAGGATTTTATTGATGCCAAAGAGGTTGAATTTGACGCTCCTGAAAAGCCCAATGTCATATCCGCCCCAATGCCCAAGCACGGCCACAATGTGCATGCTGTTTTGGAAAACCTCCATGTTACTGATGTTGCCGATCTGTTGGCTCCACTAGTGATAAAAGAAAATTTGTTGAGGGTCGGGATCTCTCCTGGTTGTGATGAAGACTGTTATTTTTGTTTGAACATTCAAGGTGATTATCCAATGTTGAAGTCAGGTGTCCAACGCCTGATGGATACTCAAGAAATACTTTTCCAGAAAACCCCTGTTAACACTTTCAATCCGATTACTCTTGATACTTGTGATACTTCAACCAACGATATTGCTATCATAACCATTTCCGACAATCCTCCCAAGGCTTGCAAAAGGCCTGTCAGGATTACACCCAACTCTGAATGTGTACCTCTAAAGATCACCATGCCGGGAACCGTCCCGTACCAATCAAGCAAAATGATACCGTGGAACTATGGGGGAGAAATCTTCTACCACGGCATCAAACAAATCGAAACAGTCCAAGAAATCTCTGAAGAAGACCCTGATATAGGGAACATCGCGGGTACAAGCAAGATCACCTGCAGTGGCCGAATCTTTTCTCCGGAGATTGCTCCTCCCCGAGTAGTCTTCGGACCCTTAAAGGCTTCTACACCTGTTGGACCCTCTGTGCAAGGCCCAGTGATTGAAAAGTTAAACACTCCTGAAGAAAGACCATCCACTGATAACACCGACAAAGGTAAGGGGATATTGGAAATGCCTGTCAGGACAAAGGGTCATGCTGTGGTTATCCCCAAAACCACTCAGAAGGAGATGGATGAAATCCTGAAAATAATCAGAAAGAGTGACTACGACGTTATGGAACAATTAGGGCAAACCCCTTCTAAAATTTCAATGTTAGCCCTCCTGCTCTGTTCAGAGGCCCTTGCCAAGGCCATGATTAAATTCTTGAAGATGGCACATGTTCCCCAAGAGACCTCGGCTAACCAATTTCAAAATTGTGTGGCCAGTCTTACTACTGACAATGGCCTGGGCTTTTCCGATGCTGACTTAACTCCCAAAGGAAGGAAACACAATGATGCGTTACATGTTTTAGTTGAATGCCAAGGGACCACCCTCGCCCATGTCTTGGTCGATACTGGTTCTTCCCTGAATGTGCTGCCAAAGAAGGCCTTAGACCGTTTGGATTGCGAAGGTTTGACCCTCAAACCTAGTAACATTGTCGTCAGAGCTTTCGATGGTTCCAAAAGAATGGTTCATGGAGAGGTTGATATTCCCATCAAGGTAGGCACCGAAGTGTTCAACTCCACCTTCTACGTGATGGACATTCGTCCGTCATACTCATGTTTGCTGAAGAGACCGTGGATCCATTATGTCGGGGCAGTTACATCCTCTTTGCACCCGATGCTGAAATATCCTGTTAAGGGTAAAATCATAATTGTGCATGGCGAGGAAGAGTACATTATTAGTCATCTCAATTCCTTTCGATATGTGGAATTAGACGGCGAGTTCATTGAAACACCTTTTCAACATTTCGAGGAAGTTTCTCCCGAGGTAGCAATTGCGAAGACAGCGGTTGAGGCACCTATCATTCCCAAGCATGTGGCTAAGATGGCATCTCTCAAGGACGCAGAGGCTGTGATTAAGGAAGGGAAGAGCACAGTATGGGGACAGTTGCCTGACTTTCCCCATAAGACGGACAAGTTTGGTTTAGGGTTTACTGTTGCAGGACAAAAGGCTATGCGTCGCTCTAAGATTGGAAGATCACCCATCAAGATTTCTCACCACAGAATCAATGTTGTAGAAGATGAAGATGAGGAGAGCCACTTTGAAGATTGGATCTTTCTGACTGTCGAAGGGGGTTTGAGCAATTGGGAAGCAAAGGATTTCGTTCCTATCACCTTTATCAACCAGTAATTTTATCTTTGAACAATTTCCCATTTTTATGGTCTGTAATAACTAAAACAATTCGCACACTATTTTCGCCTCATGCCTTGCCCGGGGCATGTAGGTCCATTTGTAAGGGCTTGATTTTCTTCATAATCATATGCCATGTTTTAATGAATCATTGTACGTTTTTCATCTATAAACTGTTCATTTTCTTTCCTTTTGCATTTTTGTTTGTTTAAGGATGGTTATCCCTTACACACACCCACACTCACAAATGCAGATACCCATCCACTCCGGATTTCATGGGTGACTATTATGTTTCAACCTTCAATAACTCTGAAGATTTGGTCAATCATGTTGAGTACGAAGTTGACGAAGATTGTGAAGTGCCGGGAGAGTTAGCCAGACTTCTACAACAAGAAGAAAGGGCCATTCTTCCTCATGAAGAGTTGCTAGAAACCATCAACCTAGGGACAGAGGAAGACAGGAAAAAAGTAAAAGTGGGTGCCAACCTGGAACCGAGTGTCAAGGAGCGCTTAGTGCAGTTGTTAAATGAATATGTTGAAATCTTTGCCTGGTCTTATTAAGACATGCCAGGGCTAGACACTGATATCGTGGTTCACCGTCTCCCTACAAGAGAAGACTGTCCACCGATCAAGCAAAAGGTTCTCCGAATGAGGCCTGACATGTCTGAGAAGATTAAGGCTGAAGTAATGAAGCAATTCAACGCTGGTTTTCTGGCTGTTACAACCTATCCACAATGGGTTGCTAACATTGTGCCCGTACCTAAAAAGGACGGCAAGGTCATAATGTGTGTAGACTATCGAGATTTGAACAGGGCCAACCCTAAAGACGATTTTCCACTACCGCATATCGACATTTTGGTTGACAACACAGCTCAACACAAGGTATTTTCCTTCATGGACAGATTCTCGGGCTACAACCAGATCAAAATGGCCCCCGAGGACATGGAGAAAACTACCTTCGTCATGCAATGGGGTACCTTCTGCTACAAAGTGATGTCGTTCGGACTGAAGAACGCAGGGGCAACCTATCAATGCGCCATGGTAGCTTTATTTCATGATATGATACATCATGAGATCGAAGTTTACGTAGACGACATGATAGCTCGATCACAAATAGAAGAAGAACACCTTGAACACTTGCAAAAGCTGTTTGCCAGGTTGAAGGAGTACAAACTCAGACTGAACCCAAGCAAGTGCACTTTTGGAGTTAGATCTGGTAAACTTCTGGGATTTATTGTCAGCAATAAAGGTATTGAGGTTGATCCTGCTAAAGTAAAAACTATACAAGAAATGCCTGCTCCCCGTACTGAAAAGGAGGTTAGAGGATTCTTGGGATGCTTGAACTATATTGCGAGATTCATCTCTCACCTGACATCTACCTGTGAGCCAATTTTCAAACTGTTGAAGAAAGATCAGGTAGTTGAATGGAACAATGATTGTCAAATTGCTTTTGATAAGATCAAGGAGTACTTACTAGAACCTCCTATCCTGATGCCACCCGTCGAAGGAAGGCCGTTGATCATGTATCTGACTATTTTGGATAACTCAATGGGGTGCGTGCTGGGTCAACATGACGAGTCTGGTCGAAAAGAGAATGCCATTTATTAACTTAGAAAAAAGTTTACCGACTGTGAGACTCGCTACTCATTGCTCGAGAAAACTTGCTACGCTTTGGTATGGGCTGCTCGCCGGCTAAGGCAGTATATGTTGACTCATATCACTTTGCTGATTTCCAAGATGGATCCAATCAAGTATATCTTCGAGAAGCCTGCTTTATCTGGAAGAATCACTATATGGAAGATGATCCTGACTGAGTATGACATCCAGTATACTACCCAAAAAGCTATAAAAGGGAGTGTACTAGCTAACCATCTAGCTCATCAAGCCGTCGAAGATTATCAATCTATGAGATTTGACTTCCCTGACGAGGACATCATAACATTGGACAACATTGAAAGTAACGGACCATATGACGGACCTGAACAAGGATTCTGATGGACCCTGTACTTTGATGGTGCTTCAAATGCACTTGGCAATGGCATCGGTGCAGTACTCATTTCCCCAGAAGGTTGCCATACACCTTTCACTGCAGGACTTTGTTTCAGCTGTACCAACAACATGGCCGAATATGAAGCTTGCATCTTTGGTCTCAAGGCTGCTATAAACTTGGGAATCAAGTCCTTGGTCGTATTTGGGGACTCGGCTTTGGTTATCAGTCAAGTCAAAGGAGAGTGAGACACCAAACATCCTAATCTTATCCCATACAAAGAACATGTCCTGACTTTGTTGCCTCATTTCGAGCAGATTACTTTTGAGCATTTCCCGCGAGAAGAAAATCAACTAGCAGATGCTCTGGCTACAATGTCTTCCATGTTTAAACTCAACTGGGATAACGAGGCTCCCCAAATCACCATCGAACGAATGGACGAACCAGCGCACTGTCATGAAATTAGTACCGAAGAAGTAGTGGAACAACCCTGGTTTCATGAAATCAAAAGGTATCTCCAGACTAGAGAATACCCCGAAGGAGCTTCCGTCAATGACAAAAAGTTCTTAAGGAGATTTTCTGCCAAGTTCTTCCTAAGCAATGGCATCCTTTATAAACGCAACCATGATTGTGTTTTACTTCAATGTATGGACAAAGCTGAAGCAGAGTTGATCATGACTGAGATACACAGTGGCACATTTGGCACCCATTTGAGCGGACATACAATGGCAAAGAAGATTCTAAGGGCAGGCTATTACTGGTCTACTATGGAAGCCTATTGTCACCAACATTCCCGTACTTGCCATAAATGCCAAGTCTTCGCCGACAAGGTACATATTCCTCTTGTTCCTCTCAACATTCTGACAGCTCCTTGGCCTTTCGCAATGTGGGGCATTGACATGATTGGAGAGATCAAGCCCACGGCGTCCAATGGACATCGCTTCATCTTAGTCGCTATTGATTATTTTACCAAGTTGGTCGAAGCAACTTCCTTTGCCTCTGTTACGAAGAATGTGGTTGCCCGCTTTATCAAGCAGAACCTCATATGCCGGTATGGTATCCCCGACAGGATCATCACAGACAACGGTACAAATCTGAACAATACTATGATCACCGCTCTATGCGAACAGTTCAATATTTATCATCACAATTCATCTCCCTATCGGCCGAAGATGAACGGTGTTGTTGAAGTCGCGAACAAAAATATCAAGAAGATCATTCAAAAAATGACAGTTACCTACAAAGACTGGCATGAGATGTTACCGTTTGCTCTGCATGGATATCGTACCACGACACATACTTCAACAGGGGCAACCCCATTCTCTTTGGTGTATGGCATGGAAGTTGTCCTACCCATGGAAGATCAGATTCCTTCTTTAAGGATTATGAAGGATGCTGGTTTGAGTGAAGACGATTGGATTCAGACCCGGCTTGATCAACTCAATTTGATCAACGAGAAGCGACTTACTGCTGTTTGTCATGGTCAGACGTATCAAAAACGGATGATCAAGGCTTTCAACAAGAAAGTCATGCGTCAGGTATATCAAGTCAGAGATCTTGTAATCAAGCGAATCATCTTGCCGCAAAGTGATCCCAGGGGAAAATGGACTCCTACTTACGAAGGATCGTTCGTGATTAAGAGCATCTTTTCTGGTGGGGCAATGATTCTGACCACCATGGACGGCGATGACTTGCCACACCCTGCAAACATAGACATAGTCATAAGATACTACGCATAAAATGACCCGACAAGTCGAAAACCCGAAAGGGCGACTTGGGCAAAAATGGGCATCCCGGTGAACTGAAAACCCGAAAGGGCGGTTCAGGCAAAAATTAGGGATAAAACAAAAAAATCTGTACACCCGGCAAGTTGAAAACCCGAAAGGGCGACTTGGGCAAAAAAGGGTTTCCCGGTGGATCGAAAACCCGAAAGGGAGATTCATGCAAAAGTTAGGGAATTAAAGCGTATGGCTGTGTCTCGTCGGATCACTTTAAAGAACAATCTCTTCATCAACAAGCTCTGAGCTTCTGATCAACCTAGTCATCGGCGGACGAAACAGTGAATGGACAAGATATTCAGAGTTGTGAAGGCTATAGCAGAATGGGAATCCCATGGAATTGTTACACATAGCCATCTTTCTTTTGTATAAAGTTTTTCAATTTTTACGAAAATATTATCTTACTAGGATGTCTGTCTCCTTTGTACAAGGATACTCATAAAAGTTAATACAAATACACTTCCAAGTGCAGAAATGTGCTTTGCCTTTCTTTTCTTTTTACACTTATGTTTTATTTGAAAACGTCCAATGTTTTGTTAAATAGGCATATGCATTTGAACATAATCACTGCTTACAAATAAAACGAAATTGAGAAAAGATGATTACTGATAGGTTGAAGGTGTAGGAAGATATCTTTATGCAATTTCAGAAGAAATCCCCTATGACACATCATTCGGATCTTCAACAGAGTTAAAATTTGGAATATATTTCCCCAACAGAGTTAAACTTCAGGATCCTCAACAGAGCCAAATGTTTTCTAAAGCTGGATTCCCCAACTAAGCTGAATTTCAAAATTCTCATCAAAATCAAGTTTCAAGATCCCTATTGGAGCCCTAAAACCTTGAAAATCCTATTCCCCAACGGAACCAGAATAGTGAACATTCTCCCCACGGAGATACTTCCCCAGCAGATGGAAAATTCTCAGTCTCATTCCTCCAGCAGAAGTCTCCTAGGTTTTTAACTTCCCAGTAGAGACTTCCTAAGTTTTCCTTATTCCCCAAAGCAGTCAGCAGTCAGCAAGGATTTCTCATCTTCATTAATCAAAGATTTTTGGAATCCCCAGCTTCGGTCATGGATTTATTTTCCCCGGCAGCAGTCAAAGATTCCGTTATCTCCAACTACCAGGATTTATCTTCCTCAGCAAGACGGCTACCCAGCTTACATGCACAACCATTACATTCATAGATCATAAACATTGATGAAATACAATTCATTACTTCATACATATCATGCAACATGATTTTGTGTTTCAGCTAACATTTTTACCCTTTTCAGGATAAGATTAAAAGGCTATCATTAACAATTATTCAGATACAGTACAAATACACCCCAGACACGGCGGTCATTCTACTACTCATTCAGACTTCGACAATCCGATACAGACTAGATACACTCCAGACACGGCAGCCATTCTATCTCTCATTCAGATTTAATTATCAACCTCAAGTTCAAATGCATTCCAAACACGGATACCATTTTGACCCTTACATCAGCAGTTTTATTCCCTCAGTGCAGTCACCACAGAAGTTATTCTGTCATTCACTCAGATCCCAGTTACGGTACAGATACACTCCAGACACGGCAGTCATTCTGATATTCATTCAACATTCAAATACAGTTACAGTACAGATACACTCCAGACACGGAAGTCATTCTACTACTCATACAGATCTCAACTTCAGATACAGTCCAGATACGCTCCAGACACGGTTGTCATTCTGTCACTCATTCAGAGTTTATCCCCGGCACACAGTTGCTCCATACACAGATATTTCTCTGTTACCCGGATACAATACAGATACACCCCAGACACGGCGGTCATTCTACTACTCACTCAGACTTCGGCAATCCGATACAGACTAGATACGCTCCAGACACAGCAGCCATTCTATCTCTCATTCAGATTCAATTATCAACCTCAAGTTCAAATGCATTCCAAACACGGATACCATTCTGACCCTTACATCAGCAGTTTGATTCCCTCAGTGCAGTCGCCACGGAAGTCATTCTGTCATTCACTCAGATCCCAGTTATGGTACAGATACACTCCACACATGGCAGTCATTCTGATATTCATTCAACATTCAAATACAGTTACAGTACAGATACACTCCAGACACGGAAGTCATTCTACTACTCATACAGATCTCAACTTCAGATACGGTCCAGATACGCTCCAGACACGGTTGCCATTCTGTCACTCATTCAGAGTTTATCCCCAGCATACAGTTGCTCCGTACACAGATATTTCTCTGTTGCCCAGATACAATACAGATACACTCCAGACACAGCAGTCATTCTGATATTCATTCAACATTCAAATACAGTTACAGTCCAGATACGCTCCAGACACAGAAGCCATTTTGATACTCATTCAGATTTTAATTCCTGATACAGTCCAGTTAGGATACGCCCCAGACACAGAAGCCACTCTGATACTCACTCATATCTCTACACTCTTGATACAGTTCAGATACGCTCCGGACCCGGAAGCCATTCTGATACTGATTCAAAGACGCCTTCAGGTACGCTCCAGACACGGACACCATTTTGATGTTCAACTTACAGATTACATCTCAACAAGCATTCTTGGATGGCATCTACAAGCCCATCCCCAACAAGATTTTATTACCTCTCCAAATGGCATCTTTAAGCCCATTCCTCCTATCGTCGCCAAGTGCAAATTTTTGGGCACTCTAGTGTCCAATCATCTTCCACCTTCGAGTCACGAATGGAAAATCTCACCAATCTAACTCCTCAGGTTAAAGAAGATTGAACAGGGGCAGCTGTTGTATCCCAAAATTTGCCCTCTCATTTCTCAGGAAATCACCCTGGATTCTCAAAATTTTCTCTTATACAAATCCAAGCCTTGAATTATCATTTCTTTCCAAGCAAGCCATTCACAAGGGCAAAATGGTCATTTGTATGCTAAAAAGTCAAACTTTGGTTTTTGGATCAAAATCAAATCACAAAAATCATTTTTCATCAAGACATGTTGGAATATGAAGTTTGTTTCATCAAGAAGCTCAAAAGTCAAATTTTACCTTGGAAAAGTCAAATTCTAAATACTTAGAATTTTTCTAAAGTATTTAAGAAAAATGACACTTCAGAACTTCTGAGTCAGCCTCCAGACAGGAGCAGTCAAAAGTTGTAAACGTGGTTCAGCACATAACCTTTAACCAGAACATGGCTTTTTCAGCATCTACGCAAGTTCAGTCAGAGTTTGCTAGAGTAATGCAAAGAAAGCAACGAAGCCTGAAAGCTCCTTCAGAACATGCTGGAGTCAGAAGGTAAGAGGATCAGAAGATTGGATGCTACACTGAAGCAGAACCTCTAATTCAGGGTTCTCAAAGGCAAATCAAAGAAGTTTACTGGAAAACTTGTGAATCCCTCAGAACTTACTGAGATAACAGAATGCCAAGGTCAGAACCCAGGTGCATTATTCTATACTACGTTGAAATGGAACTGCTGGTTTAGACTTAAGCAATGATGCAAAATCCCCCATTGCAGGATTTCTGATTTTGACAAATCTCATCAACATTTAATGCTCATTAATGCTCACAGCCACTTTTGAGTCTTTGTCCTAAGGATCTCTCCACGTGTAGCATAAAAAAACCTTTGTACAGATTTAGGTATGGGTTCATGCGATACTTTCCGCTCATGGGTGTCACTTTTCCTTAATCCTTGCTTACTAACCCAGCCTAGACTAAGAGCTGTCAATCATCACAACTTTTTTTGAACTTTCTTCAAGAGTAAGTCAGCATCTAGTGCATGATATTGGTGCCACTTGACATTTTAAAACCCACAAAGCTTTGCCTATAAATAGAACACCATTGGTCACTAAGAAGAGGCCCAGAAAAATTTGTGAAAGAAATCAAAATTTTGAGAAAGAAAAGTCTTGAACCTCTGCCCAAAATTCTTAGAGTTTCAAAAACTATAAACACAGTATACAAACCATTAACTTTGGATCCCTTGCTTCCAAACTCCAATTGTTATCAAAATATTTCTTGACTAAAAAACACCCATACAATTTATGACCCACACATTGCTATAATTTCTGTATCCATACTACTATATACCCTCCATCCATCCATTCAAAGAAGTTGTTCAGAACATCATCAAAGTTGAGGCTAACTACAGTTCACAGAACTTCTTACAGCTGCAAGACTGTGGCATACCCTCCAACAATATCCACTTCAAAGAAGTCAGAACTTTGCTCTTTGGTTGTTCTAGATTTTTCCAGCCATTCAAAGGTTTCTAGCCTACTGAACACTTGAGGAATCTGGTCAGAATATTACAAGGGGTCAGAATCAGATCTAGTTCACAGAACATTTTCCAGCTGTAAGGTAAGCTCCTGCTGACTCTTGTCATATTACTTAAACATTGTTAGATTTGCACGTCCAAAAATACAATGTAGACATCCTTATTTTGATGTTGTACATATTCTGAGGTTTCATGTATTTGCCTGCCTAAGTAGGGAGAATTTCAGTTCAGAACTTTTTGAAGAAATTAGAACTTAGAATTAGGATTAGCAAATTCATGCTTGCTTCTGATTTATAGTTCTGATATCTCTTGATTCTGAAACATTATGAAACTTGCCATAACTGCTATATGCACATCTTCTGTTCTGTTGAGAAATGACTAAGTTGCAGATGTTCTGACCAGTATGGAGAGGGAGACGAAGTTCTGCCAGTGGCATCAGAACTCCTGAAATCTTCTTTGTTCCCAGTGGACCCAGAACTTCTGACTTTACTTATTTCTACTAATGTGATTTCTGTTTTTGCAGCACACCAGAGTCAGAACTTCTGATATCTTTTAGTTCAGCAGTGCGCTGATTCTATTTTCTTTTTCCTTACTATTTTTGCTATCACTTATATTTTCACTAATCAAAAACACTAAAAAAAACATTTTACATTTTACATGCTTTATCTTATTTCTTAAAACAAAAAAAAAAATATATTTTCTTAAAACAAAACAAGTTCATTTAATATTTTCTTGTATGTATTTCAATATGGTTGTAATAGTAATTTAGGACTTTATTTTAATTTGCAATCCCCATTCATAAATTTGTACCCCCACCCCCTAAATATTGTAATAGCGTAGGACTTTACATTTCTGCAATTTATCTCTTTCAAATGTAAATGCAAGATAAAATCAATCAAATAGAAGACCTAATCCCAAGATAAACATGCATGAAAAATAAACACAATGCACACTTGCACCCCTAGGGTTTCATCCACTTGTTGCCTTAAAAAATGGGCCATGGTTGCATGTTGAGTGCTTTGGCAAAACAAAAATAAACAAAAAGATCATAGTCCCTCGATGACGCTATCAAGGTTGCCTAAGCAAAATGATCAAAGTCCCTCAAGAAAATTGCCAAAGATACTTGACACTATTGCTATCATGGTCTATACGATGCCCCGCGCCTGTCCCGTTTAGCACCTAACACAAGGTTGTTCACCAAATACAATGGTGAAACAACACTGTTAAAAGGGTTAAAAGCATAAGAAAGATCTTTGAGCAAAATAGGGTAGATAGCTCTTAGCTACTTGATCAAGCTTGCAAAAATATCCTTGCTACTTTTCAAAACACACTCCACAACACAATTTCAAAACCCTACTTTTAAATATTGAAAACTTTTCAAAAGACAAAAACACCTTTGTATACATTCAAACAAGAATCATTACAAAGGTTGCCACAACGATGGCCTCTTTTCAAAACATCTTCAAAAATCACACACAAAGCACCATTTCAAACAATTGAAAATCAAAGCAAGTGATCTAAGCAAGTAACTAAGAGCCCATGGATAACCATGGATAGAAAGGGTTCTAATACCTTCCCTTTCTATAATATACTCCCTGAACCCAAGAAAACATCTCAAAGGTCTTTCCTGTGCTTTTTGACCTTTCCTTAGGATAAAATAAAAATTCGGTGGTGACTCTTGCTAAACCGAAACATTTGCGAACACAAACGTAAAATCCCAAGTCAGTTCTCCCACCGTATCACAGGCTTGCAATCATAAGTTTGGGCCACGAATGATCATTTATACGAATCGGGACAAAATTTAGCGCTATGTTAAGCAATTGTAAGTGGACTTATATAGAAGTCGCACCTATTTTGAAGCCGGTCAATAGCAATCTATGCACCATTTGTTTTGAGACATGATATAGAGATCATGCTCCAACAACATTTAGTGCAAGGAGAAAGGGATGAGATGAAGATAAATTAGGGTAAAAAGAAAAACCACATTTGAATTAATATTTAATCAAACTATTATTAAAATCATTCATCCATTTTTGTGGAGTTAAACTCAACACCATGGATCCAATGATGTTAATAAAGCCATGACCAAAAAATCAACCCAAGACCGCAAAAAAATATTCACAAAATGATATAACATTTAAAATATATATTAAAGGATTGAAAATCTTAAAATAAACTAGAAAATAATGAGGAAATTATCAATTATGTTCAAATTATTCAAGAAATGAAAAATTAAGCCATAGAAAAATCAGAAATTGGTCCAAATGTTTTTATAAAATTTTTACTAATTTTAGTCAGAAACTAATTTTAAACCATTTAAAAATTTCTAAAACAAACATAAAATAGATCAAAAATAGTAAACCTCAAAATAAAATTCCATAAAATTTCCAGAAAGTCAAAAGTATGCAAAATAATATTTATGAATTTTTTCAGAATTAAAAAATGTCAGAAAGTATTTTTTTAAGTAATTAAAAGAAAGAAAATAATGCAAAAAATATAAAAAATACTAAATGTTAAAATAAAAATGTAAAAAAATATTCATGAGATCAGAAATAATTCAAAGTATTTTTTTGTGAATTTTTCATAATTTTTGGATAAAAAAGAAAAGAGTTATGAATTTTTGAAAATTTAATCAAATAAAATATAAAATCAAAAAATAAAATAAAACCAAAAAGATGTGGACCATCAGATCAAAGTCAAAACGCGTTAGTAAGCTAATCCAATGGACCAGACACGTTGTGCTTGATATGGACCTTAATGAAACACACATGTAATCAGAAAAAGGGCAACCAATGAAATTAAAACGCTTGGCACGCTATCATTGGCTGAGACGAGACATGTCATCGTCTTCAACCTCCAGACACCCTGCAATGGGGATTTTGTGAGATCCTTCAAATGGAAAAATTAGGATCTCTGGCTAGCATCATTGAACTCGTCTCTTCAAGACGATTCTAACACAACCATCACGCCAAATTTATGTAAAGTATGGAAAGAGATATGAATCAAAACACAGAAAAATAGCGAGCACCTCCAATTTGAGGTTTCTCTCTCAATTCTCAATGGATTTAAAAATTGTAAGCAGAATTAGAATCAAACAAAGGAGTAGAACAAATTAGTGCTTGATTTGGATCTAATTGGTGGAGAATTCTACCTTTTCAAAGTTCAAGTAAGAAGATCTGAAACTGGACTTTTGTAGCTCAGATTATGGGTCGTTTTGATTGGTTTAAGTGCTGGAGAGTTTGTATGAAGTTCAAGGATGATGAATGCGCAAAGAATTTTGGAAAAGGAAGCTTAAATTTCAAAAACTGGATTCAACAAAAGTGGGTTCGTGTGAAGTTTTGGCAGGGTGTTCTTGGCTCTCTAAGCTTGGGAAATTGAATGGGGGATGACCCTCTATTTATAGGAAAGTGAATGGGAATGAAAATTTGAAGAAACAAGGAAGTTTGGAGGGAAATTGAGTAAGGGTCGAGCACGAGTGAAGTGTGACTTCATTTCCATCAAAACTCAGCCAAACCTTGCATTTTGGGGTGCTAATCACTTCTGGTAAGTTTTCTAATCAAGTTTAAATCAAAAACACGCACAAATCTTGTGTTTAGAAGTCACATTATGGATTTCAAAATTCCGACTTTGTGCAAAATTCAGTTTCAAACTATCAAATTCAAATCTATGGAATTTCTACCTCAAAGGGTCTTAGGGCATGATTCTTGATGCTTTGGAAAGATGAGGTTACAAGCTTTGCAATGAAAAAAGAATGGAATCAAATGGAATCTTGAGTTGAAAGTTACATGGAGTCAAAGTTGAAGAAAAAGAGTTGACTTTCCATACTTAGAAAAATTTCAAACTCTTCTTTAAAAATGACCTATAATCTCTTGCATCCAAACATGGCCTTCCACTTAGAATTTTCTCTTGACCAAAAAAGATGGAATGAAGTAGATCTCTTGAATGAAATTTTGCAATTTGAAACACTCAAAATCTCCAAAAATTGAGCAAGTTATGGCTTATTGAATCCCTGGCGTAGTTTGTCACTGTCTGCCTGAAACTCAAAATGGAAGTGAGGAACCAGCATTTCATGAGGCCCATCTCCTCTGGCTCTTCCAAACTGTCGGAGAGCTAAGCACGGATTGTAAGAGATTCCTCCTTGGATACCAATCAACGGGACATTAGGGTATTCTCCGCAACGGTCAATAACAGCTACCTCATCCAAACCTCTGAGAGTCCAGGTGATGTCATTATCAGAGAGAGACATTAACCTCCGAGCCCAACCTTTTCCTTCTTCATTCTTCAGCACGAACTTAGGAAGGTGCGAAATAAACCACCTTACTAGCAAAGGAGCACAACACCACGGAGTCCCCCGTTTTCGAGCAGTACGAGCATAGAGTTGTTGTAGAATATCACCCAAAAGAGTGGGTACCGGATTCCGAGACATGAAGATCCTTATGACATGGATACTGATAAAAGTGTCAGGGTTGGGAAACAGTACCAGACCATAGATCAAAAGAGCCAGAATATCCTCATATGCCTTGAATTCCAAGTCATTCCAGAAATCATTAGCCTTGCCAACCAGAAATTTGACCAAAAAGCCCTTGATCCCATTTCTAGTTTCCCAGTTGGATAATACCTCTTCTTTGGTCAATGGGAGAATTGCAGCAATCTCTTCAGGCCTAGGAGTCTTTTCCAAACCAGTGAATGGAGTTTGTTCCAAGACAGGGATCCCAAGCAAATGAGAAAACTCTTCCAGGGTAGGAACCAGCTGGAAGTCTTGAAAGGTGAAACAGTGATACAGAGGGTCATAAAACTGGGTCAGAACACTTATCAGTTGTTGGTCCCATCTTGCAGTGATCAAGCCAAGGAGAGAACCATGTCTGTTGATGAAGGAGGTAGTGTTTGGAATCCTCCCAACCAAATCCTTGAGTAAAGCTGGCGGTTGAACAAAGTTGAGACGGACAGTATTTCTACGCACGGGCAACATGATGTCCTACAAAACAGAGCAAAGATGAAACCTTTTTTGTCTTTGAAATGGGTTAGCCCTTTATACAGGATGCATGCAATGGTATGATGGAATGATGCTATGATGAAGCACACCACAAATATTCACATAGACAGATAAGGCACACAAGACACACAAAACACCCTTAGGTTTCAGGCCAGCATGAGTTTCAGGTATTACCCTCTTTTGGTTTTGTCGGTTAAAACCTGTCCTATCAGAAGTAACCGGGTTCTAGAGGATCTCAAATCATTGGCTACCCTCAATCGGTCATAACTCCAGCATCGCAATCTTTTCTCGCGGCCAGAACCATCTCGAGAGTTTAGCCTCAATGAGTGTAGCATACTGCTACTGTCCTAATAGCCAAGTTGGTCAATTTAGGGTTCTAAGGTTGGTTGGTGTTAAATGACCCCTTAGAAGACCTATATTCTCCCCGTTACAACACAAGGGATATAGGTACAGACTAAGATGCCACACCAACGTAGCCACTGCTTCACCCATGTCGGTCTACGCCGGACAGGTCCCTCACAGATTATGCTACCTAAAAAGGGTATATCCCAGATCCGGGTTAGGATCTATGAACTCCGATGCAAAGCCCACAAATATAAAAGCAAACAAAGCAAACAATTGAAAACAAAGGTGATCTAAGCCCTAAGGTTACTCCACTTTTAAAAGTAATCCCCAGCAGAGTCGCCAGTTCTGTGATACGGTGGGAGAACTGACTTGAGGTTTGCGTTTGTATTCGCAAATGTTGCGGTTAGCAAGAGTCGCCACCGACTTTTTATTTTATCCTAAGGAAAGGTTAAAAAGCACAGCAAAAAACCTTTTGAGATGTTTTCTTGGGTTCGGGGAGTAGATTATAGAAAGGGAAGGTATTAGCACCCTTTCTATCCATGGTTATCCATGGGCTCTTAGTTACTTGCTTAGATCACTTGCCTTTTGTTTTCAATTGTTTTAAATGGTGCTTGAGTGTGTGGGTTTTGAAAATGTTTTGAAAAGATGCCAATGTGGTGGCAACCTTTGTAATGATCCATGTGGGGATGTATACAAAGATGTACGTCTTTTGAAAAGGTTTTCATTTATTTTTGAAAGTTGTTTTGAAAGTGTAGTGATGTGTGATTTTGAAATTAGGCAAGTGTTTTGTTTTGCAAGTTTGATTCAAGTAACTAAGAGGTTATCTACTCTTAAATTTCTCAAAAAAAGATTATTGCTATGTTTTAACCCTTTTAACAAGTTTGTTCCACCATTGTATTTGGTGGACAATCTTGTGTTAGGATGTGAAAGGGACGGGCGCGGGTCATCGTTTAGACCATAATTGCAATGGTGTTAAATGTCTTTGGGCAATTTTCTTTAAGGGACTTGATCATTTGTTTTTGTTTGTTTTGAAAAGTTTTATCGAGGGACTATGATCTTTCAAATTGTTTGCTTTGCCCAAAGACATTCAACATACAATATGGCCCATTATTGAAGGCAACAAGTGGAATACCCTAGGGGATGCAAGTGTGATTTGTGTGTCCATTTTCATGCTTATTTATCTTGTATTAGGTCAAACTATTTTTTATCGTTTTTTCGCATACAAACCCTAATTCTAACATGTTATCATTAGAAAGCAATAAAGTGCGAAATTAAAATTACTAAGCTATTACAAAACCAAATATGGGAAGGGGGGTACAAATGTTCAAATGGGGATATTGACAAGAATTTAAATCTAAATTATTACATCATTTGAATATTTGCAATTTCAATAATGTACAAAAACTAAATAAAATGCAAGATGCATAAAAATGTTTTGTATATGTATGAAAAAAAATATTATTTATGTAAAAGAGAAAAGAAAATAAAAATGTATTATTTTTTGGAGTATTTTGAGTTTAGGGCAAAAACCCTAATTTTTTTAAAGAAAATGCATTATTATCTAATTTAATACAACTATTTATTTGTTATAAAATAAAATAATAATGAAGTATATTATGAAAAAAAAATTATTTTTGTATCAAATATTAATAAAGTGAAAAATTCAAGTATTTTCCTATTTTATCTTAAATACATTAATAAACATATATATATATACATATATTAATTCTTAAATATGTATTATACACAAAATAAATATTTATTTAATATTTTAGTAAAATAAATAAAAAGAGTATTTTTTATGTGAAATATTTTCAGGAGGTAAATAAAAATAAAAATTGTATTTACATTATTTTTATATTTATTCTAGTAATGGTATATATGTATTTATGTACAAACAAAGAAAATAAACAAATAGATATGCAATAAATGCAAAAAATGATGAAAAAAATATTTTTAATTTTCTAATGTCATGAGAAAAAATAAACAAAGTCAACCAAAAAAGTAAAAGTCAAAAAGAGTCAAAAATGAAGCAAATGGGCTCAGGGGGTGTAAACATGGAAATAGGGTGTGAAAAGAAAATAAATCCAGGCCCAGCCCAGACCACTTCTTCTTCAACCTCTGTACAACCTTCTTCAAGCAAAAACACGCGTTTTTTATCTCTGGATTCCTGGACTTTCAAGCAAAACTCATAACATGAAAAGTGTAGAGCATTAAGAGACGGTTTCAACCATATAAATAACTTGACCTATCTCTCTAAGATGAGGGAGAATTTCTCCTCCCCTAATTCCTGACCTAACTTTTCATCAATGTTCAGACATGAAATTCTCTAAGCACACGAAATATAAATGAAATCTAATCATATGAGCAGGTTCAGGGCTATGATTGTGACATGTTTTCTTCAAAAATCTAAAGCTAACAATGCCTAATAAGGGAGATAGAACTCCATGAATGTACCTGTTCAGTTGGAGTCGAGCTTTGCAATGGAGGATGTTTCAGAGTGAAATGATGACTTGTACAGCTTCCTTGAAGTGTAAGGATGCTTTTCCAATTCCTACTTTGTCTTGAAACTCCCTGAATCGAGCTAGTGAACTCCAACTGCAAAACAGAAAATTAAAAATGGTGAAGTGGCTTGGAGGTGTTACAGGTCTGATTTTAGGACATGGTTAGCTTGCATATGTTGTAGGGAAGGTAGAGGAAAAGGTTTGGATCAAAATGCTCGAAGGGATTGGGAGTTTGCACTCAAACTGCAGGGGTTCCCCTATTTGAGCAGTTTCAAGGTGATTTTGAGATGGAGGGTGCTTTAGATGTTCAGGACTCGTGCAAAAGCTTGGATGTGGTCTATGGAATGTGTTTGATCACTTCTCTCTTCTGTTTCTAAGCTGAGATAAGATATGGCACAAGTTATGGACTTTTCTTGAACTTGAAGCAAGCAAAAGCAAGTTGGCTTTCTAGGTCAGTAGAGGACCCCCTAATGTGCTGCATAATCCTCTCTTGATCAGTGTGTTATGCACATAATCTTGTGTCAAGCAGATTTTCCATGTACTTTCTTGATTTGCAATTGGACATAAAGTTAACCTTTTCAAAAATGGAAATTTCACTTTATCTAGTTTAGGATTAATCTTGCATACAATGCTTGCACTCAAAGAACAACACCTTAACACATTGAATATGCATTAAATTATTGAGTATGGAATGGTTCAAGGACCTGTAATCAAGCATAAAGCAAACTGATTTCAAATTGGCAAGATTATGAACATGTCTTGATGAAGAACAAAAAGTAAATTTTTGCCAACTTGTGAAATTCGAATCTCTCAAGTTATGAGGTTGTTTGATGAGTTCTTGGACATTTTGGAAAGCTTGGAATGTGTACTACAATCCATCTTTGAAATGCAAATCAAAATTCCAAGTGGAAGGGTATGAAAAGTGGCCTTGAAGTAGGGTAGAAAACCTTGTCAAAATAGGTCAAATTTCACTAAGTTAAAAGATGGTTTAGTGCCCTTATTCAAAAAATTATAACTTGAGATACAAGCTTCAAATGAGAAAACTTTGTGAATCAAAGTTGTAGATTATGCAACAAGCTACAACTTTCATTTTTTGACGTTTGTTTGAATCCAAATGGATCATGGTGAAAAGATGGGGCAAAGTTGGGAAAAAATTAGGGTTTTTCATAACTTAGAAAAATTCTAAGTTATGAAAAATTCCATTTTCAAACCCTAATTTGCATTTTGAGATTTCTTGGTGAACAAGTTTCATGATTTGACAAGTTTTGATGAAAAATGAATCTTGACTCTTGATTTTGACCAAAAAGTCAAAGTTTGACTTTTCAGTATACAGTCAAAATTGATCAATTGACTGGGAAATTCAACTGTCAATCTTGTGTACTTGGGATCTTTTGAGCTTGATGAATGTGTCAAGATCATTTCATTGAGTCCTTGAGGCTATATGTGAGCTTGGTTTGCCATTGGCTAGGTCAAACAGTCAAAAATTGCCTTTGTGCAGTCAAAACCCTAAAAATGACCATTTTGCCCTTTTGGTGATCTGATCAAATTTCTTGTGGAATGGTGATCCAAACTTGATCAAATGGTCCATATGAGTTCAATATGTTGATGTGGATCAAATTTCATGAGGTTTGACTGTCAATTGGCCACAGTTGACTTTTTCCCCAATACAGTTGATTTTTAGGTCAACTGTCCAATTGACTGGGCAAAACTTGGAATCAAGACTTGAAACTTGGTATAGGTAAACTTGGGAGTCCAATATGAAGCATGAAAGTCATCTTAGGCATTTTAGGTCAAAACACCCTAAGGCAAACACAAACCCTAATTTGAGTCCACAGTGCAAGGAGAAGTCTTGAGCAGAGGAAACCCTAACTGGATCTTGGTCTTCAAAGGTCTTGTGATGAGAAAATGTTGAGGAAATGGGAGGGCAAATTTTGGGGTACAACAGTTGCCCCTGTTTAATCTTCTTGAACCTGAAGAGTTAGATTGGCAAGTTTGCCTTTCGTGACTCGAGGGTAAAAGGAGATTGGACACTAGAGTGCCCGGAAATTTGCACTCGCATGCTGGAGTCTCAACAATGTGGTATCGGGAATGGGCTTATAGATGCCATTTGGAGAGGTGGTAGATAGGGAGATGGGCTTATAGATGCCATTTGGAGGTGTTGATCGCATAAGAGATTCCTTAGCGAGAACTTGTGTATTTTGAGGAAGGAGGATGTTTTCCTGGCTTGTTACAGGTGTTTGATCTTCAGTCTCCTTACGCAGATATGCCCTGGCTAGATACAGGTATCGAATCTACAGTTAGTTGCTCACAGATGTGCCCTGGCTGGATACAGGAATCGAATCTGCGAACTCTTCAGACGTGCCCTGGCTAGATACAGGAATCGAGTCTGGAAACGTGGTCAACAGATATGCCCTGGCTGGATACAGGAATCGAATCTGGAGATGTTGAAGTTGATAGATGTTCCCTGGCTGGATACAGGAATCGAATCTTCGAACTCTTCAGACGTGCCCTGGCTAGATACAGAAATCGAGTCTGGAAACTGATCACTCTCAGATGTGCCCTGGCTAGATACAGGTATCGGATCTGGAATTGTGACAGTTGAAGGTAGTTGTTTTTGGGATTGTCTTTTTCCTGAAAAGGCAAAAACGTAAGTTGTATGCAATGTCATGATGTATGATATGCATGATATCATGATGTTCAACATGAGATAGTGTTGTATGTGTTTCATCATGTATGTAAGCAAGATGTATGAAAATGTGAAATGTTCATGGATGTAATTTCGCCTTAGGAAAATAAATCCTTGACGGTCGGCCAGAGAGTTGCTCTGTGGAAGAGATGTTTGGCCGAAGTTTTGATGAGAGGCCTGCTGAGGACTTAAACGATGGATTCCGCTGAGGATAATGATGATAAACTCCGCTGGGGAACTCCAAAGATAAACTCTGCTTGGGAATACCAAAGATAGACTTCGCTGGGGATTGAAGGAACTTTGCCGAGTGCGGTCTTCCGTGGCTTTTAGCTGAGGATAACCCAGTTATAAGTCCTTGTGAGGAAATAACTCTAAATAAAACTCGGGTGAGACGTCCGTGCTTCGCAGGGGATAAGCTTGCAGAATCTACTGGGGATGAGCTTTAAGACCTTCCGGGGAATGTTGTGCCTTTTCAGGATCGACGGGGAACCAACTCCGCTTGGGGAAAGTATTGTCGCATCCTGTTTTACTCTGCGGGGAATTGAGATGATTTGGCCACATTCTTCAGTTGAACCTACCTTGGTGCCTTGGCGGACAAAACAACCAGACTGCATTAGACAACTCCACATTGCCCCTGTCTTTGATGTCACCTGTAATTAATCTCTTGTTTTATATGCAAATTTTTATGAATCAGCAATTTAATGTCAAATGCATATATCAACAATGAACATTGGACGTTCTTCGCAAAACAGAAAAAGAGAACAATGGTAATTTGTATGGACAAGTGAATCTGTATTGATTTAAACTTTGCCTGTGAATAGGCGTTTTTGTACAAGAGGCTGACATCCTAGTAAGAGGACATCGCCAAATAGTATAGAGTTTACAATTTGAAAAAGGAAACAAAACAGCTATGTGAACAATCCCACTGGGTTCCAACTCTGCTATTGCCTTTATGTCTTCGAACGTCTCATCGCTTTGCTACCTAGTTGAAGATGAAGCTGATTGGTCAATGCCGAAATCTGGAGCCAGATAGTCGATGCCGAATTCTGGATGCGAAGTGATCCAATGAGACATAGTGTTACGCTTTTATCCCTAACTTTTGCCTGGACTGCCCTTTCGGGTTTTCAGTCCACCGGGATACCCATTTTTGCCCAAGCCGCCCTTTCAGGTTTTCGACTTGCCGGGTGTACAGATTTTTATTCATTTCATCCCTTATTTTTGCCCGAACCCTTTTGGTTCGCCGGGAAGCCCTTATTTTTGCCTAGGTATGTCAACCTAGCGGGTCTTTTATTTATGCGTAGTATTTTTTCACTATGTCTGCATTGGCGGGGTGAGGAAGGTCGTCACCGTCCATGGTGGTTAGGATCATGGCTCCTCCTGAGAACACACGCTTAACCACAAATGGCCCTTCATACGTAGGGGTCCATTTGCCCCTGGGATCACTTTGAGGAAGGATGATGCGTTTGATTACCAAGTCCCCGACTTGATACTCTTGCGGTCTGACTTTCTTGTTAAATGCCCTGATCATCCGTTTTTGATACGTTTGACCATGACAGATAGCAGTGAGCCTCTTTTCGTCAATCAGATTTAGTTGATCAAGTCGAGTCTGGATCCAATCATCTTCATTCAAGTCTGCATCCTTCATTATTCGGAGAGAGGGTATCTGGACTTCAATTGGCAAGACTGCTTCCATGCCATAGACCAAGGAGAAGGGAGTTGCCCCGGTTGACGTCCTTGCTGAGGTGCGGTACCCATGGAGAGCGAACGGTAACATCTCGTGCCAATCTTTATAGGTTACTGTCATCTTTTGCACAATTTTCTTGATATTTTTATTGGCTGCCTCTACAGCCCCATTCATCTTCGGCCGGTAGGGAGAAGAATTGTGGTGCTGTATCTTGAATTGTTCACAGAGTTCAGTGATCATTTTGTTATTGAGATTGGTACCGTTGTCCGTAATGATTCTTTCTGGGACGCCGTACCGACAGATCAGATTATGCCGGATGAAACGTGCCACGACGCTCTTGGTTACTGTGGCATAGGAAGCTGCCTCAACCCATTTCGTGAAGTAATCGATTGCCACCAAGATGAAGCGATGCCCATTGGATGCCGTTGGTCGGATCTCACCGATCATATCGATGCCCCACATTGCAAAAGGCCAAGGTGCCGTTAGGACATTCAAAGGAACCGGCGGGATATGCACCTTGTCAGCATAGATCTGGCATTTATGACAAGTTCGGGAGTGTTGGTAACAATCGGCTTCCATTGTGGACCAGAAATATCCTGCCCGAAGGATTTTCTTAGCCATGGTGTGTCCACTGGAATGTGTTCCAAATGTACCTTCATGCAGTTCCATCATGATTTTCTCCGCTTCAGCCTTATCCACACAACGTAGCAGAGTCGAATCATGATTCCGTTTGTAGAGAATGCCGTTGCTGAGGAAGAATTTTGCAGCAAATCTCCTCATGAACTTCTTATCATTGACAGATGCACCTTCAGGGTATTCCTGAACTTCCAAGTACCTCTTTACCTCGTGATACCAGGGTTTTTCGGTCACCTTCTCAGCCTCGAGCTCGCAGCAGTATGCCGGTTCATCCAACTTCCAGATTATGATTCGGGGAGCCTCATTGTCCCATTTAACTTTGAACATTGAAGACATCGTAGCTAGGGCGTCCGCTAGCTGATTCTCCTCTCGAGGGAAGTGCTCAAAAGTTATCTTTTCAAAGTGGGGAAGCAAGGTCAACACATACTCCTTGTAAGGAATAAGATTCGGGTGTTTCGTATCCCACTCGCCTTTGATCTGATTGATCACGAGAGCGGAATCTCCGAAAACACTTAGAAATTTAATCCTTAAGTCGATTGCAGCTTGTAAACCCATGATACATGCCTCATATTCTGCCATATTGTTGGTGCAGCTGAAACATAATCGGGCGGTGAGGGGAGTATGAGTTCCTTTGGGAGATATGATTACAGCGCCGACGCTGTTACCCAAAGCATTGGAGGCTCCATCAAAATGCATAGACCATCGGGATCCTTCCTCAGGTCCTTCATCCGGTCCAGGTACTTCACAGTCAGTTACCACCATGATGTCTTCATCCGGAAAATCAAAGTTTAATGATTGGTAATCGTCCACAGGTTGGTGTGCCAAATGATCCGCCAGTACACTTCCCTTAATTGCTTTCTGAGTTGTATACTGGATATCATATTCCGTCAAGATCATTTGCCATCTTGCTATTCTTCCAGACAGAGCGGGCTTTTCAAATATGTACTTGATGGGATCCATTTTTGAAATTAATAAGGTAGTGTGAGTCAGCATATACTGTCTCAGCCGGCGAGTATCCCATACAAGAGCGCAGCAAGTTTTCTCAAGCAGTGAGTAACGAGACTCACAGTCGGTAAACTTTTTGCTCAAGTAATAAATAGCGTGCTCTTTTCGGCCAGACTCGTCATGCTGCTCCAGCACACACCCCATTGAATTATCAAGTACCGTCAAGTATAGTATCAGGGGTCTTCCTTCCACTGGTGGCATAAGAATGGGTGGCTCTTGGAGATATTCCTTTATCCTTTCAAAGGCGGCCTGACATTCATCATTCCAGCGTACCACTTGATCTTTCTTCAGTAATTTGAAGATTGGCTCACAAGTAGCAGTTAGATGTGAGATGAATCGGGCAATGTAATTCAGTCGTCCTAGGAAACCTCTGACTTCTTTCTCTGTTTTTGGAGTCGGCATCTCTTGTATGGCTTTTACCTTGGCAGGGTCCACCTGAATACCCTTATCACTTACAATGAAACCTAGCAATTTTCCGGATCTTACCCCAAAGGTGCATTTGTTGGGATTCAACCTTAGCTTGTATAACTTGAGTCGGTCAAACAGCTTCCTCAGATGGTCAAGGTGCTCCTCCTCAGTTTGAGACCTTGCAATCATGTCATCAACATATACTTCAATCTCATGATGGATCATATCATGAAATAAAGCAACCATGGCACGTTGATAGGTTGCCCCAGCATTTTTCAATCCGAATGGCATGACCTTATAACAGAAGGTGCCCCACTGAGTCACAAAGGTAGTCTTCTCCATATCCTCTGGAGCCATCTTGATCTGATTATACCCTGAAAAACCATCCATGAAGGAGAACACCTTGTGTTGAGCTGTATTGTCAACAAGGACGTCAATGTGAGGTAGGGGGAAGTCATCCTTGGGGCTGGCCCTGTTCAAATCCCTGTAGTCGACACACATTCTGACTTTACCATCCTTTTTCGGCACTGGCACTACATTGGCAACCCACTGGGGGTAGGAAGTCACTGCAAGGAACCCGGCATCAAACTGCTTCATAACCTCAGCCTTGATCTTTTCAGACATCTCTGGACGCATCCGTCGGACTTTTTGCTTTACCGGAGGGCAATCTTCCTTGGTTGGCAGATGGTGAACTACAATGTCGGAATCCAAACCAGGCATATCTTCATAGGACCAAGCAAAAATCTCCATGTAGTCTTGTAACATTTGGATCAATCGTTGCTTCACGCTGAGCTCTAGATTGGTACCAATCTTGACCTCTTTCCTATCCATCTCGGTACCCAGGTTAATTGTCTCCACCGACTCTTCATGTGGTTGAATAGCTCTTTCTTCCTGGAGTAGCAGTCTTGCGAGTTCACCAGGCACTTCGCAATCATCTTCACCTTCGTCTTCGGCCAAGTTGATCGGATTTTCGAAGTCATAACTGGCGGTAGCAGAGCTGTTACCAGTGAGATCCAGAGTGGATTGAAACCTGTATAAGTGAGTGTGTGTAAATATAGCTGTTTTGCAATATATATAACACAGAAAGGAAAGGAGCACAAGATTTGAAATGCAACAAACGTCCAATGTTTTGATTGATGATATATGAAAATGTCATACAAAAAGCCCTCACAAATGGAGCTACGATGCCCCGGGTAGGACACCGAGCCAACAAAGTTTTAACATATTGTTTGTTACAAATTTGGAAATCAAAAGAAATCAATTACTGCGTGACAAATGTGATAGGGGTAAAATCTTTTGCCGTCCAGTTGCTTGGTCCGTCGCTGGTAGTCGGGTAGATCCAACTGTCAAACTCTGCTTCCTCTACATCCTCCTCGATAGCATTCACCCTTGAGCTGGAGATAAACACCGGAGCCTTTCTGATCTTCTCTTTGCGCACAGCCTTCTGAGCCTCTGCAGTAAAGCCTAACCCAAACTTGTCATTCTTCTGAGTGAAGTCAGGAAGCTGACCCCAGTTTGCACAATCGCCTTTCTGAACCACAGCCCGGGCATCCCTTAGGGAAGCCATCTTCAAGGAAACATTCTCTTCGACCGCTGTCTCTGCTGCTGCTGAAATTGGATGTACTTCCTCGAAATGCTGAAAGGGGGTTTCAATAAACTCCCCGTCCATCTCAATGTATCTGAAGGAATTCAAATGGCTCACCATGTACTCCTCTTCTCCTTGCACAGTGACGATCTTCCCCCTGACGGGATACTTCAGCTTCTGGTGCAAGGTGGAGGTCACTGCCCCAGCTTTATGGATCCAAGGTCGACCCAGTAGACAAGAGTACGATGGACGTATATCCATCACGTAAAAGGTAGAGTCAAACACTTGAGAGCCCACACGAATAGGGATGTTAACCTCTCCATGAACCATCCTTTTGGAACCGTCGAAGGCCCTGACGATGATATTGCTGGGTTTCAACTCCAGGCCCTCATAATCCAGACGGTCTAAAGCCTTTTTCGGTAGAACATTCAAGGAAGAACCAGTATCCACCAATACATGTGCCAGAGTAGTGCCCCTGCATTCAATAGAGACATGCAGGGCATCATTGTGGTCTCTCCCTTTCGCGGTCAGGTCAGCATCTGAAAAACCCAAGCCATTGTCTGCTGTCAGATTCGCTATGCAATCAGTGAACTGGACTGCAGACGTCTCCTGCGGCACATGGGCCGTTTTGAGAAATGAGATCAAGGCCTTAGCATGGGCCTCGGAGCATAGCAACAAGGAGAGCAGGGAGATCTTGGAGGGTGTATGCCCCAACTGCTCGACAACATTAAAATCACTCTTCTTTATTATTTTCAGAATCTCCTCCATTTCTTGTCGGGAGGCCTCAGCATTTATGGGTATTGGTGCCTCCATCCGGGCAGGCTCTTCTTCAATCCCTTTGCCCCGAGCATTTGATGACTCGGCAGCAGGGGAAACAACTTGATCAGCAACAGTAACAGGTATACTTGTAGGTTTTATAAGAAGGGGTCTTCGAATAGCGGGCGGCGCAATGTCAGGCGAGAAGAGCCTGCCACTGCGGGTAACTTTGGCTGGACCAGTGATATCGCAGATACTGGCGCCAGTGTCAAATTCTTGTTTGATTCCATTCACATACACGTCTGCCCCATAATGCCAGGGGACAGCTTTATCAGATATGTAGGGGAGAGGCCCCGGGACAGTAATAATCACAGGTGCAACAATCATGATTTGAACAGGCTTCTTCGGGGGAGCCTTGATTGGATTTTTGAAGATGGTAATCACATAAACTTCTTTCATCGGAACCAATTGAACAGCAGTCTTTTTGAATAGAATTTCCTTGCTATCCATTAGGCCTTGGATGCCTAACCTCAGCAAGGGACAATCAGATAGGGAAATAGCACAGAACGGGCAACCTTCACCGCAACCCGGAAATAAACCAGCCCGCAGTAGGTTCTTCTTAACAGTCTTCAGAGGGGTGACAACTTCATTTACCGAAACAGCGTACATTTCTTCTTCGATGGCATTTACTCTATGCTGGGGCATAGGAGCAGTTACAACATTTGGTCTTTCTGGCGCTTCAAACTGAATTTCCTTTGCGTCGATCAGATCTTGCACTTTGTTTCTCAAGGCCCAGCAATCATCAGTAGTGTGCCCGGGACTATCAGAATGATAAGCACACCGGGCATTTGGGTTATATTTAGGAGACGCAGTGTTGACGACTTTAGGAGCTTCTTTGAGGGTCACCAGGTTGGTGGATAACAGTTGGGGTAAAATTTGAGATAAGGTCATACTCAGTCGAGTATACTGCCTCTTGGGCCTTTCGCTTCTTTGTTGATTGTATTGCTGAGGAGCAGCAACAGGTTTGGAGATGACCAAAGCATTGACGGCTTGGCGACTTTCGGGTTTGACTTGTCTTTTAGGACCATAGACGGCACTTGCTTCTTTCTTAAATGGCCTCTTCTCAGCACTTGTAGAGGCAGCCTTTTGTATCTTGCCTGACCTGATGCCAGCTTCAATTCTTTCTCCTGTCAATATCAAATCTGTAAACCCAGCGGAGGAGTTACCAACCAAATGATTGAAAAACGGACCAGACAACGTTCCTAGAAACATATCAACCAGCTCTCGATCAGTCAATGGAGGCTGCACCCTGCCAGCCAAATCTCTCCATTTTTGAGCGTACTCTTTGAACCCTTCACCCGTTCCTAGAGACATACCCTGAAGTTGGGTACGCGTGGGAGCGAGATCAGAATTGTATTGGTATTGTCTGTAGAATGCGGTTGCCAAATCTTCCCAGTGTCGGATGCTATCTCCATCCAATTGGTAGAACCATTCAAGCTGTGACCCCGAGAGGCTATCTTGGAAGAAGTGAATCCAGAGGTTCTTATCCGCCGTGTAAGGTTGGATTTTCCTTACGTACGACCTCAGATGCAGCTTTGGGCAGGAGACCCCATCATACTTGGCGAAGGCAGGCGCCTTAAACTTGTGTGGAATGACTACCCCAAAAGATAACCCCAAATCTCCGAAATCCAGTCCCGGCACATTCTGAATTTCCATGGCGCTTAAGCGGTCTTCCAATTGCTTGTATCTGTCAGCAGCAGGTGGGTATTGTTCGTCGTTATAGTCCGTCTCGTTGTCGGAGACTGCGGGACTAGGAGCTCCTCCCCCTTGGGGACTGTTCTTCTCAGCAGAGGAAGTGGTTGGATCAGCTTCATTATGGAGTGTGTTCCCAAATCTGCGTCCGGTGTTGAACAATGCAGTCCTCTTTTTCTTCTTCTTCTTCAGGAGCAGAGTCTTCAACTCTTGCTGACCTTGGGCTAGGCTTAGGACCATCTCTTAAAACTGTGCACTTTGGGCCTGAAGGGCCTTGATTGCTTGCTCACTGGATGAGTCTGGATTCATGATGACTGTTCACACAAACAGCGAAGATAATTAAGCAACCTGTGAAATAGGGTACCTGTTTATGCATATGGTGCCATGGAATGCGTATGTTTTATGTTTTCAAAGACAAACAAGGTTCAACTTTGTAGACAAAAAGGGAAACACGCTTCATTAGATTAAAAATTCAATTGTTCAACAACTTGCCCTTAGGCATTACAGGAATGAAAAATACTGAAAAGGAAATAAAACTACAAAAGGAAACATCCAAAGCTCATCAATGCTCCCATGGCCTCCTCTTTTCAGTGCTGATGTAGTTGTTCAGGACCCGTTCTTCCTCCAATTGCTTAGTCAGCCTCTGGATCTTCCGTTCCTGCTCGTTGAACTTCTCTCGATAGAAATCCCATTCTTCTTTTAGCTGCGCCCAAGATCTCTTCATGGTGTCAAAATCAGTAGGTATCTGAGGAGGGAGGACAGTCGGAGGAACCCCATCTTCATCAGGAGATTCCAGAATGAGAGGTCTAACAGCCTCGTAGGGCATACCTAACTTTTGAGCACGGATGCGGACCCATTTGCAATAGGGCTTCAATGGCAGGGAAGTCTTTGGTCCCAACTCATGTGGGTTGGCTTTGTGGATTCTGTCCCAAGCTCTAATGAATCCCTGGCGTAGTTTGTCACTGTCTGCCTGAAACTCAAAATGGAAGTGAGGAACCAGCATTTCATGAGGCCCATCTCCTCTGGCTCTTCCAAACTGTCGGAGAGCTAAGCACGGATTGTAAGAGATTCCTCCTTGGATACCAATCAACGGGACATTAGGGTATTCTCCGCAACGGTCAATAACAGCTACCTCATCCAAACCTCTGAGAGTCCAGGTGATGTCATTATCAGAGAGAGACATTAACCTCTGAGCCCAACCTTTTCCTTCTTCATTCTTCAGCACGAACTTAGGAAGGTGCGAAATAAACCACCTTACTAGCAAAGGAGCACAACACCACGGAGTCCCCCGTTTTCGAGCAGTACGAGCATAGAGTTGTTGTAGAATATCACCCAAAAGAGTGGGTACCGGATTCCGAGACATGAAGATCCTTATGACATGGATACTGATAAAAGTGTCAGGGTTGGGAAACAGTACCAGACCATAGATCAAAAGAGCCATAATATCCTCATATGCCTTGAAGTCCAAGTCATTCCAGAAATCATTAGCCTTGCCAACCAGAAATTTGACCAAAAAGCCCTTGATCCCATTTCTAGTTTCCCAGTTGGATAATACCTCTTCTTTGGTCAATGGGAGAATTGCAGCAATCTCTTCAGGCCTAGGAGTCTTTTCCAAACCAGTGAATGGTGTTTGTTCCAAGACAGGGATCCCAAGCAAATGAGAAAACTTATCCAGGGTAGGAACCAACTGGAAGTCTTGAAAGGTGAAACAGTGATACAGAGGGTCATAAAACTGGGTCAGAACACTTATCAGTTGTTGGTCCCATCTTGCAGTGATCAAGCCAAGGAGAGAACCATGTCTGTTGATGAAGGAGGTAGTGTTTGGAATCCTCCCAACCAAATCCTTGAGTAAAGCTGGCGGTTGAACAAAGTTGAGACGGACAGTATTTCTATGCACGGGCAACATGATGTCCTACAAAACAGAGCAAAGATGAAACCTTTTTTGTCTTTGAAATGGGTTAGCCCTTTATACAGGATGCATGCAATGGTATGATGGAATGATGCTATGATGAAGCACACCACAAATATTCACATAGACAGATAAGGCACACAAGACACACAAAACACCCTTAGGTTTCAGGCCAGCATGAGTTTCAGGTATTACCCTCTTTTGGTTTTGTCGGTTAAAACCTGTCCTATCAGAAGTAACCGGGTTCTAGAGGATCTCAAATCATTGGCTACCCTCAATCGGTCATAACTCCAGCATCGCAATCTTTTCTCGCGGCCAGAACCATCTCGAGAGTTTAGCCTCAATGAGTGTAGCATACTGCTACTGTCCTAATAGCCAAGTTGGTCAATTTAGGGTTCTAAGGTTGGTTGGTGTTAAATGACCCCTTAGAAGACCTATATTCTCCCCGTTACAACACAAGGGATATAGGTACAGACTAAGATGCCACACCAACGTAGCCACTGCTTCACCCATGTCGGTCTACGCCGGACAGGTCCCTCACAGATTATGCTACCTAAAAAGGGTATATCCCAGATCCGGGTTAGGATCTATAAACTCCGATGCAAAGCCCACAAATATAAAAGCAAACAAAGCAAACAATTGAAAACAAAGGTGATCTAAGCCCTAAGGTTACTCCACTTTTAAAAGTAATCCCCAGCAGAGTCGCCAGTTCTGTGATACGGTGGGAGAACTGACTTGAGGTTTGCGTTTGTATTCGCAAATGTTGCGGTTAGCAAGAGTCGCCACCGACTTTTTATTTTATCCTAAGGAAAGGTTAAAAAGCACAGCAAAAAACCTTTTGAGATGTTTTCTTGGGTTCGGGGAGTAGATTATAAAAAGGGAAGGTATTAGCACCCTTTCTATCCATGGTTATCCATGGGCTCTTAGTTACTTGCTTAGATCACTTGCCTTTTGTTTTCAATTGTTTTAAATGGTGCTTGAGTGTGTGGGTTTTGAAAATGTTTTGAAAAGATGCCAATGTGGTGGCAACCTTTGTAATGATCCATGTGGGGATGTATACAAAGATGTACGTCTTTTGAAAAGGTTTTCATTTGTTTTTGAAAGTTGTTTTGAAAGTGTAGTGATGTGTGATTTTGAAATTAGGCAAGTGTTTTGTTTTGCAAGTTTGATTCAAGTAACTAAGAGGTTATCTACTCTTAAATTTCTCAAAAAAAGATTATTGCTATGTTTTAACCCTTTTAACAAGTTTGTTCCACCATTGTATTTGGTGGACAATCTTGTGTTAGGATGTGAAAGGGACGGGCGCGGGTCATCGTTTAGACCATAATTGCAATGGTGTTAAATGTCTTTGGGCAATTTTCTTTAAGGGACTTGATCATTTGTTTTTGTTTGTTTTGAAAAGTTTTATCGAGGGACTATGATCTTTCAAATTGTTTGCTTTGCCCAAAGACATTCAACATACAATATGGCCCATTATTGAAGGCAACAAGTGGAATACCCTAGGGGGTGCAAGTGTGATTTGTGTGTCCATTTTCATGCTTATTTATCTTGTATTAGGTCAAACTATTTTTTATCGTTTTTTCGCATACAAACCCTAATTCTAACATGTTATCATTAGAAAGCAATAAAGTGCGAAATTAAAATTACTAAGCTATTACAAAACCAAATATGGGAAGGGGGGTACAAATGTTCAAATGGGGATATTGACAAGAATTTAAATCTAAATTATTACATCATTTGAATATTTGCAATTTCAATAATGTACAAAAATTAAATAAAATGCAAGATGCACAAAAATGTTTTGTATATGTATGAAAAAAAATATTATTTATGTAAAAGAGAAAAGAAAATAAAAATGTATTATTTTTTGGAGTATTTTGAGTTTAGGGCAAAAACCCTAATTTTTTTAAAGAAAATGCATTATTATCTAATTTAATACAACTATTTATTTGTTATAAAATAAAATAATAATGAAGTATATTATGAAAAAAAAAATTATTTTTGTATCAAATATTAATAAAGTGAAAAATTCAAGTATTTTCCTATTTTATCTTAAATACATTAATAAACATATATATATATACATATATTAATTCTTAAATATGTATTATACACAAAATAAATATTTATTTAATATTTTAGTAAAATAAATAAAAAGAGTATTTTTTATGTGAAATATTTTCAGGAGGTAAATAAAAATAAAAATTGTATTTACATTATTTTTATATTTATTCTAGTAATGGTATATATGTATTTATGTACAAACAAAGAAAATAAACAAATAAATATGCAATAAATGCAAAAAATGATGAAAAAAATATTTTTAATTTTCTAATGTCATGAGAAAAAATAAACAAAGTCAACCAAAAAAGAAAAAGTCAAAAAGAGTCAAAAATGAAGCAAATGGGCTCAGGGGGTGTAAACATGGAAATAGGGTGTGAAAAGAAAATAAATCCAGGCCCAGCCCAGACCACTTCTTCTTCAACCTCTGTACAACCTTCTTCAAGCAAAAACACGCGTTTTTTATCTCTGGATTCCTGGACTTTCAAGCAAAACTCATAACATGAAAAGTGTAGAGCATTAAGAGACGGTTTCAACCATATAAATAACTTGACCTATCTCTCTAAGATGAGGGAGAATTTCTCCTCCCCTAATTCCTGACCTAACTTTTCATCAATGTTCAGACATGAAATTCTCTAAGCACACGAAATATAAATGAAATCTAATCATATGAGCAGGTTCAGGGCTATGATTGTGACATGTTTTCTTCAAAAATCTAAAGCTAACAATGCCTAATAAGGGAGATAGAACTCCATGAATGTACCTGTTCAGTTGGAGTCGAGCTTTGCAATGGAGGATGTTTCAGAGTGAAATGATGACTTGTACAGCTTCCTTGAAGTGTAAGGATGCTTTTCCAATTCCTACTTTGTCTTGAAACTCCCTGAATCGAGCTAGTGAACTCCAACTGCAAAACAGAAAATTAAAAATGGTGAAGTGGCTTGGAGGTGTTACAGGTCTGATTTTAGGACATGGTTAGCTTGCATATGTTGTAGGGAAGGTAGAGGAAAAGGTTTGGATCAAAATGCTCGAAGGGATTGGGAGTTTGCACTCAAACTGCAGGGGTTCCCCTATTTGAGCAGTTTCAAGGTGATTTTGAGATGGAGGGTGCTTTAGATGTTCAGGACTCGTGCAAAAGCTTGGATGTGGTCTATGGAATGTGTTTGATCACTTCTCTCTTCTGTTTCTAAGCTGAGATAAGATATGGCACAAGTTATGGACTTTTCTTGAACTTGAAGCAAGCAAAAGCAAGTTGGCTTTCTAGGTCAGTAGAGGACCCCCTAATGTGCTGCATAATCCTCTCTTGATCAGTGTGTTATGCACATAATCTTGTGTCAAGCAGATTTTCCATGTACTTTCTTGATTTGCAATTGGACATAAAGTTAACCTTTTCAAAAATGGAAATTTCACTTTATCTAGTTTAGGATTAATCTTGCATACAATGCTTGCACTCAAAGAACAACACCTTAACACATTGAATATGCATTAAATTATTGAGTATGGAATGGTTCAAGGACCTGTAATCAAGCATAAAGCAAACTGATTTCAAATTGGCAAGATTATGAACATGTCTTGATGAAGAACAAAAAGTGAATTTTTGCCAACTTGTGAAATTCGAATCTCTCAAGTTATGAGGTTGTTTGATGAGTTCTTGGACATTTTGGAAAGCTTGGAATGTGTACTACAATCCATCTTTGAAATGCAAATCAAAATTCCAAGTGGAAGGGTATGAAAAGTGGCCTTGAAGTAGGGTAGAAAACCTTGTCAAAATAGGTCAAATTTCACTAAGTTAAAAGATGGTTTAGTGCCCTTATTCAAAAAATTATAACTTGAGATACAAGCTTCAAATGAGAAAACTTTGTGAATCAAAGTTGTAGATTATGCAACAAGCTACAACTTTCATGTTTTGACTTTTGTTTGAATCCAAATGGATCATGGTGAAAAGATGGGGCAAAGTTGGGAAAAAATTAGGGTTTTTCATAACTTAGAAAAATTCTAAGTTATGAAAAATTCCATTTTCAAACCCTAATTTGCATTTTGAGATTTCTTGGTGAACAAGTTTCATGATTTGGCAAGTTTTGATGAAAAATGAATCTTGACTCTTGATTTTGACCAAAAAGTCAAAGTTTGACTTTTCAGTATACAGTCAAAATTGATCAATTGACTGGGAAATTCAACTGTCAATCTTGTGTACTTGGGATCTTTTGAGCTTGATGAATGTGTCAAGATCATTTCATTGAGTCCTTGAGGCTATATGTGAGCTTGGTTTGCCATTGGCTAGGTCAAACAGTCAAAAATTGCCTTTGTGCAGTCAAAACCCTAAAAATGACCATTTTGCCCTTTTGGTGATCTGATCAAATTTCTTGTGGAATGGTGATCCAAACTTGATCAAATGGTCCATATGAGTTCAATATGTTGATGTGGATCAAATTTCATGAGGTTTGACTGTCAATTGGCCACAGTTGACTTTTTCCCCAATACAGCTGATTTTTAGGTCAACTGTCCAATTGACTGGGCAAAACTTGGAATCAAGACTTGAAACTTGGTATAGGTAAACTTGGGAGTCCAATATGAAGCATGAAAGTCATCTTAGGCATTTTAGGTCAAAACACCCTAAGGCAAACACAAACCCTAATTTGAGTCCACAGTGCAAGGAGAAGTCTTGAGCAGAGGAAACCCTAACTGGATCTTGGTCTTCAAAGGTCTTGTGATGAGAAAATGTTGAGGAAATGGGAGGGCAAATTTTGGGGTACAACATAATGGATATCCGCCCTTCTTACTCTTGTCTGCTAGGACGACCATGGATCCACAACGCTGGCGCTGTTACCTCTATATTGCACCAGATACTAAAGTATCCGGTTCAAGGGAAGATTATCACTATCCATGGAGAGGAAGAATACATGATCAGCCATCTCAATTCCTTCAGATATGTGGAATTGGACGGTGGATTCATTGAAACTTCGTTTCAACACTTCAAAGAGGTCCCCCAAGAGGTGGCAGTGACCAAGACTATGTCCCAGATTCCTAAGATTACAAGACCTCTACTCTGGATGCCATCACTAAAGGACGCCAAAGCAGTGGTAGAGGAAAGTGGATGCACCATCTGGGGGAAACTTCCAGATATCCCGTATAAGTCAGACAAGTTTGGCCTAGGTTTCACTTCAAGAGCTCAAAAGGCTGTACGATGTGCCCGTGCTAGAGGGCCACCCTTGAAGATTAGCAACTGTGAGTTCAACGCAATAGAAGATGGTGAAGATGATTGTAACCTGGAGGATTGGATCTTTCCGACTGTCAATGGAGGACTCAGCAATTGGGAGGCTAGAGACTTCGTCACAATCACTTTTATCCCACAGTAATTTATCTTTACATTTTGTTGGATCTGTAATATTCAAAAACAATTCGCACTCTTAAAACCTTGTGTCTTACCCGAGGCACAATGGTCCATTTGTAAGGGTTACTATTTCATCTTCATATGACATCAATGAATCATGGACGTTTTCGCATAACAACTTTTGTGCTCATTGTTTTTCTTTTACATTTTATTTTCTTTCAAAGATAGCTATACCTTTACACACACCCACACTCACAATGCAGGTATCCGTCCATTCTGGATCCCATGGGTAACGATACTGCTATGGCCTTTCGTGACTTTGAGAATCTAATCTACCAAGCCGAAGACGAAGGTGAGGAAGATTGTGAAGTACCAGGGGAACTGGCCAGACAGCTACAACAAGAAGAAAGAACCATTCAGCCTCACGAGGAACCCGTGGATACAATCAACCTGGGTACCGAAGAAGACAAAAAAGAGGTCAAGGTAGGTGCTAATTTGGAACCCAGTGTAAAGGAGCGTCTGATTCAGTTGTTACATGACTATGTTGAAATCTTTGCCTGGTCATGTGAAGACATCCCGGGACTTGATACAAACATTGTGGTACATCATTTGCCTACAAGAGAAGATTTTCTGCCAGTAAAACAAAAGGTTCGCCGCATGATACCTGATATGTCAGAAAAGATTAAAGTAGAGGTTATGAAGCAATTCAATGCTGGATCCTTAGTTGTCACTTCCTACCCTCAATGGGTTGCCAACATTGTTCCCGTACCTAAAAAAGATGGCAAAGTACGAATGTGTGTGGACTACAGAGATTTGAATAGGGCGAGCCCTAAAGATGATTTTCCACTCCCCCACATCGATATCCTAGTTGATAATACGACACAACACAAAGTGTTTTCCTTCATGGACGGATTCTCAGGTTACAACCAAATCAAAATGGCACCTGAGGATATAGATAAAACAACATTTGTCACACAGTGGGGCATATTCTGCTACAAGGCGATGCCATTCGGACTGAAAAATGTTGGGGCAACCTATCAGTGCGCCATGGTAGCTTTATTTCATGACATAATACATCATGAGATAGAGGTCTACACAGACGATATGATATCCAGATCGCAAACAGAAGAAGATCATCTTGACCACTTACAAAAACTATTTAAGAGACTGAAGAAGTACAAGCTGAGGTTGAATCCAAACAAGTGTACATTTGGGGTACGGTTTGGTAAACTCCTAGGATTTGTCGTCAGTAACAAAGGTATTGAGGTCGATCCTGCCAAAGTTAAAGAAATACAAGAGATGCCTGCTCCTCGTACTGAGAAGGAAGTCAGAGGATTCTTGGGACGCTTGAACTATATTTCCAGATTCATTTCTAACCTGACAGCTACTTGCGAGCCAATCTTCAAGCTCTTGAAGAAAGATCAAGTAGTCAAATGGAATGGTGAGTGCCAAGTTGCTTTTGACAAAATCAAATAATACTTACAAGAGCCTTCTGTATTGATGCCACCAATCGAGGGGAGACCATTGATCATGTATCTGACTGTTTTAGAAAATTCAATGGCGTGTGTATTGGGGTAGTATGACGAGTCTGGCCGAAAAGAGCACGCTATTTACTACCTGAGCAAAAAGTTTACCGACTATAAAACCAGATATTCACTGCTCGAGAAAACTTGTTGCGCTCTGGCATGGGCTGCTTGTCGGCTAAGATAGTATATGTTGACTCATACTACCTTGTTGATATCTAAAATGGATCTGATAAAATACATCTTCGAGAAGCCTGCTCTTTCTTGGAGAATAGCTAGATGGCAGATGATCCTGACAGAGTACGACATACAATATACTACCCAGAAAGCTATAAAGGGCAGTGTGCTAGCTGATCACCTTGCTCACCAAGCTGTAGAAGACTATCAGTCCATAAAGTTTGAATTCCTGGATGAAGACATCATGACATTAGACAACTGCGAAGAAATCAGTCCATATGACGGGCCTGAACAAGGATCTCGATGGACCCTGTTCTTTGATGGAGCATCCAATGCACTTAGTAATGGTATCGATGATGTACTCATATCTCTGGAAGGGTGTCATACTCCCTTTACTGCCAGACTTTGCTTCAATTATACGACCAACATGGCGGAATACGAAGCATGCATCTTTGGTCTCAGAGCTGCCATAGACTTGGGGATCAAATCATTGGATATATTCGGAGACTCAGCCTTGGTCATCAGTCAGATCAAGGGGGAATGGGACACCAAACACCCTAACCTTATCCCTTACAAAGAACATGTTTTGACATTGCTACCACATTTTTAGGAGATTACCTTCGAGCACTTCCCGCGAGAAGAAAATCAGCTAGCAGACGCTCTAGCCATAATGTCATATATGTTTAAGCTTAATTGGGATAACGAGGCTCCCCAGATCACCATCGAACGAATGGATGAACCAGCACACTGTCACGAGATTAATACTGAAGAAGTAGTGGACCAACCTTGGTTTCATGAAGTCAAGAGGTACCTCGAGGCTCAAGAATATCCAGAAGGAGCTTCAATCAATGATAAGAAGTTCTTAAGGAGATTCTCTGCTAAATTCTTCCTTAGTAATGGCATCCTGTACAAACGCAATCATGACTCTGTATTGCTTCGGTGCGTAGATAAGGTTGAAGCTGAAAGGATCATGGCTGAATTACATGAAGGTACTTTTGGCACCCATTCCAGTGGGCATACGATGGAGAAGAAAATCCTACGGGCAGACTATTATTGGTCTACCATGGAAGCAGATTGCTATCAACACTCTTGAACCTATCATAAATGCCAGATTTATGCCGACAAAGTGCATGTACCCCCGGTTCCTCTGAATGTCTTGATGGCTCCTTAGCCTTTTGCTATGTGGGTAATTACTATGATTGGGGAAATCAATCCGACAACCTCCAATGGACATCGCTTCATCCTAGTGGCCATTGACTATTTTACAAAGTGGGTTGAAGCAGCCTCCTTCGCCTCTGTTACCAAGAATGTTGTTGCCCGCTTCATCAAGCAAAACCTTATTTGTCGGTACGGTATCCCGGAAAGGATCATCACTGACAATGGTACAAATCTCAACAACACTAGGATCACCGTATTGTGCGAGCAATTCAAGATTCAGCATCACAATTCTTTTCCCTATCGGCCAAATATGAATGGTGTTGTCGAAGCTGCAAATAAAAACATTAAAAAGATCATACAGAAAATGAGTCACATACAAAGACTGGCACGAGATGCTACCATTCGCTCTCCACGGGTACCGTACCACGGCTCGCACATCAATTGGGGCAACACCCTATTCTTTGGTTTACGGCATGGAAGTTGTCTTGCCTATCGAGGTTCAGATCCCCTCTTTAAGGGTTATGAAGGATACAGGACTGAACGAAGACGATTGGATCCAGACTCGACTTGATCAACTAAACTTGATTGATGAGAAGAGACTTACTGTTGTTTTCCATGGTCAAATGTATCAAAAATGGATGATCAAGGCTTTTAACAAGAAAGTCAGACGCCAAGTGTATCAAGTTGGGGATCTAGTGATCAAACGCATCATCTTTCCACAAAGTGATCCCAGGGGTAAATGGACTCCTACCTATGAAGGACCATTTGTAATCAAAAACATATTCTCCGGTGGGGAAATGATCTTGACCACCATGGATGGCGATGACCTGCCACACCCTGCGAACGCGGACATAGTCAAAAGATACTACGCATAAGAGACCCGCTAGGTTGACATACCTAGGAAAAACAAGGGCATCCCGGCGAACCAAAAAGGTTCGAGAAAAAGTTAGGGATAAAACAAAAAATCTGTATACCCAGTAAGTTGAAAATCCGAAAGGGCGACTTGGGCAAAAAAGGGTTTCCCGTTGGACTGAAAACCTGAAAGGGAGGTCCAGGCAAAAGTTAGGGAATTAAAGCGTATGACTATGTCCCATCGGATCACTTTACAAATAACCTTTGTCTTCCATTGACAAACTCAGAGGTTCTGATCAATTCAGTCATCTTCGGACGAGGTGACAAATAGACAAGATGCTCAGAGATACAAAGGCTATAGCAGAATGGGAACCCCATGGGATTATTACACATATATATCCTTCTTTGTATCAAATTTTTCTTTTTTTTATGACAACATTCTCTTACTAGAATGTTTGTCCCCTTTGTACAAAAATATTTTACTCAAAGTCAATACAAAGATATCCCTTTGAAAGTGCAAAAACTATTGGTCTTTATTTTCTTTACGCTGGTGTTTTGTTTGCAAAAATGTCCAATGATTTATTTTTAAACATATGCATTTGAACATAATTATTGTTTACAAATAAACAAAATGGGAAAGAAAATTACTGATAGGTTAAAAGAATAGGAAAATGTCTCTAGGCTATTCCATAAGTAATCCCTTACAGTACGCCATTTAAATCCCCAGCGGAACAAAGTTTCAAATTATTGATCCCCAGTAGAAGTCATCAAATTTCTCAGGATTCCCCAATAGGATTTTACAAGCAGTACATGGCATTGCCCTTACGACAAAATTTATTTCTCTCGGAAGAAACTCACCAATACTTCAACTTCAAAGACGTGAAGACTTATATATCCTCAGCAGCAGTCAGGGATTTATTTTCCCTAAATCAAACAGCAATGCAAAAAATCAACTCACATACGCATACATCGCATTCATATATCATAAACATTGATAAACACGAATGTATACAACATAATCCCATTATGCATACATTTCATGTATCATGACTTGGCATTTTAAGCTAACATTTTACCCTTTTTAGGATAAGATTAACAGATATCATTAACAATGTTCGGAGTTTTCAGATACAACTCAGATACGCTCTAGATACGGATGCCATCTTGATACTCATTCAGATTCAACCTTTTGATACAGTTCAGATACGCTCCAGACGCGGATGCCATCCTGAAACTCATTCAAATCTCAAATACAGTACAGATACGCTCTAGATACAGATGCCATTATGATACTCATTCAGATTCAACTTTCAGATACAATACAGATATGCTCCAAACACGGATGCCATTCTGATACTCATTCAGATTCGACCTTTTGATACAGTTCATATACGCTCCAGATGCGGATGCCATCCTGAAACTCATTTAACTCTCAGATATAGTACAGATACGCTCTAGATACGGATGCCATTTTGATACTCATTCAGATACAACTTTCAGATACAATACAGATACGCTCCAAACATGGATGCCATTCTGATATTCATTCGGATTCGACTTTCACATATAGTACAGATACGCTCCAGACACGGACGCCATTCTGATACTCATTCTTCCAGCTTACAAATTATAATTCAACAATCACTTTTGGATGGCATCTTTAAGCCCATTCCTTCTATCATCGCATCACCGAGTGCAAATTTCTGGGCACTCTAGTGTCCAATCATCTTCCACCTTTGAGTCACGAATGGAAAAACTCGCCAGTCTAACTCTTAAGGTTTAAGAAGATTGAACAGGGGCAGCTGTTGTACCCCAAAATTTTCCCTCTCACTTATCAAGAATTTTCTCACAAGATCTCTTTGACTCAAGACTGCATTAGGGTTTGACCAGCTCAAGACACCTCCTCATGCACCGATGACCAAAATTAGGGTTTGAGTTTGCACAAGGATTTTTGGACTATCAATGCTTCATATGACTTTCAAGGATCATTAGGGACCCCCAAGATTACTCATGTCAAGTTTCAAGCCTTGAATCACACTTTTGATCAGTCAATTGGACAATTGACCTAAAAATCAGTTGTATTGGGGAAAAAAGTCAACCATGGCCAATTTTCAGTCAAAATTCATAATTTTTTATACGCATCAACATATTAGACTCATATGTATCATTTGATCAAGTTTGGACCACAATTCCCCAAGAAATTTGATCAAATCATCAAAAGGGCAAAATGGTCAAAATTAGGGTTTTGACTGAGAACGGGCAATTTCTGATTTTTGACCTAGAAAATGATCAATTGGTTTGAAGAATGATTTCAAGAGTTCAATTGCATCATCTTGACCTAATGACATGATTCAAAACATTACAAATTCATTGGATTGACAGATGAATTTTTCAGTCAACTGATCAAAAGTCAACTGTATACTGAAAAGTCAAACTTTGACTTTTTGGTCAAATTCAAGTGCCAAAGATCATAATTCATCAAAACATGTCAAAATGTGAAACTTGTTCATCAAGAAATCAAGGATTGAAGATCTTGTTTTAAAATTTGAAATTTCTTAACTTAGAAATTTTTCTAAGTATAGAAAATTTCTTATTTTTTCTCAACTTTAGGCCAAATTTTCACCATGATACAAAATGATTCAAAGGAATTTCCCAACATGAAAGTTGTAGATCTCCATGAAATCTATAAATTTGCTTCATAAAATTTCTCCTAAAGATGCTTGGATCTCAAGATATAATTTTGCGAATACATGCTCATGAACTAAAATAACTTAGTGAAATTTTGCCCTAGTTAGGCAGGTTTTTGACCTAACTTCATGGTAACTTTTCACCTAATTCCAAGAGTAATTTTCAAAAGAATTTCAAAGATGGGTTATAGAGCATATTACAAGATTTCCAAAATGTCCAAGAACTCCTTGATATCATTCTTGAGTAGGGAGAATCGAAGAGATGAAGTTAGGGTTTTATCATATTGATTATATGTCATTTTCATGAAGAACAAGTTTTCAAATTTGCAAATTGGCTGTACAATCTTCACTTTTCAGGCCTAAAACTCGTTTGTCACTCTATAATTAATGAATTTCACAAGCTTTCATGCCCTAAAGACAAGCATTCAATGCATTGTACAAGAAAATAGCCATTTTTGGAAGAAAGACAACATTGTCATTTTAGAAAAGCATGCTTTTTGCATTTTTCCATTTCTTGAGCCTTGGACTTGTTCTTTCTGCACAAACCAAGCCTCTAAACCTGAAAAAAACATGTTTAAATCTTCAAGCCACCCTACAAGATCAAAATCATGCCTTAAGAAGTCACTTCTCACACTTGCTTCAAAAATAAGAAATGTAGCAAGACATGTGATCTTGAACTTCTGAGCAAGCACAAGTCCTCCAGCCTTTTGCTCTATATAAAGCCATCATTTTGCAACTAAAAGGACGAATGCCCAAGCCTTGAAACACCCTAGAATCAGAAGTTACATACCAAGCCTCCAAACTTTCCATTTCTGACTTGTGAACTGAATCTTCCATTTCACTCATGCGTTTTCAGGCCTTTTGCTTTCCCAAGCTTCCTTATCTTACAAGTAAACCATCCCACACCCTGAAACATCACTGTAACTCCATCTTCCCCATTGTTGAAGTTCAAAAACAGAGTAACACAGGTGGACTTCTCCAGACCATTCCAGCCACACTCAAGACAAGCTAAGCATTGCATTAGCTTCCTAGAGGTTCATGGAAGCTAACCTGATCATCATAGCATCCTAAAGCAAGCTCATTTTCAAAACACGATTTCCATTTTCAAGGTGAGTTTTCTGTTTTTCTAACTCTTAATACAGGCATAGTTAGCTTTCCATTTGTGAATATAAAATGTAGACATCATTGCTACGAAGCTATACATATCCATAGCTTGCATTTATTTGGCTTGAGTTTAGAGAATTTTAAGTTTGAAGTTTCTGAAAAAATTAGGTTAAGAATTAGAGCCAACAAAATTCTCTCTGATCTTGGACTTATAGTTTTAGTTATGCACATGGTTAGAATCGTGAAGTAAAATGCTATAATGTTCATGTTATCACTTTCCATTTTTGTTGAGAAATGAAAAGTTACAGGGGGTCCAGCTGCCTAGAGGTTGAAGATGAAGTACATGGCAAGGCAATGTTTTGTGTTATGTATTTGTGTTTTCATTTAGACTAACGGATGTACAGCTACCCCAGTGGCAAGGCAGTGCGCTGGTAACCAAGAGGGCGTGGGTTCGAACCAGCACGCTACCTTTTATTTTCTGAACATTTTCTTTTTGCCAACTTCCAGCATGTTGGGCCTCCTGACTTGGGCTTGGTCATTTTTGCTCCATTACACCCCTGCATCATTATTACACCACATCAGCCCATACATATTTGTTTGTTTTTGCTACAAAACTCTCAAAATTGTTTTTTCACCCCCCTGATTAATTTATTTTTATATTTCTATTTTCATTTTCATTTTTTTTTATTTATTCAAAATTAATATTATTTTATTTTTATCATTTGAAAACCAAAAATATTTATTATTATTATATTAGGTAAAAATATAATTTATATTATATTCTCTTAAAAATAAAAAGAAGACAAAAACAATTTTTATTTGTTAAATTCCTTTCTTAAAAACATAATAGATAAACTTAGGTTTTTTTATTTCTTTTTTTTCATAAGTTAAATTAATCTAGAATTTAGGTCTTTAATTTAACTACTTTTATTTTCTTAAAAATCATTTTCATTATCCTATGCATATTTATTTACATTATTATTGTTATTTATTTGTTTAAATTTTTGTACAAATTCGATATGGTTGTAACAGTTAATTAGCTTTAATTTTCTCGCAATCCCCATTTGTAAATTTGTATACTCCCCCTCCCCACCAATGTTGTAATAGCGTAGTAACTTTAAATTCCGCAATTTATCACTTTTATATACAAATGCTAGTAATTAGGATTTATATGGAAAGACTAAAATCAACACTTAGAAAACCCTAATTCAAGACAAATAAACAAGCATGAAAACAATACACTTGCACACAAGCACCCCTAGGGTTATTCCACTTGGTTGTCTTATACAAAATGACCATATTACGCATGTGAGGTATCTTAGCAAAAACAAGCAAATATAAGATAATAGTCCCTTGATGACGCTATCTAAGTTGCCTTTCAAATGATCTTAGTCCCTAAAAAAAAGCTAAGATACTTTGCAACATTGCTAATCATGATTATACGATGACCCACGCCCGTCCTATTTACATCCAAAGATAGGTTTGCTTACCAAATCAATGGTAAGACAACAATATCAAAGGAAAAGAAAATGTACAAGAAAGACATTTGAGTAGGTAGATTACTTTTAGTTACTTGCTCCATTTCAAAACAAATATCCTTGCTATTTTTTAAAACAAACACCTACATACTATCAAACATCTTACAAACATTGAAAACATTTTCAAAAAGACAAACATCTTTGTATACATTCTTACGAACGAGAATCATTACAAAGATTGCCTAAACAATGGCCTCTTTTACAAAATACTTTCAAAAAACCACACAAAGCATAATTTCAAACAAAAGCAAGTGATCTAGCAAGTAACTAAGAGTCCATGGAAAACCATGGATGAAAAGGGTTCTAATACCTTCCCTTTTCATAATCTACCCCCCGAACTCAAGAAATAATCTCAAAGGTATTTTATGTGCTTTTTCACCTTTCCTTTTGGATAAAAGAAAAGTCGGTGGCGACTCTTGCTAACCGCAACATTTGCGATAAAACGCAAAGCAATCAAGTCAGTTCTCCCACCGTATCACACCGACTATCTCACTACTTCCTAATGGCCAAGTTGTTCAATTAAAGGTTCTAAGGTCAGTTGGTGCTTCGTGACACCACACAGCGGCCCTGTATTCTCCTTGACTACTCAAGGGCTACTGGTACCAACAAATGTGTCACACCAACATAGATATTGTTTCAACTATGTCGGTATACCTTGCACAGTCCCCACAATCTATTGCTACTTACCTAAAAGGTGCCCCCAGATCCGGGTGTAGGATCTTTACAAGAAAACTCAAGCAAAAACCCTTAAAGATAAAGCAATCAAAGCATACAAGGAAAGCAAATATGACCTAAACTCTAAGGTAACCCCACTTTTTGATTTTCCCCAGCAGAGTACCAGTTCTATAATACGGTGGGATAACTGACTGTTATACTGGTTTTGCATTTGTATCCGCAAATGTTGCGGTAAGCAAGAGTCGCCACCGACTTTTCTTTTATCCAAATATAGGAAAGGGTGAAAAGAATATAAAAATACCTTTTGAGAGTTTTCTGAGTAAGGGGGTAGATTATGGAAAGGGAAGATGTTAGCATCCTTTCCATCCGTAGTTATCTACGGGCTCTTAGATGCTTAGCTCATTTTGAAATACATTGTGCTTTGTGTGTTTTTTGAAAAAAGTATTTTTGAAAGTGCCCTAGTTCGACAATTCGCTTTATGATGACTCTTGTATAAGTCCTCAAGAGTGTTGATAAAGCGGTTTTTGAAAGTGTGTTTTTTTTTAAGTTTTGTGTAGGTGTAAAAAATTTGTTTGAGCAAGCATCTAACAGTTATCTACTTTACTCGAAAGGGTCGTTATTTTCCTCCTTTCCTTTAGACAAGGCTATCCTACTATTAGTGAGTAGGTAGCCCTAGTTGTTTGGATGTATGAGGGACATTTGTGGGTCATTGTACAGTCATAAAGGAAACATATAGAGACACTTTAGCAATTTTATTTAAGGGACTGGATCATTTACCGTAAGGCAACACCGAAGGGTCATCAAGGGACTATGATCTTTTGATTCGAGGGTCTGTGCTAAAGCGTCCCTACTTTTGAGGGACATGACTATTTTTTTTTCCGAAGGCAACCAAAGTGGGAGTACCCTAGAGGTGTATATGTGCAAGTGTGTTGTATTCAATTATTTTTGTCTTTTGTGTTAGGTTTGATAGCATTTTGTTTTATTCTTGCCATACAATCCTATTACCATACATCTAACATTTAATATTGTACAGAAAAATAAAATGCGGGAATATAAATCCTACATTATTACAAAGCCTCGGGAGGGGATTATTATAAGTCCAAAATGGAGAGATAAAAGCAGTAGATGTCCTAGTTATTCTATTACAACCCATGAGCAGGTACATTAATAATAAAAAATGCGAAATTTAAAATAAGCGCGCGAATTGAAAATACGTCTAAAAATCCTAAGGTAAGAGGAAATCCTTTGTGTTTTATTTTGATTATGAAATAAAACTTGACTAAATCCCAGGTCTATTGATTTTAAATTGGATAAATTAAAGTTAAAGTAATTAATTAATCAATTAACAAAATTAATTTTAATTAAAAATAATTAAACCTAATTTTTTTGTGATTTTTATAATTATTAAATGAAAAGACTAAAAGAAATAAGTAATGAAAGAAACAAAACAAATACAAGCAAATGGGCTTGGATGCTAACTAGCAGGCATGGGGTATGATTGAAATTTCTTTGGCCCAATTCCAGGAGAAGTCCGGGTTGCGCCTGACTTCAGTGTTGTTGCCCTTCAGAGGGTGCACCATAGGCTGTATATTGAGGCGCATGGATTTGGATCAGCTGTGATCTGATGGTTAGGATCTGAAAATGTATGGTGTGCGCGTGGGATATGCCAGTACTGGATCTGCAAACAAACATGTTAGGACAAAAATGAAAATGCCTGGCCTAAGATTCGAACCCAGGTCCTTCATCCAGCGCACACCTTCCTTTACCGTCTAAGCTAGTTGTTCAATCGAAATCAAAGAAGCTAACATTAAATCTTGCAGGTTTGTTAGTTTCCAAACCAATCAAGAAGAACCTATTCCACTTGAAATCAGCCCCAGAACTCGAATCTGGGGTTGTTTCAATCTGCAATGATCTGTACCATGGGTTTTAAAAGTGACCAGTTTAGAAAGTCCTAGCTCTGGTATCCTAGCGTTTGGGTACTGCAACTTACATATATTATGTTAAATCATTCGCAAACAACAATTATAATATGAACATGTAATCCACATGAGTTTAAATTATAGATTGAATGAGACTGCAATTTTTTACCAATGGGAGGCACTTCGATCTACAATCCCGAGCGTGAGATGGCTTGTGCAAGGGTGGGTATGCATTTGTGCAAACCCCAGGGACACGATTTGGATGTGAATTTAGATGGAGGGTGCCTGCAAAGGGTGTTTCAAACTTGACCACTTATGAGATTTTTGAGAATTTTGATGTGGCTTATGAGGCAGCGTGTATGAAGAAGTATGTGTGTGCAGTTTATCTTTGTGTATATGTATCTTGTCTTTGTGCGCATGTACCCTGTCCTCTTGGCTTGTAGAATTGTTGTGTATTTATAGGATATAGAGAGAGGTTCATATCATAGAAATGGCAAGGGACGACCATTAACTAGGCTTTGAAGGCAAAATCAGACACATTAAGGGATTGCCTTTTTTGATGAGTTCTTACCCATTTGAGCTTTAGGGTGAACCTGGACACATTTGGCTCCTTCTAGAACCCTCAATATTTGCTCTTCGATTGGCCCAGGGTTGCCTCCTTAGAATACTCTGATTCTAATCATTGGGACTTCTTCGATTGAGCCCTTATTTGTCTTGGTAGCTTTATCTGAAACTCTTCAACTAGCCCAAACAAAAACTCCTTTCTGGCCAGTCGAAACTTCTCTTGTTACCTCCTTCGAATGCAATTATGCATAGGATTGGGCTTGGCAACATGTTGGCTTTTGGGCCAATAAGCAACTTGAACCAAGACTCATAATAAGATAACTTATTTTCAATAATTATGTGTCTCCTTCGAATGGAACACTTGTACATCCTTCAAATGGCCCTTTTGTGTGTCTTTCTAATAGCCCACATGTATGCCTTGTGCACTCTTCGAATGGGCCACCAATGTGTGCTCATAATGTGGCAATCATATGCTGAAAGGTTCATAGATAGAGTTGACGCAAGCATTTTCAAAGGGAACCATTGCTCAGTCGAAACTAGCACAAAGGGAAACAATTCCTTGTGGATGCTAGCATGAGGGAGGTTATTGTTCTATGAATCAAAAGCCAGTTGAAAGGGTCTTGGTCTTGTGAATTGAAGACAAATTGAATAGGGAGCCTTTGCCTTGTACGCTGAAGGCATGTACAGAGGGAGTATTTTCCTTGTACGCTTGAAGGCAAGTTGAAGGGAAGGCACTGCTGGAATGATACTTGTGGACCGAAAGTTTGATCGAAGGGTCTTAGAGGCTCAATTGAAGCTTGTCTGCAGGGGACTACTACTTTGTAAATCGAAGCAGGCATGTAGGAAGTTCTTGCCCTGTGAATTAAAGGCAAGCCTGAAGCAGCCAATTCACAGTCGAAGCCTTTGGAATTGAACTTGATTGAAGGAGACCCAACACCCAATCAAAGCTTGTGAATCAGGCTTGCATCGAAGGAAGTCCAACACCCAATCAAAGCTTTCTCAGATTCCAATCGAAATACCCTGTTCAAATGTCAATCGAAAGACACTGGATTATCTCCAAAAAACTTATTTTCCTTAAGCAAATGTTTGTAACCACCATGCAAAGGGAAGATCTTAGAAAACATGAGAGGGTAAATTTTGGGGTACAACAGCTTCCCCCGTTCAATCTTCTTAAATTTGAAGTTTTAGATTGGCTTATTTGCCTTTCGTGATCTGAAGGTAGAAGATAATTGAACACTAGAGTACCCAGAAATTTGCATTTGCATGATGTGATGATTGACTGTGTGGGGAATGGGCTTAAAGATGCCATTTGGAAAAGATGACTGGGAGTTGTCAGAGATGGGCTTAAATATGCCATCCAAAGTAAGTGTGGACTTCATAAGAGGTCCCTTTGTGGGGAATTTTTGTCCCTACTGTCTGAGGAGGAGTCCACTGGGGAAGGTTGATTTATGTTGTTCTTTTGCTTGAGGGAGACTCTATGGGGAATATAGTCTAGCAGCTTCATTTGTCCAAGGCTCTACTAAGGAATTATCTCTGGAAAAGTTTGTTGTTTTATGGTTGACCTCCAGGCTTCACAGTAACTTGTTGGGGAGGATGAAATTAACTGTTGTCTAGCAATGTATTGGAAGGAGTCTGTGTAGGGCTGCTTCAGGATGATTTCGTGTTAGACTGCATCTGGAAATTCAGAAGGAATCCATGTAAGATTGCTTCAGGATAAGTTCGTGTTAGACTGCATCTGGAGATTAGGAGAAGAAACCCGTGTAATATTGCTTTAGGATGAGTCTATGTTAGACTTCATCTGGGCATCATGAGAAGAAACCCGTGTAAGATTGCTTCAGGATGAGTCCGTGTTAGACTGCATCCAGAGATCATGAGAAGAAACCCGTGTAAGATTGCTTCAGGATGAGTTCGTGTTAGATTGTATCAGGAGATCATGAGAAGGAACTCGTGTAAGATTGCTTCATCTAGTCATGTAGATAGTTTTTCTATCTGGTTTCAAGTATTAATCTATAATCAGTTGTTCACAGATAGTTGTCCTGTCTTGTTTCAAGTATTAATCTGGAACTTGCTTTTGTCGGTCATTGAGATAGTTGTCATGGCTAGTTTTAGGTATTAATCTCTGACCTTAGAAAGAAAGATAGTTTTCCTGTTTGGTTTCGGTTGTTAATCTTCAATCTCCTTATGTAGATAATTTTCCTGGCTTGTTACAATTATTAATCTATAATCGATCGTCCACAGATAGTTGTCCTATGTTGTTATAGGTATTAATCTGGAACTTGAAAATGCTGGTCACATAGATAGTTTCCCTGTCTGGTTTCGGGTATTAATCTGTGGCCTGTTGTATTTGTTGGTAAAACTGTCTTGCTTTAGGAGTTCATATCATTTGGTCATGTAGATAGTTTCCCCATCCGGTTTCGGGTATTAATCTTTAACCTACTGTACAAGTTGATAGTGTTTAACCTGAAAAGGTAAAACCAATTTCATATGATGTCATGATGTATGAATTGCATGATGCTCTCAAAATAAATGAGATCGTGATATATGCATTTGTGCTCCATATGCTATGATGTTTGTAAAATTATGTATGAATGCAATGTATGAATGTATCAGCTGTTCTATTGTAGTGTTGTTGAATTAGGAAAAATAAATCCCTGATTATTGTTGGGGGTAAGAATGTAGGTCTTCAGATTTTGTTTGAAGTTGAAATGTTGGGAGATGGATTTCCGTTATTAGAGAAATAAACTTTGTTGGGGAAGGAAAACTCCGTGCACTGTTTGGGGATTTTGTGAGATCCTGCTGGGGAATCTTGAGAAGCCTAGAAACTTCACTGGGGAATTTTTCTTAGATGTCAGAGAAGTAGTTGGAGATTCTTGCTCTTTCGGGGATATGAGAACACCTGACATCATTAGGTTGTATATCGAGGATATGGCAGTGACTTTGTAGTAGAATTCCCCTGCCTCTATACCTGTTGGAGAAAGTATTTGCGGGGATTTTGTGGATGGCCCTTAGACATTGTCCCGTTTCTTAAAGCCATTAGTAATTGTCTTTTTGTTTTTTATACGAGTATTTGTAAACTGTAATCACATTCAAACGCATATGTTCAAAAATAATCACTGGACGTTTTTGCAAACAAAACAGGAAGATAAAAAGAAAACAAATAGTTTTGCACTTTCAAAGAGATAATTTTGTATTAATTTAAAGAATTTCTGCCTATAATAGGCATTTTTGTACAAGGAGACGAACATCCTAGTAAGAGAATATCGTCGTAAGAATAAAATTAATAAAAATAGTGTACAAAGAAAAACATCTATGTGAAATAATCCCATCGGGTTCCCATTCTGCTATTGCCTTTATGTCTTTGAGCGTCTCATCTCTTTGCTGCTTGTTCGAAGCTGACTGGATTGATTAGTACCATTTGAGCTTGACAGTTGATACGGAAAATTGGCTGTAAGGTGATTCAATGGGACATAGTTATGCGCTTTAAATCCCTAACTTTTCCTGGACTACCCTTTTGGGTTTTCAGTCCACCGGGATACCCTTTTTTGCCCAAGCCGCCTTTTCAGGTTTTTGACTTGCCGAGTGTACAAATTTTTTTCATATCTATATCCCTAATTTTTTCCCGAACCCTTTTGGTTCACCGGGATGCCCTTATTTTTGCCTAGGCCAATCAACCTAGCGGGTCTTTGTTCATGCGTAGTATATTTTAACTATGTCCGCGTTTACAGGGTGCAGAAGGTTGTCACTGTCCATAGTGGTTAAGATCACGGCACCACCAGAAAATATGTTCTTGATCACAAATGGCCCTTCGTACGTGGGGGTCCATTTACCCCTGGGATCACCTTGCGGCAGGATAATTCTCTTGATTACCAGATCACCAGCCTGATATACTTGACGTTTGACCTTATTATTAAAAGCTTTGATCATACTTTTTTGGTACATCTGACCATGACAGACAGCTGCGAGCCTTTTCTCATCAGTCAAGTTTAATTGGTCAAGTCGAGTCTGAACCCATTCGTCTTCATTCAAACCTGCATCCTTCATGATTCTCAAAGAAGGGATATGGACTTCTATGGGTAGGACAACTTCCATATTGTATACCAAATAGAAAGGAGTTCCCCCTATTGATGTGCGCATTATGGTGCGGTAACCATGAAGAGCAAATGGTAACATCTCGTGCCGGTCTTTATATGTCACCGTCATCTTCTGTATGATTTTCTTGATGTTTTTATTAACAGCTTTTACAGCGCCATTCATCTTTGGCTGGTAAGGAGAAGAGTTATGATGTTGGATCTTAAATTGCGTGCAGAGCTCGGTGATCATAATGTTATTGAGATTGGTACCATTATATGTAATGATTCTTTCTGGAATACCGTACCGACAGATGAGGTTATGTTTGATGAATTGAGCCATAACATTCTTGGTGACAGAAGCAAATGAATCTGCCTCGACCCACTTCATAAAGTAATCAATGGGAACCTGGATGAAGCGGTGCCCATTAGAGGCCATAGGTATAATCTCTCCAATCATGTTGATTCCCCACATTGCGAATGGCCAGGGAGCAGTCAAGATGTTTAGAGGAACCAGAGGCACATGTACTTTATCAGCATAAATCTGGAATTTGTGACAAGTTCGCGAATGCTGATAACAGTCTGCTTCCATAGTGGACCAATAGTATCCTGCCCATAGGATCTTTTTAGCCACCGCGTGCCCACTAGAATGGGTGCCAAAGGTACCTTCGTGCAAGTCAGCCATAATCTTTTTTGCCTCACTCTTGTCTATACACCAAAGCAAGGTAGAGTCGTGGTTGCGCTTGTAGAGGATTTTGTTACTGAGGAAGAACTTGGTAGAGAACCTTCTTAGGAACTTCTTATCATTGACTGAAGCTCCCTCAGGATACTCTTAGGCTTCGTAGAACCAAGGTTTGTCCACTACTTCTTCAGTATCAATTTCATGACAGTATGCTGGTTCATCCATTCTCTCAATAGTGATATGAGGAGCTTCGTTATGCCACCTGAGCTTAAACATGGATGACATAGTAGCTAGCATGTCCGCTAGTTGATTTTCCTATCGTGGAAAAAGCTCAAGTGTAACTTCTTCAAAGTAGGGAATCAATGTCAACACATGCTCGTTGTAAGGGATGAGATTAGGATGCTTTGTGTCTTATTATCCCTTGATTTTACTGATTACAAGGGCCGAGTCTCCAAATACACTCAAGAATTTAATCCTCAAGTCGATAGCAGCTTTGAGACCCATGATACATGCTTCATATTCATCCATATTGTTGGTACAATTGAAACATGACCTGGTAGTGAAAGGAGTATGACAGCCTTCAGGAGAAATGATCACAGCACCGATTCCATTTTCAAGAGCGTTGGAAGCTCCGTCAAAACCCATAGTCCATCGGGATCCTTTTTCAGGTCCTTCATTCGGTCCAGTTCTTCACAATCAGTTACTAACATGATATTCTCGTCCGAGAACTCAAAATTCATGTATTGGTAGTCATCCACGGCCTGATGAGCCAAATGATCAGCTAATACACTTCCCTTAATAGCCTTTTAGGTTGTATATTGAATTTCGTATTCGGCCAGGATCATTTTCCATCTCGCTATTCTTCCAAAGAGAGCAAGCTTCTCAAAGATGTACTTGATATGATCCATTTTAGATATCAATAAGGTAGTGTCAGTCAACATATATTGTCTTAGTCGGCGAGCAACCCATGCCAAAGTGCAACAAGTTTTCTCGAGTAGTGAGTATCTTGTTTCATAGTCGGTAAACTTTTTGCTAAGGTGGTATATTGCATGCTCTTTTCGGCCAGACTCGTCATGCTGCCCCAGCACACACCCCCCATTGAGTTCTCTAATATTGTTAAGTACATGATCAGAGGTCTTCCTTCAACCTGCAGCATCAAGATTGGAGGCTCTTGAAGATATTCCTTGATTTTGTCAAAGGAGTTCTGGAAATCATCATTCCACTTCACTGCTCTATCTTTCTTTAGTAATTTAAAGATTGGGTCACAAGTAGCGGTTAGATGGGAAATGAATCTGGCAATGTAGTTTAGACGTCCCAAGAATCCCCTGACCTCCTTCTCAGTGCGGGGAGTTGGCATTTCTTGTATAGCTTTAACCTTTGTAGGTTCCACTTCAATGCCTTTGCCGCTGACAACGAAGCCTAAGAGCTTACCGGATCTTACTCCAAAGGTGCACTTATTCGGGTTCAGCCTCAATTTATACTTTTTCTGCCTTTCAAATAGCTTTTGCAGGTGATCAAGGTGCTCCTCTTCAGTATGAGACCTGACTATCATATCGTCAATGTAGACCTCTATATCATGATGGATCATATCATGAAACAAAGTTGCCATGGCACGCTGATAGGTTTCCCCGACGTTCTTTAACCCAAATGGCATAACCTTGTAACAGAAAGTACCCCACTGTGTGACGAAGGTCGTTTTCTCCGTGTCCTCGGGTGCCATTTTGATCTGATTGTACCCAGAGAAACCATCCATGAGGGAGAATACCTTATGTTGTGCGGTGTTGTCAACCAAAACATCGATATGGGGAAGCGGAAAGTCATCCTTGGTGCTTTCCCTATTTAGGTCTATGTAATCCACACACATACGTACTTTATCGTCCTTCTTAGGTACCATAACCACATTAGCAACCCATTGTGGATAAGAGGTGACATCTAAGAAACCGACATTGAACTATTTCATGACTTCATCCTTGATTTTTTCTGACATCTCAGGCCGCATGCGATGAACCTTCTATTTCATTAGAGGGCAGTCCTCTTTTATTAGTAGGTGATGGACCACAATATCAGTGTCAAGTCCTGGAATGTCCTCGTATGACCAGGAAAAGACCTCAACATAGTAATGTAGCATTTGTATTAGATGCCTTTTTACACTATGCTCCAGATCGACACCTATCTTGACTTCTTTCTTATCCTCTTCAGTACCCAAGTTAACTGTCTCAACCGGCCCTTCATGAGGATGTATTGCCCTTTCTTCCTGTTGTAGTAGTCTGGCGAGTTCTCTTGGTACTTCACAATCTTCCTCACCTTCGTCCCCGGCTTGGTGGATCTTATTTTCAAAGTCATAATTGGCAATAGCAGAACCATTATCAATGGGATCCAGAGTGGATGTGGATCTGCAGTTTAATATGTGGGTGTGTGTAAGAGCATAGCCATTTTTTTGATAAAGTAAAAGCAGAAAAGAAAGACATAGAGCATAAAATTTGTATACAAAATGTCCAATGATTTATTAATTACATATGAATATGAAGTAATAACCCTCACAAAATAGACCATTGTGCCTTGGGTAAGACATAAGGCTTTAAAAGTTTTAATTGTTCACATATTACATATCCCAAAAAACAAAAAGACAATTACTCTTGAATAAAAGTAATAGGCACAAAATCTTTGGCCTCCCAATTGTTGATTCCACCGATGGTAGTTGGGAAGATCCACTTGTCCAAGTTGCAGTCGCTATCACTGTCCTCCAGAGCATTGACTCCATGGTTGCTAATCTGTAATGGTGGTCCCCCAGCGCGAGCATGACGAACAGCTCTTTGGGCTCCTGAAGTAAAACCCAAACCAAACTTGTCAGATTTGTAGGGAATGTCTAGAAGTTGGCCCCAAATAGTACATCCACCCTCTTCAACTACTGCTTTGGCATCCCTCAAAGAAGCCATCTTCAGCGGAGGTCCGGTAGTCTTTAGAACACTAACAGCAGTCTTAGTCACAACAATTGTCTGTGGAACCTCCTCAAAGTTCTGATAAGGGGTCTCAATGAACTCTCCGTCCATTTCAACATACCTGGAAGAGTTTAGGTGGCTCACCATGTATTCCTCCTCACCATGGACTATGATAATCTTTCCATTGACCGGGTACTTCAACATCTGATGCAGAGTAGAAGTAACAGCACCAACCCCATGGATCCAAGGTCGACCCAATAAGCAGGAGTAAGACGTGCAGATGTCCATCACGTACAAAGTTGAGTCAAAAGTCTAAGTACCAACTTTGATAGGGATGTCCACCTCCCCGTGCACCATTCTTTTGGAACCATCGAAGGACCTCACCACAATGTTACTGGTCTTTAGTGTGAGTCCTTCACAATCTAACCTGTCCAGAGCATTCTTGGGTAAGACATTCAGCGACGAGCCTGTATCCACCAGAACATGAGCTAGGGTAGTTCCCATGCACTCAATGGATACATGCAGGGCATCATTACATTTCCTTCCCTTGGGAGTTAAATCAGCGTCAGAAAAACCCAGTCCATTATCAGCAGTCAGGCTGGCAACACATTTCTCAAATTGATCAGCGGAGGTCTCTTGAGGCACATGGGTAAACTTCAGAAATTTTACTAAAGCCTTAGCATGGGCTTCAGAGCACAAATGTAAGACCAACATTGAGATCTTTGAAGGGGTCTAGCCTAACTACTCCATAATGTTATAATCACTCTTCTTTATTATCTTCAATATCTCTTCCATTTCTTTTTTAGAAGCCTCGGGAATGACTTCTTTGTGTGCCTTTGTTTGGATAGGCTCAATCAATACCTCTTTGTCTCGACTCTTGGTCGACTCATTAGCAGGGATAACAATAGGGATAACAATAGGAGTAGCGATGGGAGTACTAACAGGAGTAGCAGCAGGAATAATCACAGGAGTAGGAACAGTCTTTGGAGAGATTTCAGGAGAGAAAACTCTTTCGCTTCTTGTAATTTTACTGGTCCCAACGATGTTGTCGATGTCAGGATTAGTACCTTCAGCAACTTTATCTTCAATAGCCAATAGGTCTTGCTTGACGCCATGGTAATAGACGTCAACCCCATAATTCCAGGGAACAACTTTATCTGAGGAATATGGTATTGGCCCAGTGTGATACGGTGGCAGAACCAACTGTTTAATACTACTGGTTTTGCGTTTGTGTTTGCAAATGTTGCGGTAAGCAAGAGTCGCCATCGACGTTTCTTTTATCCAAATTAAGGAAAGGGTGAAAAGAACAGAAAAAGACCTTTTTCAAGATTATTCTGAGTAAGGGTGTAAATTATGTAAAGAGAATGTGTTAACACCTTTTCCACCCGTAGTTATCTACGGGCTCTTAGAGGTTTGCTCATTTTGAAAGTACCTTGTGCTTTGTGTATTTGAAAATGTCTTGAAAATGCCTTGGTATGGCAGACTTTGTAATGTTTCTCAGAAATGTGGAGAAAGTATACAAAGTATCTTGAAAATGTTTTTTAAAAGTAGTTTTTTGTGTAAATGCAAAAATGTTTCCTTGAGCAAACTTCTAACAACCATCTACTTTTATACTCGAAAAGGGTCTTTCTTTTACTCCTATCCTTTAGACAGTGCTATCCTACTATTAGTGAGTAGGTAGCTCTATCGTTGGATGTATGAGGGACATTTGAAAGGGACGTTACAGACACGAAGGCAACTTATGGTGACGCTTTAGCAATTTTATTTAGGGACTAGATCATTTACCGAGAAGGCAACTGTTAGATCATCGAGGGACTATGATCTTTTTGATTTACGGGTCTTTGCTAAAGCGTTCCTGCCTTATGATTGTTTTTATTTCTGAAGGCAACCAAAGTGAGGTACCCTAGAGATGCATATGTGCAAGTGATTCAATTCAGTTATTTTTGTCTTTTTGTTAAGTTTGCTAGCGTTTGATTATTAGTCTTATCTTACACACCTAGTTACTAGCAGATAATGTATATTGCATAATATTAAAGTGCGGGAAATTAAATCTAATGCTATTACAATGCTTTGGGGAGGGGATTTACATGTCTAAAAACGAGGGGGATAAAGCAATAAATATCCTAGTTTTAATCTATTACGTCTAGTGAGCAAGTACATTAATAATAAAAATGCGAAATTAAATAAACGTGTGTGAAATTGAAAATAACGTCTAGAAATATCCTAAGTAAAAATCTTTTGTTTTTTTATGTATAAATGAAAATCAAGTCTAAGTCTATTTAATTTTTAATTTAAGGAAAGGGTTAAAATACTTAATTAGTTTATTTAAAAATTAATTTGATTAATAAAAACTATCCTAATGTGTTTTTTTTATTTCTTATTTAAGATTAATTTAAATGAAAAAAATATCAATGAAGAAATAACAAAAGAAGAACAAAAAATAAAATATGAGGAGTGAGGGGATCCTTCAATCCAGGGAGATTCAATGCTTCGATTCAGAGAAAAAAGTTGCCTTCGATCCAGAGAAGAATGGCTTTCGATCCAGAGGAAAAAAGGTAGCCTTCGATCAAGAAGGGATGTTTGTCCTTCGATCCAGGGGTGGATGTTGTGAGGGGATTGAATCTATAAAGGTATGTTAGACATAACTAAAATCATGACCTGGGTGCCAAGCCCAGGTCATTTGATTCTATACACACTGGCCTTATTTATATTGGATCTGCAATAAGCGTTAGAAACAAAACAAAGGCAGGCCTGGGGTCAAACCCAGGTCTTTAGTCTTGAACAAAAAATCGAACGAAATTACAAATGTTGATGTGTCATGCAAATGTAGAGATTGATCTTTTTTACCAATTCTTGCCAATGGTTGATGGATGAATATGTCATGATGAGTGTGGGTATCCTTGTTTTATGATTGCTTCAATTTGGCTTCTGGACGTGGATACCCTTTGTTTAAGGGTTGCTTATGAGATTTTTGATAACTATGGTGGGTTTATGGGCAGCGTATCTCCAATGTATGTGTCCCCCTTTTGGATTGCAAGCATGATTCTTATATAGAGTAGGAGGGAGGGCACAAGAAGACAAAAGTTTAACTGCCATAAACAAACGTTTTCAAGGCCATGAATGAAGTTTTGTAACTGTGGCCAAAGACATGGGATCTTGTCCTTTTTTTGAAATTTGAATAAATATGGACAATTTTGGCTTTCGAATACCCCCAGTCTCTATCCTTTGATTGGACCTCCCATGCACCCTTCGAATGGGCCTTTTTGTGTAGCCTTCGACTGGGCTCAAGTTGCCTCTTTCGACTGGGTCTTTAGATGGTCCTTCTGGTGTACCCTTCGAATGGGCCTTTAGTTTGTCCTTCACATGGCTATTTTGAATGGACTTTTTATGTATGCTTTGGCCCTCTTAGAATGGAATACCAAAATGTGTCCTTTGAATAACTATCACGCTTATTGAAGTGTGTACAATTTGTTTAAATTGGGGCCACTTCCTAGGCGAAGCTGGCACAAAGGCAGCCAATGCTTTGTGGGTCGAAGGCAACTTTGAAGGAGTTTTGGCCTTGTGCTGAAGACAAACTGAAGAGGGATACGTGCACTGGTGACACGCTGAGGGGTCTTTTTCCCAGTGGGAGCTTTGTTTATCAAAGGCCAATTTGTAGAAGTTCTTGCTTTTGTGCGCCGAAGGCACGCCCAGAGGGATAGTTTGCCTAGTAGAAGCAGGAAACAAGCATGCTCCAAGGAAAACAAATGCCCAATCAAAGCAGGGACCCAGTTGCTTGCAGGTAGCCATTGCATTTGTGAGTCAGTCCAGCATGCAAAAACAATGGTGCAATCAAGGGAGCACTGACAAGAAGCCTTTCCCCTTTGGATCGAATAAGGTCGTTTTAAAGGGAAAACATGCCCAGTCGAAGCTGGTGTGCAGCAAACCAATAGAAGGCCAAGGCTTCAATCGAAGCTTGGAAATTTGAGGCAATATTTGAGGAGGTTAGACGCTCGATCGAAGCATGTCCAAATACCAAATCGAAAGGCCTTTTAACATGCCAATCGAAAGACTTAGCTAAGATGCCAATCGAAAGACCTAGCTAAGATGCCAATCGAAGACTCCTTGTCTGTCTTCAAAAAACTTTATCTCTTCCTTTAATCAAATGCTTGTGACCACCCATATAAGAAAAAATCTTGGAAAACATGAGAGGGCAAATTTTGGGGTACAACACCCAGGAAGGGTGATGATCAAGGGAGCAAACTTGGGACCAGATGTAATCCTGACGGGTCTTTTGGTGGAGACCCTGGGAGAATTGTCGGAAATGGTGATTATTGAGACATTTTCACACAAACTTCTTGTAAGGGGAACTTTCTTAAACAGAATTTCTTTTTTAATAATCAGGCGATGGACGCCCATATTTAACATCAAACAACCATCTGGTAGAGACATACATGAGTGGTAACCTTCACCATAGCCCAGAAATAAACTGACTCGTAATAGATTCCTTTTAACAGTTAGAAGAGGAGTAGTTAACTTATCCACAGAAGAAACAAATTGGTCATCGTCAACATTATTGACACCCTGGCCATGTTTGGGAATTGGCTCAGTTATTACATTAGGTGTCTATGGAAGGTCAAACTCAATCTCCTTCACCTCGATGAGATCCTGCACCTTATTCTTTAGAGCCCAACAATCGTTTGTATCATGCCCCAGAGTTTCATAATGGTAGGCACATCGAGCATTTGGGTTGTAGCGGGGAGATGTAGTATTAGGATTCTTAGGAGCCTCCTTTAAAGTCACCAGGTTGGACTTCAGAAGGTGTGGTAAAACCTGGGATAAGGTCATGTTAATCAGGGTGAACTACCTTCTGGGTGCATCTGGTCTATGCTGATTATTTCGTTGTTGGTTTGAAGTCGGGTTAGAAATCATAACAGACCCTACCGTCGGACGATGTTCAGTTTTGTTTTGATTTCTCTGGCCATAAGAAGCACTGACCTATTTCTTTCCAGTGAAGAGTTTCTTTTCCGTACTAGAGGATGCATCTCTCTGGATTTTACCACTCTTGATGCTAGCTTCTACCTGTTCACCAGTCAAGATCAATTCAGTAAACCCAACAGATGAGCTTCCAATCAGATGGTTAAAGAACGGACCAAACAACGTGCCCAAGAACATGTCTACCAACTCTCTACCAAACAACGGAGGTTGGACTCTTCCCGCAAGGTCTCTCCACTTTTGGGCATAATCTTTGAAACCTTCACCGAAACACATAGACATACATTACAATTATGTACGAGTTGGGGCGAGGTCAGCGTTATATTGGTACTGCTTGTAGAAAGAAGCAGACAGATCTTCCAAATTATGAATGTTGGTTCTTTCCAATTGATAGAACCATTCCAGCTGAGGCCCTTCTAAACTTTCCTGGAAGAAATGTACCCACAGTTTCCTATCAGTAGTGTGGGGTTGAATCTTCCTGACATATGACCTTAAGTGCAGCTTAGGACAGGAGACACTATCGTACTTAGCAAAGGTAGGGACCTTGAATTTTTGTGGTATGACCACCCCTGAGATCAATCCTAGCTCTTCAAAATCCATCTCGGGTACCCTCTGGATCTCCACAGCATTGAGACGATCCTCCAGCTGTTTGTATTTATCATCAGCAGGAGGATACTGCTCCTCGGAGTAGTCAGTTTCATCTTCCTAAGACCCTAGGTTATTGTTTTCTTCCGTTGGATTCTCTTCTTGATTGTACCCCTCATTTGACAGGGTTGCGAAATCTAGAGCTTGCTTAGCCGGTCCTCTGAACCTTCTTCTCAAATTCAAGATAACAGCTGGTTTCTTTGCCTTCTTAGTCTTCTCCTTGACGATTAGAGCTTTCATATCTTCTCGCCCCTTAGCCAGAGCCAGAAATATTTGTTGGAACTGAGCATTTTGAGCTTAAAGGTCTTTCACTGTTTGTTCAAGAGCCATTTCTTTTGCTGAAATAAACAGTGAAAAGATAATAAACTTGTCTCGGAATACCTGCTTAATGTAATGATATGCATGATAATGTTTATGCAATGTTTTCAAGGACTTTTAAGATCTTAAATTTGCTTAGTCAAAGAGAGAACAAACATTAGTTGCATTCATAAGTTTAAGTGATTACAATGATTCCCCTTGGGCTTACAACGGAAGAAACAAAGGTAAAATAAAAACTCCTAAATCAAACAGGACTCAGGCTTCCCATGTGCGCATCCTCTTTGGTTCAATGTAGGCATTCAAACTCTGTTCTTCATGCAGTTTCCTTGTAAGCTCCAAAACCTTTTTCTCGCTTGCGTAGAACTGGATTTCAAAGGTGTCTCATTCCTCTTTGAGTTGAATCCAAGATCTTTGCAATTCCTCGAGAGTAGTCGGCATGTTAGGATGGAAAAGAGTATGAGGTACACCTGTCTCGGTGATAGGTTCCATGATGATTGGTAGGATGGCAGGGTAAGGCATCATGAGATTTTGAGTGCATGCTCACACCCACTTAAGATAAGGCTCCAAAGGGATGGAGTTCTTATGCCCCAATGTCTTGCTATCTATTCTTTTCACCATGCCCCAAGCTCAGATGAACCTTTGACGGTACCCTTAGACATATTCTCATAGTCAAATGCAATTGCCTGAATCAATTCATCATGAGGACCGTCCCTCCTAGCATGCCCAAACTGTCGCAATGCCAAACAAGGGTTATAAGTGATTCCTCCCCTAACACCTAGGAGAGGGACATTAGGGAATTCCCCACAGCGATCAATGATGGTAACATCTTCCACGGATCGAGGACATTAGTGAATATCCAAATGCGTAAGAGACATCAACCTACTAGACCATCGCATGCCCTGCTCATTCTGCAACACAGATCGGGGTAGGTGAGAAATAAACCACCTAGCCAACAGAGGAGTGAAACACATGAGGGTTCCTCTTCTCTTTACAGTGCGAGTGTGAAAATAATGTAGAATGTCTCCAAGTAAGGTAGGCACCGGATTACAAGACATGAAAATCTTGACCGTATTCACATCTATGTGTGGGTCCGGATTAGGGAACAGTACCATACCATAAACGAGAAGGGTCAACATCTCTTCGAAGGCTTGTAAATCCAAGGTATCCCAAAAATAGTGAGCTTTCTCAAACAAGAACTTGGCTAGAAACCCTTTGACACCATTTCTTGTTTCGCAATTTGTCATAACGTCGGACTGTTGTAAATGCAGGGCTTGAGCAATTTCTTCAGGCTTTGGGTCTCTTTCCATACTATTGAAGGGTAATTGATTGAGAATAGGTACACCCAATAATTGAGAAAACTCTTCCATAATAGGCACCAACTGGTAATCGGAAAATGTAAAACAATGATGTAAAGGGTCAAAGAACTGAAAGAGAACTTTCACCATGTCTTCATCAGGGCTTGAAGTGACCAAACTGAGGAGCCGACCATGTCTTTTAGTGAATGGGGAATTCCCAAAACCCTTGATGCCAAATCTTTGAGTTGAAGAGTCACCCTTACGAGGTTGAATTGGATAGTATTTATGCGAATGGAAGTCATGTCCTACAAAATAGACACAAAGATAAGTCCTAAAAGTCCTTGAAATGGTTAGTGTGATATGCCAATATTATGATGTTATGATGTTATGATGTTTTGTACAAACAAATATATACAAGCATACAAACAGATCCTTAGGTTTAGGCTTGCATGGATTCCATAAGTAAGTACCCTCTTGAAGTTTAGTTGGTTCAACCTATCCTATTAATAGTCACCGGGATCTAGGGGATCTCAATATCACTGATCTTTCTTCACAGGGCATTGTTTCAGCGCAAGCCTTTTTATTGGCGACCGAAATATCCCGGAAGTCAGATCTCAGTGAGTGTAATATCGAGTATCAACCAACTTTGGACTGCACCAAAGCCGGATATCTCACTACTTCCTAATGGCCAAGTTGTTCAATTAAAGGTTCTAAGGTCAGTTGGTGCTTCGTGACACCACACAGCGGCCCCGTATTATACTTGACTACTCAAGGGCAACCGGTACCAACAAATGTGTCACACCAACGTAGCTATCGTTTCAACCGTGTCAGTATACCCTACACAGTCCCCACGATCTATTGCTAATTACCTAAAAGGTGCCCTAGATCTGGGTGTATGATCTTTACAAGAAAACCCAAGCAAAAACCCTTGAATATAAAAGCAATCAAAGCATACAAGGAAAGCAAATATGACGTAAACTCTAAGGTAACCCCACTTTTTAATTTTCCCCAACAGAGTCGCCAGATTTGTAATACGGTGGGAGAATTGACTGTTATACTGGTTTTGCATTTGTATTCGCAAATGTTGCGGTAAGTAAGAGTCACCACCGACTTTTCTTTTATCCAAATAAAGGAAAGGGTGAAAAGAACAAAAAAAGACCTTTCGAGAGTTTTTTGAGTAAGGGGGGTAGATTATGGAAAAGGAAGGTGTTAGCTTCCTTTCCATCCATAGTTATCTACGGGTTCTTAGATGCTTAGCTCATTTTTAAATACCTTGTGCTTTGTGTGTTTTTTGAAAAAAGTATTTTTGAAAGTGCCTTAGTGCGGCGATTCGCTTTATGATAACTCTTGTATCAGTCTTCAAGAGTGTTGATAAAGCATTTTTTGAAAGTGTATTTTTTTAAAATGTTTTTGTAGGTGTAAAAAATTTGCTTGAGCAAGCATCTAAAAACTATATACTTTACTCGAAAGGGTCGTTCTTTTCCTCATTTCCTTTAGACAAGGCTATCCTACTATTAGTGAGTAGGTAGCCCTAGTCGTTTGGATGTGTGAGGGACATTCATGGGTCATTGTATAGTCATAAAGGCAACATATAAAGACACTTTAGCAATTTTGTTTAAGGGACTAGATCATTTACCGTAAGGAAACACCAAAGGATCATCGATGGACTATGATCTTTTGATTTTAGGGTCAGTGCTAAAGCGTCCCTACTTTCGAGGGACATGACTATTTTATTTTCCGAAGGCAACCAAAGTGGGAGTATCCTAAAGGCGTATATGTGCAAGTGTGTTGTATTCAGTTATTTTTGTCTTTTGTGTTAGGTTTTCTAGCATTTTGTTTTATTCTTGCCATACAATCCTATTACCATACATCTAACAGTTGATATTGTACAGAAAAATAAAATGCGGGAATATAAATCCTACACTATTACAAAGCCTCGGGGAGGGGATTATTAGAAGTCCAAAATGGGGAGATAAAAGCAGTAGATGTCCTAGTTATTCTATTACATCCCATGAGCAGGTACATTAATAATAAAAATGAGAAATATAAAATAAGCGCGCGAATTGAAAATACGGCTAAAAATCCTAAGGTAACAGGAAATCCTTTTTGTGTTTTATTTTGATTATGAAATAAAATTTGACTAAATCCTAGTTCTATTTATTTTAAATTGGATAAAATATAGTTAAAGTGATTAATTAATCAATTAGAAAAATTAATTTTAATTAAAAATAATTAAACCTAATTTTTTGTGATTTTTATAATTATTAAATAAAAAGACTAAAAGCAATAAGTGATGAAAGAAACAAAACAAAGACGGGCAAATGGGCCAGGATGATAACTAGCAGGCAGGGGGTATGATTGAAATTTCTTTGGCAGAATTCCAGGAGAAGTCCAGGTTGCGCCTGACTTTAATGTTGTTGGCCTTCAGAGGGTGCACCATAGGCTGCATGTTGAGGTGCATGGATCTGGATCAGCTGTGATCTGATGGTTAGGATCTGAAAATGTATGGTGTGCACATGGGATATGCCAATACTGGATCTACAAACAAACATGTTAGGATGAAAATCAAAATGCCTGACCTGGGATTTGAACCCAGGTCTTTCATCTAACACACACCTTCCTTTACCGTCTGAGCTAGCTGTTCAATCGAAATCAAAGAAGCTAACATTGAATCTTGCAGGTTTGTTAGTTTCAAAACAAATCAAGAAGAACCTATTCCACTTGAAATCATCCCCTGAACTCGAATCTGGGGTTGTTTCGATCTGCAACGATCTGTACCATGGGTTTCGAAAGTGACCAGTTTGGAAAGTCCTAGCCATGGTATCCTAGCATTTGGGTACTTCGACTTACATATATTACGTTAAATCATTCACAAACAACAATAATAATATGAACATGCAATCCACATGAGTTTAAATTATAGATTGAATGAGACTGAAATTTTTCACCAACGGAAGGCGCTTCGATCTGCCATCCTGAGTGTGAGATGGGTTATGCGTGGGTGGGTATGCGTCTGTGCAAACCCCAGGGACACGATTTGGATGTGAATTTGGACTCAGGGTGCCTGCAAAGGGTGTTTAGAACTTGACCGCTTATGAGATTTTTGAGAATTTTGGTGTGGCTTATGAGGCAACGTGTATGAGGCAGTATGTGTGTGTAGTCTGTCTTTATGCATATGTATCTAGTCTCTATGCGCATGTACCTTTCCCCTTAGGATTTGAAGGCAAAATCATACAAATTAAGGGATTGCCTTTTTGATGAGTTCCTACTTGTGACACAGTGGCAGAACCGACTATTATATTGGTTTTGCATTTATGTTCGCAAATGTTGCGGTAAGCAAGAGCCGCCATCGACTTTTCTTTTATCCAAATTAAGGAAAGGGTGAAAAGAATAGAAAAAGACCTTTCCATCCGTAGTTTTCTACGGGCTCTTAGATGCTTAGCTCATTTTGTAAATACCTTGTGCTTTGTGTTTTTGAAAATGTCTTAGTGCGGCGATTTTCTCTATGATAACTCTTGTATTAGTCCTCAAAAGTGTTGATAAAGCAAATGTTTTTGAAATTTTTTTTTTGAAATGTGTATGGGGAAAAATGGTTTAGTTTTTAGCAAGCATCTATGAACTATCTACTTTACTCGAAAGGTCGTTCTTTTCCTCTTTTCCTTTAGACAGTGTTATCTTATTATTAGTGAGTAGGTAGCCCTAGTCGTTGGATGTTTGAGGGACAGGCGTAGGGTCGTCGTTATGGTCATTAAAGACAACATGTAGGGATACCTTTAGCAATTTGAAGGGACGTCATCATATATTGGTAGGCAACATCGAAGGACAAGATCATATACCGTAGGCAACTTCAAGGGACAACGAGGGACTATGATCTTTTTTGATGATTTATACCGAGGGTCTTTGCTAATGGTATCCCTACGTTCGAGGGACATGACCATTGTTTTCCGAGGCAACGAGAGAGGTTACCCTAGAGGTTCAAGTGTGAGAAGTGTGTTCAATTCAGTTATATTTATCTTGAAATTAGGGTTTTCTACTGTTTCTTTTTAGATCTTGCCATACATGCCTAATTACTAGCAGTTAAATATATACAAGTTTACAAGAAATATAAAGGCGAGAAATAAATTTCATACGCTATTACAGGGCTTTGGTGTAGTTACATAAATAATGAAACTGCGAGAATTTAAACTACGACTATTACAATTATTATGTGACCTATACAATTTGTCTAATAAATATAAATAGCAAATGAATAGAAATAAAAATAAGAAAAATATTGAGAAAATAATTAAAACCTAAGATTCTAAGTGTTAGAAAATATATTTTTTGGTATTTTTTGTTTGGAAAATAATAAAAGTGTGAATTAATAATTAAAAAACCTAACTCTGATTAATTTACAAGTTAATTATTAAATAAAATCAATATTGATTAAATCAAAACAACTTTTATGTCAAAAATTATTTTAATTAATTAAAATCCTAAAACTAATATTTAATTATTTTTTTGTGATTTTATATGTTAATTAAATTAATAATAGAAAACAAATTAAGTGAAAAATAAATAAATGAAAAGGGTTAGAAAAGAAAATAGTCAAAAAAGTGAAAATGCATGGGGTGGGTGTTGAATCCATGCCCCTTAGGTCAAAGTCAGGCGCCTCATCCACCAAGTCAAGCTATTGTTTGTGATTCAAACCTGTTCTACGTAACAACAGGAACTCATTTGGGCAGTTAATAAACATTAGCAATGCATGAAATTAATTAACTGAATGTTTGAAAGAAAAGAAAATCGGAGAAGATGAATATGCTTGTTCAAGCATCAATGGCCATGACTTTCGACCTATTCTTACTCTTAGATACCTCAGGAATGATTTGTAATTGATGGCTTGGACTGAAAGTGGCTGGATCTTTGGTTTTGACTTTTCCCTAGTTTTGACAAAATTTGAGGTTTTTAGAGAGTGTTCTTGGGCAGCCAATTTTGTGCTCTCTAGTGTATGAGGGTGTTGTGGTTATATAGAGGAGGAATTTAAGTAAAAAATAATGGAAGAAATCTCATGGCATAAATTGTATGATTTGTTTCCAAAATTCATTTGAAAAACTTTCCAAACTCGTGAAAATCTTGTCTTAATGATATTTTCTTGGTTGTCACGATTTTGACAGCTTGCTATGAGCTATTTGGACCCCCAAGAAATTCAAATCTTAAGCCTTACATGCCTTGTGCATTAATCTTGCATTTTATTTGATTTAATTTGAGTTTAAATGAATAAAATCAAAAATAAATTAAAATAATGCATGGATCGGTTTAGGGGTTCTTAATCATGTTTTAAACACGTTCAAACCTTAAAACCTAGGCCCATTAGTCCACAAGTTAAATATTTCTCAATTTGCACTTCATAGACTTTCTCAAAAAATGCCCAAATTGTGCAAGCCATAACTTGCTCAATTTTCATCTTTTGGAGATGATATTTTACTTTTTAGAAATATCAAGATGTCCCCTACAACCTCTATTTTTACTATTTTTGCATTTGGAGAAATTATATTTATGTAAATGATCTTGGAAAAAAGTGTCTTTTGTTGACTTTTTGAAACTGACATGTAATGTATGAGCTTGTATCTTTCCAATGGTGCATTTCTTGAACTTGAGGGATGAAGAGAAGTTGTAGGGAATTGAATTATCTTCAAAATGAGACTTGGTGGAAAAATTTATGATAAAGTATGAGAAAGTTATGGTTGGTCAAAGTTCAGTTGACTTTTCCGATAAAAACCCTAATTAGCAATTTTTGACTTTTGATGAATTAGGAGCATTTCTTGAGGAATCATGATCAACCATTGATCAAATGATGTATATACCTTAAAAATGTTGATGTTAACAAAAAATCTTGAAGTTTGACTGTATATAGGCCACAGTTGACTTTTGACCTAGTATAATTGATTTTCAAGCATTTGAGCAGTTGAATGAGCAAACTTGTTGTGCAGGGCATAAAATTTGGCATGGAAAATTTTGAAGACATATTAGGACCATGGAAAACATTTGAGACCTTTGGAGCTCACACATCTTGGTGAAAAGTGAAACCCTAATTAGAGGTTCATTGCTTTGGAGGAGAATTTGTCTGGTCAATTCTTGGTCATCCTTGAGCAATTGGGAACCTTAATGAGAATGTATTGAGTGAAAATGGGAGGGAAAATTTTGGGGTACAACAGCTTCCCATGTTCAATCTTCTTAAACCTGAGGATTTAGATTGGCTTGTCTACCTTTCATGATCTGAGGTGGAAGATGCTTGAACACTAGAGTGCCAAGAAATTTACACTCGCATGAAGTAATATTGATGGTTGATACGTCGAAAATGGGCTTATAGATTCCATTTGGAGAAGATGGCTGAAAGTCGTCGGAGATGGGCTTAAAGACACCATATAGAGAATATGACGGAGAGTCATCAGATATGGTCTTAAAGATGCCATCCAGAGTAGATGCTAACTTCATAAGAGGTCTCTTTATGGGGATTCCTGTTCCTGTTGTCTGAGGAGGAGTCCACTGGGGGATGTTGATTTTTGTTGTTTTCTTGTTTGAGGAAAACTCTGTGGGGAATAGAGTCTAGGAACTTCAGTTGTCCATGGCTCTACTGAGGGGTTATCTTTGGATTGGAGAGATGAAAGTTTGATGTTTTCTGGTTGAAATCCAGGCTTCACAGTAATTTTCTAGGGAGAATGAAATAACTGCTATCTAGAAATGTATCAGAAGAAACCTGTGTAGGGCTGTTTCAAGATGAGTCCGGGTAAGACTTCATTTGGAAGTGTATAAAAAGGAACCTGGGTGTGATACGGTGGGAGAACTGACTTGGATTTTGCGTTTGTGTTCGCAAATGTTCGGTTTAGCAAGAGTCACCACCGACTTTTTATTTTATCCTAAGGAAAGGTCAAAAAGCACAGGAAAGACCTTTGAGATGTTTTCTTGGGTTCGGGGAGTAGATTATAGAAAGGGAAGGTATTAGCACCCTTTCTATCCATGGTTATCCATGGGCTCTTATTTACTTGCTTAGATCACTTGCCTTTGCTTTTCAATTGTTTGAAATGGTGCTTTGTGTGTGTGGTTTTGAAAATGTTTTGAAAAAGATGCCTTGTCTAGGCAACCTTTGTAACAATTCTTGTTTGAATGTTTTACAAAGGTGTTTGTCTTTTTGAAAAGATGTTTCAATGTTTTTGAAAGTTTGTTTTGAAATTATTTTTGAAGTTGTGTTGTGGAGTGTGTTTTGAAAAATGGCAAGGATGTTTTGCAAGTTTGATCAAGTAACTAAGAGCTATCTACCCTATTTTACTCAAAAGATCTTTCTTATGTTTTTTAACCCTTTTAACAGTGTTGTTTCACCATTGTATTTGGTGAACAACCTTGTGTTAGGATGTTAAGCGGGACGGGCGCGGGTCATCGTATAGACCATGATAGCAATTGTGTCAAGTATCTTTGGCAATTTTCAGAGGGACTAGATCATTTTATATAGGCAACCAAGATAGCGTCATCGAGGGACTATGATCTTTTGTTTTATTTTTGTTTTTCCAAAGTACCCAACATGCATACCATGGCCATTTGTTTAGGCAACCAAGTGGAGATACCCTAAGGGGTGCATGTGTGAATATTGTGTTTGATTTGCATGCATTTAGTCTTTGATTATGGGTTGTCTACTTTTTGTTTTCATCTTTCCATACATCCTAATTACTAGTATTTGTGCGAGAGTAATAAAAAATGCAGAAAATAAATCCTAGGCTATTACAACCATATTGAAGAGCAAGAAATGTAAAGACAAAACAAAAATAAAAGGAATAAAAATGATCCTTTCGATCTGGGCAGAGACACCCTTCGATTCTGCCCTTCTTGACTTCCTTCGATTTGGGCCTGGAGTCAGTAAGGTCGTGTCTTTCGATTTCACCCTTCTCCTGCTTCTTTCGATTGAGACTTGGCAGTCAGTGTGGTGATCCTACTGGCTACTTCTTTCGCTTGAGGCCTGGGGTCAATGTGAAGTACACTCTTTGCCTCAGGCTCCTTGCTGCTTCCTTCGACTGCAGGAGTGCTAGGCCCTTAGGTTGAGATTCGAAAGGCTTGTGCAGCTAGCCAATCGAAGAGTATAACAAACCTGTCTCAAGTTCTTAAATGCAACATCCAAACATAACTACAGTCCAGGGGTTAGCACAAAAAACCAATGGGTCTCAAAGTCCAAATTAAAACTAATTAAGGTTGAGTTTTCAGCATAAGAGCAGTCAGAATCTAATGCTAAAACATGGTCCAGAAATATATACATTTTTCTTTATTGGCATGTACTCATGATGTTTAAATGAAAGAGTTCCAAACTGGAGAGAACTTACCTCTTGAAGCGCTTAAATCGAAGGAAACTGCAAGTGACTTCCTTGGTGATGAATGGAAGTTCGTTGGGGTCTTCTTGAGGCTAGTTCAACTACTACCTTGCTTGAACAGTCACTGAATCAAAGGAGGGTGTTTAATAGTGGTGAGTGAATTGAAAGTTAGTTCTGTTACTGCTTGGTTTGGGCAGTCACGCTGATACCTTTTTATAAAAAAAATCTTAGAGTTTTGAAAGTCTTCTTTTTTTGAACGTTGGAGAGTTTGAGCACTTAAGGATTTTTTAATGATTTTTCTCTCTTAGAAAAAATATGGACCCTTTTCTTTGTCAATGGTTTCTCTATTTATAGAGAAAGGTTTGGAAGTTTAAAAACAGATGTGGCTTGGCTGAAACGTGAATTTTAAGTCATGGCAGATTTTCCAAAGTCCCAAGGTGAAGTACTGAAGTTGTTGGTAAAAAGGGGCTGACTTCCCTAACTTATGGTGAAGTACAAGCATGCTTTCAGCAAAGCATGGGCTTTGGCACAGGATTTGTACTTAACAAGTTCACTTTCACGCAAAAAACTTCTGGACAAAGGCTTAATCACCTGGACAATAGCTTAATCCAGAATATAAGCAATTAATTATGGAGTGAGATACAAGCATTAAGTCCTGTAAAGTAAGATCACGTAGCAGGGTCCACAGACTTGATCAGCTGTCCTTTCAAGATTCTATTTCCCACTTGTGTCGAAGAGTTCTAGAAATGTATCAAAGAAGACTGCGTCGAAGGGTTCAGAATTGGGTTTGAGAGATGGTGATTCGAAGGGAACCAAAACTCCAATCGAAGCCTTTGTGTGAAGGTGGCTCATGTCTAATCGAAAGCTTGCACGCCAGGGGGTACATTTGGTCAAACGAAAGACAAAATGTTCATATTCGAAAGAGACAAACATGGAGCAAGAGGTGCAAATCGAAGGATGCATAGAGATGGTTATTTTGTCCCATCGAAGCTTGCCCCAAAGAAAGCAACATGAAGGTAACATATGCCCACTTGAAGCAGGCTTGCAGGCAACAGGAAACATGTGCCTAATCGAAGCAGGCTTGCAAGCAGCATATGCCCAATCGAAGCAGGCTTGGTGAATCAAAGGGTTTTCCTTGCAAGGGGCACTTGTGACTAGTAATCATGGTTTTCAAGGCAAGCAATGTAGGCAACAAAAGTTACAAACGAAGCCCGCAACAAGAAGTCACATGCCCATGCGAAAGAGGCACGCTAATATCCATTTTGAGCAATCGAAGGAGGCCAAGAGTCAATCAAAGGATGCTGATCGAAAGAGGCCTAAAGGCCAATCGAAAGAGCTGAAACGAAGAACACTTGTATTTCTCCAAATTTTGTCAAAATCATATTTTTATCTATTTTCTTCCTTTTTGACAGTTTTCCTTTTAATTTTGGTACTGGAAAATTCTAAAGTACCTGTTCAAGCTTGAACCTTGAAAAACCTTGAGAATTGAGAGGGCAAATTTTGGGGTACAACAGCTGCCCCTGTTCAATCTTCTTGGACCTGAAGAGTTAGATTGGCAGTTTTGCCTTTCGCGACTCGAAGGTAAAAGAATGATTGGACACTAGAGTGCCCAAACAAAAATTTGCACTCGTCAAAGCGTAGTTTGAGGGAATGGGCTTAAAGATGCCATTTGGAGATGTGACAGAAACTTGTCGGGGATGGGCTTAAAGATGCCATCTGGAATGTTTGTTGAACGTATGTTGTAGGTGAAAGAATGAGTATCAGAAAGGTGTCCATGTTTTGGAACATTTCTGAGCCGGGGGTCTGAATAAGCGATAGATTAACATCCGTCTCTGGAGAATCTGTAAATTGTTTTCAGAAGTTGAGTCTGAACAAGTGATAGATTAACATCCGTATCTGGAGAATCCGTAAACTATTTTCAGAAGTTGAGTCTGAACAAGCGATAGATTAACATCCGTATCTAGAGAATCCGTAAACTGTTTTCAGAAGTTGAGTCTGAACAAGAGATAGATTAACATCCGTATCTGGAGAATCCGTAAACTGTTTTCAGAAGTTGAGTCTGAACAAGCGATAGATTAACATCCGTATCTGGAGAATCCGTAAACTGTTTTTAGAAGTTGAGTCTGAACAAGCGATAGATTAACATTCGTATTTGGAGAATCCGTAAACTGTTTTCAGAAGTTGAATCTGAACAAGCGATAGATTAACATCCGTATTTGGAGAACCTGTAAACTGTTTTCAGAAGTTGAATCTGAACAAGCGATAGATTAACATTCGTATTTGGAGAACCCGTAAACTGTTTTCAGAAGTTGAATCTGAACAAGCGATAGATTAACATCCGTATTTGGAGAACCCGTAAACTGTTTTCAGAAGTTGAATCTGAACAAGCGATAGATTAACATCCGTATTTGGAGAACCCGTAAACTGTTTTCAGAAGTTGAGTCTGAACAAGCGATAGATTGACATCCGTATATGGAGAATTTGTAAACTGTTTTCAGAAGTTGAGTCTGAACAAGCGATAGATTAACATCCGTATTTGGAAGCACCCGTAAACTATTTTCAGAAGTCTTGAGTCTGAACAAGCGATAGATTGACATCTACATTTGGAAGCACTCGTAAACTGTTTTCAGAAGTTGAGTCTGAACAAGCGATAGATTAACATCCGTATCTGGAGAATCTGTAAACTGTTTTCAGAAGTTGAATCTGAACAAGCAATAGATTAACATCCGTATTTGGAAGCATCCGTAAACTGTTTTCATGATTCTGGATTCGAAGCTTATTAATCTTATCCTGAAAAGGGTTAAATATTAGCTGAAACACAAAGTTATGTTGCATGAAATGTATGATGCAATATATGTGTTATATCAATGTTTATGATATATGAATGTAATGGATGTGCATGTAAGCTGAGTAGCTGTCTTGCTGTGGAAAATAAATCCTTAATAACTGGAGATGATGAGATCTTTGACTGCTGTCGGGGAAAGTACATCCTTGACCGACGTCGGGGATTCTAAAAACCTTTGATTATTGAAGATTAGAAATCCTTGCTGACCGCTCGTGGAATAAGGGAAACTCTGAAAAATCTCTACTAGGGAGTTAAAACCTGGGATACTTCTGCTGGAGAAATGAGATTGAGAATCTTCAATCTGCTGGGAAATAACTTTGTGGGGAGAATGCTTAGACTGTTCTGGCTCCGCTGGGGATAGGATTTTCAGGGTTTTCGGGCTCCACTGGGGATCTCAAAGCTTAACTCTGATGGGAAATTTGAAATTCAGCTCAGCTGGGGAATCAAGCTTTAGAAAGCTTTTGCTTTGCTGAGGATCTTGGAGCTTAACTTCGCTGGGGAAATATATTCCAAACTTCAGCTTAGTTGAGGATCTGAATGATGTGTCGTAGGGGATTTCTTCTGGAATGGCACAAAGATAATCTTCCTACATCTTCAACCTATCAGTAATCATCCTTTTTCAATTTCGTTTTATTTGTAAGCAGTGATTATGTTCAAAATGTATAGGCCTATTTAACAAAACATTGGACGTTTTTTCAAATAAAACATAAGTGTAAAAGAGAAGAAAGGAAAACAAATTTCTGCACTTCGAAGTGTATTTGTATTAATTTTTGTGAGTATCTTTGTACAAAGGAGACAGGCATCCTAGTAAGAGGATGTTGTCGTAAAAAATGAAAAATTTTATATAAAAGAAAGATGGCTATGTGTAATAATTCCATGGGATTCCCATTCTGCCATAGCCTTCACAACTCTGAATATCTTGTTCATTTGCTACTTCGTCCGTCGATGACTGGATTGATCAGAAGCTTGGAGCTTGTTGGAAAAGAGATTTGTTCTTAAAATGATCCGACGAGACATAGTCATACGCTTGAATTCCCTAACTTTTGCCTGAATCGCCCTTTCGGGTTTTCGATCCACCGGGAAACCCTTTTTTGCCCAAGTCGCCCTTTCGAGTTTTCAACTTGCCGGGTGTACAGATTTTTTTTGTTTTATCCCTAATTTTTTCCTGAACCGCCCTTTCGGGTTTTCGGTTCACCGGGATGCCCATTTTTGCCCAAGTCGCCCTTTCGGGTTTTCAACTTGCCGGGTCGTTTTATGCGTAGTATCTTTTGACTATGTCTGCGTTCGCAGGGTGTGGCAAATCGTCGCTGTCCATGGTGGTCAAAATCATTGCCCCACCAGAAAAGATGCTCTTGATCACAAATGGTCCTTTGTAAGTAGGAGTTCACTTGCCCCTGGGATCACTTTGCGGTAAGATGATTCGCTTGATTACAAGATCTCCGACTTGATATATCTGACGCTTTACTTTCTTGTTGAAAGCCTTGATCATGCATTTTTGATACGTCTGACCATGGCAAACAGCAGTAAGCCGCTTCTCGTCGATCAAATTAAGTTGATCAAGCCAGGTCTGAATCCAATCGTCTTCACTCAAACCAGCGTCTTTCATAATCCTTAAGGAAGGAATCTGAACTTCCATGGGTAGGACGGCCTCCATGCCATATACTAAAGAATATGGGGTTGCCCCTGTTGAAGTACGTGTCGTGGTACGATATCCATGCAGAGCAAATGGTAACATCTCATGCCAGTCCTTGTAGGTGACTGTCATTTTTTGAATGATCTTCTTGATATTTTTGTTTGCAGCTTCAACAGCACCGTTCATCTTCGACCGATAGGGAGATGAAATGTGATGATAAATCTTGAATTGTTCGCATAGAGCGGTGATCATAGTATTGTTCAGATTTGTACTGTTGTCTGTGATGATCCTGTCAGGGACACCATACCGGCATATGAGGTTCTGCTTGATGAAACGGGCAACCACATTCTTTGTAACAGAGGCAAAGGAAGCTGCTTCGACCCATTTGGTGAAGTAATCAATAGCGACCAAGATGAAGCGATGTCCATTGGATGCCGTGGGCTTGATTTCCCCAATCATGTCAATGCCCCACATCGCGAACGGCCAAGGAGCTGTCAGAATGTTGAGAGGAACAGGAGGAATATGTACCTTGTCGGCGTAGATTTGGCATTTATGGCAAGTGCGGGAATGTTGATGGCAATCAGCTTCTATGGTAGACCAGTAATAGCCTGCCCTTAGAATCTTCTTAGCCATCGTATGTCCGCTCAAGTGGGTGCCGAATGTGCCGCTGTGTATCTCAGTCATGATCAACTCTGCTTCAGCTTTGTCCACACATTGAAGTAAAACACAATCATGGTTGCGCTTATAAAGGATGCCATTGCTTAGGAAGAACTTGGCAGCAAATCTCCTTAATAACTTTTTGTCATTGACTGAAGCTCCTTCGGGATATTCTCTAGTCTGGAGATACCTTTTGATTTCATGAAACCAGGGTTGTTCCACTACTTCTTCGGTATTAATCTCATGACAATGCGCAGGTTCGTCCATTCGCTCGATGGTAATTTGGGGAGCCTCGTCATCCCAGTTGAGTTTAAACATGGAAGACATTGTAGCTAAAGCATCTGCTAGCTGATTCTCTTCTCGCGAGAAATGCTCGAAAGTAATCTGCTCGAAATGAGGCAACAATGTCAGGACATGTTCTTTGTATGGGATGAGATTATGATGTTTGGTGTCCCACTCTCCTTTGACTTGACTGATAACCAAATCCGAGTCCCCAAATATGACCAAAGATTTGATCCCCAGGTCTATAGCAGCCTTGAGACCAAAGATGCAAGCTTCATATTCGGCCATGTTGTTGGTACAGCTGAAACAAAGTCGGGAAGTGAAGGGTGTATGGCATCCTTCCGGAGAGATGAGTATCGCACCGATACCGTTGCCGAGTGCATTTGAAGCACCATCAAAGTACAGGGTCCATCGAGATCCTTGTTCAGGTCCGTCATACGGTTCATTACCTTCGATGTTGTCTAATGTCATGATGTCCTCGTCAGGGAAGTCGAATCTCATAGACTGATAATCTTCGACGGCTTGATGAGCTAGATGGTCAGCTAGTACACTCCCTTTTATAGCTTTTTAGGTTGTGTACTGAATGTCATACTCAGTCAGGATCATTTGCCATCTAGCGATTCTTCCAGATAAAGCAGGCTTTTCGAAGATGTATTTAATCAGATCCATCTTGGAAATCAGCAAAGTGGTATGTGTCAACATATACTGCCTTAGTCGGCGAGCAACCCATACCAAAGCGCAACAAGTTTTCTCGAGCAGTGAGTAGCGAGTCTCACAGTCGGTAAACTTTTTGCTAAGGTAATAAATGGCATGCTCTTTTCGACCAGACTCGTCATGTTGGCCTAGTACGCACCCCATTGAATTATCCAAAACGGTCAGATACATGATCAACGGCCTTCCTTCGACGGGTGGCATCAGGATAGGAGGTTCCAGCAAATACTCCTTGATCTTATCAAAAGCAACTTGACAATCGTCATTCCATTCAAATACCTGATCCTTCTTCAACAGCTTGAAAATTGGCTCACAGGTAGATGTCAGGTGAGAGATGAACCTCGCAATATAGTTCAAGCGTCCCAAGAATCCTCTAACCTCCTTTTCAGTACAGGGAGCAGGCATTTCTTGTATAGCCTTCACTTTAGAAGGATCAACCTCAATACCTTTGTTGCTGACAATAAATCCCAAGAGCTTACCAGACCTAACTCCAAAGGTGCACTTGCTTGGGTTTAGTCTGAGTTTATACTCCTTCAACCTGGAAAACAGCTTTTGCAAATGATTAAGGTGTTCCTCTTCTGTCTGTGATCAAGCTATCATGTCGTCTACGTAAACCTCGATCTCATGATGTATCATATCATGAAATAGAGCTACCATGGCGCATTGATAGGTTGCCCCTGCATTCTTTAGTCCGAACGGCATCACTTTGTAGCAGAAGGTACCCCATTGTGTGACAAAGGTAGTTTTCTCCATGTCCTCGGGGGCCATTTTAATCTGGTTGTAGCCCGAGAATCCGTCCATGAAGGAAAATACCTTGTGTTGAGTTGTGTTGTCAACCAAGATGTCGATATGTGGTAGCGGGAAATCGTCTTTAGGGCTAGCCCTGTTCAAATCCCGATAGTCTACACACATTCTGACTTTGCCGTCTTTTTTAGATACGGGCACGATGTTAGAAACCCATTGTGGATAGGATGTAACAGCCAGAAAGCCATCGTTGAATTGCTTCATTACTTCAGCCTTAATTTTCTCAGACATGTCAGGCCTCATTCGGCGAACCTTTTGCTTGATCGATGGACAATCTTCTCTGGTAGGAAGACGGTGAACCACGATATCTGTGTCTAACCCTGGCATGTCTTCATAAGACCAGACGAAGATTTCAACATATTCATTCAATAACTGTACTAAGCGCTCCTTGACACTTGGTTCCAGGTTGGCACCCACTTTTACTTCCTTCCTATCTTCCTCTGTCCCTAAGTTGATGGTTTCTAGCAACTCCTCATAAGGAAGGATGGCCCTCTCTTCTTGTTGTAGAAGTATGGCTAACTCTCCTGGTACTTCACAATCTTCGTCAACTTCGTACTCAGCCTGATTGACCAAATCTTCAGAGTTATCGAAGGCTAAAGCAGAATAGTCACCCATGGAATCCGGAGTGGATGGGTACCTGCATTTGTGAGTGTGGGTGTGTGTAAGGGATATCCATCCTTAAACAAACGAAAATACAAAAGGAAAGAAAATGAACACAGCAGTTTAAAAATGAAAATGTCCAATGATTCATTAGAACATGGCATATGATTATGAAGAGAATCAAACCCTTACAAATGAACCTACATGCCTCGGGCAAGGCATGAGGTGAAAATAGTGTGCGAATTGTTTTAGTTATTACAGACCATAAAAATGGGAAATTGTTCAAAGATAAAATTACTGATTGATAAAGGTGATAGGAACGAAATCCTTTGCTTCCCAATTGCTCAAACCCCCTTCAACAGTCGGAAAAATCCAATCTTCAAAGTGGCTCTCCTCATCTTCATCTTCTGCAGCATTGATTCCGTGGTGAGAAATCTTGACAGGTGAACTTCCAATCTTGGAGCGACGCATAGCCTTTTGTCCCGCAGCAGTAAACCCCAACCCAAACTTGTCTGTCTTATAGGGAAAGTCGGGCAACTGTCCCCATACTGTGCTCTTCCCCTCCTTAATCTCAGCCTCTGCGTCTTTGAGAGATGCCATCTTAGCCACATGCTTGGGAATGATAGGTGCCTCAACTGCTGTCTTTGCAACCGCAACCTCGGGAGAAACTTCCTCGAAATGCTGAAAAGGTGTTTCGATGAACTCGCAATCTAACTCCACATATCAAAAGGAATTGAGATGACTAATCATGTACTCCTCCTCGCCATGCACAATTATGATTTTACCCTTAACAGGATACTTCAGCATCTGGCGCAAAGAGGACGTAACTGCCCCGGCATAATGGATCCATGGTCTCCCCAGCAAACATGAGTATGACGGACGGATGTCCATCACGTAGAAGGTGGAGTTAAACACTTCGGTGCCTACCTTGATGGGAATATCAACCTCCCCAAGCACCATCCTTTTAGACCTGTCAAAGGCCCTAACAATAATATTACTTGGTTTCAGCTCCAAACCTTCACAATCCAACTGGTCTAGAGCTTTCTTAGGCAGCACATTTAGGGAAGAACCAGTATCGACCAAGACATGGGCGAGAGTGGTTCCTCGGCATTCAACCGAAACATGTAATGCATCATTGTGCTTCCTTCCCTTAGGAGTTAGGTCAGCGTCGGAAAAACCCAGGCCGTTGTCAGCAGTAAGACTGGCTACATAATCCTGAAATTGGTCAGCCGAGGTCTCTTGGGGCACATGTGCCGTCTTCAAGAACTTAATCAGGGCCTTAGCATGGGCCTCTGAACAGAGCAGGAGGGCCAACATTGAAATTTTAGAGGGGGTCTGCCCCAGTTGTTCTACCACGTCGTAGTCACTTTTTCGGATTATTTTTAGGATCTCATCCATCTACTTCTGAGTGGTTTTGGGGATAACCACAACATGAGCCTTCGTCCCGACAGACATTTCCAGTATCCCCTTACCTTTGTTGGTAATATCAACAGACGATCTTTCTTCGGGAGTAACCGCTTCTTCAATCACTGGGCCTTGCACAGAGGGTCCAACAGGTGCAGAAGCTTTTAAGGTTCCGAAAACTGCTCGAGGGGGAGCAATCTCCGGAGAAAAGATTCGACCACTGCGGGTTATCTTGCTCGTACCCGCGATGTTCCCTACATCAAGGTCTTCTTCAGAAATTTCTTGGACTGTTTCGATTTGTTTGATGCCGTGGTAGAAGGTTTCTCCCCCATAGTTCCACGGTATCATTTTGCTTGATTGGTAAGGGACAGGTCCCGGCATGATGATCTTGAGAGGTACATAATCGGAGTTGGGTGTAATCCTGACAGGCCTTTTGCAAGCCTTGGGAGGATTGTCGAAAATGGTTATGATAGCAATATCGTTGGTTGAAATATCACAAGTATCAGGAGTAATCGGATTGAAAGTGTTAACAGGGGTTTTCTGGAAAAGTATCTCTTGAGTATCCATCAGGCGTTGGACACCCGACTTCAACATTGGACAATCGTCTTGAATGTTCAAACAAAAATAACAGTCTTTACCACAACCAAGGAAGATCCCGGCTCTCAACAAATTTTCTTTAATCACAAGCAATGGAGTCAACAGATTGGCACCATCAGTAACATGGAGGTCTTCCAAAACAACATGCACATTGTGGTCGTGCTTAGGCATTGGGGCAGATATAACATTAGGCTTCTCAGGAGCGTTAAATTCAACCTCTTTGGCGTCAATTAAGTCCTGAATTTTGTGCTTGAGTGCCCAGCAATTATTGGTATCGTGCCCAGCACTGTCGGAATGGTAAGCACGCTTTGCGTTGGGATGATAATGTGGGGAAGTGGTATTTACATTCTTTGGCGCTTCTTTTAAATTAGCAAGGTTCAATTTCAGGAGATGTGGAAGGATCTGAGCAGGTGTCATATTTACTGGAGTAAACTGTCGTGGTGGCCTTTGCTGATAAGTTCTGGGCTGATCATTCCTCGGTTGACTGTTTCTAAGCTGGTCTGATGCGGACTTCTGTATTAATACGGCCCCCACTGTTGGCCGACGTTCCTCTCCTTCCCTATTTTTCTGAGTGTACACAGCAAATGCTTCTTTCTTGGCTGGGAAAGGTTTTCTAGCCGCTGTGGATGCGGAAGCATCCTTTTGAAATTTTCCACTCTTGATACCGACTTCCACCCTCTCGCCAGTCAAAATCAACTCAGTAAATCCCACAAAAGAGCTTCTGATTAGATGGTTGAAGAAAGGGCCAGATAGGGTCCCCAAAAACATGTCAACTAGTTCCCTCTCTGATAGTGGTGGCTGCACCCTTCCAGCCAGGTCGCGCCACTTCTGGGCGTACTCCTTGAACCCTTCATTTGAAGCCATTCCCATACTTTGTAGCTGAGTACGGGTCGGCGCCAAATCAGTGTTGTACTGATATTGACGATAGAAAGCAGCTGCCAAGTCTTCCCAATTATGGACCTCTGATCTCTCGAGCTGATAAAACCAATCTAACTGAGTGCCAGACAAGCTGTCTTGGAAAAAGTGCACCCAGAGGTCTTTGTCGGAAGAATGTGGCTAGATCTTTCTAACATACGACCTCAAGTGCATCTTAGGGCAAGACAGACCGTTGTACTTGGCGAACGTTGGCACTTTGAATTTAGGAGGGATAACAATCCCAGCTATAAGCCCCAGCTCCTCAAAATCCAATCCGGGCACCCTCTGCAACTCCATAGCTGCCAATCTGTCTTCAAGGTTCTTATACTTGCCATCCGCTGGTGGATACTGTTGTTCTGAATAGTCTTCGTCTACGTCTTCCTCCTCTTCTACCTCAGATTCGGAAGGTACAGTAACTCATTTCCCCTTGCCAATCCCCTCGTCGGATGTTGACGGAAACTCAAGAGTCCTTCTAGCATCACCTTCAAATCTTCTTCCGAAAGTAGCTACCCCGGGTCTCTTTTTCTTTTTCTTCTCTTTACTCTTCTCTAGCAGAACTTTGAGATCCTCCTGACCCTTTGCCAAGGTCATGAGGAGTTGTTGAAATTGTGAATTTTATGCATGTAGGTCCTTCACTGTTTGCTCCAAATCCATCTTGCTGAAATAAACAGCAGAAAGATAAGGAAACCTGGCTTGAAGACCTGTTTGTGCATATGATGAATGATATGTTTATTCATGTAATGCATTCAAGGATTTAGAAATTCAAAGTTGTTACAGATAAAAGAACACATATCATATTAATAAGAAGAAATTTTGTCAGTACATAAATGCCCCATGGGCCAAATATTACAAAGCTTCTTAAGGTAAAAAGACGTTGCGCATCCTTTTTGGTGCGATGTAAGTGTTAAGAGTTTCCTCCTTGTGAAGTCGGCAGGTGAGCTCTAAAACCTTCTTCTCACTGGCATAGAAGCTGGCTTCAAAAGTATCATGTTCTTCCTTGAGTTGGATTCAACTCTTTTGCATTTCCTCCCATGATGTTGGCATGTTAGGATGTAGGATGGTGTATGGAACCTCTCCTTCCATGACATGCTCTTTAATCAAGGGGAGAATGTGAGGATATGGCATCATAAGATTCTGGGAGTGGGTTTGTACCCACTTGAGGTAAGGCTCAAGGGGGATGGAATTCTTGTGCCCTAGTGTCTTACTATCCACCTTGTTAGGCATCCTCCAAGCTCTGATGAACCTTTTTCTAAGTCCTTGCGCATCGTTGTCGAAGTCAAAAACTAGGTCAGGAATCAGCATGTCATGAGGGCCATCCCTCCGAGCATATCCAAATTGTCTTAAAGCTAGACAGGGGTTGTAGGTAATGCCTCCCCTAATGCCAAGTAATGGGACATTAGGGAACTCACCACAATGATCAATGATGATGACATTTTCTCTGGACCGAGAACACCAATGTACATCAGAATGTGTGAGGGTTATCAACCGTTGTGACCACCTTAAACCCTGCTTATTCTTCAACACTGTTTGTGGAAGGTGAGAAATAAACCACCTTGCTAGGAGAGGAGTACAGCACATGAGAACACCTTTTTTCCTCATTGTTCGTGTGTAAAATGAGTATAGGATGTCCCCAAGCAATGTAGGTATGGGATTTCTGGATATGAAAATCTTGACAACATTCACATCTATAAGTTGGTCAGGATTTGGGAACAAGACCAGCCCATAGATAAGGAGTGCCACAATTTCTTTAAAAGCTTGTAGATCAAGAGAATTCCAACACTCTTGTGCCTTCTCAAACAAGAACTTTGCCAAGAAGCCCTTGACACCACTTCTGGTTTCCCAATGTCCCTTGATGTCAGATGGTTGCAAGTGTAATGCTTGAGCAACATCTTCAGGTTTTGGTTCTTTTTCCGTACCGTTATAGGGTAGTTGATTCAGAATAGGAATTCTCAGGAGTTGAGAAAATTCCTCCAAAGTAGGCACCAATTGGTAATTAGGGAATGTGAAACAGTGGTGAAGGGGGTCAAAGAACTGGAACAGCACTTTCACCATGTCTTCTTCAATGCTGGTGTTGACTAGGTTGAGAAGTCTACCATGTCTTTCACTGAAGAGAGAATTTTCTGGAATTCTGGATGTAAGCTCCTTGAGTTGAGGAGGGATTCTCACAAGGTTGACTTGAATTGTTTCCTGCGAAGAGATTCCATGACCTACAAAACAAGAACAAAGATGAAGATCCAAACCCTTGAAATGGTTAGTGGATGCATATGATGCTTTATGATGTTCATGATGTATGCACAAACACATGTACAAGAAAGTCACACAAAACCCTAGTTTCAGGCTTGCATGAGGTTTCATAGGTAAGTACCCTCTTGAGTTTAGTTGGCTCAAAACATGTCCTATAAATAGTAACCGGATCCTAAGGAGCTCAATATCATTGGATTGTTTTCTATGTTCATTGTTTTGGTTTAGCCACTTAACTAGCGACCAAAATATTCCAAGAAAACAACCCTCAATGAGTGTAGTATCGAGTATCTACCAACTTCGGACTGCACCAATGCCGGTCATCTCACTACCCCTAATAAAAGGCCAAGATGGTCAAGTAAGGTTCTAGTTCATTAGTGCTTAATGACATCACTCAGCGGCCCCGTATTCTCTTTGATTGACTTAAAGGCTACCGGTACTCACAAATATGTCGCACTAATATAGCTATTGCTTTAACCGTGTCGGTATACCCCGCACAGTTTCCACAACGTATTGCTATCTATGAATGTTTCCCAAATCCGGGTGGAGGATTTCAAGCCCAAACAAGAGAACCAAAATGTAAATCAATCAAAGTAAACAATAATCATGCAAAAGGGTGATCTAAGCCCTAAGGTTACTCCACTTAAAAATAATTCCCCAGCAGAGTCGCCAGTTCTGTGATACGGTGGGAGAACTGACTTGGATTTTGTGTTTGTGTTCGCAAATGTTCGGTTTAGCAAGAGTCGCCACCGACTTTTTATTTTATCCTAAGGAAAGGTCAAAAAGCACAGGAGAGACCTTTGAGATGTTTTCTTGGGTTCAGGGAGTAGATAATAGAAAGGGAAGGTATTAGCACCCTTTCTATCCATGGTTATCCATGGGCTCTTAGTTACTTGCTTAGATCACTTGCCTTTGCTTTTCAATTGTTTGAACTGGTGCTTTGTGTGTGTGGTTTTGAAAATGTTTTGAAAAAGATGCCTTGTCTAGGCAACCTTTGTAACAATTATTGTTTGAATGTTTTACAAAGGTGTTTGTCTTTTTGAAAAGATGTTTCAATGTTTTTGAAAGTTTGTTTTGAAATTGTTTTTGAAGTTGTGTTGTGGAGTGTGTTTTGAAAAATGGCAAGGATGTTTTGCAAGTTTGATCAAGTAACTAAGAGCTATCTACCCTATTTTACTCAAAAGATCTTTCTTATGTTTTTTAACCCTTTTAACAGTTTTGTTTCACCATTGTATTTGGTGAATAACCTTGTGTTAGGATGTTAAGCGGGACGGGCGTGGGTCATCGTATAGACCATGATAGCAATTGTGTCAAGTATCTTTGGTAATTTTCCGAGGGACTAGATCATTTTATATAGGCAACCAAGATAGCGTCATCGAGGGACTATGATCTTTTGTTTTATTTTTGTTTTGCCAAAGTACCCAACATGCATACCATGGCCATTTGTTTAGGCAACCAAGTGGAGATACCCTAAGGGGTGCATGTGTGAATAATGTGTTTGATTTGCATGCATTTAGTCTTTGATTATGGGTTGTCTACTTTTTGTTTTCATCTTTCCATACATCCTAATTACTAGTATTTGTGCGAGAGTAATAAAAAATGCAGAAAATAAATCCTACGCTATTACAACCATATTGAAGAGCAAGAAATGTAAAGACAAAACAAAAATAAAAGGAATAAAAATGATCCTTTCGATCTGGGCAGAGACACCCTTCGGTTCTGCCCTTCCTAACTTCCTTCGATTTGGGCCTGGAGTCAGTAAGGTCGTGTCTTTCGATTTCACCCTTATCCTACTTCTTTCGATTGAGACTTGGCAGTCAGTGTGGTGATCCTACTGGCTACTTCTTTCGCTTGAGGCATGGGGTCAATGTGAAGTACACTCTTTGCCTCAGGCTCCTTGCTGCTTCCTTCGACTGCAGGAGTGCTAGGCCCTTAAGTTGAGATTCGAAAGGCTTGTGCAGCTAGCCAATCGAAGAGTATAACAAACCTGTCTCAAGTTCTTAAATGCAACATCCAAACATAACTACAGTCCAGGGGTTAGCACAAAAAACCAATGGGTCTCAAAGTCCAAATTAAAACTAATTAAGGTTGAGTTTTCAGCATAAGAGCAGTCAGAATCTAATGCTAAAACATGGTCCAGAAATATCTACATTTTTCTTTATTGGCATGTACTCATGATGTTTAAATGAAAGAGTTCCAAGCTGGAGAGAACTTACCTCTTGAAGTGCTTAAATCGAAGGAAACTGCAAGTGACTTCCTTGGTGATGAATGGAAGTTCGTTGGGGTCTTCCTGAGGCTAGTTCAACTACTACCTTGCTTGAACAGTCACTGAATCAAAGGAGGGTGTTTAATAATGCTGAGTGAATTGAAAGTTAGTTTTGTTACTGCTTGGTTTGGGCAGTTACGCTGAGACCTTTTTATAAAAAAAATATTAGAGTTTTGAAAGTATTCTTTTTTTGAACGTTGGAGAGTTTGAGCACTTAAGGATTTTATTTAATGATTTTTCTCTCTTAGCAAAAATCTGGACCCTTTTCTTTGTCAATGGTTTATCTATTTATAGAGAAAGGTTTGGAAGTTTAAACACATATGTGGCTTGGCTGAAACGTGAATTTTAAGTCATGGCAGATTTTCCAAAGTCCCAAGGTGAAGTACTGAAGTTGTTGGTAAAAAGGGGCTGACTTCCCTGACTTATGGTGAAGTACAAGCATGCTTTCAGCAAAGCATGGGCTTTGGCACAGGATTTGTACTTAACAAGTTCACTTTCACGCAAAAAACTTCTGGACAAAAGCTTAATCACCTGGACAATAGCTTAATCCAGAATATAAGCAATTAATTATGGAGTGAGATACAAGCATTAAGTCTTGTAAAGTAAGATCACGTAGCAGGGTCTACAGATTTGATCAGCTGTCCTTTCAAGATTCTATTTCCCACTTGTGTCGAAGAGTTATAGAAATGTATCAAAGAAGACTGCGTCGAAGGGTTCAGAATTAGGTTTGAGAGATGGTGATTCGAAGGGAACCAAAACTCCAATCGAAGCCTTTGTGTGAAGGTGGCTCATGTCTAATTGAAAGCTTGCACGCCAGGGGGTACATGTGGTCAAACAAAAGACAAAATGTTCATATTTGAAAGAGACAAACATGGAGCAAGAGGTGCAAATCGAAGGATGCATAGAGATGGTTATTTTGTCCCATCGAAGCTTGCCCCAAAGAAAGCAACATGAAGGTAACATATGCCCACTTGAAGCAGGCTTGCAGGCAACAGGCAACATGTGCCCAATCGAAGTAGGCTTGCAAGCAGCATATGCCCAATCGAAGCAGGCTTGGTGAATCAAAGGGTTTGCCTTGCAGGGGGCACTTATGACCAGCAATCATGGTTTTCAAGGCAAGCAATGTAGGCAGCAAAAGTCACAAATGAAGCCTGCAACAAGAAGTCACATGCCCATGCGAAAGAGGCACGCTAGCATCCATTTTGAGCAATCGAAGGAGGCCAAGTGTCAATCGAAGGATGCTGATCGAAAGAGGCCTAAAGGCCAATCGAAAGAGCTGAAACGAAGAACACTTGTATTTCTCCAAATTTTGTCAAAATCATATTTTTATCTGTTTTCTTCCTTTTTGACAGTGTTCCTTTTAATTTTGGTACTGGAAAATTCCAAAGTACCTATTCAAGCTTGAACCTTGAAAATCCTTGTAAGAAAAACCTTGAGAATTGAGAGGGCAAATTTTGGGGTACAACACTGGGTAGGGCTGTTTTAGGAGATATATGAGAGGGAGTTTGGGTAGGGCAGCTTTAGGATGAGTCCGGGTAAAAATGCATCTAGAAATTGTAAGAAGGAACCTGGGTAGGGTTGCCTCAGGATGAGTCCGTGTAAAACTGCATCTGGAAATTGTGAGAAGGAACCTGCGTAGGGTTGCCTTAGGATGAGTCAGTGTAAAACTACATCTGGAAATTTGAGAGAAGGAACCTGGGTAGGGTTGCCTCAGGATGAGTCCGTGTAAAACTGCATCTGGATATTGTGAGAAGGAACCTGAGTAGGGTTGCTTCCGGATGAGTCTGTGTAAAACTGCGTCTGGAGATTGTGAGAAGGAACCTGGGTAAGGTTTCCTTAGGACGAGTCCGTGTAAAAGGGCATCTGGAAATTCAAGAGAAGAAACCTGGGTAGGGTTGCATCAGGAAGAGTCTGTGTAAAAGTTCAGAAGGAGGGAGAAGGAACCCATGTAAGATTTATTCATGAAGAGCCCGTATAAAGCTGTATTTGGAAGTCAGAAGAAACCCTGTAAGATTGCTTCATGAAGATCCCGTATAAAGTTGTATTTGGAAGTCAGAAGAAACTCGTGTAAGATTGCTTCATGATGAGCCCGTATAAAGCTGTATTTGGAAGTCAGAAGAAACCCGTATAAGATTGCTTCATGTTGAGCCCGTGTAAAGTTGTATTTGGATGTCAGAAGAAACCCGTGTAAGATTAATTCATGATGAGCCCGTGTAAAGTTGTATTTGAAAGTCAGAATAAACCCGTGTAAGATTGCTTCATGATGAGCCCGTGTAAAGCTGTATTTGGAAGTCAGAAGAAACCCGTGTAAGATTACTTCATGTTGATCCCGTGTAAAGTTGTATTTGGTTGCACAGATAATTACTCTGTTTTGTTTCAGGAGCTAATCCTAGACCTGTTGAAAATTATTGATGATAAATATTTGTTGATTGATCTTTCCTGAAAAGGTAAAGCGTTAGTTGTATGCAATGTCATGATGTATGAAATGCATTGTGTAATGGTGTTCTCAAAATAAATGAGATTGGAATGTATATATTTATACTGCAAATGCTATGACGTTTGTAGAATGATGTATGAATGCAGTATGTGAATGTATCTGTTGTACCCTAAAATTTGCCCTCTCACTCAGCAAGAATTTTCTCACAAGATCTCATTGGGCTCAAGACTGCATTAGGGTTTGACCAGCTCAAGACACCCCCTTATGCACTGAGGATCAAAATTATGGTTTGAGTTTGCACAAGGATTTTTGAACTATCAATGCTTCATATGACTTTCATGGATCATTATGGACCCCCAATATTACTCATGTCAAGTTTCTAGCCTTGGATCATACTTTTGATCAGTCAATTGGACAGTTGACCTAAAAATCAACTGTATTGGGGAAAAGTCAACCATGGCTAATATACATTCAAACTTAATAATTCTTTATCCACATCAACATTTTAGACTCATATGTATCATTTGATCAAGTTTGGACCATAATTCCTCAAGAAATTTGATTAAATCTCCAAAAGGGCAAAATGGTCAAAATTAGGGTTTTGACTGGGAAAGAGCAATTTCTGATTTTTGACCTAGAAAATGGTCAATTAGTTTAAGGCATGATATCAAGAGTCCAATTTCATAATTTTGACCTAATGACATGATTCAAAACATTGCAAATCCTTTGGATTGACAGATGAATTTTGCAGTCAACTAATCAAAAGTCAACTGTATACTAAAAAGTCAAACTTTGACTTTTTGGTCAAATTCAAGTGTCAAAGATCATAATTCATCAAAACATGTCAAAATAGGAAACTTATTCATCAAGAAATCAAGATTTCATTTTGAAAAGTCAAAATTTCTAAACTTAGAAATTTTTCTAAGTGTTGAGAATTTCTTATTTTTTTATAACTTTGAGCAATTTTTTCATTATGATGCAAGATGATTCAAGAGAAACTTTCAACATGAAAGTTGTAGTTCTCCATGAAATCTACAACTTTTATTCACACAACTTTTCCTAAAAGTTCTTGGATCTCAAGTTATAATTTTGTGAATACATGCTCATGAACTAAAAAAAGACTTAGTGAAATTTTGCCCTAGTTAGGCAGATTTTTGACCTAACTTCAGGGCAATTTTTCACATAGTTCCAAGGGGAATATTCAAAATCAATTCAAATATGAGTTAAAGATAACACTGCAAGCTTTCTAAAATGTCCAAGAACTCCTTGAGATCATTCTTGAGCAAGGATAATCGAAGGCAAGTAGTTAGGGTTTTCAAACTTGAATTACAAGCCATTTTGTGAAGAACACTTTATCAAATCTTGAAGCATGTTGTACAAATCTTGCTTTGCAGGATTCAAACTTACTAATCACTCAATAATTTAATGTTTACACAACTGATAGAGCTATTGTCCAAGCATTTGAGCCATTATCCAAGTTGCATTTCCATTTTGGGAAGAAAGTCACCACTTCCATTTTGGAAAAGTGACTTTAATCACAATGTCAACTCTTCTTGAGCCCATACATTGTTGTTTCTGAATCAAAAGCATTTAAAAGCAAGAAGCAACATATCTACAGCCTGCTAACCACCCTGCAAATCCTTGTACTTCACATTGAAACCATGTTTGTCAACTTTGCTTCAAAAACTAGTAACCAAGCCATAACATGTGATTTTCAATTTCTGAGTTGTTTCAAGCCTCAAAACCTCTTGCTTATAAGTACATACACTATGTTCAAGATGACACACAAATTCTAAGACCCCAAAACACTCCCAAGCACTCTGCAACTCAGAATCTGCCTTAACTTCACAATTTTGAACCTCACATAGCCATCTCCAAATCCACTCGTGCGTATTGAGTTTTAACCATCCAAACACTTAATATACATCATATTAAAGTGATACAGACCCATGTTTCAAGACTGTAACTACTCCATTACTATCCACCATTTTCAAACATCAAGCTTGCAGGTTAACTTGAGTAGAGAGGTTCAGGAATTTTCAAGGCAAAGTATAAGTTGGAATACATTCAAGGAAGTCCAGGCAAGCTAAACAGATCCTTAGGCCATCTCAAAAGTTGCTCAAACTCCATTCATGAATCCGGATGCAAGAGGTAAATTTTCAAACTTCTATCTCTTCATACAAGCATCATTTGATCCTGATTTGTGAAGACAAAATATAGATATCTTTTCTCTAAAGCTGACCGTGTTCATAGTTCCCATTTATATTGACTGTATATAGAGAATTTTGGATTTGAAATTTCTGAGAAAATTAGGTTTCAATTTAGGGCCAGCAAAATTAGTTTTCATCTTTGACTTTTAGCTTACATAAGTTATATGGTTGGATTCGTGGAAAGAAACACCACAACTTTCATGTTTGAACTTTCCATTTTTGTGGAGAAATGAAAAAATTACAGGTACACCCGCTGGAGGTTGAAGATGAAGTCATCAGGACTTGATTTGCCTTATATATTTATGGTTTTGTTTATATGACCGGATGAAACAGCCACCCCAGTGGAAAGCGCGCGTGTACTAAGTCACTTCTTACCTAAAGGGCGAGGGTTCGAACCAATGTGAACCCCCCTTTTGTATTTTTTTCATATTTTCTGATCCTCTTTTTTTTTGCAGGCGCTGGGCCCTTTGGGCATGGCATTGTGTTTTTTAATTTGCTAACTCACCTCCCTGCCTACTTTTGGCACCCCTTGGCCCATTTATTTTTATTTACTTATTTATTTCATTTTTCCTTTTAAATATATTTTCTAAAATACTAAAAATCATGAAAAAAATACCAAAAATGATATATTTTATATTTTGACTTATTTTATTTTATTTTCCCATGAACAAAAATATTTTATTTACTATAATTTATTTATTTTTCTTATAAACTTAATTAATGATATTATTTATTTTCTTCATACCATTTAAAAATATATTATTTAAATACCAAAAAAAAGACTAAAAATATTTTTTAAAGCTATAAATATTTTCAAGATAAAAATGCCAAAAATACTTTCCTAAAAATTATTTTCTTTTGGTTAATTAATAGAATTAGGGTTTTCTTTTAAAAATATTTTTATTAATAAATTCAAACTTAATTAATTATTTTTCTTTATTTAAATTAGGTTAAGACAAAAAAGTCTTTCTTTATGAAAATCAAACAAAATTCATCTTCTTTACATTTTTTATCCTTATACATTTATCCATCATTATACTTTGCATTTATGTAATTTTTGTACATATTCAATTTGGTTGTAATAGATTAATTAGGTTTATATTATTGCAATCCCCATTCATAAATTATATACTCCCCCTCCCACAAGTATTGTAATAGCGTAGTAATTTTAAATTTCGCAATTTATCGCTTTCATATATACAATGCTAGTAATTGGGTTTTGTATGGAAAGATTAAAACCAACCAAATAGCAAACCCTAATTCAATACAAAATCAAGCATTAAAACAACACACTTGCACACAAGCACCCCTAGGATAAAATCCACTAGGTTGCCTTACAAAATGGCCATATTACGTATGTGAGGTATCTTAGCAAAAAACAAACGAATACAAGATCATAGTCCCTCGATGACGCTATCTAAGTTGCCTTACAAATGATCTTAGTCCCTAAAAGAGAATGTTGCCTTGCAAACATTTCTAATCATGGTTATACGATGACCCACGTCCGTCCCGTTTACATCCAAAGATAGGGTTGCTTACCAAATCAATGGTAACACAACAATGTCAAAGGAAAAGAAAATGAACAAGAAAGACATTTGAGTAGGTAAATTGCTCCTAATTACTTGCTCCATTTCAAACAAAACATCCTTGCTATTTTCAAAAACAAACACTTACACTTTCAAAACATCTTACAAAACTTGAAAACATTTTCAAAAGATCAAACATCTTTGTACACATTCTTACGAACAAGAATCATTACAAATATTGCCTAAACAATGGCCTCTTTACAAAATACTTTCAAAAAACACACTAAGCACAATTTCAAACAAAAGCAAGTGATCTAGCAAGTAACTAAGAGCCCATGAAAAACCATGGATGAAAAAGGTGCTAATACCTTCCCTTTTCATAATCTACCCCCCCCCCCCCCCCCCGAACTCAAGAAACAATCTCAAAGGTATTTCATGTGCTTTTTCGCCTTTCCTTTTGGATAAAAGAAAAGTCGGTGGCGACTCTTGTTAACCGCAATATTTGCGATTAAACGTAAAACTCCCAAGTCAGTTCTCCCACCGTATCACAGAACTGGCGAATCTGTTGGGGATAATTCTAAAAGTGGGTTTACCTTAGGGATAGATCACATTTATTTGCTTATATTGTTTGACTTGTATGCTTTACATTATGGTTATTTGTTTGGGTTTGAATCCTCTACCCAGATTTGGGATACATTATAGGTAAGTAGCAATACATTGTGGAAACTGTGTGGGGTATACCGACATGGTCTAAGCAATAGCTACGTTAGTGCGATATATTTGTGGGTACCAGTAGCCTTTGAGTTAATCAAATAGAATACGGGGCCGCTGAGTGATGTCATGAAGCACTAATGAAATTTTAGAACCTTTACTTGACCAACTTGGCCTTTAGGATGTAGTGAGATGACCGGCTTTGGTGCAGTCCGAAGTTGGTAGATATTCGACACTACACTCATTGAGGTTTGGTTTATTGGGATATTTTGGTCGCCATTAAAGAGCCTTGTGCTGAAATAATGACCAAGGAAACAAACCAATGATATTGAGCTCCTTAGAACCCGGTTACTATTACTAGGACAGGTTTGAGCCAACTAAACTTCAAGAGGGTACTTACCTATAAAACTCCATGCAAGCCTAAATCTAAGAACTTGTTTTCTTTGTTTGTATATGAATACTTGTACATAACATCATGAACATCATATACATCTTGTTGTACCCCAAAATTTGCCCTCCCATATTCTTCAAGAAATTGCAAAGTCAAAGCTTCAAAATTCCCCAAGGATTGCACAGTGTAAGAGCCTCCTAAACAGTCAAAATTAGGGTTTTGGTTCTGATCAAGAAAATGAAGTTTTCAAGGGTCCAATAAAGTCCCACATGCCTATAAATATGTTCAAGCATCCTCATACCAAGTTTCAAGACTTTCAGCACAAAATTGCACAGTCAAAAACCCTAATTGCACTACAGTCAACTATAGGGGCAAAATGGTCATTTGACAGTCAAAAGTCCAAATTTTTGGTCAACATCTCATTTTGAACCCACAAACATCATTTGATCAATGCTTGATCATGATTCTCAAAGCTTGGCTCAAAAATCATCAAGATGCAAAAGTTTCCTTATTTGGACAGCTGAAAAAGTCAACTGTAAATTGACCAGGGCATAACTTTCACATGGATTATCAGAAAAATTCCATCCCAAGCTCATTTTTAAGAGAAAGACATTTCCTACAACTCCTCTTCACACTTCAAGTACAAGAAATGCTCTCACAAAAAGTTATCAATTTCAACATTATAGGTCATTTTCAAAAGTCAACAAAAAGGGACTTTAAGTCAAAGGCCATAACTTGAGATTGGTAAATCAAACTGACATGGGACAAAAGGCATTGGTTATAGGACTCAAAGACCTTCCCAAAATGTCCAAGAACATGAGCAAAGCTTAAAAATTGAGCAAGTTATGCCTTGTAGAAGTTGGGAAATTTTTGGATGTTTTGAAAAGTCAACATTGATTCAAATGACCTAAAATTGCTAATGGGCCTCTTTTTCTTCCATAATTCATCATCCAAGACATGCACACGACCATTTGGCCCAAAGGGAAGTTTTTTATTATTTTTATTTATTTATTTGAATTTTTTATTACAATTAATTCATTTAAACTAAATAAAATATGAAAAAATACTAAACTAATGAAATCAAATCTTCTTGTGCAGAAAATACTCTCATTGGACACTCAAGATTCGTGCATAATCATTTTTGGAAGGTTTTGTCATGATTTGATATCAAATTGCATGAAAAAGATTGAAAAACTAATGCCATAAAAAATCAAATATTGCACAATCAATTCAAGGATTCTTTGATCAAGTTTTCAACCCTAAATCATTCATACATATACAAGCAAGCTAACCCTCGTGCAAAAAGACTCCAAGCTGCGCATAAACTCCATTATCAAACTCACACTTTTGGCCTAAAAATTTCAAAACTGAAAACAAGGTTAGAGGGTGATTCAGAGCAAGAGACCAATTGCAAAAGCTTCCTCGTGTCTCACTGAAGCTAACTGGATAATTTTCCAACCCTTACACGCCCAGAATTGGTACAAGGGGTTCGAACTGTTTCAAATTATATGCATAATCGTGTTTCCATATTTAGGCATTTACATAGCATTTTGTTTGTGTATTCATACTGATTGATGTGTTCTGAAGCTAACCACCTACTTTAATTGTGTTTTTATGTACTATATGCAATTCTACCATTGATACAGATTAGGGTTCTTGGAGTCCAAATTGGGCGTTTCGTAATATGGTAAAATTAAGACACCTGAATACCACCATTAGAACCAGCATGCTTGGACAAAAAGATTAGATGCCTCGCGCCTCATTTATATGACTCTAGGGCCTAATCGTTATTTTTTAGAAACTAGCCTAAGGGAACGTTAAAAAAACTGTTGCTAATTATTTTTGTGTTTCAGGAAAAACAAACCACGAAGAAGACGACCCCTGTGGCATAAGCTGATTGGCTAATTTGAATTCTCGCGCTAAAAAGTTCACTAATACGCGTTTTGTTTTATATTGTTTCTTAGTTATATTATAATCAAAATGCGTTGGATGGTTCAGTGGTAAGCATAGGCGTTGGTAACGTTCATGACCTGGGTTCGAGCCCCAGGTCCTCACCCCTTTCCTTATATTTTTCCTTTAAACGTATTCCTATACAATTTCAATACAGGGAGCGCATCATGCACCCACAGTATCAAGCGTCCACGCGTCCCATCATACTCCATCAAAGGGCAGGATCTGAAGACTAGGGTGTGCCTCAGTCAAAGGTGCCATATGCTAGTGTCAAAGTCAACGAGGCTTAAGGACAATTGGGCCCTAAATTGCTGGGCTTCACCTCACAATTGGGGGCAGACCCCCCCTAGGTTTGCAAGTTTTTTTTACTTTCTTTATTTTTCATTATTTTTACTTTCTTTTAATTATTGTTTTATTAATTAATTTAATATTTTCATAATATATAAAAAACACATAAAAAATCAGAAAAGATGAAAAAAAATAATAAATATTTTATTTTTAGTATTTTTATAAATAAATTGCATTAATTAATTTTAGTTATTAAATTAGGTTTAATTGTAATATTTTCCTTAATAAAAATCTAAAATTGGTAGAATTAGGTTTATAATCATTTTTATCCCTTTTTCTTTTCTTTCATAAATAATTAAATATTTCCTAGTATTTATTTTTTGTAATTAAATTGCATGTAAAATAATTTGGGTTAATATTAGGTTAAAATTTAATCTTTTCTTAATAAACTAAAAACAACTAGAATTAGGGTTAGCATTTTATTTTAATTAATTATTTTTTTTATAAAATCATAAAATACAAAAATACCAACAAAAAAAAACAATTTCTTTTCCTTTTAACTTTATTAATTTAATAATCGTTTAATTTAATTTAATTAAAAAGGGTCCAACGCCCTCGTTTCAACTTTAATTCCAATTCGCATATTTATTTTCTATTCTTTATAATATTTATGTATCTCTCCCAAGGCCATGTAATATTTATTTTTCGCATTTTTTAATTCTTTATTTTCCTGTCAAATCGGGTTCTGGAAATTTTGGCGATGTGGACCCGCGCCTTTTGTAATAGCTTAGAATCTTTTACTTCTCGCACTTTTAACTGTTAATCAAGGCATGCAAGAATGAATGGACAAAAATAAAAACAAGCGCTAGATCACCTATACCATGACAAGATAAATGCAAATGAACATGACACACAAATCACACACCACCCCTAGGGTACGCCTCACTGTTGCCTTGCCTTCGAAAGGTGATCGTCGAGTAGAGGATGTTTTAGTAAGTCCTCATGATCCGGGAACCTGGCATGAGGGTAGCTTCTAAGGTGTCTTCCCATTGCTCTGGTGATCACCATGTCCTGAACCTCGAATTGACCCGAACACCTCCAACGGTGGTGCTACCTACCTCTCAATGGTGGGATGGCACTACTTTAAAGGACATTTACACAGACGAATTCCTTAGGGTAGGTAGACGACTCTAGATACTTGCTCTAAATTTCAAAACAAAACAAAATACTTTTCACACCAATACATTTTCAAAAAGCTTTCGAAAGCAATTTTTCAAACACTCTTGAGGACTGATACAAGAGTTGAACTGAAATTTTCAAAGAAACTTTTTAAACCCACAGTTGAAAAGCAAACAAACCATTTTTGAAAACACAATGAGCAAGTATCTAAGAGCCCATGGATAACCATGGATAGAAAGGGTGCTAACACCTTCCCTTTCTATAATCTACCTCCCGAACCGAGAGCGATCTCTTTAAGGAATTTTTCTGTGCTTTTGTCCTTTCCATTTGGAGAAAATAAAAGATGGTGGCGACTCTTGCTTCCGCGACATTTCGCGAACCAGCGTTAAACAGTCAGTTCCAGATCCACCGATCACAGAACGGGCGACTCTGCTGGGGACTTAACTTAAAGTGAGGTGTACCTTAGGGTTAGTTCATAACTGTGTTTTCAATTGTATTAATTTGTTTGCTTTACTATTGTGGGTTGCATGGGAGTTACATAGATCCTAACCCGGATCTGGGGATACCCTGTTTAGGTAGCATAAGCTGTGAGGGACCTGTCCGGCGTAGACCGACACGGGTGAAACAGTGGCTACGTTGGTGTGGCACCTTGGTCTGTACCGATATCCCTTGTGTCGCAACGAGGAGAATATGGGTCTTCTGAGGAGTCATTAAGCACCAACAACCTTAGAACCTTAAATGACACAACTTGGCCATTAGAACAGTAGCAGTATGCTACGCCCATTGAGGCTAAACTCTCGTGATGGTTCTGGCCGCAAGAAAAGATTGCGATGCTGGAGTTATGACCGATTGAGGGTAGTCAATGATATTGGGATCCTCTAAGAACCCGGTTACTTTGATAGGATAGGTATGAACCAACAAACTGAAAGAGGGTAGTACCTAGACCTCATGCTGGCCTAAACTTTAGGGGCTTGCCTTGTGTGACTTGTGTGCCTTACCATGTTTGCCTTTGTATCTATTTGTGGTGTGCTTTATCATAACATCATAACATCATGAGCATTGCATGCATCCTGCATAAGGACTGACCATTTCAAAGACAAGAGGGTTTCACCTTTGCTCTGTTTTGTAGGACATCATGATGCCTGTGCGAAGGAATACTATCCGGTTCAACTTTGTTCGTTCATCTGATTTGCTTGATGAATTGGTTAGCAGAATTCCAAATACCACTTCCTTCATCCAGAGGCATGGTTCTCTTCTCAGTTTAGTCACTGCAAAGCGGGATCAACAGTTGATGAGCGTTCTGACCCAGTTCTATGACCCTCTGTACCAGTGCTTCACCTTTCAAGACTTCCAGTTGGTCCCTACCCTGGAAGAGTTCTCTGATTTGCTTGGTATCCCTATCTTGGATCAGACTCCCTTTACTGGTTGGGAAAAGACCCTCAGGCTTGAGGATGTTGCTGCGATTCTTCCTTTGACCCATGAAGAAGTAACAGACAACTGGGTGACTAGAAGCGGAGTTAAGGGTTTCTTGGCCAAGTTTCTGATTGGTAAAGCTAACAGTTTCTGGAATGACCTGGATTTTAGGGCATATGAAGACATCTTGGCTCTCCTAATCTATGGGTTAGTTTTGTTTCCTAATCCTGACAACTTCATCAATGTCACTGCCATAAGGATCTTTATGTCTCAGAATCCTGTGCCCACTCTCTTGGGTGACATCTTGCAACAACTTCATGCTCGTACTACCCGAAGACGAGGAACCCTATGGTGTTGTATCCCTTTGTTGGTGAGGTGGTTTATTTCGCACCTCCCTAAGTTCGTACTGAAGAACCAAGAAGGAAGAGGTTGGGCTCACAGGTTAATGTCTCTCACCGATAAAGACATCATTTGGACTTGCAGAGGTTTGGATGAGATAGCTGTCATTGATCGATGCGGGGAATACCCTAATGTTCCTCTGATTGGTACCCAAGGAGGGATCTCTTACAATCCATGTCTAGCGCTCCGTCAGTTTGGAAGAGCAAGAAGAGCATGCCCCCATGAGATGTTGGTGCCTCACATCAGTTTTGAGTTTCAGGTGGATAGTGACGAGCTGCGTCGTAGGTTCATCAAGGCTTGGGACAAAGTTCATAAAGCTGACCCACAAGAGTTGGGGCCAAAGACTTCTTTACCTATGGAAGCCTACTGCAAATGGGTTCGCATCCGTGCTCAGAAGTTAGGTATGCCGTACGAAGCTGTCAGACCCGTCATTCTTGAGTGTCCTAACAAAGATGGTGTTCCTCCAACTGTCATTCCTCCTCAGATACCTACTGATTATGAGACATTGAAGAGATCTTGGTCGCAACTGCGAGAAGAACGGGATTCTTACCGGGAAAAGTTCAATGAGCAGGAATTAAAGATCCAGAAGCTGACAAAGCAGTTGGAAAACGAGCGAGCCTTGAATGCTTACATCCGTACTGAGAAGAGGAGACCATGGGATCAATAAGGAGCTCCGGATGTTCTTTTACAGTTTTATTTCCCTTTTCAGTATTTCCTTTCATGTAACGCCTAAGGGCAACCTGTTGAATAATTTCAGTTGCAAAGTTGAATCTAATGAAGTGTGTTCCTTTTGTTTACAAAGTTGATTCCCGATTGTCTTTGAAAACATAATTCATACGCATCTCATTCATCATGTGCATAGCAGGTTTTCCTCTTTTCAGGTTGCTTACCGTTCTTCGCTGTTTATTTCAGCATCATGAATCCTGACTCATCATCAACTGAGACATCCATCAAAGCTCTTCAGGCGCAGAATGCGCAATTTCAGGAATTAATCAAGGGTTTGGCTCAAGGCCAAGAAGAGCTGAAGGCCCTGCTCCTGAAGAAGGAGAAGAAGAAGAAGAGAAGAACTGTTCTGTTTAGCTCGGGCCGAAGGTTTGGCAACACTTTGCAGAATGAAGAGGCTGGTTCTTCCATTGGCAAGAGTACTCCTCAAGCAGAAAAAGGTCCTAGTCCGGTAGTCTCTGACAACGAGACTGATTTTGATGAAGAGCAGTACCCTCCTGCAGAAGACAGATACAAGCAACTGGAGGATAGGTTGAATGCTATGGAGATCCAACAGGTACCTGGGCTGGATTTTGGAGATTTGGGTTTGTCTACTGGTGTGATTATTCCTCATAAGTTCAAAGCACCATCTTTCACTAAGTACGACGGGGCGTCTTGCCCCAAGCTACATCTCAGGTCCTATGTTCGGAAGATTCAACCGTACTCAGCGGATAAGAACTTGTGGATCCACTTCTTCCAGGAGAGTCTTTCAGGGACTCATCTCGAATGGTTCTATCAGCTGGATGGGACCAAGGTTCGTAACTAGGAGGAGTTGGCTACTGCTTTCTATAAGCAGTATCAATATAATGCCGACCTTGCCCCTACACGTACCCAACTCCAGGGTATGTCGTTAGGTTCAAGTGAAGGTTTTAAAGAGTACGCTCAGAAATGGAGGGATCTGGCTGGCAGGGTGCAGCCTCCGTTGACTGATCGGGAGTTGGTAGACATGTTCTTGGGGACCCTATCTGGGCCATTTTTCAACCATCTTATCGGGAACTCGTCTGCAGGGTTCACTGATCTGATTCTGACTGGAGAGAGAATTGAGGCTGGGTTGAAGTCTGGTAAGATTCCAAAGGGTGCATCTACAGGTTCAGAGAAGAAACCCTTCAAAAAAGAGGCCAGTGTGGTGTATGGGCCTAGAAGGCAAGACAAACCAGAGCGCCGCCAATCTGTCAACGCATTGGTGATTGCGAAGCCTGCAGCCGCTCCTCGGCAAGCTAACCAACCAAGGGCTGAGAGACCCAGAAGGGAATTCACCCGTTTGAGTATGACCTTGTCGCAGATCTTACCACAGTTGCTCTCAACCAACTTAGTGACCGTCAGAGAGGCTCCGAAGTTTGCAAATACTACATCTCCTAAGTACAATCCAAATGCCCGCTGTGCGTACCATTCTGATAGCCCGGGGCATTCCACTGATGACTGTTGGGCATTAAGGAACAAGGTGCAAGACCTTATTGACGCGAAAGAGATACAGTTCGAAGCGCCTGAGAGGCCGAATGTGGTTACTGCTCCTATGCCTCAGCATGGGGTAAATGCTGTTGATGAAGAAGTGTACGCTGTTTCTGTGGATGATCTAGCCACTCCCTTAATGACTGTCAAGAAGAACCTACTGCTGGCCGGTTTATTTCCGGGTTACAGTGAGGGTTTCCTGTTCTGTGCTGTTTCCCTATCTGGTTGTCCCTTGCTAAAGTTAGGCATCCAAAGCCTGATGGACAGTAAGGAGATTCTGTTTAAAAAGTCTGTTGTTCAATTGGTTCCGGTAGAAGAAGTTTCTGTGGTTACCATCTTCAATAATCCGATCAAGGCTCTCCCGAAAAAGCCTGTTCAAATCATGATTGTCGCACCTGTTGTTATCACTGTTCTGGGGCCTCTTCCCTATGTATCTGATAAAGCTGTCCCCTGGCACTATGGGGCAGATGTGTATGTGAATGGGATCAAACAAGAATTCAACACTGGCGCCAGTATCTGTGATATCACTGGCCCAGCCAAGGTTACCCGCAGTGGCAGGCTCTTCTCGCCTGACATTGCACCGCCCGCCGCTCGAAGACCCCTCCTTATAACACCTACAAGTGTACCTGTTCCTGTTGCTGATCAAGTTGTTTCCCCTGCTGCCGAGTCATCCAATGCTCGGGGCAAGGGAATTGAAGATGAGCCTGCCCGGATGGAGGCACCAATACCTATAAATGCTGAGGCCTCCCAACAAGAGATGGAGGAAATCTTGAAAATTATAAAGAAGAGTGACTTCAATGTTGTGGAACAGCTGGGGCACACGCCCTCCAAAATCTCCATGCTCTCTTTATTGCTGTGCTCCGAGGCCCATGTTAAGGCCTTAATCTCATTTCTCAAGACGGCCCATGTGCCACAGGAGACATATGCAGTCCAGTTCACTGATTGCGTAGCAAATTTGACAGCGGACAATGGCTTGGGTTTCTCAGATGCTGACCTGACTGCGAAGGGAAGAGACCACAATGATGCTCTGCATGTCTCCATTGAATGCAGGGGCACTACTCTGGCACATGTATTGGTGGATACTGGTTCTTCCTTGAATGTTCTACCAAAGAAGGCTTTAGATCATTTGGATTGTGAAGGCCTGGAATTAAAACCCAGCAATATCATCGTCAGGGCCTTTGACAGTTCAAAAAGGATGGTTCATGGAGAGGTTGACATTCCTATTCGTGTGGGCTCTCAGGTGTTTGACTCTACTTTTTACGTGATGGATATCCGTCCATCGTACTCTTGTCTACTGGGTCGACCTTGGATCCATAAAGCTGGGGCAGTGACCTCTACCTTGCACCAGAAGCTGAAGTACCCTGTCAGAGGGAAGATCGTCACTGTGCAGGGAGAGGAGGAGTATATGGTAAGCCACCTGAATTCCTTCAGATACATTGAGATGGACGGGGAGTTTATTGAGACCCCCTTTCAGCATTTCGAGGAGGTGCTTCCAATTTCAGCGGCAACCGAAACAGCAGTAGAAGAGAATGTTCCTTTGAAGATGGCTTCCCTGAAGGATGCCCGGGCTGTGGTTCAAAAAGAGGGTCAGAAAGCTATGCGGAAGGCGAAGACCAGAAGACCTCCTGTGTTCATTACAAATCCAAGAGTGAATGCTGTTGGTGAAGACAGTGAAGTGGATGAAGCTGAGTTCAATAGCTGGATCTATCCAACGGCTGAAGGCGGATTGACCAATTGGATTGCCAAAGACCATACTCCTGTTACTTTTGTTACGCAATAATAAAATTCTTTGTTTTATTATTTGTAATAAACAATAAATTGAACTCTATGGCCCGGTGTCTTACCCGAGGCACCGTGGTTTCATTTGTGAGGGCATATAAATTGTCATTTCATATATCATAAATGAAAATCTTGGACGTTTTCTCGCATTTCAAATCTTATACTCCTTTTCTGTCTTTCCTTCCTTTACATATTTTTCAAAACAGCTGTATTTACACACACACTCACTCATACAGGTTCCAATCCACTATGGATCTCACTGGTAACGACTCTGCTACTGCCAATTATGACTTCGAAAATCCGATCAACTTAGCCGAAGACGAAGGTGAAGATGATTGCGAAGTGCCTGGCGAACTTGCAAGACTGTTACTTCAGGAGGAGAGGGCAATTCAACCACATGAAGAGCCAGTGGAAATAATAAACCTGGGTACTGAGGCAGACAGGAAAGAGGTAAACATTGGTGCCAACCTAGAGCTCAGCGTGAAGCAACGGTTAACTAAGATGCTACATGATTATATGGAGATCTTTGCCTGGTCCTACGAAGACATGCCCGGGTTGGACACTGATATCGTGGTCCATCACTTGCCTACTAAGGAAGATTGCCCTCCAGTTAAGCAAAAGGTCTGTCGTATGCGTCCAGAGATGTCTGAGAAGATCAAAGCCGAGGTTATGAAGCAGTTTGATGCCGGTTTTCTTGCAGTAACTTCTTACCCTCAGTGGGTTGCTAATGTGGTGCCGGTACCTAAGAAAGATGGAAAGGTCAGAATGTGTGTCGACTACAGGGATCTGAACAGGGCCAGCCCCAAGGATGACTTCCCCCTACCTCACATTGATGTCCTTGTTGATAATACAGCTCAGCATAAGGTGTTCTCTTTCATGGATGGCTTTTCAGGTTACAATCAGATCAAGATGGCACCTGAAGACATGGAAAAGACTACATTTGTTACTCAGTGGGGCACCTTCTGCTACAAGGTCATGCCGTTTGGACTGAAGAACGCTGGGGCAACCTACCAACGTGCCATGGTCGCTTTATTTCATGACATGATCCATCATGAGATAGAAGTGTATGTTGACGACATGATCGCAAGGTCCCAGACTGAGGAAGAGCACCTAGATCATCTGCAGAAATTGTTTGACCGATTGAAACTGTACAAGCTGAGATTGAACCCGAACAAGTGCACCTTCGGGGTAAGATCCGGAAAGTTGTTAGGCTTCGTGGTAAGTGATAAGGGTATTCAAGTGGACCCTGCCAAGGTTAAAGCTATTCAAGAGATGCTAGTTCCTAGGACAGAGAAGGAAGTCAGAGGCTTTTTAGGACGCCTGAATTACATTGCTCGGTTCATCTCACACCTAACTGCTACCTGTGAGCCAATCTTCAAGCTGCTGAAGAAAGATCAGGTAGTACGTTGGAACGATGAATATCAGGCTGCTTTTGACAGAATCAAAGAGTATCTCCAAGAACCACCCATCCTTATGCCACCGGTTGAAGGGAGACCTCTGATATTATACCTGACAGTACTTGACAACTCAATGGGGTGTGTGCTGGGGCAGCATGACGAGTCTGGCCGAAAAGAGCATGCCATTTATTACCTTAGCAAAAAGTTTACCGACTGTGAGACTCGATACTCACTGCTCGAGAAAACTTGCTGCGCTTTGGTATGGGCTGCTCGCCGGCTGAGACAGTATATGCTGACTCACACTACCTTGTTGATCTCAAAGATGGACCCTATAAAGTACATATTCGAAAAGCCTGCTCTGTCTGGGAGAATAGCAAGATGGCAAATGATCTTTACGGAATACGACATTCAGTATACGACCCGGAAAGCCATCAAGGGAAGTGTATTGGCAGACCACTTGGCACATCAGGCCGTAGATGATTATCAATCAATGAACTTTGAGTTTCCAGACGAAAGCATCATGATAGTAACCGATTGTGAAGTACCTGGACCGGATGAAGGACCTGAGGAAGGATCCCGATGGTCTATGCACTTTGACGGAGCCTCCAACGCTTTGGGAAATGGTATCGGCGCCATAATCATATCCCCTCAAGGTACTCATACTCCGCTCACTGCCCGGCTGTGTTTCAACTGTACCAACAACATGGCGGAGTATGAGGCGTGCATCATGGGTCTTCAAGCTGCGATCGACCTAAGTATCAAGTTTCTGAGTGTCTTCGGAGATTCCGCTCTGGTGATCAATCAGATCAAAGGAGAGTGGGATACGAAACATCCAAACCTGATTCCTTACAGAGAATGTGTGTTGACCTTGATCCCCCACTTCACAGAAATAACCTTTGAACACTTTCTAAGAGAGGAGAATCAGCTGGCGGACGCGTTAGCTACAATGTCTTCTATGTTCAAAATCAAATGGGACAATGAGGCTCCCCGGATCATCATCTGGAAACTGGACGAACCGGCATACTGTTGCGATCTCGAGACTGAATTGGTAACTGAGAAGCCTTGGTACCATGAGGTGAAGAGATATTTGGAAACTCAGGAATACCCTGAAGGTGCCTCAGTCAATGATAAAAAGTTCCTGAGAAGGTTCGCGGCAAAATTCTTCCTTAGCAACGGCATCTTGTACAAGCGAAACCATGATTCAACCTTACTGCGTTGTGTGGATAAGATTGAAGCAGAAAGGATCATGGAAGAACTACATGAAGGGACCTTTGGTACACATTCCAGTGGGCATACAATGGCAAAAAAGATCCTCCGGGCAGGGTATTACTGGTCCACAATGGAAGCTGACTGTTACCAACATTCCAGGACATGCCATAAGTGCCAGATTTATGCAGACAATGTGCATGTTCCTCCAGTTCCTCTGAATGTTCTGACTGCGCCTTGGCCGTTTGCAATGTGGGGCATAGACATGATCGGTGAGATTAAACCTACAGCGTCTAATGGGCATCGCTTCATCCTAGTGGCAATTGATTACTTTACAAAGTGGGTCGAAGCAGCTTCCTACGCTACGGTAACCAAGACTGTTGTGGCACGGTTCATTCGGCATAATCTGATCTGTCGATACGGCGTCCCTGAGAGAATTATTACAGACAACGGTACCAATCTGAATAACAAGATGATCACTGAGCTCTGCGAGCAGTTCAAAATACAGCACCACAATTCTTCTCCTTACAGACCGAAGATGAATGGGGCTGTAGAAGCAGCGAATAAAAATATCAAGAAAATCGTGCAGAAGATGACTGTGACCTATAAAGATTGGCACGAGATGTTACCGTTCGCTCTACATGGGTACCGTACCTCAGTTAGGACGTCAACCGGGGCAACTCCTTTCTCTTTGGTTTATGGTATGGAGGCAGTCTTACCGATCGAAGTGCAAATACCCTCTCTCCGGATAATGAAGGATGCAAATCTGAATGAAGATGAGTGGATCCAGACACGACTTGATCAGCTCAACCTTATTGATGAAAAGAGACTTGCTGCTATCTGTCATGGTCAGACGTATCAGAAACGGATGATCAGGGCATTTAACAAAAAGGTCAGACCACAGGAATATCAAGTTGGGGATCTGGTAATCAAGCGAATCATCCTTCCTCAGAGTGATCCAAGGGGCAAATGGACCCCTACGTACGAAGGGCCATTTGTGGTTAAACATGTGTTCTCAGGAGGAGCCATGATTCTAACCAACATGGATGGTGACGACCTTCCTCACCCCGCCAATGCAGACATAGTAAAAAGATACTACGCATAAAAAAGACCCGCTAGGCTGGCATGCCTAGGCAAAAATTAGGGCTTCCCGTCGAACCAAAAGGGTTCGGGCAAAATGAAGGGATGAAATGAAAAAAATCTGTACACCCGGCAAGTCGAAAACCTGAAAAGGCGGCTTGGGCAAAAATGGGTATCCCGATGGACTGAAAACCCGAAAGGGCGGTCCAGGCAAAAGTTAGGGATAAAAGCGTAATACTATGTCTCATTGGATCACTTTGCATCCAGAATCCAGTATCTACATCAAGTTCAGACGACATCGATCAGTCAGCTTCATTCTTCGTTTAGGTCATCAAGTGATAAGATGCTCGGAGTTATAAAGGCAATAGCAGAGTTGAAACCCAGTGGATCATTCATTTCACACAGCTGTTTTATTTTCTCTTGTACAAAATTTGTGTAAACTCTCTTGTTCGGCGGTGTTCTCTTACTAGGACGTCAGCCTCTTGTACATAAAACGCCTATTTACAGGCCATTCAAAATCAATACGAATACATTTTTCAGTTAAAAGTGCCAATTGTTTTTTCCTTTTTCTGTTTTGTTTTGCGAAGAACGTCCAAGGTTCAATTTGTGATATATGCATTGACAATAATTTGCTAACTCATAAATATTTGCATACGAAACGAAGGATTAATTACAGGTAACATTAGAAACAGGGGCAATAAAGAGTTGTCTAAGCAATCTAATTGTTCTGTCCTCCAAGGTACCAAGGTAGGTTCAACTAAAAAACATAACCAGGTATCTTAATTCCCCAGAGAGTACGTCAGCAAGTCAATACACTCTCCTCAAGCGAAGCTACTATCAAACTTAAGGAAGTTGAGTATCCTCCAGCAGATCTCAACATTCCCCAGCAGCACACATATTCATAACAAGCATCCCCGGCAGTCTTGACCTAAAGATCGTTCCCCGGAGGTACACCAAACACTCAGCGGAGCCTTTTCCCAATACAATTCAAAACTTCCCCAAGAGAGTCCAATTTGCTTCCCCAGGAAAGTTGGAATCCATCCCCCCAAGCAGTAAGCTTATCCCCAGTAGATTCTGGAAGCTTATCCCCGCAGAGCACGAACACGTCGCCCGGCCTTATTCAAAGAGTTATTTCCCTACCAGGATATAACTGGGTTATCCTCAGCCAAAAGCCACGGAAAGGTCGTCGTCAACGTAGTTCTTTCTTATCCCCAGCGAAGTCTAGTAACACTTCCAACACAGCAAAGATATCCCCAGCAAGTTATTATCAACAACTCAGCAAAGTATCTCTCTCCCCACAGAGTATTGCTTCCCAACAAGATCGTTAGAGTACTTTCCTCCCCACAGAGTTATTCCATTCTCCAAGTTTATTCCCCAATGGAGTTATCTTCTCCCAACCGGTATCCTTGCAATTATCATCCCTAGCGGAAGCAAAATCCATTCTTCAAACATCAGCCCAGGAGTGACTTCCCGGCACCCGTCAAGGATTTACTTTCCTAGACGAAAAAAATACATTCATAAACATCTTCATACATTATAGCATGCATATACGCATCATGAACATACAATCTCACGTATTCAGAGAGCATCTCGCATATCATACCACATGACATCGCATACAACTAACGCTTGTCTTTTCAGGACAAAAGTACAAAATTGATTACCATCAATGGTCGCAACTAAGGGTCCGATTCCTGAATCTTGCCAGGGTGTATCTGTTGACGACCAATTACCAGATCCGATTCCTGTATCTTGCCAGGGTGTGTCTGAAGAGTTCGAGGATCCGATACCTGAATCTTGCCAGGGTGTATCCGTTGAAGACTAATATTACCAGATCCGATTCCTGTATTTTGCCAGGGTGTGTCTGAAGAGTTCGAGGATCCGATACCTGAATCTTGCCAGGGTGTATCCATTGAAGACTAACATTACCAGATCCGATTCCTGTATCTTGCCAGGGTGTGTCTGAAGAGTTCGAGGATCCGATATCTGAATCTTGCCAGGGTGTATCCGTTGAAGACTAGCATTACCAGATCCGATTCCTGTATCTTGCCAGGGTGTGTCTGAAGAGTTCGAGGATCCGATACCTGAATCTTGCCAGGGTGTATCCGTTGAAGACTAACATTACCAGATCCGATTCCTGTATCTTGCCAGGGTGTGTCTGAAGAGTTCGAGGATCCGATACCTGAATCTTGCCAGGGTGTATCCGTTGAAGACTAACATTACCAGATCCGATTCCTGTATCTTGCCAGGGTGTGTCTGAAGAGTTCGAGGGTCCGATGCCTGAATCTTGCCAGGGTGTATCCGTTGAATACTAACATTACCAGATCCGATTCCTGTATCTTGCCAGGGTGTGTCTGAAGAGTTCGAGGATTCGATACCTGAATCTTGCCAGGGTGTATCCGTTGAAGACTAGCATTACCAGATCCGATTCCTGTATCTTGCCAGGGTGTGTCTGAAGAGTTCGAGGATCCAATACCTGAATCTTGCCAGGGTGTATCCATTGAAGACTAGCATTACCAGACTCGTTTCCTGTATCTTGCCAGGGTGTGTCTGAAGAGTTCGAGGATCCGATGCCTGAATCTTGCCAGGGTGTATCCGTTGAAGACTAACATTACCAGACTCGATTCCTGTATCTCGCCAGGGCACGTCTGAAGAGTTTAAAGATTCAGCTCTTGTAACCAGTCAGGACACATCTATACAAAGCATCTGAAGACCAGATCCTGCAACATGTCAGGTACTCATTTTTCTTTTGCAGGTACGCAAGCTCTCGCTAAGGAATATCTTATGCGATTGACATCCAGATGGCATCTATAAGTCCATCCACCTTCCATCATCTCTTAGCATGGCATCTATAAGCCCATCATCCTATCCATCAATCTCCAAATGGCATCTATAAGCCCATTCCCATCATCACACTGTTACTATGTGAGCGCAAATTTCTGGGCACTCTGGTGTTCAATCATCTTCCACCTTCGGATTACGAAAGACACGTCAGCCAATCTGCATCCTCAGGTCTAAGAAGATTGAACAGGGGCAACTGTTGTACCCCAAAATTTGCCCTCCCATACTCTTCAAGAAATTGCAAAGTCAAAGCTTCAAAATTCCCCAAGGATTGCACAGTGTAAGAGCCTCCTAAACAGTCAAAATTAGGGTTTTGGTTCTGATCAAGAAAATGAAGTTTTCAAGGGTCCAATCAAGTCCCACATGCCTATAAATATGGTCAAGCATCCTCATACCAAGTTTCAAGACTTTCAGCACAAAATTGCACAGTCAAAAACCCTAATTGCACTACAGTCAACTGTAGGGGCAAAATGGTCATTTGACAGTCAAAAGTCCAAATTTTTGGTCAACATCTCATTTTTAAGCCACAAACATCATTTGATCAATGCTTGATCATGATTCTCAAAGCTTGGCTCAAAAATCATCAAGATGCAAAAGTTTCCTTATTTGGACAGTTGAAAAAGTCAACTGTAAATTGACCAGGGCATAACTTTCACATGGATTATCAGAAAAATTCCATCCAAAGCTCATTTTTAATAGAACGACATTTCCTACAACTCCTCTTCACACTTCAAGTCCAAGAAATGCTCTCACAAAAAGTTATCAATTTCAACATTATAGGTCATTTTCAAAAGTCAACAAAAAGGGACTTTAAGTCAAAGGCCATAACTTGAGATTGGTAAATCAAAATGACATGGGACCAAAGGCATTGGTTAGAGGACTCAAATACCTTTCCAAAATGTCCAAGAACATGAGCAAAGATTAAAAATTGAGCAAGTTATGCCTTGTAGAAGTTGGGAAATTTTTGGATGTTTTGAAAAGTCAACATTGATTCAAATGACCTAAAATTGCTAATGGGCCTCTTTTTCTTCCATAATTCATCATCCAAGACATGCACACGACCATTTGGCCCAAAGGGAATTTTTTTATTATTTTTATTTATTTATTTGAATTTTTTATTACAATTAATTCATTTAAACTAAATAAAATATGAAAAAATACTAAACTAATGAAATCAAATCTTCTTGTGCAGAAAATACTCTCATTGGACACTCAAGATTCGTGCATAATCATTTTTGGAAGGTTTTGTCATGATTTGATATCAAATTGCATGAAAAAGATTGAAAAACTAATGCCATAAAAAATCAAATATTGCACAATCAATTCAAGGATTCTTTGATCAAGTTTTCAACCCTAAATCATTCATACATATACAAGCAAGCTAACCCTCGTGCAAAAAGACTCCAAGCTGCGCATAAACTCCATTATCAAACTCACACTTTTGGCCTAAAAATTTCAAAACTGAAAACAAGGTTAGAGGGTGATTCAGAGCAAGAGACCAATTGCAAAAGCTTCCTCGTGTCTCACTGAAGCTAACTGGATAATTTTCCAACCCTTACACGCCCAGAATTGGTACAAGGGGTTCGAACTGTTTCAAATTATATGCATAATCGTGTTTCCATATTTAGGCATTTACATAGCATTTTGTTTGTGTATTCATACTGATTGATGTGTTCTGAAGCTAACCACCTACTTTAATTGTGTTTTTATGTACTATATGCAATTCTACCATTGATACAGATTAGGGTTCTTGGAGGTTCAAATTGGGCGTTTCGTAATATGGTAAAATTAAGACACCTGAATACCACCATTAGAACCAGCATGCTTGGACGAAAAGATTAGATGCCTCGCGCCTCATTTATATGACTCTAGGGCCTAATCGTTATTTTTCAGAAACTAGCCTAAGGGAACGTTAAAAAAACCGTTGCTAATTATTTTTGTGTTTCAGGAAAAACAAACCACGAAGAAGACGACCCCTGTGGCATAAGCTGATTGGCTAATTTGAATTCTCGCGCTAAAAAGTTCACTAATACGCGTTTTGTTTTATATTGTTTCTTAGTTATATTATAATCAAAATGCGTTGGATGGTTCAGTGGTAAGCATAGGCGTTGGTAACGTTCATGACCTGGGTTCGAGCCCCAGGTCCTCACCCCTTTCCTTATATTTTTCCTTTAAACGTATTCCTATACAATTTCAATACAGGGAGCGCATCATGCACCCACAGTATCAAGCGTCCACGCGTCCCATCATACTCCATCAAAGGGCAGGATCTGAAGACTAGGGTGTGCCTCAGTCAAAGGTGCCATATGCTAGTGTCAAAGTCAACGAGGCTTAAGGACAATTGGGCCCTAAATTGCTGGGCTTCACCTCACAATTGGGGGCAGAGCCCCCCTAGGTTTGCAAATTTTTTTTACTTTCTTTATTTTTCATTATTTTTACTTTCTTTTAATTATTGTTTTATTAATTAATTTAATATTTTCATAATATATAAAAAACACATAAAAAATCAGAAAAGATGAAAAAAATAATAAATATTTTATTTTTAGTATTTTTATAAATAAATTGCATTAATTAATTTTAGTTATTAAATTAGGTTTAATTGTAATATTTTCCTTAATAAAAATCTAAAATTGGTAGAATTAGGTTTATAATCATTTTTATCCCTTTTTCTTTTCTTTCATAAATAATTAAATATTTCCTAGTATTTATTTTTTGTAATTAAATTGCATGTAAAATAATTAGGGTTAATATTAGGTTAAAATTTAATCTTTTCTTAATAAACTAAAAACAACTAGAACTAGGGTTAGCATTTTATTTTAATTAATTCTTTTTTTTTATAAAAATCATAAAATACAAAAATACCAAAAAAAAAACAATTTCTTTTCCTTTTAACTTTATTAATTTAATAATCGTTTAATTTAATTTAATTAAAAAGGGTCCAACGCCCTCGTTTCAACTTTAATTCCAATTCGCATATTTATTTTCTATTCTTTATAATATTTATGTATCTCTCCCAAGGCCATGTAATATTTATTTTTCGCATTTTTTAATTCTTTATTTTCCTGTCAAATCGGGTTCTGGAAATTTTGGCGATGTGGACCCGCGCCTTTTGTAATAGCTTAGAATCTTTTACTTCTCGCACTTTTAACTGTTAATCAAGGCATGCAAGAATGAATGGACAAAAATAAAAGCAAGCGCTAGATCACCTATACCATGACAAGATAAATGCAAATGAACATGACACACAAATCACACACCACCCCTAGGGTACGCCTCACTGTTGCCTTGCCTTCGAAAGGTGATCGTCGAGTAGAGGATGTTTTAGTAAGTCCTCATGATCCGGGAACCTGGCATGAGGGTAGCTTCTAAGGTGTCTTCTCATTGCTCTGGTGATCACCATGTCCCGAACCTCGAATTGACCCGAACACCTCCAACGGTGGTGCTACCTACCTCTCAATGGTGGGATGGCACTACTTTAAAGGACATTTACACAGACGAATTCCTTAGGGTAGGTAGACGACTCTAGATACTTGATCTAAATTTCAAAACAAAACAAAATACTTTTCACACCAACACATTTTCAAAAAGCTTTCGAAAGCAATTTTTCAAACACTCTTGAGGACTGATACAAGAGTCGAACTGAAATTTTCAAAGAAACTTTTTAAACCCACAGTTGAAAAGTAAACAAACCATTTTTGAAAACACAATGAGCAAGTATCTAAGAGCCCATGGATAACCATGGATAGAAAGGGTGCTAACACCTTCCCTTTCTATAATCTACCTCCCGAACCGAGAGCGATCTCTTTAAGGAATTTTTCTGTGCTTTTGTCCTTTCCATTTGGAGAAAATAAAAGACGGTGGCGACTCTTGCTTCCGCGACATTTCGTGAACCAGCGTTAAACAGTCAGTTCCAGATCCACCGATCACACATCTACTAACCATTTCAAGGATTTTTGGATTCATCTTTGTTCTTGTTTTATAGGATATGGATTCACTTCGCAGGAAAACTATTCAAGTCAACCTTGTAAGGATCCCTCCACAACTCAATGAGCTAGCTTCAAGGATTCCTGAAAACTCTCCATTTACCGAGAGACACGGTCGCCTACTCAACTTGGTCACCTCTAACACAGATGAAGATATGATGAAGGTGCTCTTTCAGTTCTTTGATCCTTTACACAATTGCTTCACATTTCCCGACTATCAACTTGTGCCTACTTTGGAAGAATTCTCCCAACTCTTGAGGATTCCCATTCTCAATTAACTACCTTTCAACGGTACGGAAAGAGACCCAAAGCCAGAAGAGATTGCTCAAGCTCTACACTTGCACTCATCTGATATCACAAGTCATTGGGAAACAAGGAGTGGTGTCAAAGGTTTCTTAGCAAAGTTCCTGTTTGAGAAAGCCCAGAGCTGTTGGAATTCCTTGGACTTGCAAGCCTTTGAGGAAATTGTGGCTCTCCTCATATATGGTATGGATTTGTTTCCAAATCCTTACCAACTCATAGATGTCAACGCCGTCCAAATCTTCATATCCCGCAACCCGGTGCCTACATTTCTAGGAGATATCCTACACTCTTTTCACACTCGCACAATAAGGAAAAGAGGTGTCCTCATGTGTTGCACTCCTCTCTTTGCAAGATGGTATATTTTGCATCTTCCCCAATCTGTATTAAAGAATGATTAAGGTTCAAGGTGGTCACAAAGGTTGATGACGCTCAAACATTCAAACATTCATTGGTGCTCCAGATCCAAGGAGAATGTTATCATTGTCGACCATTGTGGAGAATTCCCTAATGTCCCTTTACTTGGAATTAGGGGAGGTATCACCTACAACCCATGTTTAGCCTTAAGACAGTTTGGTTACGCCCGAAGGGATGGCCCGCACGAGATACTGATTCAAGGTTTGGTATTTGACTACGACGACGACGATCAAGGTCTTCGCCGAAGATTTATCCGAGCTTGGAGGATGTTAAACAAGGTGGATAGCAAGATCTTGGGGCATAAAAATTCTATCCCTCTTGAGCATTACCTAAAATGGGTATGAACTCGTGCTCAGAGTCTTATGATGCCTTACCCCTCCATTCTCCCGGTAATCATTGAGCCTATCATGGAGGGAGATGTTCCATACACTATCCTACATCCTGATATGCCCACCTCTCTTGAAGATCTACAAAGAGATTGGATACAACTCAAGGGGCAGCGAGATATTTTCGAAGCCCAATTCTACGCAAGCGAGAAGAAGGTTTTGGAACTCACTAGGCTACTTCATTAGGAGCAGACTCTCAATGCCTACATTGCACTAAAGAGGATGTGCACTACCTTTTTATCTTATAGCTTTCGTATTTCCTTATAAGCCTAAGAGGCATTGATGTACTCAAGCTTTAACTTATTAATATAACGTGTGTTTCTTTTTCGTCTAAAACAAATTTGAATATTAAAATCCTTGAAATTATTACATATGCATATACCATTCATAATAACATAAGCAGGTCTTTTGCAATAAGTCTCCTCATCTCTCTAATGTTTATTTCAGTAAGATGGATCTCGAGCAAACAGTGAAAGACCTCCAAGCTCAGAATACACAATTTCAACAGTTGCTCTTGACCCTAGCCAAAGGACAAGAAGAATTTAAGACTTTGCTGGCTAAAGAGAGAAAAATAAGACAAAAAAGGTAACCGGAGTCCTAAACATGGGAAAAAGATTTCATGGGCAGACAAGAAGGACCTTAGACTTTGCAACGACATCCGGTGAAAGAGACAACCAAGATGGGAAAGGCAAGGAAACAGTTGTCCCGTCAGAATCAGAAGAGGAAGAGGAAGAAGAAGACTATTCTGAAGAATAGTACCCTCCAGCTGATGACAAGTATAAACATCTCGAAGAGCGGTTGAGTGCGATGGAAATCCAAAAAGTGTCTGGCTTGGACTTTGAGGAATTGGGGTTAGTGTCGGGGATTGTCATTCCTCCAAAATTTAAAGCACCTGTGTTCGCCAAGTATGACGGAGTCTTATGCCCTAAAATGCATCTCCGGTCATATGTAAGGAAAATCCAGCCCCATACCACTGACAAAGACTTATGGGTACACTTCTTCTAAGATAGTCTGTCTGGAACTCAACTTGACTGGTTTTACTAACTAGAAAGAGCCGATGTTCACAACTGGGAAGACCTTGTTGTAGCATTCTACAAACAATATCAATACAATGCTGATCGTGCACCTACCCGTACTCAACTCCAGAGTATGGCCATGGTTTCCAATGAAGGTTTCAAGGACTATGCGCAAAAATGGAGAGACTTGGCTGGAAGAGTTCAACCCCCTCTATCCGAGAGAGAATTGGTAGACATGTTCTTGGGCACCTTGTCTGGTCCCTTCTTCAATCATTTAATCAGAAGTTCATTGGCAGGCTTTACTGAAATAATATTGACCGGAGAAAGGGTAGAAGCTGGTATAAAGAGTGGAAAGATTCAGAAAGATACATCTTCTTCTGCAGCTGTAAGGAAGCCTTTCATCGAAATAAAGAGGTGGTTGTTGTATATCCGCAAAGAAACCAAGATAGGGCCGAACGCCAACCAATGGTGGGGGCTGTGATGATCCCTAAACCTGCGCCTGATTAACAAAGAAATAATCAACCAAGGATGGAAAGACCAGTCAGGAATTTCACAAGAATTAACATGACCTCGTCTCAAGTATTACCGCATCTACTAAGATCCAATTTGGTGACCTTGAAAGAAGCTCCAAAAAACCCCAACACAACATCTCCTCACTATCATCCCAATGCCTGTTGCGCGTATCACTCTGAAAGTCCCGGCCATGACACTAATAATTGTTGGTCTTTAAAGAACAAAATACAAGACCTCATTGAAGCAAAAGAGATTGAATTCGATGCGCCAGAAAAGCCAAATGTCATTTCTGCCCATATGCCCAGACATGGCCATAATACCAATGTCATTGAAGAAGGACTATTTGTTACTTCAGTTGATGAACTTATGACCCCACTTCTGACTATTAAAGTGAACTTGTTGAAAGTCGGTGTGTTCCCGAGCTGTGATGAAGTTTGCCATTTCTGTTTATCCTCACCAACCAGCTATCCTTTGTTGAAAGCAGGCGTTTAGTGCCTAATAGATAACAAAGAAATTTTATCCGAGAAGACTTCTGTTCCACCTGTTCCTTTTGAAGATGTTTCTATCATTACCATTTCTGCCAATTCTTCCAGGGTCTCCACCAAAAGACCCGTTAGAATTACATCAGTTCCAAAAGCAACTCCTTTAATGATTACAATGCCTGGACCAGTCCCATATTCGTCAGACAAGTCCGTACCATGGAATTATGGAGGGGATGTCTACTACCATGGTATCAAGCAGGACTGGCCAGCCGCCGAAGATTCAAGCTCTGAGAAAGTGGATTCCGACGTCATTAATATTGCAGGAACTAGAAATATTACCCGAAGTGGTAAGATCTTTTCTCCAAAAATTTCTCCCCCAAAAGCAGTTTCTGGACCCGTAATCATTCCTGCTGTTGCTCCTCCAAAAGCCATTCCCGGTCCTACAATCATCTCCAATAATACTCCAATTGACAAAGCTGTTACAACCCCTGTTATCATTCCTACCAACACTCCTGCTGCCAAATTAGACAAGCCTCGAGGAAAAGGTGTTATGGTTGAGTCTATCAAGACAAAGACACAATCATTGGCTATCCCTGAGACCTCCCGGAAAGAGATGGAGGAAATTCTGAAGATCATTAAAAGAAGCGACTACAATATAGTTGAACAACTGGGGGAAAACTCCCTCTAAAATTTCCATGTTGGAATTACTACTATGTTCTGAGGCGCATGCAAAAGCCTTGGTAAAATTCCTGAAAATTTCCCATGTACCCCAAGAGACATCTGCCGATCAGTTTCAAGACTGCGTAGCCAGCCTAACTGCAGATAATGGTCTAGGTTTTTCAGATGCTGATTTAACGCCAAGGGGAAGGAAGCATAATGAGGCATTACATGTCTCAGTTGAATGTAGGGGCACAACCCTGGCTCATGTTTTGGTGGACACTGGTTCATCTCTGAATGTATTGCCTAAAAAAGCTCTTGATAGGCTTGACTGTGAGGGATTGACATTGAAGCCAAGTAACATAGTAGTAAGGGCTTTTGACGGCTCGAAAAGGATGGTACATGGGGAGGTAGACATTCCCATAAAAGTTGGAACACAAACTTTTGATTCAAATTTTTACGTAATGGATGTCCACCCCTCATATTGTTGCTTGCTAGGCCGACCATGGATTCACAATGTTGGCGTTGTCACTTCTACGTTGCACCAAATGCTGAAATATTCAATTCAAGGGAAGATTATCACCGTTCATGGAGAAGAAGAGTATATGATCAACCATCTCAATTCTTCAGATATGTGGAATTAGATGGTGAATTTATTGAAACTCTATTTCAACACTTTGAAGAAGTCCTGCAAGATGTGGCAATAACCAAGGTTGTTCCCAAGATTACAAGGCCTCCGCTCCGGATGTCATCTCTGAAGGATGCCAAAGCAGTGGTAGAAGAAGGTGGATGCAATATCTGGGGACAACTCCCAGATATCCCATATAAGTCTGACAAGTTTGGCCTGAGTTTCAATTCAAGTGCTCAGAAGGCTGTACGTCGCGCTCGTGCCGGGGGACCACCCCTGAAGATCAGCAACTGTGAGATCAACACCGTAGAAGATGATAAAGATAGCTGTGACTTGGAAGACTAGATATTCCCAACTAAATGGAGGGCTCAGCAACTGGGAGGCTAGAGATTTTGTCACGATCACTTTTATCCCACAGTAATTTGTCTTTACATTTTGTTGGATCTGTAATATTAAAACAATTCACACTCTTAAAACCTTGTGTCTTACCCGAGGCACAATGGTCCATTTCTAAGGGTTATTATCTCATTTTCATATGACATCAATGAATCATGGAAGTTATTCGCATACAAAATTTTATGCTCATTGTTTTTCTTTTACATTTTATATTATTTCAAAGATAGATATACCCTTACATACACTCACACGCACAATGCAGGTATACATCTATTCGGGATCCCATGGGTAACAATACTTCTATGGCCTTTTGTGACTCTGAGAATCTAATCTACCAAGCCGAAGATGAAGGTGAGGAAGATTGTGAAGTACCAGGAGAACTTGCCAGACTACTACAACAAGAGGAGAGAACCATTCAGTCTCACGAAGAACCCGTGGATACAATCAACCTAGGTACCGAAGAAGACAAAAAAGAGGTCAAGGTGGGTGCCAATCTGGAACCCAGTATCAAGGAGCGTCTAATTCAGTTGTTGCACGATTATGTCGAAGTCTTTGCCTGGTCATATAAAGACATGCCAGGACTTGACCCAGATATTGTGGTACATCGTTTTCCTACAAGAGAGGATTTTCCACCAGTAAAATAAAAGGTTCACCGCATGAGGCCTGATATGTCAGAAAAGATTAAAGCGGAAGTCATTAAGCAATTCAACGCTGGATTCTTGGCTGTCACCTCTTATCCCTAATGGGTTGCCAATGTCGTTATCGTGCCTAAAAAGGATGGCAAAGTGCGAATGTGCGTGGACTACAGATATTTGAATAGGGCAAGCCCTAAGGATGATTTTCCACTCCCCCACATTGATATTCTATTTGATAATACGGCATAGCACAAAGTGTTTTCCTTCATGGATCAATTCTCAGGTTACAACCAAATCAAAATGGCGCCTGAGGACATGGAGAAAACAACCTTTGTCATGCAGTGGGGCACTTTCTTCTATAAGGTGATGCCATTCGGGCTGAAGAATGCTGGGGAAACCTATTAGCATGTCATGGTAGCTCTATCTCACGACATGATACATCACGAAATAGAGGTCTATGTGGACGACATGATATCCAGATCTCAAACATAAGAAGAGCATCTTGATCACTTACAAAAACTATTTGAGAGACTGAAGAAGTATAAACTGAGGTTGAGTCCAAATAAATGCACATTTGGGGTACGGTCTGGTAAACTCCTAGGCTTTATTGTCAGCAACAAAGGTATCAAGGTCGATCCTACCAAAGTTAAAGCAATACAAGAGATGCCTGCTCCTCGTACTGAAAAGGAAGTCAGAGGGTTCTTGGGGCGTTTAAACTACATTTCCAGATTCATCTCTCACTTGACATCTACTTGTGAATCAATCTTCAAATTGTTGAAGAAAGATCAGGTAGTCAAATGGAATGACGAGTGCCAAGTTGCTTTTGACAAAATCAAAGAATACTTACAATAGCCTCTTGTGTTGATGCCACCAGTTGAGGGAAGACCGTTGATCATGTATTTACTGTTTTAGAAAACTCAATGGGGTGTGTATTAGGGCAACATGACGAGTCTGGCCAAAAAGAGCAAGCTATTTACTACCTGAGCAAAAATTTTACCGACTGTGAAACCAGATATTCACTACTCGAGAAAACTTGTTGCGCTCTGGCATAGGCTGCTCACCGGATAAGACAGTATATGCTGACTCATACTACTTTGTTGATATCTAAAATGGATCCGATAAAATACATCTTCGAGAAACCTGCTCTCTCTGGGAGAATAACAAGATGGCAGATGATCCTGACGGAATATGACATACAATATACTACCCAGAAAGCTATAAAGGGAAGTGTATTAGCTGATCACCTTGCTCACCAAGCTGTAGAAGACTACCAGTCCATGAAGTTCGAATTTCTGGAATAAGACATCATGACGTTAGACAACTGTAAAGAATTCAGGCCATATGACGGACCTGAACAAGGATCCCAATGGACCCTGTTCTTTGATGGGTCATCCAATGCACTTGTTAATGGTCTCGGTGCTGTACTTATATCTCCGGAAGGGTGTCATACTCATTTTACCGTAAGACTCTACTTCAATTGTACAAACAACATGGAGGAATACGAAGCATGCATCTTTGGTCTCAGAGCTGCCATAGACCTAGGGATCAAATCCTTGGATGTATTCGGAGATTCAGCTTTGGTTATCAATCAGATCAAATGGGAATGGGACACCAAACACCTTAACCTTATCCCTTATAAAGAACATGTTTTGACATTGCTACCATATTTTGAGAAGATTACCTTCGAGCATTTCCTGCGAGAAGAAAATCAGCTAGCAGACGCTCTAGACACAATGTCATCTATGTTTAAACTTAACTGGGATAACGAGGCTCCCCAAATCACCATCAAACGAATGGAAGAACCAGCGCATTGTCACAAGATTAATACTGAAGAAGTAGTGGACCAACCTTGGTTTCACGAAGTCAAGAAGTATCTCGAGGCTCAAGAATATCCAGAAGGAGCTTCAATCAATGATAAGAAGTTCTTAAGGATATTCTCTACTAAATTTTTCCTTAGTAACAACATCATGTACAAACGCAACCATGACTCTGTGTTACTTCAATGGGTAGACAAGGTTGAAGCAGAAAGGATCATGACTGAGTTACATGAAGGAACTTTTGGCACCCATTCCAATGGGCATACTGTTGCACCCCAAAATATTCCCTCTCATTTCTCAAGGGATCACCCTGGATCCTCAGGTTTGCTTTCATCATGTCCCCAGGCCTTGAATTAACAATTTTCCAAGCAAACCATTCACAAGGGCAAAATGGTCATCTGCATACTAAAGAAGTCTGACTTTGACTTTTGGATCAAAATCAAATCAAAAAAATCATATTTCATCAAGATATGTTGGAATATGAAGTTTTCTTCATCAAGAGTTTCAAAAGTCAAATTTTACTTGGAAAGAATCAAATTCTAAAAACTTAGAAATTTGTCTAAGTGTTTAAGAAACATGGCAATTTCAGAACTTCTGAGCCAGTGTTCACATTCAGCAAATTCTGGATACTCTCAAGACAAAGTTTGGTTAGAACTTCTGGGCCAGTATTCACAAAGGTTCAGTCAGAGTTTTCAAAGGTTAAATAAAAAAGTTAACAAAGCGCGCTGCAAGCTTACTGGAAGTTCTGAAGGATCCCTCAGAACATGCTGAAGTCAGAAGATAAGAGGATCAGAAGATGAGATGCTACGCTGAAGCAGAACTTCTAATCCAGAGTCAAGCAAAGATGCAGAGTTTCACATGGGAACTCTTTTAATGCTCACAACCGCCTCTGAGTCTTTATCCAAGGGATTTTCACCACGTGTACCCCTATTGTCTTGGGAAGACAAACTTATGTGCAAAAGTATGCTAGACCCACACGTTGTTTCTACTTTTCCTTAATTCACGCTGCCAAATCCAGCTGAGGTGTTGTTAACCATCCAACTTGAATGCATTGAACCCCCACTTGTTAAGCTTACTTCAAGAGTAAGTCAACATCTAGCATATGATGTTGGTGCAACTTGACCGCCCCAACTGCAAAACTTTTCCTATAAGTAGAATACCATTTGCACACTAAAAGGACCCCCTCCCCTTTCCGAGAAAATTTATGAAAGAGGCGAGAGAATTGAGAAAGAAAGCTTTGAACCATTGCAAAAATTCCAAGAACCCAGGAAACTATAAACACAAAATACCAAAATCTTAGCATTGATTCCTTATATTCAAACTCCATTTTTCCTCAAGTGTTCTTGATTAAAGCCATCCCAAATTCCGTAATCAAACAGTAACACATTCTCCACCAATATCCATTTCAAATGGATCAGAACTTCACCCCTTAGCTGTTCCAGAAGTTGTCAACTTCTATCCTGCTGAACACGTGAAGAAATTGCTCAGAACATCACCAGAATTCAAGACCAATCTCCAGTTCATAGAATCCTTTCCAGTTGCAAGGTGAGTTTTTTACTAACTCTTATCATAATTGATTAAGCATAGCCAGATTTTGCATATTTAGCATAATGTAGATATTATGATCCTGATGAGGTACGTATTCTGAAAATTCATGCATCTGCCTGCCTAAGTAGGGGAAATCCCAGTTCAGAGTTTCATAAAGAAATTAGGACTCAGAATTAGCATTAGCAAATACATATTGCTTATGATTTGTGTTTATGATATTTCATTTGTCATAATTATTATGTATGCAACTTCTATTCTGTAAGAAATGACTAAGTTGCAGATGCTCTGACTGGCATGGAGAGAGGCAAAGTTCTGACTGTTGCGTTAGAACTTCTGAAAACATCTGAGTTCTCAGAAGATCTAGAACTTCTGAACTTCCATATTTTTGCTAACATGTTTCTGTTTGTGCGGCAAGGCAAAGTCAGAACTTCTGACCCCTTCTATTTTTGCGCTGGTTATGTTTTCTTTTTTTATATGTTCTATTTTTCCATCATATGATTATTTTATCAAAAAACACCAAAAATATTTCACATTTTGCATGATATATTTTCTTTTAATATAAAAAGACAAAAAATATTTTCTTAAACAAAAGCTATTTTCCTTTTCAAACAGACGAACACTTTATATTTCTTGTACATTCTTATCTATTTCAATATGGTTGTAATAGTAACCTAGAATTTTTACTTGTAACCCTCATTCATAAATATGTACCCCCATTCCCTTAAATATTGTAATAGCGTAGGACTTTACATTTCCGTACTGTATTGCTTTCAATATATGATAGTAATTAGGGTGTATGACAAGATATGAAAATTGACAAATAGATCACCCTAATCAAGACAAACTATGCATGCAATCAAACACACTCGCACATTTACACCCTTAGGGTAATTCCACTTGTTGCCTTACAAAAATGGCCATGTTATGCATGTGGGATGTCTTAGCACAAACAAATCGAAAATACAAGATCATAGTCCCTCGATGACGCTATCAAAGTTGCCTTTCAAAATGATCTTAATCCCTAAAGAAAAAATGCTAAGTCATCTCACAACATTGCTATCATGGTCATACGATGACCCAACGCTCGTCCCTTCACATCCAACGATGGGGCTTCTTATCAAATCAATGGTAAGGTAGCAACATCTAAAGGAGGAGGAAAAGCACATCTAAAACCTTTTCAGTGGGTAGATTACTTTTAGTTACTTGCTCAATTTCAAAACAAACATCCTTGCTATTTTCAAAACAATCACATACACTTTCCAAACATCTTTCCAAAACTTGAAATATTTTCAAAAGCTCAACACTTTGCATATATTCTTACGAGCGGGAATCATTTCAAAGTTCGCCTAAACGATGGAACCTTTTCAAAATACTTTCAAAACCATACAAAGCATAAATTTTCAAACAAAAAGAAAGTGATCTAGCAAGTAACTAAGAGCCCATGGAAAACTATGGATGGAAAGGGTGATAATACCTTCTCTTTTCATAATCCATCCCCCGAACTCAAGAAAACATCTCGAAAGGTCTTTCTTGTTCTTTTCCACCTTTCCTTATTGGATAAAAGAAAAGTCGGTGGCGACTCTTGCTAAACCATAACATTTGCAAACACAAACGCAAAACCTCAAGTCAATTCTCCCACCGTACCATAGAACTGACGACTCTACTGGGGAGGATGTGTTTAAAAGTAGGGTTACCTTAGGGTTAGATCATATTTACTTGCTTACATTGCTTGATTTGTTTGCTTTACATTTTGGTTCCTTGTTTGGGTTTGTTTTAAATCCTACACCCGGATTTGGAGAATACCTTTTAGGTAAGTAGCAATAAACTGTGAGGGAACTGTGCGGGGTATACCGACACGGTTGAAGTAGTAGCTACATTGATGTGGCACTTTGGTTGGTACTGGTAACCCTTGAGTCAGTCAAGGAGAGTACAGGGCCGCTGCGTGGTGTCGTAAAGCATCAACTGACCTTAGAACCTTACTTGATCAACTTGGCCATTAGGACATAGTGAGATGACCGGCTTTGGTGCAGTCTGAAGTTGGTTGATACTCGATGCTACACTCATTGAGGTTTGACTCTTAATTTTTTTTTGGTTGCGAGTCAATCGCTTATTGAACGAAACATGGGGGAAAGATTAGTGATATTGAGATTCCTTAGAACCCGGTTACATTTAACTAGGACGGGTTGAGCCAACTAAACTTCAAGAGGGTACTTACCTGAAACCCCATGCAAGCCTAAACTGAGGACTTGTTTTCTTTGTATATACACTTTTTGATACGGTGGGAGAACTGACTTGAGGTTTTGCGTTTGTGTTTGCAAATGTTTCGGTTTAGCAAGAGTTGCCACCGAATTTTTATTTTATCCAAAGGAAAGGTCAAAAAGCACAGGAAAGACCTTTGAGATGTTTTCTTGGGTTAGGAGAGTAGATTATGAAACAGGGAAGGTACAAGCACCCTTTTCATCCATGGTTATCCATGGGCTCTTAGTTACTTGTTTAGATCACTTGCTTTTGCTTTTCAATTGTTTGAAATGGTGCTTTGTGTGTGGCTTTTAAAAATGCTTTGAAAAGAGGCCATCATTGTGGCAACCTTTGTAATGATTCTTGTTTGAATATATACAAAGGTGTTTGTCTTTTGAAAAGATATTTCAAAGTTTGAAAGTTTGTTTTGGGGAAATTTTTTGAAATTGTATTGTGAGGTGTGTTTGAAAATAGCAAGGATATTTTTGCAAGTTTTGATCAAGTAACTAAGAGTTGTCTACCCTATCTTACTCAAGAGTCTTTCCTACACATTTTTAATCCTTTGACATTGTTGTTTTACCATTGTATTTGGTAAACAAACTTTTGTTTGGATGTTAAACAGGACAGGCGCGGGTCATCGTACTGACCATGATAGCAATTGTGCTAAGTATCTTTAGCAAATTTTTGAGGGACTAGATCATTTTTGTATAGGCAACCAAGATAGCGTCATCGAGGGACTATGATCTTTTTTTGTTTTGTTTTTGTTTTTGTTTTACCAAGATACTCAACATGCATACCATGGCCATTTTAAAGACAACAAGTGGATGAAACCCTAGGGGTGCATGTGTGCATTGTGTTATCATTTTCATGCATTTTTCTCTTGTATTAGGTCTAACTATTTGTTTTGATCTTGGATATTACATACAAACCCTAATCTCTATCATGGCATATTTGAAAGCATAAATGAGTAAAAGTAATCTAGGCTATTACAATATTGATATGGGGAGGGAGGATACAATTGTGAATGGGGAGTATTTGCAAGAAAATAAAACCCTAATATTTACTATTACATCCAAATTGAATTTCTTTGCTTCAAAAGATAAATAAACAATATTAAAATAGAAATGAAATATAAATATGCAAAATATTATGAATATGCAAAAGATGTTTTTATTTATTTTTATGTGTAAAAATATAATATTTAATGTATTAAAAAGAAAGAAAAATAAAAAGTTATTTTTGTTAAGGGAAAAACCCTAAATTTTGTTTTAAGAAAATATATTTATTAATATTATTTATTTATGTACAATAAAAAATAAAAATATATACAAGTGTCAAAAATAAAAATGGATTAGAAAAAAAATATTATTTTTAATAAGGGTGGAAACCCTAGTTTTTGTTTTAAGATAATATATACTATATTATTTATTTTATGTACAAGAAAATAAATATAAATATATACAAAGGTATTAAGAAATAAAACATGTGAAAAAAATATTATTTTATATGTATAAATAATACTAATAAAAATATATAATATTTCTATAATATTTATTTGTTTTTATTAAAGAAAATAAAGGTATATACTATTTAATAATTATTTTTATGCCTAAAAAAATGATTAAAATAATAAAATAAAATGTGAAAATTTATAAAAATGTTTTTGATATTTTTTTTATGTTTAGAAAATATAAAATAAAATCATAAATGAAAAATAAATACAAAAATACAAAAATATGAAGAAATGGGTCAGTGGGTGCAATCAGTAAAGAGGGGGTGTCAAAAACAAAGCCAGAACCAAGCCCAGCCCACTGAACTTCATCTTCAACCTTTGAACAGAAAACGTGCGCCCTGTAACTCTAATTATGTTCTCTCTATTCTTTGCATGAAATCAAAAACTCAAAACATGAAAGTTGTAGAGTATTAAATCACGATTTCAACCATATAAAAAACTCAATCTAACTCTCAAAGACCAGAGAGAATTTCACTGGCCCTAATTTCTAACCTAATTTTTTCAGGATGTTCATTAATCAAATTCTCTCAGCACACTTAACTTAAATGAAAACTGAGCATATGTACAGCTTAAGGGCTATGAGTACTACATTTTTTATTCACAAACCTAAGCCTAATGATTCCTAAATAGAGAGATAGAAAGTTGCCAAATACCTGTTTCAGATGAACTCGTGTATGGTAATGTGGAGCTTTTCAGTGAGGCCTGAGATGCTTGGGAGCTTGCTTGAACTTCCTCTGACCTTTCCCAATGCTTAGTTTGCTTTAGATGTACTTGAATAAGCTTGTAGAAGTCAACCTGCACAAGCTGAAAACAGAAATGGTAAAGCTTGCAAATGGGGTTACAGTCAATGGCCAATGATCGGGATAGCTTGGATAGGTTATATGGAATGTATTGGAACAAGTTTGGGGCAAAACGCACGAGTAACTTGTGAGATGGAAGTGAAACTACAGGGAGTGCCCTGTTTTGCAAGAAGAATGTGATTTTGTGTTTTGGAAGGCTTGAGGGTTCAACAATTCGTGTTTCTGGCTCAAGTCAATGTGCAAAACTTGTTTGGAATTCTTGCAAAGCTTGGTTATATCAGATTCAAGTGTTGTTGACCTTTTGCATAATTACTTGGTTTTGAAGTAAAAAGTGAGAAGTGACCATGCCAAGGTTGTACAGGCCTGTAACCTAGCTGCACAAAGTTAGTGAACTTTTCCTGATATTAGGGGGCTTTGTTTGCAGCAAAAAGCTTGGTGCAATGCTCAAGAGAAACAAAATTGCAAAAGTCATGCTTTATGTAAATGGCATTGTTATTTTTTGCCAAAAATGGATTTATTCATTGTGCCAAGCTCCACTGATCAGAATAAGACCAATGTCCATTGTATTTGAATTTAATTTTTGAGTGTGGAAGGGTTTAGAGACCTCTAATCAAGTATAAAGCAAGTTTGGACAGATTTTGCAACTTGTGTCAACATGAAAATGCCATGGATCAAAGTGAGTTTTTGCCAAATTCAAATCTTCGATTCTCCCTAACCACAAATGATTTTGGAGAGTTCTTGGACATTTTGGAAAGCTTGTAACATTCTCTACAATCCATATTTGAAATTAATTTTGAGATTCCAAGTGGAACTATGTGAAAAATGGTCATGAATATAGGTCAAAATCCCGCCTAAACTAGGGCAAAATTTCACTAAGTTCAAAGTTTCATGGACCCTTGTTCCAAAAATCATAACTTGATATCCAAGATTCTTTTGGGAAAACTTTTTGAATCAAAGTTGTAGACTTTGTGGAGAACTACAACTTTCATGTTGGAAGTTTTGTTTGAATCCAATTGCATCATGGTGAAAATATTGGGCAAAGTTGGGGGAAAATAAGAAAATTTCTAAGTTATGAAATTTTTCAATCTTAAACCCTAATTTGCAAAATTAGGTTTCTTGATGAACAAGTTTCATGTTTTGACACATCTTGATGAAAAATGACCCTTGGCACTTGATTTTGACCAAAAAGTCAAAGTTTGACTTTTCAGTGTACAGTCAAATTTTGATCAGTTGACTGAAAAATTCATCTGTCAATCCAATGCAATTGAGATATTTTGAACCTTGTGAATAGGTCAAGATGATGCCATTGACTCCTTGAATCCATGCTTGAACCCAATTTGCCATTGGCTAGGTTAAAAATCAGAAATTGCCCTTGTGCAGTCAAAACCCTAAAAATGACCATTTTGCCCTTTTGATGATCTTATCAAATTTCTTGAGGAGTTATGGTCCAAACTTGATTAAATGGTTCATATGAGCCTATAATGTTGATGTGGATCAAAAATTGTGAGGTTTGGCTGTAAATTGGCCACAATTGACTTTTTCCCCAATACAGTTGATTTCTAGGTCAACTGTCCAATTGATTGGGCAAAAATTTGATTCAAAGCTTGAAAATTGGTAGAGGCAATCTTATAAGTCCAACATGAAGTATGAAAGTCACTTTGAGCATTGAAAGTCCAAAAATCCTTGTGCAAACTCAAACCCTAATTTAGGTCATCAGTGCAAGGAGATGCCTTGAGCATAGCAAAACCCTAATTCTGATCTTGAGTCCAAAGGGTCTTGTGAGGGGAAATATTGATAAAATGAGAGGGCAAATTTTTGGGTGCAACAGCTGCCCCTGTTCAATCCTCTTGAACCTGAAGAGTTAGATTGGCGAGTTTGCCTTTCGTGACTCGAAGGTAAAAGATGATTGGACACTAGAGTGCCCGTAAATTGCACTCGTCAAAATGTAGGTGAGGGAATGGGCTTAAAGATGCCATTTAGAGATGGTAGAATCTTTCTGGAGATGGGCTTAAAGGTGCCATCCGAGATTATTTGTTGAAAATCAGGAGAATGAACACCATAATGGTATCCGTATTTGGAATGTATCTGAGTTGTATCTGGAGATTGGATTCGTATGAGCAAAGGAATAGCGTCCGTGTCTGGAGCGTATCCGAGCTATAAATGTATTTGATTCTCGAATGAATATCAGAATGGTTGCCGTGTTTGGAGTGTATCTGTATTGTATCTGAATTCTGAATGGGCGACATAGAAACACCTGTGTATGGAGCATCTCTGGGCTGGGGATAAATTCCAAATGAGTGACAGAATGGCAACCGTGTCTGGTGCGTATCTGGACTGTATCTGAAGTTGAGATCTGTATAAGTAGCAGAATAACTCTCGTGTCTGGAGTGTATCCGTACTGTAACTTGGATCTTGACAAGTGATAGAATAACGTCTGTGTCTGGAGTGTATCTGAACCTGAGGTTGATAGTTGAATCTGAATCAGAAGTAGAATGGCTTCCGTGTCTGGAGCGTATCTAGTCTGTATCTGAAGTTGAGATCTGTATGAGTAGTAGAATGACCGTTGTGCCTGGGGTGTATCCATACTATATCTGAAATAAGAGATCTGAATGAGTAGCAGAAAGACTTTCATGTCTTGGAGTGTATCCGTACTCTATCTGAAATCTTTGAACATTTGTTAAAGGTAGCTTTTAATCTTATCCTGAAAAGGGTAAAATGTTATCTAAACATAAAGTTATGCTGCATGACATGTATAATGCAATAAAATGTGTTTTATTAATGTTTATGATATATGAATGTAATGGATGCGCATGTAAGCTGATTAGCTGTCTTGCTGAGGAAAATAAATCCTTGATAGCTAGAGATAATGAAATCTTTGACTGTTGTCGGGGAAAGTGAATCCTTGACCGCTGTTGGAGATGCAAAATCTTTGGCGACTTGTGGGGATGTGTGGATCCTTCATGACTTTCCGGGCGAGTAAGGAAAACTCTGACGATCTCTATTGGGGAATCGAAACCTTGAAGGCTTCACCGGAGGAATGAGAAAGAGAATCTTCGATCTGCTGGGAAATAACTCTGTGGGGAGAATGTTTATTCTGTTGAAGAGTTCTCAAGGGCTTGGGTCGTATGCCAATCTACTGAGGAATCATCCGAAGCTGTTGTCTGGTTAGTTGTCAGGCTCCAAGATAACTTGCAGGGGAACCTTCTGATCTTAAGACAAATCTCTGGGGAATTGGAGGAAACTAGATGGTCCTCCACCGAGGTTTAAGGGTTGAAGTTTTGGACTCTGTTGGGGAAGAAAGTTTCATCTTCGCTGAGGGTTTGCAATTCAAAGTTTGGCTCCGCTGAGGATTGGGAGTTTAAAGATTCAACTCTGATGGGGATTCTTGAAACTTAACTCCGTTGGAGATATGCATTTCAAGGTTTTAGTTCCGCCGAGGATTTCTCCCGGAATAGCCCAAAGACGTTTTCCCATACTTTCAATCTATCAGTAATTATTCTTTCTCATTTCGTTTTATTTGTAAGCAGTGATTATATTCAAATGCATATGCTCATTTAATAAATCATTGGACGTTTTCAAATAAAACACAAGTGTAAAGAAAAATAAATGGCAAATAGTTTTCTGCACTCTGAATTATCTTTGTATTAACTTTGTGTAAGTATTTTGTACAAAGGATACAGACATCCTAGTAAGAGAATGTTGTCATAAAATTGAGAAAAATTATACAAAGAAAGATGGCTTAAGTGTAACAATTCCACGGGGTTCCCATTCTGCTATAGCCTTCGTAACACTGAGTATCTTGTCCATTCGTTGCTTCGTCCGACGATGATTAGATTGATCAGAAGCTTGGAGCTTGTCCGTGAAGAGATTGTCCTTAAAGTGATCCGACGAGACATAGTCATACGCTTAAATTCCCTAACTTTTGCCTGGACTGCCCTTTCGGGTTTTCGATCCACCGGGAAAACCTTTTTTACCCAAGTCGCCCTTTCGGGTTTTCAACTTGTCGGGTGTACAAATTTTTTTATTTATCCCTAACATTTTCCTGAACCGCCCTTTCGGGTTTTCGATTCATCGGGATGCCCATTTTTTCCCAAGTCGCCCTTTCGGGTTTTCAACTTGTCGGGTCGTTTATGCATAGTATCTTTTGACTATGTCTGCGTTCGCAGGGTGCGGCAGGTCATCACCGTCCATGGTGGTCAGGGTCATTGCCCCACCAGAAAATATGGTTTTGATCACAAATGGTCCTTCGTAAGTAGGAGTCCATTTGCCCCTGGGGTCACTTTGCGGCAAGATGATCCGCTTGATTACAAGATCCCCGACTTGATATACTTGTCTCTTGACTTTTTGTTGAAGGCCTTGATCATACGTTTTTGATACGCCTGACCATGGCAAACAACAGTAATTTGCTTTTCGTCAATCAAGTTAAGTTGATCAAGCCGGGTCTGAATCCAATCGTCTTCACTCAAACCAGCATCCTTCATGATTCTCAAGGAGGGAATCTGAACCTCGATAGGTAAAACATCTTCCATGCCGTATACCAAAGAATAGGGTGTTGCCCCAGTTGAAGTGCGTGCCATGGTATGGTACCCGTGCAGAGCAAATGGTAACATCTCATGCCAGTCCTTGTAGGTGACTGTCATCTTTTGAATGATCTTATTGATATTTTTGTTCGCGGCTTCGACAGAACCGTTCATCTTAGGCTGATAGGGAGATGAATTATGATGTTGAATCTTGAACTGCTCGCACAGAGCGGTGATCATAGTGTTGTTCAGGTTTGTACCGTTGTCCGTGATGATCCGGTCGGGGATACCATACCGGCATATGAGGTTCTGCTTGATGAAACGGGCAACCACATTCTTTGTAACGGAGGCGAAGGAAGCTGCTTTGACCCACTTGGTAAAGTAATCCATGGCCACCAGGATGAAGCGGTGTCTGTTGGATGCCGTAGGCTTGATCTCTCCAATCATGTCGATTCCCCACATTGCGAATGGCCAAGGAGCTATTAGGACATTGAGAGGAACTGGAGGAATATGTACCTTGTCAGCATAGATTTGACATTTGTGACAAGTACGGGAATGTTGATGACAATCAGTTTCCATGGTAGACCAGTAGTAGCCTGCCCACAGAATCTTCTTAGCCATTGTATGACCGCTTGAGTGGGTGCCAAAGGTGCCATTATGTAGTTCAGCCATGATCTGCTCAGCTTCAACCTTGTCCACACAACGGAGTAAGACAAAATCAAGATTGCGCTTGTATAGGATACCATTGCTCAGAAAGAACTTGGCCGCGAACCTTCTTAAGAACTTTTTGTCGTTGACTGAAGCTCCTTCAGAGTATTCTTGTGCTTTGAGATACCTTTTGACGTCATGAAACCAAGGTCGGTCCACAGCTTCTTCGGTATTAATCTTGTGACAATGTGCAGGTTCGTCCATTTGTTCGATGGTGATTTGAGGTGCCTCATTATCCCATTTAAGTTTAAACATAGAGGACATTGTAGCTAGCGCATCTGCCAATTGATTCTCTTCTCGCGGGAAGTGCTCGAAGGTAATCTGCTCGAAATGTGGTAATAATGTCAAGACATGTTCTTTGTAAGGGATGAGGTTAGGGTTTTTAGTATCCCATTCTCCTTTGATTTGACTGATAACCAAATCTGAGTCCCCAAATACAATCAGAGATTTGATTTCCAAGTCAATAGCGGCCTTGAGACCAAAGATACAAGCTTCATACTCGGCCATGTTGTTGGTGCAGCTGAAGTAGAGTCTAGCAGTGAAAGGTGTATGGCAACCTTGTGGAGAGATAAGTACTACGCCGATACCATTTCCAAGTGCGTTGGAGGCACCATCAAAGTACAGAGTCCATTGGGATCCTTGTTCAGGTCCGTCATACGGTCTGTTACTTTCAATGTTGTCCAATGTCATAATGTCTTTGTCGGGGAAGTAGAACTTCATGGATTGGTAATCTTTGACAGCTTGATGAGCTAGATGGTCAGCTAGTACACTCCCCTTTATAGCTTTTTGGGTTGTCTACTGGATATCATACTCAGTCAGGATCATTTTCCATCTAGCGATTCTTCCAGATAAAGCAGGCTTTTCAAAGATCTACTTGATCGAATCCATTTTAGAAATCAACAGAGTGGTATGTGTCAACATATATTGCCTTAGCCGGCGAGCAGCCCATACCAAAGTGCAGCAAGTTTTCTCGAGCAGTGAATAGCGAGTCTCACTGTCGGTAAACTTTTTGCTAAGGTAATAAATGGCATGCTCTTTTCGACCAGACTTGTCATGTTGTCCCAGTACGCACCGCATTGAATTATCCAAAATAGTCAGATACATGATTAACGACCTTCCTTCGAGGGTGGCATCAAGATAGGAGGTTCTAGCAAATATTCCTTGATTTTATCGAAAGCAACTCGATAGTCATCATTCCATTCAATTACCTGATCTTTCTTCAACAGCTTGAAGATTGGTTCATGGGTAGATGTTAGGTGAGAAATGAACCTTGCAATGTAGTTTAGGCGTCCTAAGAAACCTCTGACCTCCTTTTCAGTGCGGGGGGCAGGCATTTCTTGTATAGCTTTGACTTTGGAAGTATCAACCTCGATGCCTTTGTTGCTGATGATGAATCCAAAGAGTTTACCGGACCTGAATCCAAAAGTGCACTTGCTAGGGTTCAGTCTGAGCTTATATTCCTTCAATCTGACAAACAGCTTTTGCAGATGGTCGAGGTGTTCTTCTTCTGTTTGTGAACGGGCTATCATGTCTTCTACGTAGACTTCAATCTCATGATGTATCATGTCATGAAACAAAGCTACCATGGCTCGCTGATAGGTTGGCCCGTCATTCTTCAGTCCGAATGGCATCACTTTATAGCAGAAGGTACCCCACTGCGTAACAAAAGTAGTCTTTTCCATGTCTTTGGGGGCCATTTTGATCTGGTTATACCCTGAAAATCCATCCATGAAAGAAAATACCTTATGTTGAGCTGTATTATTAACCAAGATGTCAATGTGCGGTAGTGGAAATTCATCTTTAGGGCTAGCCCTGTTTAAGTCTATGTAATCCACACACATTCTCACTTTGCAGTCTTTTTTAGGTACGGGCACAATGTTAGCAACCCATTGTGGCTAGGAGGTAACAGCAAGGAACCCGACATTGAATTGCTTCATCACTTCGGCTTTGATCTTTTTGGACATATCGGGCCTCATTCGGCGTACTTTCTGCTTAATTGGTGGACAGTCTTCTCTTGTAAGGAGACGGTGAACCACAATATCTGTATCGAGTCCCGGCATGTCTTCATAGGACCAGGCGAAGATCTCAACATATTCATTCAACAGCTGAACTAAGCGCTCTTTGACATTTGGCTTTAGGTTGGCACCCACTTTAACATCTTTTCTGTCTTCGGCAGTACCCAAGTTGATAGTCTCTAACAACTCTTCATGGGGCAGAATAGCCCTTTCTTCCTGTTGTAGAAGTCTAGCCAACTCTCCAGGCACTTCAAAGTCTTCATCACCTTCGTACTTGGCATTATTGACCAGATCTTCAGAGTCACTGAAGGCCATAGCAGAATTGTTACCCATGGAATCCAGAGTGGACGGGTACTTGCATTTTGTGAGTGTGGGTGGGTGTAAGGGATAGCCACCTTTAGACAAAATAAAATGTAAAAATAAAGAAAATGAACACAAAAGTTTATATATGAAAACGTACATGATTCATTAAAAATGGCATATGAAAATGAAGAATAAAAACCCTTACAAATGGACCTGTATGCCCCGGGTAAGGCACAAGGCAAAAAGAGTGTACGAATTGTTCAAAAATTACTACAGACCAACGGAAAATGTTCAAAAGATAAATTACTGATTGATGAAAGTAATGGAAACGAAGTCTTTCGCCTCCCAATTGTTCAGTCCTCCTTCAATAGTTGGAAAGATCCAGTCTTCAAAATTGCTTTCTTCTTCATCATCCTCTAAAGCATGAACTCCATGATGAGTGATTTTCAATGGCGGTCCTCCAGCCCGGGAGCGACGCACAGCCTTCTGACTAGCAGCAATGAAACCCAAGCCGAACTTATCTGCCTTATAAGGAAAATCTGGCAGTTGACCCCATACTGTGCTTCCTCCTTCCTTGATCACAGCTTCCGCATCTTTAAGGGATGACATCCGAGACACAGGTTTGGTAATGATGGGCACAGAAGTCATTGTCTTGGCTACCGCAACTTCAGGAGAAATATCTTCAAAGTGATAAAAGGGGGTCTCGATGAATTCACCATCTAATTCAACATAGCGGAATGAATTCAGATGGCTTATCATATACTCCTCCTCGCCACGAACTATCATAATTTTCCTCTGGACTGGGTACTTAAGCTTTTGATGCAGAGTGAACGTAACGGCCCCAGCATGATGAATCCATGGTCTTCCTAACAAGCAAGATTATGAGGGACGGATATCCATGACATAAAATGTGGAGTGGAAAATTTCAGTACCCACTTTAATTGGGATGTCCACCTCCCCGTGGACCATCCGCTTAGAACCATCAAAGGCTCTTACAACGATATTGTTGGGTTTTAAGGTCAAACCTTCACAGTCCAATCTGTCCAATGCTTTCTTAGGCAAGACATTTAAAGACGACCCGGTATCAACTAGAATGTGAGCAAGTGTGGTCCCTCTGCACTCCACCGAGACATGCAGCGCGTCATTGTGCTTTCTTCCCTTAGATGTTAGATCAGCATCAGAGAAGCCAAGACCATTGTCGGCGGTCAGGCTGGCTACACACTCCTGGAACTGGTCCGCGGAGGTTTCTTGAGGCACGTGCGCCGTCTTCTGGAATTTGATCAAGGCTTTGGCATGAGCCTCAGAACAGAGCAATAGGGCCAGCATAGAGATTTTTGAAGGGGTTTGCCCCAGTTGTTCTACGACATCATAGTCGCTCTTCTTAATTATTTTTAAAATCTCCTCTGTTTCCTTTTGAGTGGTCTCGGGGATGACCAAAGGCTGAGCCCTCGTCCTGACGGGCGCTTCTTGGATCCCCTTACCTTTATCAACAGTAACAGCAGAGGGTACAACTTTGGGAGTAACAATTTCTTCAATAACTGGACTTCACACAGATATCTTGACTGGCGCATGAGTAACCTTAGGAACATTTGAGGGTCCGAAGGTTGCCCTTGGAGGAGCAATCTCCTGAGATAAAATTCTTCCGCTACGAGTGATCTTACTCGTCCCAGCGATATTACCTATGTCAGGAGTTTCTTCATCGGAATTCTCTTCCACTGATTCAATCTGCTTAATACCGTGGTAGAAGATCTCTCCTCCATAATTTCACGGTATTGTCTTGTTGGACTTATATGGGATAGGCCCCGGCATTGTTATCTTCAGAGGTACAAACTTTGGATCGGGTGTAATCTTAACAGGTCTTTTGGAGACCTTGGAAAGATTGTCGGAAATGGTGATTATAGCAACATCATTGATTGGAGTGACAGGAGTAACAGGAGTTTTCTTGAAGAGGATTTCTTGATTATCCATCAGGCGTTGGATGCCTGACTTCAATAGAGGACAGTCAGATTGCAAGGTCGAACAAAGGTAACAATCCTTTTCACAACCCGAGAAAATTCCGGCTTTCAACAGATTCATCTTGATCATTGGCAACGGATTCATTAAGTCATCAACAGCAGTAACATAAAGATCTTCTACAACAGCATAGACATTATGACCATGTTTTGGCATTGGAGCAGATCTCACATTAGGTTTTTCAAGTGCGTCGAACTCCACCTCCTTGGCATCTATTAAATCTTGGATATTATTTTTCAGGGCCCAGCAGTTGTTGGTGTCGTGCCCCACGATGTCCGAATGATAGGCACATTTTGCATTTGAATGGTAGTAGGGAGAAGAGGTATTTTGGTTCTTCGGCGCCTCTTTCAAGTTTGTAAGGTTTAATTTCAACAGATGCAGGAGAACCTGAGCAGGTTTCATATTGATCCGGGTGAATTGTTGTGCAGGCCTTTCCACCCTTGCTTGGTTGGCTCTGGGTTGACTGTTTCGAGGTTGATCAGTTGCGGAATTCTGAATCATCACAGCTCCCACCGCTGGTCGACGCTCGATTCTTCCTTAATTTCTCTGGGAGTAAACAGTTGAGACCTCTTTCTTGGCTGGAAATGTCTTCTTGATAGCAGCGCAAGCGGATGCATCCTTCTGAATTTTACCGCTCTTAATGCCAGCTTCGATTCTTTCACCAGTCAGAATCAGCTCGGTGAACTCTGCAGATGATCTCTCGATCAAGTGATTAAAGAATGGACCTGACAGGGTCCCCAAAAACATATCCACAAGCTCTCTCTCAGACAATGGTGGTTGTACCCTTCCAGCCAAGTCCCGCCACTTTTAGGCATACTCCTTAAAGCCTTCATTAGAGACCATACCCATACTCTGTAATTGAGTACGAGTAGGTGCCAAGTCTGTATTATATTGGTATTGCCTATAGAAGGCAGCATCCAAATCCTCCCAGTTGTGTACATCAGATCTTTCAAGCTGGTAGAACTAATCCAATTGCATAACCGACAAACTATCTTGAAAGAAGTGGACCCACAGATCCTTATCAGAAGAATGAGGTTGGATCTTTCTGACGTAAGACCGCAGATGCATCTTCGGACAAGACAAACCATCATATTTAGAAAATGTAGGCACTTTGAATTTAGGGGGAATCACAATCCCAGCAACCAACCCTAGCTCCTCGAAATCCAGCCCAGGCACTCTTTGTACCTCCATAGCTGCCAACCGCTCTTCCAGATTCTTATAATTGTCGTCTGTAGGAGGGTACTTCTGTTCAGAGTAATCTTCATCCTCTTCTTCTTCTTCTTCATCAGACTCAGGTTGTACTGCAGCTCCCTTTCGTGCCCCTTCCTCAGATGATGAGGGGAAATCAAGGACCCTTCTAGCTTGGTTCTCAAATCTTCTTCCCAAAGTAGCTACACCCGCTCTTTTCTTTTTCTTTTTCTCCTTTTCTTTTTCCTTTTCCTTTTCTAACAGTGCTTTAAGGTCCCCTGACCCTTTGCCAAGGTCATGAGGAGTTGTTGGAACTGTGAATTCTGCGCTTGTAGATCTTTGACTGTCTGCTCTATATCCATCTTGCTGAAATAAGCAGAAGAAAGATAAGGAAACCTTGTGTGAAGACCTGCTCATGCATATGATGAATTATATGTTATTCATGTAATGCATTCAAGGATTTAGAAATTCAAATTTGTTGTAAACAAAAAAGAACGCACGTCATATTAATAAGATAGAATTGTTAGTACATAAATGCCCCATGGGAAAAATATTACAAAATTCTAATGTAAAAAGACGTTGCGCATCCTTTTCGGTGCGATGCAGGTCTTGAGAGTCTGCTCTTCATGGAGTCGAAGGGTAAGCTTTAAAACCTTCTTCTCATTGGCGTAGAAGCTGGCTTCAAAAGTATTTCGTTCTTCCTTGAGATGTATCCAACTCTTTTGCAAATCCTCCAATGATGTTGGCATGTCAGGATGTAGGAGGGTGTATGGAACCTCTCCTTCCATAACAGGCTCTTTGATCACAGGCAGAATGTGGGGGTAAGGCATCATAAGACTCTGGGCGTGGGTTCGTACCCACATGAGATAGGGCTCAAGAGGGATGGAATTCTTGTGTCCCAGTGTCTTACTGTTCACTTTGTTGGGCATCCTCCAAGCTCGGATAAACCTTTGTCGAAGTCCTTGAGCGTCATTGTCGAAGTCAAAAACCAAGTCGGGAATCAACATGTCATGAGGGCCATCCCTTTGGGCATACCCAAATTGTCTCAGAGCCAAACAGGGGTTGTAGGTAATGCCTCCCCTAATGCCAAGTAATGGGACATTAGGGAATTCCCCACAACGATCAATGATGATGACATTTTCTCTGGACCGAGAACACCAATGAACATCATAATGTGTAAGAGTCATCAATCGTTGTGACCACCTCAAGCCTTGTTCATTCTTCAAGACTGACTGGGGAAGGTGAGAAATAAACCACCTTGCTAGAAGAGGAGTACAGCACATGAGAACACCTATTTTCCTCATTGTTCGTGTGTGAAATGAGTGGAGGATGTCCCCAAGCAATATAGGCACAGGATTCCGAGATATGAAAATCTTGACAGCATTCACATCTATAAGCTGATCAGGGTTTGGGAACAAGACCAACCCATAGATGAGAAGTGCTACAATCTTCTTAAAAGCTTGCAGATCTAGAGAATTCCAGCAGTCCTGTGCCTTCTCAAACAGAAACTTTACCAAGAAACCCTTGACACCACTTCTGGTTTCCCAATGACCTTTGATATCAGATGGTTGCAAGTGTAGGGCTTGAGCAACATCTTCAGGCTTTGGTTCTCTTTCTGTACCGTTGTAGGGTAGTTGATGGAGAATAGGAATCCTCAGGAGTTGAGAAAATTCCTCCAAAGTAGGCACTAGTTGGTAATCAGGAAATGTAAAGCAATGGTGTAGGGGGTCAAAGAATTGGAAGAGAACTTTCACCATGTCTTCTTCAATGTTGGAATTGACCAAGTTAAGAAGTCTACCATGTCTTTCACTGAAGGGCGAATTCTCCGGAATTTTGGAAGCAAGCTCCTTGAGTTGAGGAGGAATTCTCACAAGGTTGACCAGGATTGTTTTTCTGCGGAGTGATTCCATAACCTACAAAACAGGAACAAAGATGAAGATCCAAACCCTTGAAATAGTTAGTGGATGCATATGATGCTTCATGATGTTCATGATGTATGCACAAGTATATGTACAAGCAAATCACACAAGTTCCTAGTTTCAGGCTTGCATGGGGTTTCATAGGTAAGTACCCTCTTGAAGTTTAGTTGGCTCAACCTGTCCTATAAATAGTAACCGGGTTCTAAGGAACTCAATATCACTGGATTATTTTCTATGTTCATTGTTTCAACTTAGCCACTTAACTGGAGACCGAAATATTCCAAGAAAACAACCCTCAGTGAGTGTAGTATCGAGTATCTACCAACTTCATACTGCACCAAAGCCGGTCATCTCACTACCCCTAAAAAGGCCAAGATGGTCAAGTAAAGGTTCTAAAAGTTCATTGGTGCTTCATGACATTACTCAGCGGCCCCGTATTCTCTTTGATTGACTCAAAGGCTACCGATACCCACAAATATGTCGCACTAATATAGTTATTGCTTCAACCATGTCGGTATACCCCGCACAATTTTCACAATGTGTTGCTATTTACCTATGAATGTTTCCCAAATCTGGGTAGAGGATTTCAAACCCAAACAATAGAACCAAGTGTAAAGCAATCAAAGCAAACAAGGTAAGCATGTAAAGGTGATCTAAACCCTAAGGTAACCCCACTTTTAGATTTATATCCCCAGCAGAGTTGCCAGTTCTGTGGTACGGTGGGAGAACTGACTTGAGGTTTTGCGTTTGTGTTCGCAAATGTTTCAGTTTAGCAAGAGTCGCCACCGACTTTTTTTTTTATCCAAACGAAAGGTCAAAAAGCACAGGAAATACTTTTGAGATGTTTTCTTGGGTTTGGGGAGTAGATTATGAAAAGGGAAGGTGCAAGCACCCTTTTCATCCATGGTTATCCACGGGCTCTTAGTTACTTATTTAGATCACTTGCTTTTGCTTTTCAATTGTTTGAAATGGTGCTTTATGTGTGGCTTTTGAAAATGCTTTGAAAAGAGGCCATCGTTGTGGCAACCTTTGTAATGATTCTTGTTTGAATATATACAAAGGTGTTTGTCTTTTGAAAAGATATTTCAAAGTTTGAAAGTTTGTTTTTGGGAAATTTTTTGAAATTGTATTGTGAGGTGTGTTTGAAAATAACAAGGATGTTTTGGCAAGTTTTGATCAAGTAACTAAGAGTTGTCTACCCTATCTTACTCAAGAGTCTTTCCTACACATTTTTAATCCTTTGACATTGTTGTTTTACCATTGTATTTGGTAAACAAACTTGTGTTTGGATGTTAAACGGGACAGGCGCGGGTCATCGTACTAACCATTATAGCAATTGTGCTAAGTATCTTTAGAAAATTTTTGAGGGACTAGATCATTTTTGTATAGGCAACCAAGATAGCGTCATCGAGGGGCTATGATATTTTTTTGTTTTGTTTTTGTTTTACCAAGATACTCAACATGCATACCATGGCCATTTTAAAGACAACAAGTGGATGAAACCCTAGGGGTGCATGTGTGCATTGTGTTATCATTTTCATACATTTTTGTCTTGTATTAGGTCTAACTATTTGTTTTTATCTTGGATATTACATACAAACCCTAATCTCTATCATGGCATATTTGAAAGCATAAATGCGTAAAAGTAATCTAGGCTATTACAACATTGATATGGGGAGGGAGGATACAATTGTGAATGGGGAGTATTTGCAAGAAAATAAAACCCTAATATTTACTATTACATCCAAATTGAATTTCTTTGCTTCAAAAGATAAATAAACAATATTAAAATAGAAATGAAATATAAATATGCAAAATATTATGAATATGCAAAAGATGTTTTTATTTATTTTTATGTGTAAAAATATAATATTTAATGTATTAAAAAGAAAGAAAAATAAAAAGTTATTTTTGTTAAGGGAAAAACCCTAAATTTTGTTTTAAGAAAATATATTTATTAATATTATTTATTTATGTACAATAAAAAATAAAAATATATACAAGTGTCAAAAATAAAAATGGATTAGAAAAAAAATATTATTTTTAATAAAGGTGGAAACCCTAGTTTTTGTTTTAAGATAATATATACTATATTATTTATTTTATGTACAAGAAAATAAATATAAATATATACAAAGGTATTAAGAAATAAAACATGTGAAAAAAATATTATTTTATATGTATAAATAATACTAATAAAAATATATAATAATTCTATAATATTTATTTGTTTTTATTAAAGAAAATAAAGGTATATACTATTTAATAATTATTTTTATGCCTAAAAAAATGGTAAAAATAATAAAATAAAATGTGAAAATTTATAAAAATGTTTTTGATATTTTTTTTATGTTTATAAAATATAAAATAAAATCAAAAATGAAAAATAAATACAAAAATATGAAGAAATGGGCCAGGGGGTGCAATCAGTAAAGAGGGGGTGTCAAAAACAGAGCCAGAACCAAGCCCAGCCCACTGAACTTCATCTTCAACCTTTGAACAGAAAATGTGCGCCCTGTAACTCCAGTTCTGTTCTCTCTATTCTTTGCATGAAGTCAAAAACTCAAAACATGAAAGTTGTAGAGCATTAAATCACGATTTCAACCATATAAAAAACTCAATCTAACTCTCAAAGACTAGAGAGAATTTCTCTGGCCCTAATTTCTAACCTAATTTTTTCAGGATGTTCATCAATCAAATTCTCTCAGCACACTTAACTTAAATGAAAACTGAGCATATGTATAGCTTAAGGGCTATGAGTACTACATTTTTTATTCACAAACCTAAGCCTAATGATTCCAAAATCGAGAGATAGAAAGTTGCCAAATACCTGTTTCAGATGAACTCGTGTATGGCAATGTGGAGCTTTTCAGTGAGGCCTGAGATGCTTGGGAGCTTGCTTGAACTTCCTTTGACCTTTCCCAATGCTTAGTTTGCTTTAGATGTACTTGAACAAGCTTGTAGAAGTCAACATACACAAGCTGAAAATAGAAATGGTGAAGCTTGCAAATGGGGTTATAGTCAATGGCCAATGATTGGGATAGCTTGGATAGGTTATATGGAATGTATTGGAACAAGTTTGGGGAAAAACGCATGAGTAACTTGTGAGATGGAAGTGAAACTGCAGGGAGTGCCCTGTTTTGCAAGAAGAATGTGATTTTGTGTTTTGGAAGGCTTAAGGGTTCAACAATTCGTGTTTCTGGCTCAAGGAAATGTGCAAAACTTGTTTGGAATGCTTGCAAATCTTGGTTATATCAGATTCAAGTGTTGTTGACCTTTTGCACAATTACTTGGTTTTGAAGTAAAAAGTGAGAAGTGACCATGCCAAGGTTGTACAGGCCTGTAACCTAGCTGCACAAAGTTGGTGAACTTTTCCTGATATTAGGGAGCTTTGTTTGCAGCAAAAGGCTTGGTGCAATGCTCAAGAGAAACAAAATTGCAAAAGTTATGCTTTATGTAAATGGCATTGTTGCCTTTTTGCCAAAAATGGATTTATTCATTGTGCCAAGCTCCATTTATCAGAATAAGACCAATGTCCATTGTATTTGCATTTAATTTTTGAGTGTGGAAGGGTTTAGAGACCTTTAATCAAGTACAAAGAAAGTTTGGACAGATTTTGCAACTTGTGTCAACATGAAAATGCCATGGATCAAAGTGAGTTGTTGCCAAATTCAAATCTTCGATTCTCCCTAACCACAAATGATTTTGGAGAGTTCTTGGACATTTTCGAAAGATTGTAACATTCTCTACAATCCATATTTGAAATTCATTTTGAGATTCCAAGTGGAACTATGTGAAAAATGGTCATGAAGATAGGTCAAAATCCTGCCTAAACTAGGGCAAAATTTCACTAAGTTCAAAGTTTCATGGACCCTTGTTCCAAAAATCATAACTTGAGATCCAAGCTTCTTTTGGGAAAACTTTATGAATAAAAGTTGTATACTTTGTGGAGGAATACAACTTTCATGTTGGAAGTTTTGTTTGAATCCAATTGCATCATGGTGAAAAAATTGGGCAAAGTTGGGAAAAATAAAGAAAATTTCATAACTTAGAAAAATTCTAAGTTATGAAAATTTTCAATCTTATACCCTAATTTGCAAAATTAGGTTTCTTGATGAACAAGTTTCATGTTTTGACAAATCTTGATGAAAAATGACCCTTGGCACTTGATTTTGACCAAAAAGTCAAAGTTTGACTTTTTAGTGTACAGTCAAATTTTGATCAGTTGACTGAAAAATTCATCTGTCAATCCAATACAATTGAGATCTTTTGAACCTTGTGAATAGGTCAAGATGATTCCATTGAGTCCTTGAATCCATTCTTGAAGCCAATTTGCCATTGGCTAGGTTAAAAATCAGAAATTTCCCTTGTGCAGTCAAAACCCTAAAAATGACCATTTTGCCCTTTTGATGATCTGATCAAATTTCTTGAGGAGTTGTGGTCCAAACTTGATCAACTGGTTCATATGATCCTATAATGTTGATGTGGATCAAAAATTGTGAGGTTTGGCTGTAAATTGGCCACAGTTGACTTTTTCCCCAATACAGTTGATTTCTAGGTCAATTGTCCAATTGACTGGGCAAAAATTTGATTCAAAGCTTGAAAATTGGTAGGGGCAATCTTATAAGTCCAACATGAAGTATGAAAGTCACTTTGAGCATTGAAAGTCCAAAAATCCTTGTGCAAAATCAAACCCTAATTTAGGTCATCAGTGCAAGGAGATGCTTTGAGCAGAGCAAAACCCTAATTCTGGTCTTGAGTCCAAAGGGTCTTGTGAGGGGAAATCTTGATAAAATAAGAGGGAAAATTTTGGGGTACAACAAACTTGTACATAACATCATAAGCATCATAAACATCATACCATAAGCATTCTCACTAACCATTTCAAGGATTTTTGGATTTATCTTTGTTCTGTTTTGTAACATATGGCATCCCCTCGTAGGAGCACCATCCAAATCATTCTTGTGAGGATACCTCCACAACTCAGGGATTTAGTATCAAGGGTCCCTGAAGATTCTCCGTTCACCAAAAGACATGGTCGACTCCTTAGTCTGGTTACCTCAAGTATTGAAGAAGATATGGTAAAGGTGCTTGTCCAATTCTTCGACCCTTTGCATCATTGCTTCACTTTTCCTGATTACAAACTTGTGCCCACTTTGGAAGAATTTTCTCAACTCATGGGGATCCCTATTCTTAATCAGTTACCTTTCAACGGTATTGAAAGAGACCCTAAACCTGAGGAAATTGCTCGAGCTCTACATTTGCAACCATCTGACATAGTAGTAAATTGGGTATAGAGGAGTGGTGTCAAAGGGTTCCTAGCAAAGTTTTTGTTGGAGAAGGCTCAAGAGTGTTGGAATACTTTGGATCTACAAGCCTTCGAGGAAATTTTGGCTCTTCTCATCTATGGGTTGGTACTATTTCCAAATTTTGACCAATTTATAGATGTAAATGCAATTAAGGTTTTCATATCTCGTAATTCGGGGGCTTTGATGTGTTGCACTCCTCTGTTGGCTAGGTGGTTTATTTCACACCTACTTCGATCAGTGGTGAAGAATGAACAAGGTATGAGGTGTTCTAAAAGATTGATGTCACTTTCACATGCTGATATTCGTTGGTATTGTCGCTCTTTGGAAGACATTACCATTATTGATCGATGTGGGGAATTCCCCAATGTCCCTCTACTTGGCATTAGGGGAGGCATTACTTACAACCCTTGTTTAGCTTTTCAACAATTTGGATATGCTAGGAGAGATGGACCTCATGAGGTACTCATCCAAGGAATTGCATTTGACTACGAAAGCGATACCCAAGGTTACCGTCAAAGATTTATACGAGCTTGGGGTATGGTTAACAAAGTTGATAGCAAGACATTAGGGCGTAAGAATTCCATTCCTTTGGAGTCTTATCTTAAATGGGTGAGGGCTCGCGCTCAAAGTCTCAAGATGCCTTATGAAGCCGTCTTACCTGTTATCATGGAGCCAATAGTCGAGGGAGACATTCCACATACTATCCTTTATCCTAATATGCCTACTTCCCTTGAAGATTTGAAAAACGCTTGAATTCAATTAAAAGGAGATCGAGACACCTTTGAAGCTAAGTTCCATGAGGGAAAGAGGAAGATATTAGAGCTTACAAGGGATATTCATGAAGAAAGGAGCTTAAACACTTACATTGCGCCAAAGAAGATGCGCACAACTTTTCTGTCTTAGGAGTTTACTTTATGCTTATTCCTATTGTTGTAAGCCCAAGAGGCATGTTTGTATTCAAATCATAACTCTTTAAATGCAAGTTAACGTTTGTTCACTCTTTGTCTATACAAATTTAAATTCCTTAAATCCTTGAAATCATTTTCATATTGCATATTCAGGCATCATGACATAACAGGCTTCCGCATAACAGGTTTCCTTATCTCTCCGCTATTTATTTCAGCAAGATGGATCTAGAGAAAACTGTGACGGAACTCCAGGCCCAGAATTCTCAATTTCATGAAGCTTTACTCGCCCTGGCAAAGGGGCAGCAGGATATGATGGCCTTGTTGGCCGCTAAGAAAAAACCAAAGAAGAAAGCTATACTCAACATGGGTAAAAGGTTCAAGGAGACAATCCGTCAAATTCCAATAGAGGAAGATTCATTCGAAGAGGACGAGAACCAAATCGGTGAGGTCAAGAGTACTCAGGTTGACTGTATCAATGACCAAGAATCTGATGATGATTATTTCAATGAACAATATCCACCCGCAGACATCAAATACAAGCAGCTAGAAGACAAGTTGAAAGCAGTTGAAATCCAAGCTATTCCCGGTTTGAATTTTGACGATTTGGGCTTAATCTCTGGGGTAGTCATTCACCATAAGTTCAAAATACCAACCTTTGAAAAATACGATGGGGTTTCTTGCCCAAAGCTCCATTTGAAGTCCTATGTGCGCAAGATACAACCGCACACTACAGATAAAAAACTCTGGATTCACTTTTTCCGAGAGAGTCTGGCTGGAACACAACTTGAATGGTTTTATCAGTTGGATGGCTCTCGCATCAGTACTTGGGAGGGTCTAGCTCCTACCTCTACCATCAATATCAGTAAAACACCGACTTGGCACCGACGAGGGTTCAATTGCAAGGTATGACAATGGGGAAGGATGAGGGATTTAAGGAATATGCGCAAAAGTGGAGAGACCTTGCTAGTAGGGTCCGACCTCCCTTGACTGATAGGGAACACATTGACATGTTCATGAACACATTATTTGGTCCTTTCTTTAATCTATTGATTGGATGCTCTTCTTCTGGTTTCACCGAATTAATCCTAACAGGTGAGAGAGTTGAAAGTGGCATTAAGAGTGGAAAGATCTTTGTGGCATCTACTTTTACTCCCAATCCTGTCAAAAAATCTTTTTCCGCAAATAAAGAAGTTAATGTTGTGTATAGAACAAAGGCCCATACCAAAATGAATAATCATTCGTCTATCAATGTTATCCGAATATCCAATCCGACGGCTACTCAAAGACCATCTACCAATCATCAACGGGTTGAAGCTCCAAGAAGACATTTTACAAGGTTAGGCATGTCATTATCTCAAGCCCTTCAACATCTTCTCAGGGCCAATTTAGTGACATTGCGGGATCCTCCTGCCAACCCTGACACCTCGTCACCAAGATATAATCCAAATGCAAAGTGCGCTTACCATTCAAACAGCCCCGGGCATGAGACTGATCAGTGCTGGGATTTGAAGAACAAAATCCAGGATTTAATTGACAACAAGGCTATTGAATTTGATCCTTCTCCGACGCCAAACATAATTACCGCTCATATGCTGAAGTACGACAAAGGTGTTAATGTTGTCGAAGACACAATTTTCATTGCCTCTGTTGAAGAATTAACTACTCCATTAAATGTAATCAAGAGCAATATGTTGAAAGCTTGGATTTTCCCTGGCTGTGAAAAAGACTGTGTATGCTGTATGAGACAACCCAATGGGTGTGAGGAACTGAAGAAAGGTATACAACGCCTGATGGATGGCCGCGAAATCCTATTAAAAAAGATTCCTGCCATCAAAAATTCAATCGACAAAGCTGAAGATTTGGCCATTATAACAATTTCAAATAAACCTCTTAGGATCTCATCCAAAGGTCCTATCAGGATTTCAAATGAACCAACCATTGCTCCTCTCATAATCACTACTGTCGAACCTATTCCATACACCTCTGATAAAGCGGTACCATGGAATTATGGTGCCGAGGTTTATTACCATGGGGTAAAACAAGATTCTTGGATTGATGATAATGAAGCTGGTGTTACTAATATTAATGGTTCTAGTAAAGTCACAAGAACAGGAAGAGTCTTTTCCCCTGATATCTCACCACCAACCACTACCACAGTTCCAGTCCGCATAACCAATGGCAATGCTGGTACCGTTATTAGAGGAAAAGGGAAAGAAAGTGAGCCTCCCAGGGAAGAGGCACCTACTAAAAAGACTGTTATGGAAGAACCATCCACTCAAGAGATGGAGGAGATTCTAAAAATCATCAAGAAAAGCGACTTCAAAATAGTAGATCAGTTGGGGCAAACCCCTTCTAAAATATCAATGTTGTCCCTATTGCTATGTTCCAACGCCGATGCACAAGCTTTGATTAAGTTCTTGAAAAAGGCTCATGTGCCTCAAGAAACCACAGTTGACTAGTTTGAGAACTGCGTAGCAAGTCTGACAGCTGACAATAGTCTGGGGTTCTCCGATGCAGATTTAACTCCCATGGGAAAGAATCATAATAAAGCCTTACATGTTTCTGTTGAATGTAAGGGGACCACTCTGGCACATGTTTTGGTGGACACGGGCTCATCTTTAAATGTGTTACCCAAAGGCGCTTTAGATCGGCTAGACTGTGAAGGTTTGATTTTGAAGCCAAGTGATATTGTTGTGAGGGCATTCGATGGATCGAAAAAGATGGTTCATGGAGAGGTGGATCTCCCAATTAAGGTTGGTTCGCATATTTTAAACTCCATATTCTATATAATGGACATACGGCCTGCGTATTCTTTCTTGCTTGGACATCCGTGGATCCATGAGGCAGGTGCGGTCACTTCTACTCTCCACCAGAAGTTAAAATATCCAGTTCAAGGGAAGGTTGTCACTGTTTACGGTGAAGAAGAATTTATGGTAAGCCATCTCAATTCTTTCAAGTACATAGAAATGGATGGAGAATTCATAGAAACTCCGTGTTGTACCCCAAAATTTGCCCTTTCATTTATCAAGACTTTTCTCACAGGATCTCTTTGACTCGAGACTGGATTAGGGTTTGATCAGCTCAAGACATCTCATCATACCCTGATGACCCAGAAGTAGGGTTTAAGTTTGCACAAGGATGCTTGGAATATCAATGCTTCATATGACTTTCAAACATCATTATGGACCCCTAAGATCACCCATGACAACTTTCAAGCCTTGGACCATATTTTTGATCAGTCAATTGGACAGTTGACCTAAATATTAACTGTATTGGGGAAAAAGTCAACCATGGACAATTTACAGTCAAACTTCATAATTTTTTGATCCACATCAACATTCTAGACTCATATTTACCATTAGATCAAGTTTGGATTACAATTCCTCAAGAAATATGATCAAATCATCAAAAGGGCAAAATGGTCAAAATTAGGGTTTTGACTGAGGAAGGGCAATTTCTGATTTTTAACCTAGCAAATGACCAACTGATTTGAAGCATGGTTTCAAGGGTTCAATGGCATCATCTTTATCTAATTACATGGTTCAAAACATTTCAATTTCATTGGTAGACATATGAAATTTACAGTCAACTGATCAAATGTCAACTGTACACTGAAAAGTCAAACTTTGACTTTTTGGTCAAAATCAAGTGCCAAGGGTCACAATTCATCAAAACATGTCAAAATGTGAAAAAATTTCATCAAGAAATCAAGGATTGAATATTAGGGTTTAAAATTGGAAATTTTCTTAACATAGAAATTTTTCTAAGTATAGAAAATTTCTTATTTTTTCTCAACTTTAAGCCATTTTTTCACCATGATACAAGATGATTCAAAGGAAGTTTCCAACATGAAAGTTGTAGAACTCCATGAAATCTATAACTTTTCTTCACACACTTTTCCATAAATACGCTTGGATCTCAAGATATAATTTTATGAATACATGCTCATGAACCAAATAACTTAGTGAGATTTTGCCCTAATTTAGGCAGGTTTTGGACCCAACTTCATGTCAATTTTTCACCTAGTTCCAAGAGGATTCTTGAAATTCATTTCAAAGATGAGTTATAGGTAACATTTCAAGCTTTCCAAAATATCCAAGAACTCCTCAAGATCATGTTTGAGTAGAGAGAATCGCAGAGAGGAAGTTGGCAATTTCTCATTTTGTATTCAAGCCATTTCATGAAGAACAAATTTCAAATCAGTACCTATGCTGCCTAGTCCATGCTTTACAGATCCCAAACTTGTTTCTTACTCCTTAATTTAATGCTTACTCGGTTGAAAAAGCTTTAATCCAAGCCCTAGAATCTTTATCCAAGTTATAATTCCATAAATGGCATAAAGTGGCCATTGCCATTTTGGAAAAGGTCCACTTTTGCAACTTTCCAATTCTTGAGCATTGAACCTGTCTCCTTTGCACATACAAGTACTATGGGCCTAAAGCAAATTTCACAAAACTTATACCAACCCTAAGCAAGCCAGTACAAGCATGTAAAGCCTTGTCCCTTCACTTTGCTTCAAAAGCGAGAAACTGTGCAAAAAGGCTAGGATTGAAAAACCTGTGGAAGAGCTGACTTGAAACATATCCCATACTAATATACAAAGAAATTACAACAGAAAACACGATTGCTAGAGGCGTGAAACATTCAAACACTCCATATCACCAAAAAACTGTCAAAACTTGCAGTTTTTGCATAAGCATAGCAATCCATAATTTGGCTCGTGCGTTTCAAGTTTTAACAATCAAAACACTTTACCTACTTGATATCTAAATGATCCAGACCCTCATCCCTTCACTGTAACTCCTTCTCCATCATCTGCCATTTTTGTTTTCAAAGCTTGCAGGTTGACTTGGATAGAGAGTTTCAGACACTTCCAAAGCAAGGCAAGGATTAGAACACACTCAGGGAGGTTCAAGCAAGCTCAATCAATTATCAAGCCTCCATAAAACTCACTCAAACTCCATTCACGATTTCAACTGAAAGAGGTAAAAATCTCAACTTTTATCTCTTTATACAGGCGTCCATTGGCCACGATTTGTGAATAAACAATGTAGACCTAATTGCTATGAAGCTGTACATATATATATATATATATATCTTGCATTTATTTGGCCTGAGTTGAGAGAATTTTGAACTTGAAGTTCCTGGAAAAATTAGGTTTAAATTTAGGGCTTTTAAAATTCATTTTTATCTTTGATTGTTAGCTTACATAATGTACATGATTAGAATCGTGAGATAAAATACTACAACATTCATGTTATCAGTTTTCATTTTTATTGAGAGATGAGAAAGTTACAAAGCTTCTGGCCAGCTTGGGGAAGAAGATGAAGTACAGGGTAAGGATCTTGTTCATGTTATGTTATTTTTGTTTCATATAAATCAACGGATGTATAGCCACCCCAGTGGCAAGGTAGCGCGCTGGTGAAACCCATGTTCTGGGTTCGAACCTTGGTGCTACCTTTTGTTTTTTCCATATTTTTCCTTTTTCATTTTTTGGCTGTTTTTGCAGGATGGGCTTGATTCTTTGGGCCTAGTGTTTTTTGCTTAACATACTACTCCCAGTTTCCTTACAGCACCCCTGGCCCAACTATTTCCATATATTTTTATTTATTTTCATTTTCATTTTGTTTATTAAATATTTTTCTTTAATACATAAAAAATCATAAAAAATATAAATATGATAATATTGCATTTTTTATTTTTATGTTATTTTATTTTCACATAAAAAAATATTTTATTAAACTATATATTAATTATTTTTCTTAAATAAACTTGTAAACATAAATAAAATAGGTTTAGTTTAATTTATTTTATTTCCTTTTCATCTCATACTTGTAAATATTTATTTTTGCATATATAAAAACTTTATATTTTTATACAATATTATTTATTATTTTAATACAAAGAATACACCAAAAAATAATACATAAGACCCATATTTTCTTTTAAACTAGAAATTAGGGTTAAACCCCTTTTTAAGAATAAATTTCTTTTCCTTATATTTTTAGGATTAGGTTAAATTTCCTTTTCACATAAAAAAATAAAACAAAATCTTTTTCTTGCATGTACATAATATTGCATATTTAAATATTGTATTTGTTTATTCCAATATTTGTACAAATTCAATTTGGTTGTAATAGCTTAATTAGATTTACATTATTGCAAATCCCCATTCATATTTTGTATTCCCCCTCCTATAAAATGGTTTAATAGTGTAGTAATCTTTAAATTATGCAATTTACCGCTTTACACGCCATGTTAGTAATTAGGGTTTGAATGGCAAGATAAAAACAAATAAAATAGAAAACCCAAAATCTAAGACAAAATCAAAGCATGAAAAATAACACACTTGCACACAAGCATCCTTAGGGTTTCTCCACTTGGTTGCCTTATACAAAAAATGGCCATATTATGCATGTGAAGTATCTTGGCAAAACAAATAAATATGAGATCATAGTCCCTCGATGACGCTATTCAAAGTTGCCTTACAAAATGATCTTGGTCCCTCAAAAATGCTAAGATACTTCGTAACATTGCTAATCATGGTTATACGATGACCCACACCCGTCCCATTTACATCCAAAGATAGGGTTGCTTACCAAATCAATGGTAAGACAACATTGTCAAAGGAATAGAAAATGCATAAGAAAGACATTTGAGTAGGTAGATTACTTCTAGTTACTTGCTCTATTTCAAAACAAAAACATCCTTGCTATTTTCAAAGCAAACACACACATTTCAGAAAAACATGTTACAAACATTGAAAATATTTTCAAAAGACAAACATCTTTGTATACATTCTTACGAACGAGAATTATTACAAAGATTGCCTAAACAATGACCTCTTTTACAAAATACTTTCAAAACCACACCAAACACATTTTCAAACAACAAAAGCAAGTGATCTAGCAAGTAACTAAGAGTACATGGAAAACCATGGATGAAAAGGGAGCTAATACCTTCCCTTTTCATAATCTACCCCCCAAACTCAAGAAACAATCTCAAAGGTCTTTTCTATGCTTTTTCACCTTTCCTTTTGGATAAAAGAAAAGTCGGTGGCGAATCTTGCTAACCCAAAATTTGCGATAAAACGCAAAACCCTCAAGTCAATTCTCCCACCGTATCACACTCCGTGCGAGACGTTTGAAGTTGTGGCGACCACCAAAATCTCCTCTGACACTCTAAGAACCGATAAATTTATCCCCAAGATGGTTTCTCTTAAGGATGCCCGTGCTGTGGTAGAAGAAGGAAACAATGAGAGGTGGGGTCAACTCCTTGATATCCCGTTCAAGGCAAACAAGTTTGGGTTAGTTTAACCTCCAAAGCTCAGAAAGAAATTAGAGGTGCTTGTGATCGGTGGGAATGAGAACTGACTGTTTTGGAATGCTGGTTCGCGTTTTGCGTTTGTTTTTGCAAAATGTCGCGGTAAGCAAGAGTCACCACCGTCTTTTATTTTATCCAACAAGGAAAGGAAAAAAGCACAGAAAAATTCCTTTTTGAGATATTTCTCGGGTTCGGGAGGTAGATTATAGAAAGGGAAGGTATTAGCACCCTTTCTATCTGTGGTTATCCACGGGCTCTTAGGTATTTTCTCATTGTGTTTTCAAAAGTTTGCTTTTCTTTGTGTTTGTGGGTTTGAAAAGAGTTTTTTGTTTGAAAGGAGTGTAAGTGCGAAAAGTTTTGTTTTAAAAGGAGCAAGTACTTAAGAATCGTCTACCTACTTGAAAAAGGAATTAAACGGTACAAATGTCCTTTAGACAGTGCTATCCCACTATTGAGGAGTAGGTAGCACCGTCGTTGGAGTTTTCGGGTCAATTCGGTTAAGGGACGTCTGGTCACTAAAGCTACGTTAGGACGCCTTAGCGGTAACCCTAATATCCTAGATCATTTTTTCGAGGTAACCGTTTCGAGGCGACTATGATATTTGGACAAGAGGGCGACCTCTAAAACTTCCTATACTTAATGACCATGTTTGAGGCAACCAAGTGAGGTATACCCTAAGAGTGGCATGTGCAAGTGTGTTGTTTCGGTTAATTTTTATCTGTACATGTCATGGTGAGCTATGTTAATTTTAGTTTAAAGATTGATCTTGTCATGCATTGCCTAGTTATCAAACATCTAACAGTTAATATTGAGTGGAAATTAAATTGCGGGAAATTAATCTAAGCTATTACAAGGCGTCGGATATTTACATCGCCAAAAACAAACCCTTAAAAATTAAATTGCGGAAAGTAAATAAAAGCGATAAATAAAAATCCTAATTTAAAAACTATTACATTCCCGAAGCAGTTACAATATTGAAATATGGATCAAAAATAATACGCGCGCGAGAAAATTAAATCGGAGTGTCTTAGGGTTTTGACCCTTTTTTTTATTAAAGAAAGCATATTTTTGTTATTTTTGAATTAAATGGAAATTAATATTAAGTTAATTAATTAATTAATTAAAATGAAAATATTTTTGGTTTTTTATAATTAAGGAAATAAAATAAAAATGACTAAAAGTTATTAAAAAACCTAATTCTAAATTAATTTTAATTTATTGCAAAATATTGAAGTTATACCTAATTAGAAACTAAATTAATTAAATTATTTATTTACAAAATAAAATAGTGAGATTAATAAAGATATTATTTTTTGGTTTTCTGATTTTATGAAAAAAAGTTAATTGGTTAATTTTTTATAATAATACTTAAATAAAATAAATATAGAGAGAAAAAGAAATAAACCAAAATGGGGGGGTTTGGGCCTAAATCTTGGAGGTGTGACTTGCAATTTCCAGGCCATTTTTGTCCAACCTTGTTTGACCTTTGTGATTCAATGCGTACTTGTTGACCAGGGAGTATGATGGATACTCAATTCTGGCTTTTGGATCTTGGCCTGAAGCCACTTGGCACGTTGATCTCTGTAAGCGCATGGTGGACTGCATCTTTGACGTTGCACAAGATTGCCTGAAAACAAAATTTATCAAAGTTTTGGGAGACCTGGGATTCGAACCCAGGTCCCAAGGGGTTTTCCAATAGCGCTTCCACCAACTGAGCTGGCCTGTTTCTTTGTTATTAATACATACAACAAATATTACATGGACAATAATCAACTATACCTGAATAAAAAAAAAAGCGCATATTTTCAAATGGACCAATAGGAGGGCGACGTCTGGTCGTCTTCTCCAACAAAACTCTGGTTTTATTACCTGTAGATTTTTATCCGCAGGAAGATTCGTGGGAAATTTCAAAAACTTGTTCTAGGTCATAACAACACCATCCAAGTACATGGACGTGATCGCCTCTTCCTCCTGAGTTCAACCATGGACAAGATTCGTCCTAATTGTCCCTGCAAAACGAAACCCCAAATGGAAACCTCCAAAACCCTAGGTTCGGGTAGGGAGATATAGGCTACAAAAATCCAATTGAATGATATAGAATGACTGGAAATTTACTGGCAAGCATGATTATACAAAAAAATGGCAAGAGGATGCAAGAAAATGATTTCACGATGTCATGTTTAGAGCTTGGTTCGTGATGACTTACAGTGCAATTGATGGCGTCTCAAGGGCTGGTTTTGATTGCTATAGTTTCAGGAGATGTCAGGGAAGAGAGCTATGTCAAGCTTTTTGTTTGAATTGAGCTTTAAGGTTGATTTTGATTTCCAAGTTTTCAAGCTTTTTCACCAACTTCTTCTGGCCGTTTCAGCAATGCTTTGTGCGTGTTCTTGATTTGCTTGGCTTGTGTGTACATAAAGGAATGAATTAGGTTAATCACTTGGGCTTGAATCCATAGGAATTGAATATTGGAGATTTGATTTTGATCACCATTATCAAGTTTCCAAAAATGGCTTAAATCAAATATTTTGTGCACCATAAGGCATGATTCGGATTTGGTTTGGTGTATCTTGACAATGAAGACCTATAATGACCACAAGAATCTCATTACATCAATTTTAGATTTTATTTGATTTAATATTGATTTAAAATGAATTAAATCAATAAAAATTAAATAAAATAAAAAAATAAATGAATGGCCATGAATTTAAAGATGAGACACGTGTGTGGCATGAAAAGACCATATCAAGTGGAAAAAAGTGGGGCCTTTTGTCAAAAATTGGAGTTTTGAGGATAGTTGACTTTTGGCAATTTTGGAAAAATGCCCAATTTCAACAATGCATAACTTCTTAAATTTTGAACCTTTGGAGGTGTTCTTTGACTTTTTAGAAACCTTGAGATGTCCTATTACCAACCCTTTTGGTCTCATCTCATTTTGATCTCCCATGCTTAAGTTATAAGCTTTGGCAAAAAAGGTGTTTTTGTTGACTTTCAAAAATGACCTATAATGTCCAAATTTGTAACTTTTTGTGAGTGCATTTTTTGATCTTGGGGTGTGAAGATGGATTGTAGGAAATTGCATACTATTCAAAATTATCTTTGGATGGGTCATTTCTCATAAAGTATGAGAAAGTTATGCTTGGTCAAAGTTGAGTTGACTTTTCCTACAAAACCCTAATTTAGCAACTTTTGAATCTTGATGAATCTTGAGCAATCCTTGATGAATCATGATCAACCCTTGATCAAATGATGAATTATCCTTAAAAATGAGAATTTTGACAAAAAATCTTGAGGTTTGACTGTATTTGGGTCACAGTTGACTTTTGCCCTAGCACAGTCGATTTTCGGACCTCTTGAGCAATTGACTGACCAAATTTCCTCTGCAAGGCTTGAAATTTGACATGGATGAACTTAAGAACATATTAGGACATTGGGGAGCACTTGAGGTCATTTGGATATAAGGACCTTGATGCAACACAAAACCCTAATTTTGAATTGACTGCCTTAGGAGATGATTTGACTGTCCAACTCTTGAGCAATCTTGAACAACTTGGAGATCACTCTTGACATGTCTTGAGAAATATGGGAGGGAAAATTTTTGGGTACAACAGTTGCCCCTGTTCAATCTTCTTAAACCTGAGGATATAGATTGGCGTTCGGGCCTTTCGTGATCCGAAGGTGGAAGATGATTGAACACTAGAGTGCCTAGAAATTTGCACTCGCATGAAGTGGTATCAGCATTGTGATGTCGGGAATGGGCTTTCAGATGCCATTTGGAGATTGATAATGGGAGATGGGTTTAAAGATGCCATCCGGAGGAGTGTCGATCGCGTAAGAGATTCCTTAGCGAGAGCTTGTATACCTGTTGTTGAGGGAGATTCCACTGGGGAATGATGTTCTTTGTCTTAGGAGAAATAGAACTTTAGGAGCTTCGGTCGTCCGTTATTCTACTGGGGAATCATCTCTGTTGAAGAGGTGAGAGTGAACTACTATCTGGTTGCAACCCAGGCTTCATAGTGATAAGACCGACTGCTATTTGGTCGCAATCCAGGCTTTATAGTGACTTACTGGGGAGATGAGATTAAACTTGCTATCCGGTCGTAATCCAGGCTTGGCAATACCTCACTTCTTATCTGGTCGAAATCCAGGCTTCAGAATAAATCAAGTGGTTATCTGGTCGCATCCGGGCTTCAACTTGAATTTAGGGCACACTAATATCTGGTCGATTCCGGGCTTCTTAGTAACTGTCCATGTAAACTGCTATTTGGTCGAAATCCAAGCTTCACAGTGTCTTGTACCGCTATCTAGTCATAATCCAGGCTTCACGATGTGTTATACCATTATCTGGTCGAATCCAGGCTTCATGGTGTCGCGTACTGCTATCTGATCAAATCCAATCTTCACAATACCTCACTTCTTATCTGGTCAAAATCCAGGCTTCAGAACAAATCAAGTGGTTATCCGGTCGCATCCAGGCTTCCTTTTGACTGTTGGGTTTACTAGTATCCGGTCGAATTCGGGATTCACAGTAACTGGCTGGGTGAACTGTTATCTGGTCGTAATCCAGGCTTCAGAACAAATCAAGTGGTTATCCGGTCGCATCCGGGTTTCCTTTTGACTGTTGGGTTTACTAGTATCCGGTCGAATCCGGGCTTCACAATGCCTCACTTCTTATCTGGTCGAAATCCAGGCTTCATAACAAATCAAGTGGTTATCCGACCGCATCCGGGCTTCCCTTTGACTGTTGGGTTTACTAGTATCCGGTCGAATTCGGGCTTCATAGCAACTGGTTGGGTAAAATGTTATCTGGTCATAATCCAAGCTTCACATTGTCCCTTAACGCTATCTGGTCGTAATCCAGGCTTCACAATGTATCATACCACTATCCGGTCGAAATCCAGGCTTCGTAGTACTCTTGGTTGCTATCTGGTCGTAATCCAGTCTTCACAATGTATCATACCGCTATCTGGTCGAAATCCAGGCTTCGTAGTACTCTTGGTTGCTATCTGGTCGTAATCCAGTCTTCACAATGTATCATACCACTATCTGGTCGAAATCCAGGCTTCGTAGTACTCTTGGTTGCTATCTGGTTGTAATCCAGTCTTCACAATGTATCATACCACTATCTGGTCGAAATCCAGGCTTCGTAGTACTCTTGGTTGCTATCTGGTCGTAATCCAAGCTTCACAATAACTTGCTGAGTTGTTATCCGGTCGTGATCCGGGCTTCACGGCTTGTGTTTACAATATACCACTATCTGGTCGTAATCCAGGCTTCGTAGTACTCTTGGTTGCTATCTGGTCGTAATCCAGTCTTCACAACATCTTCTACCATTATCTGGTCGTAATCTAGGCTTCATGGTCTTGTATTGCTTTCTGGTCGTAATCCAGGCTTCATGGTCTTGTATTGCTTTCTGGTCGTAATCTAGGCTTCACAATAACTTGTTGAGCTGTTATCCGGTCGTGATCCGGGTTTCACGGCTTGCTGGGGAATAAACTATTATCCGGTCGTTCTCCGGGCTTCATAGCTTACTTTTGAGATATGTCACTATCTGGTCGTAATCCAGGCTTCGCGGTAGTCTGATATTGTTATCCGACCGTAACCCGGGTTTCACAATATGCTGTAGAAATCAAGATATTATCCGGTCATGCCCGGGCTTCATAACTTGAATTTTGATCGTATATTTCCTGAAAGGTAAAGGTTAGCTGTATGTAATGCATGATATGTATCAGGCAATGATGTTCTCAAAATAAATGAAATTGTATGGTATGATGCGTATATGCATGTATCATGATGTATGGACATGTAATATTTTAGCTGGGGAAAATAAATCCCGGAGCTGCTGGAGAATAGAGTTGAATTCCTCGTTTCCGTTGGGGATGGTGAACGAAGGTGATTGTGAGGATAAATCTGCAGGAGAAAAGAACTTCGTTGGGGAATAAACTGATGAAGATATTACTCTGAGGGGAATTACTCTGTGGGGAAGGGGTATTCTGCTGAAGATTTTAACGATAAACTCTGCTGGAGATTCTACTGATAAGCTCTGTTGGGGATTTCAATGATGAACTCCGTTGGGGATGGATTACTGTTGCTAGTGATATAGAATCTGTTAAGGATAGAACTCCTGCTTGGGGAAAGAAAGAACTTCGCTGGGGATGATCTTTCAATTGCAACTTGCTGAGGATAACCCAGTTAGACTCTTGTGGGGATAAACCTCTGAATTTGGATGGGGAGATTTATTTGCGCTCTGCCGGGGATAAGCTTCCAGAATCTACTGGGGAAGATGATTCAACTCTGTTGGGAAAGCTTTTTTAGACTGCGCTGGGGAAATGGCTCCACTGGGGTATCTTGTATTCCTGTCAGGGAACATTCTTATACTCTGTTGGGGAATATTAAGACTGTCGGGGATACTCTTGTGCTTGCTGGGGAATATTCTTATACTCCGTTGGGGAATATTAAGACCTTCTGGAGATACCAAAACTTTTTAGGGCTGATGGTAGATTAACTCTGCTTGGGGAGAGTATTGTTGATTCGTTCATGGTTGCAAGTCTCAGCTGGGGAGATCTACCATTACTGTTTTACTCTGCGGGGAGTGACGGTATCTTTGTCATATTCTTCAGCTGAACCTACCTTGGTACCTTGGTGGACAGAGCAACTACACAGTTCGTACAATTCTTATTGCCCCTGTTTCTGCGGGAGAAGGTGCCTGCGGAGGCCCTGTGGATCGAGTATTATCCCCCCTTATGAGGTGCTTGGTATCTTTCAGTCAAAATGACAAGTCTTCTTCTGGTAGGTCAGTGACGAGATGATGAGACATAGTCGTACGCTTTGATCCCTAATTTTTGCCTGGACCGCCCTTTCGGGTTTTCAGTTCACCGGGATACCCTTTTTTGCCCAAACTGCCTTTTCAGGTTTTCGACTTGCCGGGTGTACAGATTTTTTCCATTTTTATCCCTAATTTTTTGCCCGAACCCTTTTGGTTCGTCGGGAAGCCCTTATTTTTTCCTAGGCCAGTCGACCTAGCGGGTCTTTGATTATGCGTAGTATTTTCTGATTATGTCCACGCTCTCAGGGTGTAGGGAGTTGTCACTGTCTGTAGTGTCGTGTTGCCATACTACCAGAAGATGTTTGATCATGCAAGATTCATTGTTGGAATTCATGTCCAATGCCCCAATTGATTTAGATGGAGATTTTCCCCTGGCTATTTGGCATTTTGAGAGATTCCTTGAATCTTGACTTGACTGCCCCAGATGATGGAAAATGATCATGTCTGCCCCTTGGTTGGAAGTGTTTCTTCCACTTGAGATGACCCTTTTTATTGAAAAGGTTTTTGTTCACTAGATATTCGTCGTGCGAATTTCTCTGCTGTTTGAACAAATAGTCATATGCAAACAATGTTATTTTAAGAATGCAAAGCTTATGTCTGTCTTTTGAAATTTTTGAAAATGCATTTTTCCAGTAAAACAGGCAAAAAAAATTTGTAAAATGTGATGTCAACTCAGGATTTACAGCAAGCCCTACAGGAGTCAGGATACCTTTTGTAACAGTATGCTTTCGAACTAACCCATGCTTCAGCTAGGACTTTTAAGGGTTATAACGTGGCCTGGTTCACGGTTTAAGAAACAAAGGATAAAGGCTCAAAATTTATTTGTACCCACCCGCTCTTCGTGATGTTCTTCGATCCTAAACTCAGCTAATCGTGCATTAGATCTTGTTTGAGTCTTTGCTCTGATATACCAGTGATGGTTCGGATACTGACAATTTATTTTGAACAAGCAGTCTTTTTTTTTTGTTGAGGGTTTGCAGGATTTCTTCCCTTTATGATTTCGTTATCCCTGTCTTTTTGCCTGAATTGTTTCTTTTGTGATTACAGTCAGCGGGATGCCCCAGTTTTTTTGTAAGTCTCCTTCATAGATTTTGACTTAGGGGGCTTTTATTTTGAAAGATAATGACTGTCTGTCCTTAAGATTATACGGAACCATCACCATCCTTTGTTTCAGAAGGACTTCTTTGCTGCCATTCATTGTGCACCCGAATTAACTGAGAAACTACCCTGCCCCAGGTTATAATTACGGGTTTTAATTTGTGAAACGAAAAAAACTCCAACTTCTTTGGATCAAAGGGGTAGACTAGGGATTATCTTCCCTATAACTCCGATGTTTAGGATTTGAAACAATGCCTGTACATCGTCAGCGGGGTCTGTTCAAAAGCATATTGTAGAGATTTTGGTATCATTTTCGTCATCCTCCCTCAAAAGGCTTAGAATTTTTTAATCGAGAGTTGAACATCACAAAAAATGAAAGCAATTTGAATATAGTGAATACGAATGGACTGATTCAAAACAGACATATGCAATGCAATGATAAAGTAATAAAGTTTGACATGAATAAATGTTCGAACAATCAAAAGAAAATCACAGCTTGAAAATTCTAATGAGCAAAAGTCTCTTAGTTTGAACTAGTCATTTCAGGTGGAGAACCCTCAGCGGAAGATTTTCATCTCGCCATCTGGCATGAATTCCAGCACTCTTCTGTCAATCAAGTCTTAGATCTTGTTTTTCAAAGCCCAACAGTCGTCGGTGTCATGCCCAGGACTATAGGAGTGGTATACACAAAATGCATCGGGGTGATAGCCAGGAGCAGAGGTATTGAGATTCCGGAGAGGATCCTTTAAAGGAATCAGATTGACCTCCAACAAGCGTTTCAGTATTAGAGATGATGGTATATCAGTCTCAGAGAAATGTCTTCCAAATGTATTTTACTTACGCCGATTACCCCGTTGACGCTGGCGAGGTTGTTGCTAGGCTTGTGACCCTGAAGCAAGTTAGGGAGCTTTTCCCTTGTCTTCTTGTCTCAAAGGAGATTGAATGATAACTTGATCTTCAACCCTAGTTGTTTGCCCCACTTGGTTATTTTGAAGTAGTTTGTTGACGAGGACCCTGAGCTCTTCTTGTCTTTGAGCCAGGTCTTGAATGAGAGCCATCTGGACCACCAGTTGTCCCATCATCTGGATCTTCATTGTTGCCAACTCAATTTGTAGCCCTTCCAACTGATCATTCTTGATGCCGCCTGGACTCCCTAGGACCAAGCCCCTTATGAGGAGAGCTTTTATTTCTTCCTGCCCCTGGGATAGGTTCAAGAACATTTCTTGAAGTTGAGCGTTTTGAGCCTGGATATCTTCGATAGTTCTCTCTAGGGCCATCTCTACTGAAATAAACAGTAGGAGAATAAGGAAACCTGAAAGGGAAACCTGTCATGATGTGGATGTATGTTATGTGGATGCATGTTTTCAAGAATCTCTCGGGGTAAACAAGAAACTTGTTAGAATTTAAATTTTGCAGCTTTGATTGAAGAACATCATGTTGTTAGGAGTCCTTCTTCAAGAGTCATGCTCACCATATCGAGTGGGTCATAGCCCCTGACTCAAGTTATCGTGTTTTGATTTCTAGACAACCTTGGCTAGAGGAAAATAAATCCCCTTTGCCCCTTGCTAGACATTTGATTTACCATAACCTGCATCACAGACCCTTGAGATCCTTGAAATGGTTAAGGAAATATTAAGGCATGATATTATGATGTGTATGTTATGCGTTTAAGCAAAAGTGTGAGGTGATGTAAGTAAACCCTGCAATAAATCCAAATTATCAGATAAGGACTGTAAACAAAACCTGTAAGGAACTCATGTTGTCAGATAACAAGAATGTGCAAGTAGTTCAAGTTTGATGGCATACAAGTCACACATATAGCCTTAAGTTTAGGCTGTCATGGAGTTTAGGCATTACCCTCTTTCAGTTTAGTTGGTTTAAACCTGTCCTAAAAATAGTAACCGGGTTCTAGAGGATCTCAATATCACTGACTACCCTCAATCGGTCATAATTCTAGTTTAGCAACCTTTTCTTGCGGCCAGAATCATCGCGAGAGTTTAGTCTCAATGAGTGTAGCATACTGCTACTGTTATATGGCCAAGTTGGTCAATTTAAGGTTCTAAGGTCAGTTGGTGCTTAATGACCCCTTAGAAGACCCCTATTCTCCTCGTTCTAACACAAGGGATATCGGTACAGACTAAAGTGTCACACCAACGTAGCTACTGCTTCATCTGTATCGGTCTACACCGTACAGATCCCTCACAGTTTATTGCTACTTACCTAAAGGGTATCCCCAGATCCGGGTTAGGATCAATAGAACTCCGATACAAGCCCACAAATATAAATCATGCAAAGCATACAATTGAAAACAATAGTGATCTAATCCTAAGGTACACCTCACTTTTATATCCCCAACAGAATCGCCAGTTCTGTGATCGGTGGGAATGAGAACTGGCTGTTTTGGAATGCTGGTTCGCGTTTGCGTTTGTTTTCGCAAAATGTCGCGGTAAGCAAGAGTCGCCACCGTCTTTTATTTTATCCAACAAGGAAAGGAAAAAAGCACAGAAAAATTCCTTTTTGAGATATTTCTCGGGTTCGGGAGGTAGATTATAGAAAGGGAAGGTATTAGCACCCTTTACATCCGTGGTTATCCACGGGATCTTAGGTATTTGCTCATTGTGTTTTCAAAAGTTTGCTTTTCTTTGTGTTTGTGGGTTTGAAAAGAGTTTTTTGTTTGAAAGGAGTGTAATTGCGAAAAGTTTTGTTTTAAAAGGAGCAAGTACTTAAGAACCGTCTACCTACTCGAAAAAGGAATTAAACGGTACAAATGTCCTTTAGACAGTGCTATCCCACTATTGAGGAGTAGGTAGCACCGTCGTTGGAGTTTTCGGGCCAATTCAGTTAAGGGACGTGTGGTCACTAAAGCAACATTAGGACGCCTTAGCGGTAACCTTAATATCCTAGATCATTTTTTCGAGGCAACCGTTTCGAGGCGACTATGATCTTTGGACAAGAGGGCGACCTCTAAAACTTCCTATACTTAATGACCACGTTTGAGGCAACCAAGTGAGGTATATCCTAAGAGTGGCATGTGCAAGTGTGTTGTTTCGGTTAATTTTTATTTGTACATGTCATGGTGAGCTATGTCAATTTTAGTTTAAAGATTGATCTTGTCATGCATTGCCTAGTTATCAAACATCTAACAGTTAATATTTAGCGGAAATTAAATTGCGGGAAATTAATCTAAGCTATTACAAGGCGTCGGGTATTTACATCGCCAAAAACAAACCCTTAAAAATTAAATTGCGGAAAGTAAATAAAAGCGATAAATAAAAATCCTAATTTAAAAACTATTACATTCCCGAAGCAGTTACAATATTGAAATATGGATAAAAAATAATACGCGTGCGAGAAAATTAAATCGGAGTGTCTTAGGGTTTTGACCCTTTTTTTATTAAAGAAAGCATATTTTTGTTATTTTTGAATTAAATGGAAATTAATATTAAGTTAATTAATTAATTAATTAAAATGAAAATATTTTTGGTTTTTTATAAATAAGGAAATAAAATAAAAATGACTAAAAGTTATTAAAAAACCTAATTCTAAATTGATTTTAATTTATTGCAAAATATTGAAGTTATACCTAATTAGAAACTAAATTAATTAAATTATTTATTTACAAAATAGAATAGTGAGATTAATAAAGATATTATTTTTTGGTTATCTGATTTTATGAAAAAAAGTTAATTGGGAAATTTTTTATAATAATACTTAAATAAAATAAATATAGAGAGAAAAAGAAATAAACCAAAATGGGGGGGTTTGGGCCTGAATCTTGGAGTGTGACTTGCAATTTCCAGGCCCATTTTCGTCCAGCCTTGTTTGACCTTTGTGATTCAATGCATACTTGTTGACCATGGAGTATGATGGATACTCAATTCTGGCTTTTGGATCTTGGCCTGAAGCCACTTGGCACGTTGATCTCTGCAAGCGCATGGTGGACTGCATCTTTGACGTTGCACAAGATTGCCTGAAAACAAAATTTATCAAAGTTTTGGGGGACCTGGGATTCGAACCCAGGTCCCAAGGGGTTTTCCAATAGCGCTTCCACCAACTGAGCTGGCCTGTTTCTTTGTTATTAATACATACAACAAATATTACATGGACAATAATCAACTATGCCTGAATAAAAAAAATAAAAGTGCATATTTTCAAATGGACCAATAGGAGGGCGACGTCTGGTCGTCTTCTCTAACAAAACTCTGGTTTTATTACCTGCGGATTTTTATCCGCAGGAAGATTCGTGGGAAATTTTAAAAACTTGTTCTAGGTCATAACAACACCATCCAAGTACATGGATGTGATCGCCTCTTCCTCCTGAGTTCGACCATGGCCAAGATTCGTCCTAATTGTCCCTGCAAAACGAAACCCCAAATGGAAACCTCAAAAACCCTAGGTTCGGGTAGGGAGATATAGGCTACAAAAATCCAATTGAATGATACAGAATGACTGGAAATTTACTGGCAAGCATGATTATACAAAAAAAATGGCAAGAGGATGCAAGAAAATGATTTCACGATGTCATGTTCAGAGCTTGGTTCGTGATGACTTACAGTGCAATTGATGGCGTCTCAAGGGTTGGTTTTGATTGCTACAGTTTCAGGAGATGTCATGGAAGAGAGCTATATCAAGCTTTTTGTTTGAATTGAGCTCTAAGGTTGATTTTGATTTCCAAGTTTTCAAGATTTTTCACCAACTTCTTCTGGCCGTTTCAGCAATGCTTTGTGCGTGTTCTTGATTTGCTTGGCTTGTGTGTACATAAAGGAATGAATTGGGTTTATCACTTGGGCTTGAATCCATAGGAATTGAATATTGGAGATTTGATTTTGATCACCATTATCAAGTTTCCAAAAATGGCTTAAATCAAATATTTTGTGCACCATAAGGCATGATTCGGATTTGGTTTGGTGTATCTTGACAATGAAGACCTATAATGACCACAAGAATCTCATTACATCAATTTTAGATTTTATTTGATTTAATATTGATTTAAAATGAATTAAATCAATAAAAATTAAATAAAATAGAAAATAAATGAATGGCCATGAAATTAAATATGGGACACGTGTGTGGCATGACAAGGCCATATCAAGTGGAAAAAAGTGGGGCCTTTTGTCAAAAATTGGAGTTTTGAGGATAGTTGACTTTTGGCAATTTTGGAAAAATGCCCAACTTTAACAATGCATAACTTCTTCAATTTTGAACCTTTGGAGGTGTTCTTTGACTTTTTAGAAACCTTAAGATGTCCTATAACCAACCCTTTTGGTATCATCTCATTTTGATCTTCCATTCTCAAGTTATAAGCTTTGTCAAAAAAGGTGTTTTTGTTGACTTTCAAAAATGACCTATAATGTCCAAATTTGTAACTTTTTGTGAGTGCATTTCTTGATCTTGGGGTGTGAAGATAGATTGTATGAAATTTCATCCTCTTCAAAATTAGCTTTGGATGGGTCATTTCTCATAAAGTATGAGAAAGTTATGCTTGGTCAAAGTTGAGTTGACTTTTCCTACAAAACCCTAATTTAGCAACTTTTGAATCTTGATGAATCTTGAGCAATCCTTGATGAATCATGATCAACCCTTGATCAAATGATGAATTATCCTTCAAAATGAGAATGTTGACAAACAATATTGAGGTTTGACTGTATTTGGGTCACAGTTGACTTTTGCCCTAGCACAGTCGATTTTTGGACCTCTTGAGCAATTAACTGACCAAACTTCCTCTGCAAGGCTTGAAATTTGACATGGATGAACTTAATAACATATTAGGACATTGGGGAGAACTTGAGGTCATTTGGATATAAGGACCTTGATGCAACACAAAACCCTAATTTTGAATTGACTGCCTTAGGAGATGATTTGACTGTCCAACTCTTGAGCAATCTTGAACAACTTGGAGATCACTCTTGACATGTCTTGAGAAATATGGGAGGGCAAATTTTGGGGTACAACAGTGCTCATACTGGAAAGCTGCCTCTCCACCTCAAAAATCATGAAGTGAATGTTGTAGAAGACTCTGATGACGAGTGTGCTTTTGAAGAATGGATCTACCCAACAACCAAAGGGAAGCCCAACAATTGGCATACAAAGGACTTTGTGCCCATCTCCTTCATTGAGGAGTAATCTACTTGTTTTTTATTTTTAATCAATTCAAGAACTCGTTGTCTGTAATATTTTGATAATGACTTTTAAGCCATGTGCCTTGCCCGGGGCACTTTGGTCCTTTTGTCAAGGGTTTTATATTGTGTTCATCTAATCATATGATCATTCAGTACATTGGACTCTTTTGCATTCAAATATTTGTGTTCATTGTCTTTCTTTTCTTTCGAATACATTGTCAAAAATAGCCATGCATCTTACATGCACACACACACTCTCATGCAGGTCTACATCCACTCTGGATCCTATTTCCAACAACTCTATTATTGCCGACTATGACTTTGAATGTCCTATTAACCAAGTCGAAGACGAAAGCGAGGAAGATTGTGACATACCAGAAGAACTAGCCATACTTCTGCTACAAGAGGAAAAAGCTATTCAACCACATGAAGAGTCGATTGAGGTTATCAACTTGGGTATTGAGTCAGATAAGAAGGAAATCAGGATCGGTGCTAATTTGGAAAGCAATGTTAAAAGTCGTTTGGTTCAGATGTTGCGTGATTATGTGGAAGTATTTGCTTGGTCGTATGAAGATATGCCTGGGTTGGATACCGACATCGTGGTTCATCGTCTTCCAACTAAAGAAGATTGCCCTCCTGTCAAACAAAAAGTTCGTCGCATGAGGCCTGACATTTCTGAAAAGATCAAAGCCGAAGTAATGAAACAGTTTGATGCAGGATTCCTAGCTGTAACATCCTATCCTCAATGGGTGGCCAATATAGTGCCGGTGCCAAAGAAAGATGGGAAAGTTCGCATGTGCGTAGACTATAGGGATCTAAATAGGGCAAGCCCCAAGGATGATTTCCCTCTACCACACATTGACATCTTAGTCGACAATACTGCTCAGCATAAAGTCTTCTCATTCATGAATGGCTTCTTAGGCTATAATCAAATAAAGATGGCTCCCGAAGATATGGAAAAAACTACTTTCGTTACACAATGGGGCGCCTTCTGCTACAAGGTCATGCCGTTCGGGTTAAAGAATGCAGGGGCAACATATCAAAGGGCTATGGTTGCCTTATTTCATGACATGATTCATCATGAGATAGAAGTATATGTGGATGATATGATTGCCAGATCACAAACCGAAGAAGAACATCTCGGTCACCTGCACAAACTATTCGAAAGACTAAAGAAGTGCAAGCTGAGGTTAAACCCTAACAAGTTCATGTTTGGAGTATGCTCTGGGAAGCTTCTAAGTTTTGTTGTCAGCAATAAGGGAATTGAAGTTGATCCCGCCAAGATAAAGGCCATCCAAGAAATTCCAGCCCCTCGTTCTGAAAATGAAATCAGAGGATTCTAGGGTCGTCTCAATTACATTTCCCGTTTCATATCACACTTAACTGCTACCTGTGAGCCACTCTTCAAACTCTTGAAGAAAGATCGGGTAGTCAGATGGAACGATGAATTCCATATTGCTTTTGACAAAATCAAGGAATACCTACAAGAACCTCCTATTCTCATGCCTCCAGTTGAAGGAAGACCCTTGATCATGTACTTGACAGTACTAGAGAATTCTATGGAGTGTGTTTTGGGCCAACATGGTGAGTCTGGCCGAAAAGAGCATGCAATTTACTACCTAAGCAAAAAGTTTACCGACTGTGAGACCAGATATTCACTGCTCGAGAAAACTTGTTGTACTTTAGCGTGGGCTGCTCTCCGGCTAAGGCAGTACATGTTGACTCATACCACTTTGTTGATTTTTAATATGGATCCGATTAAGTACATCTTCGAAAAACCTGCCCTTTCCGGACGAATAGCCAGATGGAAAATGATCTTGACTGAGTACGACATTCAATACATTAATCAAAAAGCCATCAAAGTAAGTGTACTAGCAGATCATTTGGCCCATCAAGATGTGGATGATTATCAGTCAATGAACTTCGACTTCCCTGACGAGAATATTTTACTGGTGACCAACTGTGCGAAACCTAGACCGCATGACGGACCTGAACAAGGATCCCGATGGATAATGGTATTCGATGGGGCTTCCAACGCCTTAGGTAACGGAATTGGTGTTGTGATCATCTATCCTTAAGGTTTCCATACTCCTTTCACTACCAAACTATGCTTTGATTACATAAATAATATGGCTGAGTATGAAGCATGCATCTTAGGTCTAAGGGCTGCTATTGACTTAAGGATCAAGCATTTGGATGTGTTTGGATATTCCGCCTTGGTGATCAGCTAAGTAAAAGGATACTGGGACACTAAACACCCTAATCTTATCCCTTACAAGGAATTTATGCTATCCCTGATCCCTCACTTCGAAGAAATTACTTTTTAACACTTCCCTAGGGAAGAAAACCAGTTGGCTGACGCTTTGACAACCATGTCCTCAATGTTTAAAGTCAGATGGGATAATGAAACCCCTATGATTAAAATTGAAAGATTTGATGAACTTGCACATTACTATGAGCTTGACACCGATGCGGAAAATCCATGGTACCATGAGGTAATGAGATACCTTGAAGCACAAGAGTATCCAAAGGGAGCATTTATAAATGATAAAAATTCTTGCAAAGATTTGCAGCCAAATTCTTCCTAAGTAACGAGATATTGTACAAGCACAACCATGATTCCACTCTACTCCGATGTGTGGATAAGAGGGAGGCAGAGGAAATTATGGAAGACATGCACGGTGGCCTTTTCGGTACTCACTCAAGTGGACATACGATGGCCAAGAAAATCTTAAGAGCAGGTTACTATTGGTCAACGATGGAGACCGATTGCCATCAACATTCAAGAACTTGTAATAAATGCCAATTCTATACTGACAAGGTCCATGTACCTCCAATCCCTCTGAATGTTATGACCACTCCATGGCCATTTGCGATGTGGGGCATTGACATGATTGGAGAAATCAAACCTACTTCTACCAACGGGCATTGCTTCATTCTTGTCACCATCGATTATTTTACCAAATGGGTCGAAGCCGCCTCATTTGCCTCAGTCACCAAGAATGTGGTAGCCATATTCATCAGACACAACCTCATTTGTCGTTATGGTATCCCTGAAAGAATCATCACCGACAATGGGACTAACCTCAACAACTTCGTTATCAGGGAGTTGTGCACTCAATTTAAGATCAAACATCACAATTCTTCTCTGTATAGACCAAAAATGAATGGCGCAGTCGAAGCAGCCAACAAAAATATCAAGAAGATTGTGCAGAAAATGGTAGTGACCTATAAGGATTGGCATGAGATGTTACCATTTGCTCTACATGGCTACCGTACTTCAGCTAGAACATCAACTTGGGCAACTCCTTTCTCTCTAGTCTATGGCATGGAAGCTGTTTTGCCAATGGAAGTTCAAATTCCCTCACTGAGGATTATGATTGAGGCAGACCTAGGCGAAGACGAGTGGATTCAAACAAGATTGGATCAGTTGAACTTGATCGATGAAAAATGATTAGCTACTATTTTCCATGGCCAGACATATCAAAAACGGATTATTAAGGCTTTCAACAAAAAGGTCAAGCCTCGAGTATATCAAGTTGGTGACTTGGTGATAAAATGCATCATTTTACCACAAGGTGACCCCAGAGGAAAATGGACTCCCACCTACGAAGGGCCGTTTGTTGTCAAGAGAGTTTTCTCTGGCGGTGCCATGATACTGACCACCATAGACGGTGAAGATTTCCTGCATCCTATAAACGCGGACATAGTCAAAAAATACTACGCATAAGAGACCCGTTAGGTTGACACGCCTAAGCAAAAAAAGGGGAATCCCGGCAAACCAAAAGTTTTGGGCAAAAATTAGGGATATATGCAAAAGATTGTACACCCGACAAGTTGAAAACCCGAAACGGCTACTTGGGCAAAAAAGGGTATCCTGGTGGACCGAAAACCCGAAAGGGCAGTTCAGGTAAAAATTAAGGATTAAAAGCGTACGACTATGTGCCGCAAAATCAACACGGTCAATGCTATCACCAAGGTCCAAGTTCAAATGGTCCAAGATCAATCCAATCGACTTCGATCAACGCCAATGGACATTCAAAGACATTGAGGAAACAATAGAGCTGGAAGGCAATGAGATCATTTCGCATGGCTATTTGTTTTCATCTCTCAATTTTGCTTTTTGCTTTTGGCGATTTCCTCTTACTAGGATTTCCGTCTCTATGTACAAAAACGCCTATTCATGGGCAAAATATCAATACAAATACACTTTGAAGTGCAAAATTTTCTGTTTTTTTTTTGTTTTGAATGCAAATTTGTCCAATGACTAAAATTGAATGAACATATGCATATGAACAAAATTAAAACTATTTGGCACATGTGTCCTGCCAAGCAGCAGCCTCAACAGAGCATCAGTACACAACAACAGTAAGCATCTCTTTCAAATGTATGTGAAATAGCCCCACAAAGTTATCTCATCATCATTACGGAATATGACATACAGTATACTACCCAAAAAGCTATAAAGGGCAGTGTACTAGTTGATCACCTTGCTCACCAAGCTGTAGAAGACTACCAGTCCATGAAGTTCGAATTTCCGGATGAAGACATCATGACGTTAGACAACTGTAAAGAATTCAAGCCATATGACGGACCTGAACAAGGATCCCGATGGACCCTGTTCTTTGATGGGTCATACAATGCACTTGGAAATGGTATCGGTGTTGTACTCATATCTCTGGAAGGGTGCCATACTCCCTTTACCACAAGACTCTGCTTCAATTGTACAAACAATATGGAGGAATATGAAGCATGCATCTTTGGTCCCAGAGCTGCCATAGACCTAGGGATCAAATCCTTGGATGTATTCGGAGATTCAGCTTTGGTTATCAGTCAGATCAAAGGGGAATGGGACACCAAACACCCTAACCTTATCCCTTATAAAGAACATGTTTTGACATTGCTACCATATTTTGAGAAGATTACCTTCGAGTATTTCCTGCGAGAAGAAAATCATCTAGCAGACGCTCTAGCCATAATGTCATCTATGTTTAAACTTAATTGGGATAACGAGGCTCCCCAGATCACCATCGAACGAATGGAAGAACCAACGCACTGTCACGAGATTAATACTGAAGAAGTAGTGGACCAACCTTGGTTTCACGAAGTCAATAAGTATCTCGAGGCTCAAGAATATCCAGAAGGAGCTTCAATCAATGATAAGAAGTTCTTAAGGAGATTCTCTGCTAAATTTTTCCTTAGTAACAGCATCATGTACAAACGTAACCATGACTCTGTGTTACTTCGATGCGTAGACAAGGTTGAAGCAGAAAGGATCATGATTGAGTTACATGAAGGCACTTTTAGCACCCATTCCAGTGGGCATATTGTTGCACCCCAAAATTTTCCCTCTCATTTCTCAAGGGATCACCCTGGATCCTCAGGATTGCTTTCATCAAGTCCCTAGGCCTTGAATTAACAATTTTTCCAAGAAAACCATTCACAAGGGCAAAATGGCCATTTGCACAATAAAGAAGTCTGACTTTGACTTTTGGACCAAAATCAAATCAAAAAAATCATATTTCATCAAGATATGTTGGAATATGAAGTTTGCTTCATCGAGAGTTTCAAAAGTCAAATTTTACTTGGAAAGAATCAAATTCTAAAAACTTAGAAATTTTTCTAAGTGTTTAAGAAACATGGAAATTTCAGAACTTCTGAGCCAGTGTTCACATTCAGCAAACTCTGGATACTCTCAAGACAGAGTTTGGTCAGAACTTCTGGGCCAGTATTCACAAAGGTTCAGTCAGAGTTTGTAAAGGTTAAATCAAAAAGTTAACAAAGCGTGCTGCAAGCTTATTGGAAGTTATGAAGGATCTCTCAGAACATGCTGAAGTCAGAAGATAAGAGGATCAGAAGATGAGATGATACGCTGAAGCAGAACTTCTAATCCAGAGTCAAGCAAAGATGCAGAGTTTCACATGGGAACTCATTTAATGCTCACAACCGCCTCTGAGTCTTTATCCAAGGGATTTTCACCACGTGTACCCCTACTGTCTTGGGAAGACAAGCTTATGTGCAAAAGTATGCTAGACCCACGCGCTATTTCTACTTTTCCTTAATTCACGCTGCCAAATCCAGCTGAGGCGCTGTTAACCATCCAACTTGAATGCATTGAACCCCCACTTGATAAGCTCACTTCAAGAGTAAGTCAGCATCTAGCATATGATGTTAGTGCCACTTGACCGCCCCAACTACAAAACCTTGCCTATAAATAGAATACCATTTGCACACTAAAAGGACCCCCTCCCCTTTCCGAGAAAAATTTGTGAAAGAGGCGAGAGAATTGAGAAAGAAAGCTTTGAACCATTGCAAAAATTCCAAGAACCCAGGAAACTATAAACACAAAATACCAAAATCTTAGCATTGATTCCTTATATTCAAACTCCATTTTTCCTCAAGTGTTCTTGATTAAAGCCATCCCAAATTCTGTAATCAAATAGTAACACATTCTCCACCAATATCCATTTCAAAAGGATCAGAACTTCACCCCTTAGCTGTTCCAGAAGTTGTCAACTTCTATCATGCTGAGCACGTGAAGAAATTGCTCAAAACATCACCAGAATTCAAGACCAATCTCCAGTTCATAGAATCCTTTCCAGCTGCAAGGTGAGTTTTCTGCTGACTCTTATCATAATTGATTAAGCATGGTCAGATTTTGCATATTTAGCACAATGTAGATATTCTGATCCTGATGAGGTGCGTATTCTGAAAATTCATGCATCTACCTGCCTAAGTAGGGGAAATCCCAGTTCAGAGTTTCAGAAAGAAATTAAGACTCAGAATTAGCATTAGCAAATACATATTGCTTCTGATTTGTGCTTCTGATATTTCATTTGTCATAATTATTATGTATGCAACTTTTGTTCTGTAAGAAATGACTAAGCTGCAGATGCTCTGACTGGCATGGAGAGAGGCAAAGTTCTGACAGTTGCGTTAGAACTTCTGAAAACTTATGAGTTCTCAGAAGATCTAAAACTTCTGAACTTCCATATTTTTGCTAACATGTTTCTATTTGTGTAGCAAGGCAAAGTCTGAACTTCTGACCCCTTCTATTTTTGCGCTGGTTATGTTTTCTTTTTTTTATATGTTCTATTTTGCCATCATATGATTATTTTATCAAAAAACACCAAAAATATTTCATATTTTGCATGATATATTTTCTTTTAATATAAAAAGACAAAAAATATTTTCTTAAACAAAAGCTATTTTCCTTTTAAAGCAGACAAACACTTTACATTTCATGTACATTCTTATCTATTTCAATATGGTTGTAATAGTAACCTAGAATTTTTACTTGCAACCCCCATTCATAAATGTGTACCCCCATTCCCTTAAATATTGTAATAGCGTAGGACTTTACATTTCTGTACTGTATTGCTTTCAATATATGCTAGTAATTAGGGTGTATGACAAGATATGAAAATTGACAAATAGATCACCCTAATCAAGACAAATTATACATGCAATCAAACACACTCGCACATTTACACCCTTAGGGTAATTCCACTTATTGCCTTACAAAAATGGCGATTTTATGCATGTGGGATGTCTTAGCACAAACGAATCGAAAATAGAAGATCATAGTCCCTCGATGACGCTATCAAAGTTGCCTTTCAAAATGATCTTAGTCCCTAAAGAAAAAGTGCTAAGACATCTCACAATATTGCTATCATGGTCATACGATGACCCAACGCTCGTCCCTTCACATCCAAAGATGGGGCTTCTTATCAAATCAATGGTAAGGTAGTAACATCTAAAGGAGGAGGAAAATCACATCTAAAACCTTTTGAGTAGGTAGATTACTTTTAGTTACTTGCTCAATTTCAAAACAAACATCCTTGCTATTTTCAAAACAATCACATACACTTTCCAAACATCTTTCCAAAACTTGAAATATTTTCAAAAGCTCAACACTTCGCATATATTCTTACGAACGGGAATCATTTCAAAGTTCGCCTAAACGATGGCACCTTTTCAAAATACTTTCAAAACCATACAAAGCATAAATTTTCTAACAAAAAGCAAGTGATCTAGCAAGTAACTAAGAGCCTATGTAAAACCATGGATGGAAAGGGTGCTAATACCTTCCCTTTTCATAATCTACCCCCTGAACTCAAGAAAACATCTCGAGAGGTCTTTCCTGTGCTTTTTCACCTTTCCTTATTGGATAAAAGAAAAGTCGGTGGCAACTCTTGCTAAACTGCAACATTTGCAAACACAAATGTAAAACCTCAAGTCAGTTCTCCTACCATACCACACTTACGATGGCAAAGAAAATCCTACGGGCAGGCTATTACTGGTCTACCATGGAAGCAGATTGCTATCAACACTCTCGAACATGCCATAAGTGTCAGATTTATGCTGACAAGGTGCACGTACCTCCTGTTCCTCTGAATGTCTTGAGAGCTCCTTGACCCTTTGCTATGTGGGGAATTGATATGATTGGGGAAATCAAGCCGACGGCCTCCAATGGACACCGCTTCATCTTAGTGGCCATTGATTATTTTACAAAGTGGGTGGAGGAAGCTTCCTTCGCTTCCGTTACTAAGAATGTTGTTGCCCGTTTCATTAAGCAAAATCTCATTTGCTGGTACGGTATCCCGGAAAGGATCATCACTGACAATGGTACAAGTCTCAACAACACTATGATCACCGCCTTGTGTGAGCAATTCAAGATCCAGCATCACAATTCTTCCCCTTACCGGCCAAAGATGAATGGTGTTATTGAAGCTGCAAATAAAAACATTAAAAGATCATACAAAAAATGATAGTCATATACAAAGACTGGCATGAGATGTTACCATTCGCTCTCCATGGGTATCATACCACAGCTCGCACATCAACTGGGGCAACACCTTATTCTCTGGTTTACGGCATGGAGGTTGTCTTACCTATCAAGGTCCAGATCCCCTCTCTGAGGATTATGAAGGATACAGGGTTCAACGAGGACGATTGGATCCAGACTCGACTTGATCAACTGAATTTGATTGATGAGAAGAGACTTACTGTTGTTTGCCATGGTAAAATGTATCAAAAACGGATGATCAAGGCTTTCAACAAGAAGGTCAGACGCCAAGTGTATTAAGTTGGGGATCTACTGATCAAACGCATCATACTGCCACAAGGTGATCCCAGGGGAAAATGGACTCCTACCTATGAAGGACCATTTGTAATCAAAAACATTTTCTCTGGTGGGGCAATGATCCTGACCACCATGGATGGCGACGACCTGCCGCACCCTGCGAACGCGGACATAATCAAAAGATACTACGCATAAGAGACCCGCTAGGTTGACATACCTAGGTAAAACAAGGGCATCCCGGCGAACCAAAAAGGTTCGGGCAAAAATTAGGGATAAAACCAAAAAAAAATATGTACACCCAGCAAGTTGAAAACCTGAAAGGAAGACTTGGGAAAAAAAAGGGTTTCCCGGTGGACTGAAAATCCGAAAAGGCGGTCCAGGAAAAAGTTAGGGAATTAAAGCGTATGACTATGTCCCGTTGGATCACCTTACGGACAACCTTTGGCTTCAACTGACAAACTCAGAGGTTCTGATCAATTCAATCATCTTCGGACGAGGCAACAAATAGACAAGATGCTCAGAGATACAAAGGCTATAGCAAAATGGGAACCCCATGGGATTAATACACATAGCTATCTTTTCTTTGTATTAAAATTTTCATTTTTTATTACGACGGAGTTCTCCTACTAGAATGTTTGTCTCACTGTACAAAAATACTTACTCAAAGTCAATACAAAGATATTCCTTTGAAAGTACAAAATTATCTGTTTTTCTTTACTCTTGTGTTTTATTTACAAAAACGTCCAATGATTCATTGTTGAATATATGCATTTGAACATAATTACTATTTACAAATAAACAAAATAAAAGACAATTACTAATGGCTTTAAGAGGTAGGGAAATCTCTCTAAGTAATTTCCATAAATCCCCCACAATTTACAGTTTAATTCCCAGCGGAATGAGGTTCCAATTATCAATCCCTAGTAGAAGTCGTCAAAATTCTCAGGATTCCTCAATGGGATTTTACAAGCAGTACATGGCATTTCCTTTACAACAGAGTTTATTTCTCTAAACAAAAATTCATCAACACTTAGACTTCACAACATGAAGACTTATATCCTCAGCAGCAGTCAGGGATTTATTTTCCCCAACCCAACAACAGTGCAGCAAACTAGCTCACATATGCATACATTGCATCCATATATCATAAACATTGATAACATGAATGCATTATACTATGCGTTTCATATAACATAAACATTGATTTTAGCTAACATTTTACCCTTTTCAGGATAAGGTTAACAGCTACCATTAACAATATTCAAAGTTTTCAGATACAGTTCAGATACTCTCCAGATACGGATGCCATTCAGATATTCATTCAGATTCAACTTTCAGATACAGTTCAGATACGCTCCAGACACAGGTGTCATTCTAATACTCATTCAAATTCAACTTTCAGATACAGTTCAGATACGCTCCAGACACGGATGCCATTCTGACACTCATTCAAAATTCAACTCTCAGATACAGTTCAGATACACTCCATACATGGATGCCATTCTGATACTCATTCAAAATCAGCTCCCAGATACAGTTCAGATACGCTCCAGACACAGACGCCATTCTGATACTCATTCTTACAGCTTACAAATTAAAATACCTAAAATCACTTTTGGATGGAATTTTTTAAGCCCATCTCCCACAACTTTCTATCACTTCTCCAAATGGCATCTTTAAGCCCATTCCCTCAACCATCACATCACCGAGTACAAATTTCTGGGCACTCTAGTGCCCAATCATCTTTCACCCTCGAGTCACGACTGGCAAAACATGTCAATCTAACTCTTCAGGCTTAAGAAGATCGAACAGGGGAAGCTGTTGTACCCCAAAATTTTCCCTCTCACTCAGTAAGAATTTTTTCACAAGATCTCATTGGGCTCAAGACTGCATTAGGGTTTGATCAGCTCAAGACACCCCCTTATGCACTGAGGACCAAAATTAGGGTTTGAGTTTGCACAAGGATTTTTGAACTATCAATGCTTCATATGACTTTCATGGATCATTATGGACCCCCAAGATTACTCATGTCAAGTTTCAAGCCTTGGATCATACTTTTGATCAGTCAATTGAACAGTTGACCTAAAAATCAACTGTATTGGGGGAAAAGTCAACCATGGCCAATATACAGTCAAACTTCATAGTTTTTTATCCACATAAACATTTTAGACTCATATGTATCATTTGATCAAGTTTGGACCATAATTCCTTGAGAAATTTGATCAAATCTCCAAAAGGGCAAAATGGTCAAAATTAGGGTTTTGACTGGGAAAGGGCAATTTCTGATTTTTGACCTAGAAAATGGTCAATTGGTTTAAGGCATGATCTTAAGAACCCAATTGTGTCATTTTTACCTAATTACATGATTCAAAACATTGCAAATCCTTTGGATTGATAGATGAATTTTGCAGTCAACTGATCAAAAGTCAACTGTATACTGAAAAGTCAAACTTTGACTTTTTGGTCAAATTCAAGTGCCAAAGATCACAATTCATCAAAACATGTCAAAATAGGAAACTTATTCATCAATAAATCAAGATTTCATTTTGAAAAGTCAAAATTTCTAAACTTAGAAATTTTTCTAAGTGTTGAAAATTTCTTATTTTTTCATAACTTTGAGCAATTTTTTCATTATGATGCAAGATGATTCAAGAGAAACTTTCAACATTAAAGTTGTAGTTCTACATGAAATATACAACTTTTCTTCACACAAATTTTCCTAAAAGTGCTTGGATCTCAAGTCATAATTTTGTGAATACATGCTCACGAACTAAAAAAAGACTTAGTGAAATTTTGCCCTAGTTAGGCAGATTTTTGACCTAACTTCAGGGCAATTTTTCACATAGTTCCAAGGGGAATCTTCAAAAGCAATTCAAATATGAGTTGAAGAGAACATTTCAAGCTTTCCAAAATGTCCAAGAAATCCTTGATATCACTCTTGATCAAGTAGAATAGAAGGCAAGTAGTTAGGGTTTTCAAACTTAAATTATAAGCCATTTTGTGAAGAACACTTGATCCAATCTTCAAGCATGTTGTACAAATCTTGCTTTAAAGGATTCAAACTTACTAATCACTCAATAATTTAATGTTTAAACAACTGATAGAGATATTTTCCAAGCATTTGAGCCATTATCCAAGTTGCATTTCCATTTTGGGAAGAAAGTCACCACTTCCATTTTGGAAAAGTGACTTTAATCACAATGTCAACTCTTCTTGAGCCCATACATTGTTGTTTCTGACTCAAAAGCATTTAAAAGAAAGAAGAAACATATCTACAGCCTGCTAACCACCCTTAAAATCCTTGTACTTCACATTGAAACCATGTTTATCAACTTTGCTTCAAAAACAAGTAACCAAACCATAACATGTGATTTTCAATTTCTGAGTTGTTTCAAGCCTCAAAACCTCTTGCCTATAAGTACATACACTATTTGCAAGATGACACACAAATGCTAAGACCCCAAAACACTCCCAAGCACTCTGCAACTCAGAATCTGCCTTAACTTGACAATTTTGAACCTCACATAGCCATCTCCAAATCCACTCGTGCGTATTGAGTTTTAACCATCCAAACACTTAATATACATCATATCAAAGTGATCCTGACCCCTGTTTCAAGACTGTAACTCCTCCATCACTATCCACCATTTTGAAACACCAAGCTTGCAGGTTGACTTGAGTAGAGAGGTTCAGGAACTTTCAAGGCAAAGTCGGAGTTGGAATACATCCAAGGAAGTCCAGGCAAGCTAAACAGATCCTCAGGCCATCTCAAAAGTTGCTCAAACTCCATTCACGACTCCAGCTGCAAGAGGTAAATTTTCAAACTTCTATCTCTTCATACAAGCATCATTTGATCTTGATTTGTGAAGACAAAATGTAGATATCTTTGCTCTAAAGCGGACCATGTTCATAGTTCCCATTTATATTGACTGTGTATAGAGAATTTTGGATTTGAAATTTTTGAGAAAATTAGGTTTCAATTTAGGGCCAGCAAAATTAGTTTTCATCTTTGACTTTTAGCTTACATAAGTTATATGGTTGGATTCATGGAAAGAAACACCACAACTTTCATGTTTGAACTTTCCATTTTTGTGGAGAAATGAAGAAGTTACAGGTACACCGGCTGGAGGTTAAAGATGAAGTCATCAGGACTTGATTTGCCTTATATATTTATGGTTTTGTTTATATGACCGGATGAAACAGCCACCCCAGTGGCAAGCGCGCGCGTACTAAGTCACTTCTTACCTAAAGGGCGAGGGTTCGAACCAATGTGAACCCCCCTTTTGTATTTTTTTTTCATATTTTCTTATCTTCTTTTTTTTTTTGCAGGCGTTGGGCCCTTTGGGCCTGGCATTGTATTTTTTAATTTGCTAACTCACCTCCCTGCCTACTTTTGGCACCCCCTGGCCCATTTATTTTTATTTACTTATTTATTTCATTTTTCCTTTTAAATATATTTTCTAAAATACTAAAAATCATGAAAAAATACCAAAAATGATATATTTTATATTTTGACTTATTTTATTTTATTTTCCCATGAACAAAATATTTTATTTACTATACTTTATTTATTTTTCTTATAAACTTAATTAATGTTATATTATTTATTTTCTTCAACCATTTAAAAATATATTATTTAAATACCAAAAAAAAGACTAAAAATATTTTTTAAAGCTATAAATATTTTCAAGATAAAAATGCCAAAAATACTTTCCTTAAAAATTATTTTCTTTTGGTTAATTAATAGAATTAAGGTTTTCTTTAAAAAATATTTTTCTTAATAAATTCAAACTTAATTAATTATTTTTCTTTATTTAAATTAGGTTAAGACAAAAAAGTCTTTCTTTATGAAAATCAAACAAAATTCATCTTCTTTACATTTTTTATCCGTATACATTTATCCATCATTATACTTTGCATTTATGTAATTTTTGTACATATTCAATTTGGTTGTAATAGATTAATTAGGTTTATATTATTGCAATCCCCATTCATAAATTATATACCCCCTCCCACAAGTATTGTAATAGCGTAGTAATTTTAAATTTCGCAATTTATCACTTTCATATATACAATGCTAGTAATTAGGTTTTGTATGGAAAGATTAAAACCAACCAAATGGCAAACCCTAATTCAAGAAAAAAAATCAAGCATGAAAACAACACACTTGCACACAAGCACCCCTAGGTTAAAATCCACTTGGTTGCCTTACAAAATGGTCATATTACGCATGTGAGGTATCTTAGCAAAAAACAAACGAATACAAGATCATAGTCCCTCGATGATGCTATCTAAGTTGCCTTACAAATGATCTTAGTCTCTAAAAGAGAATGCTAAGATGCCTTGCAAACATTTCTAATCCTGATTATACGATGACCCACTCTCGTCCCATTTACATCCAAAGATAGGGTTGCTTACCAAATCAATGGTAAGACAACAATGTTAAAGGAAAAGAAAATAAACAAGAAAGACATTTGAGTAGGTAAATTGCTCCTAATTACTTGCTCCATTTCAAACAAAATATCCTTTCTATTTTCAAAAACAAACACTTACACTTTCAAAACATCTTACAAAACTTGAAAACATTTTCAAAAGATTAAACATCTTTGTATACATTCTTACGGACAAGAATCATTACAAATATTGCCTAAACAATGGCCTCTTTACAAAATACTTTCAAAAAACACACTAAGCACAATTTCAAACAAAAGCAAGTGATCTAGCAAGTAACTAAGAGCCCATGGAAAACCATGGATAAAAATGGTGCTAATACCTTCCCTTTTCATAATCTATCCCCCCGAACTCAAGAAACAAACTCAAAGGTCTTTCCTGTGCTTTTTCACCTTTCTTTTTGGATAAAAGAAAAGTCGGTGACGACTCTTGCTAACTGCAACATTTGCGATCAAACGCAAAACACCCAAGTCAGTTCTCCCACCGTATCACGGTATCGATTGTTCTATTGTAACGCTGTTGAATTAGGGAAAATAAATCTCTGATTGCAGTTGGCGATGAAGAATGTAGGTCTTCAGATTTTGTTGAAGCTGAATTGCTAGGAGATGATATTCCGTTGTTAGAGAAATAAACTCTATTGGGGAAGGAAAGCTATGTGCAATGCCTGAGGGTTTTGTAAAATCTTATTGGGGAATCCTGAGAAGTTTAATGACTTTACTAGGGAAAACCTGATTACATAGAAGTAGTTGGAAATTCTTGTTCTACCAGGGATACAAGAACACCTGACATCACTAGGTTGTAAGTTGAGGATATGGCGGCGACTTTTTAGTAAGATGCCCCTACCTATGTACCTGCTGTAGAAAATACCTGCAGAGACTTTGTGGATGGTTTGAGTGTCATCCCAACTTCTGGGGTGCTTGGTAAATGCTGATCAGGATGATAAGTCTTCTACTGATAAAAAAAGGACAAGATGATGGGACATAGTCGTACGTTTTTAATCCCTAACTTTTGCCTGGACCGTCCTTTCGGATTTTCAGTCCACTGGGATACCCTTTTTTGCTCAAGTCGCTTTTTTAGGTTTTTGACTTGTCGGGTGTACAATTTTTTTGTATATATCCCTAATTTTTGCCCGAACTCTTTTGGTTCCTGGGATTCCCTTAATTTTGCCTAGGCATGTCAACCTAGCAAGTCTTTTTCATGCGTCATATTTTCCGACTACGTTAGTGTTCATTGCGTGCAGAGGATTGTCATTGTCTATAGTAGTAAGTGTTGTCACACTTCTAGAAGATGTTTATGTGATTGCATGTGCCCTTTCATATGTGGGAGCTTGTGTGGGGATGCTTTAAGATGAACTTGGTGCCCCTGATGTTTGATCAAGTTTCTGATAGTCTTGAATTTCCTAGGTATATTTTCTAAGAACTGTCATGGAAGGATTCGAAGAACTGATACTGACACCATCCGATACTACTGGAACAGACAAGCAATTTAGTGGTACCAAAGGTTCCAATTTCATAGTGATTTTTGTTGGAATCTCGATTAATGTAACGGCCCCCGAGTGATTCAGATGGATTCCTGCCCCTGGCCATTCAACACTTTTGAGAGATTCTTTGCATATTGGCTTGACTGCCCCATATTAATTAGACACCATATCATGCCCCTTGATTATGAAAGGCTTGTTATTGGGAATGTTTTTTCTGTCTGAGGTGATTCTGCCCATTGAGGGGGTCTTTGTTAACTGAATATTCTTTGTGTGAATTTCTCTGCCATTTGAACAATTAACTATATGCAAACAATGTCATTTAAAGAATGCAAAGCTTATGTCTGTCTTGAAATTTTTTTTGAAAATGCATTTTTTGTAGTAAAACAAAATTTGCAAGAATGTTATATTAACTCATGATTTATAGCAAACCTTACAGGAGTCAGGATACCTTTGTGACAGTATGCTCTCGAACTAACCCATGCTCCAGCTAGGACTTTTAAGGGTTGTAATGTGGCCTGGTTCACGGTTTAAGAACCAAAGGATAAAGGCTCAAAATTTATTTATACCCAACCGTTCTTCGTGATGTTCTTCAGTCCTATGCACCGTTAGTTGTGCATTTCGAATCCCAGTTGAGTTCCGGAATGTTGGCCCCGATATTTCGGTGATGGTTCAGAAATTGAACATTTGTTTGAGAAGGCAGTCATTTTTGTGACCTTTTCTTTTTGTTGAGGATTTGTAGGACCTCTTTATTTTTTGATTTTGCTATCCATGTCTTTTGCTTGAACTGTTTCTTTTGTGATTACAGCCAGTGAGATACCCCAGTTTTTTTCTTAAGTATCCTTCATAGGTTTTGACTTAATGGGCTTTTATTTTGAGAGATAATGACTGCATGTTCTTAATGATTATGTGGAACCATCAGCATCTTCTATACTATTTATTGTGTATGAAGGGAAAGCTTGTGACTGAATGCACATATGAATTAACTGAGAAAACTACCCTGTCCCAGGTTATGATTAAGGATTTTTAATTTGTGTGAAAAGAAAACTCCTACATCTTAGGCTCAAAGGGGTTGACTATGGATTATCTTCCTTTTAACTCCACTATTTAGGATTTGAAACAACGATTGTACATCGTCAGCAGGGTCTGTTCAAAAGCATACTCTAGAGATTGTGGTGTCGTTCTCGTCATCCTCCCTCTAAAGGCTTAGACCTTTTAATCAAGAGTTGAATATCACAAAAGGAAGTAATAAACCAGTTTAAGCATAATGAAAACAAATTAATTCAAGACAAACATGTGCAATGAATTAATGAAATAACAAATTTTGGCATGACAATAATTGTTTGAACAAACAAAGAAAATACAACTTGAGAATTCAAATGAACAAAAATGCTCTCAATCCTGGCCATGATTTGGCATGGGATCAGTGATCATGTTGGGAGTCTCAAGAGGTTCGAACTCAATCTCCTTGGCGTCAATCATATTTTGAATCTTGTATTTCAGTGTCCAACAATCGTTAGTATCATGCCCAGGACTTCCAGAATGATAGGCACACCTTGCATTGGGATTGTAGTTAGGAGAAGAAGTCTTAGGGTTTTGATGAGGTCCTATCAACGTAATCAAATTCATCCTCAACATATGTTGTAATTCTTGAGACAGCGGCATGTTTATATTGGTAAAATGTCTCTTAGGCTCGTCTTGCCTTCGTTGATTACCCTGTTGTTGTGGTTGTTGCATGCGTGCCGAACTAGAGATCAGCACTGCCCCTACAGATTGGTGGTAGTCTGCCTTATTACGACCCTTCTAGCCATACACAACATTATCTTACCTCTTACCAGCAAATGGCTTCTTCTCAGCATTAGAAGATGTAGCCATCGGGATCTTCCCACTCTTGATACCACTCTCGATCCTTTCTCCACTCAGAACCATCTCTGTGAACCCGGATGAGGAACTCCCAATCACCAGATTAAAGAACAGGCCTGTCAGAGTGCCCATGAAAATGTCTACCATTTTCCGATCATTAAGAGGAGGTTGTACCCTGCCAGCTAGATCCCTCCATTTCCGGGCATATTCCTTGAAGCCTTCGCTAGAACCCATAGACATGCTTTGAAGTTTTGTACGAGTTGGAGGGAGGTCAGCATTGTATTGGTACTGATTGTAGAAAGCAGTAGCCAAGTCTTCCCAAGTATGAATGTTTGTTCTTTCTAGCTGATAGAACCACTCCAGTTGCGTGCCAGCTAAACTTTCTTGGAAGAAATGGACCCATAACTTTCGGTCAGCAGTGTGAGCCTGGATCTTTTTCACATATGATCTCAAGTGAAGTTTAGGACAAGAGACCCTGTCATATTTGGCGAACATGGGAGCCTTGAATTTTGGTGGGATGATCACGCCAGAAACTATCCCTAATTCTTCAAAGTCCAAGCCAGGTATCTGCTGAATCTCCATAGCATGGAGACGATCCTCCAGTTTTTTGTATTTATCATCAGCAGGAGGATATTGCTCCTCAGAATAATCAGCTTCATCTTCATCATCCTCCGGGTTGCTATCTTCTTCATGATTATCCCCCTTATTTGATGGAGTTGAAATATCAAGAGCTCCTTTAACCGGTCCTCTAAGTCTTCTTCCCATATTCAGGATGTCAGCCGGTTTCTTTGCCTTCTTCTTCTTCTCTTTGATTATGAGAGCTTTCAGTTCTTTCTGTCCCTGGGCAAAAGCCATGAACATTTGTTGGAACTGAGAATTTTTCGCTTGAAGGTATTTTACTGTTTGTTCAAGGGCCATTTCTTTTGCCTTAAATAAATAGCGAAAATATGAGAAACCTGTACTAGAAGACCTGTTATGAGATGGCATGCATGCAATGTTTTCAAGGATCTCATAGGGTAAACAAGAAAATGTCAGAAGTTGAAATTTGTAGCTTTGATTGAAGAACTTCGTATTGGTGATTGTCCTTATACGAGAGTCAAGCTCACCATATCAAGTGGGTCATAGCCCCTGACTCAAGTTCTTGAGTTTTGATCTTTCGACGACATTGTCTAGAGGAAAATAAATCCCCTTGCCCCTTGCTAGACGTCTGATTTATTATAACCTGCATCAAAAATCCTTGAGATCCTTGAAACAGTTAAGGAAATGATATGGCATGATGTTATAATGTGTATGTTATGCGTTAAGCAAAAGTGTAAGGTGATGAAGACAAGTGAGTCTAAGAAGTCGAGGTTACTGGATAATGACTAAACAAATCCTGCAAGGAGATCATGTTGTTAGATAAAAACCCTGCAAGTAGCTCAAGTTGAAAGCAAACAAATCATACAAGAAGCCTTAGGTTTAGGCTTGCATGGGGTTTGTAGGTAAGTACCCTCTTGAAATTTAGTTGGTTCAACCTGTCTTAGAAATAGTAACTGAGTTCTAAGGAATCTCAATATCACTGATCTTTCTTTATCGGTATTATTTCATCTTAGTAATCTTTTCTTGCGGCAGAAACATCCCGAAAGATTAAATCTCAATGAGTGTAGTATCGAGTATCAATCGATTCCCAGCTTTACACCGAGGCTGGCTATCTCACTACTTTCTAATGTCCAAGTTTGTTCAACTAAAGTTCTAAGGTTTGTTAGTGCTTCACGACACAACGCGGTGGCCTCGTATTCTCCTCGATTCAACACAAGGGATACTGGTACCAACCAAAGTGTCACACCAAAACAATTATCGCTTCAACCATATCGGTCTACACCGTACAGTCTCCACGATCTATTGTTGTTTACCTAAAAAGATGCCCCAGATCTGGGTATAGGATCTATAGTATCCCAAGCAAACTTTTAAAAGTAAAGCAATCAAAACAAACAAGGAAAGCAATTTAGAAATGAACTAGACCCTAAGGTAAACCCCACTTTTTATAAGTTCCCCAACAGAGTCACCAGTTCTGTGATACGGTGGCAGAACCGACTGTTATACTGGTTTTACGTTTGTGTTTGTAAATGTTGCGGTAAGCAAGAGGCGCCACCGACTTTTCTTTTATCCAAATTAAGGAAAGGGTGAAAAGAACAGAAAAATACCTTTTCGAGAATTTTCTGACTAAGGGGGCAGATTATGGAAAGGGAAGGTGTTAGCACCCTTTCCATCTGTAGTTTTCTACGGGCTCTTAGATGCTTAGCTCATTTTGTAAATACCTTGTGCTTTGTATTTTTGAAAAATGTTTTGAAAATGCCTTAGTGCGGAAATTTTCTCTATGATAACTCTTGTATCAGTCCTCAAGAGTGTTGATAAAGAAAATGTTTTTTAAAGTTGTTTTTTGAAATGTGTATGGGTAAAATGGTTTAGTTTTGAGCAAGCATCTATGAACTATCTACTTTACTCGAAAGGTCGTTATTTTCCTCGTTTCCTTTAGACATTGCTATCCTATTATTAGTGAGTAGGTAGCACTAGTCGTTGGATGTTTGAGGGACAGGCGTAGGGTCATTGTTATGGTCATTGAAGGTAACATGTAGGGATACCTTTATCAATTTGAAGGGACGTCATCATATATTCGTAGGCAACATCGAAGGACAAGATCATATACCGTAGGCAACTTCGAGGGACATCGAGGTACTATGATCTTTTATGATGATTTATACTGAGGGTCTTTGCTAATGGTATCCCTATGTTCGAGGGACATGACCATTGTTTTACGAAGCAACGAGAGAGGTTACCCTAGAGGTGCAAGTGTGAGAAGTGTGTTCAATTCAGTTACATTTATCTTGAAATTAGGGTTTTCTACTGTTTCTTTTTAGATCTTGTCATACATGCCTAATTACTAGCAGTTAAATATATACAAGTTTACAAGAAATATAAAGGCGAGAAATAAAGTTCCTACGCTATTACAGGGCTTTGGTGTAGTTACATAAATAGTGAAACTGCGAGAATTTAAACTACGGCTATTACAATTATTATGCGACCTATACAATTTGTCTAATAAATATAAATAGCAAATGAATAGAAATAAAAATAATAAAAATGTTGAGAAAATAATTAAAACCTAAGATTCTAAGTGTAAGAAAATATATTTTTTGGTATTTTTTGTTTGGAAAATAATAAAAGTGTGAATTAATAATTAAAAAACCTAACTATGATTAATTTACAAGTTAATTATGAAATAAAATCAATATTGATTAAATCAAAACAACTTTTATGTCAAAAATTATTTTAATTAATTAAAATCCTAAAACTAATATTTAATGACTTTTTGTGATTTTATATGTTAATTAAATTAATGATAGAAAACAAATTAAGTGAAAAATAAATAAATGAAAAGTGTTAGAAAAGAAAATAGTCAAAAAAGTTAAAAATGCATGGGGTGGGTGTTGTATCCATACCCCTTGGGTCACAGTCAGGCGCCTCATCCACCAAGCCAAGCTATTGTTTGTGATTCAAATATATTCTACGTAACAACAAGAACTCATTTGGGCAGTTAATAAACATTAGTAATACATGAAATTAATTATATGAATGTTTGAAAGAAAAGCAAATTGGAGAAGATGAGTATGCTTGTCTCAAGCATCAATGGCCATGACTTTCGACCTATTCTTACCCTTAGATACCTCGGGAATAATTTGTAATTGATGGCTTGGACTAAAAGTGGCTGGATCTTTGGTTTTGACTTTGCCCTAGTTTTGACAAAATTTGAGGTTTTTAAAGAGTGTTCTTGGGTATCCAATTTCGTGCTCTCTAGTGTATGAGGGTGTTGTGTTTATATAGAGGAGGAATTTAAGTCAAAAATAATGGAAGAAATCTCATGGCATCAATTGCATGATTTATTTCAAAAATTCATTTGAAAAACTTTCCAAACTTGTGAAAATCTTGTCTTAATGATATTTGCTTGGTTGTCATGATTTTGACAGCTTGTTATGAGCTATTTGGACCCTAAGAAATTCAAATCTTAAGCCTTACATGCCTTGTGCATTAATCTTGCATTTTATTTGATTTAATTTGAGTTTAAATGAATAAAATAAAAAATAAATGAAATAAAAATTAAAATAATGCATGGATTGGTTTAGGGGTTCTTAATCATGTTGTAAACACGTTCAAACCTTAAAACCTATGCCCATTAGTCCACAAGTTTAATATTTCTCAATTTGCACTTCATGCACTTTCTCAAAAATTTCCCAACTTGTGCAATCCATAACTTGCTCAATTTTTATATTTTGGAGATGATATTTGAATTTTTATAAATCTCAAGATGTCCCCTACAACCTCTATTTTTAACATTTTGCAATTGGATAAATTATCTTTATGTAAATGGTCTTGGAAAAAAGTGTCTTTTGTTGACTTTTTGAAAGTGACATGTAATGTATGAGCTTGTATCTTTCCAATGGTGGATTTCTTGAACTTGAGGGATGAAGAGAAGTTGTATGTAATTGGATTCTCTTCAAAATTAGCCTTGGTGAAAAAAATTTTGATAAAGTATGAGAAAGTTATGGCTGGTCAAAGTTTAGTTGACTTTTCCTATAAAAATCCTATTTAGCAATTTTTTACTTTTGATGAGTTAGGAGCATTTCTTGAGGAATCGTGATCAACCCTTGATCAAATGATGGATATCACTTTAAAATGTTGATGTTGACAAAAAAATCTTGAATTTTGACTGTATATAGGCCACAATTGACTTTTGACCAGTATAATTGATTTTCAAGCATTTGAGCAGTTGACTGAGCAAACTTGTTGTGCAGGGCATGAAATTTGGTATGGACATTCCTGAAGGCATATTAGGACCATGTAAAAAATTTGAAACCTTTGGAGCTCACACATCTTGGTGAAAAGTGAAACCCTAATTAGAGGTTCATTGCTTAGGAGGAGAATTTGTCTGGTCAATTCTTGGTCATCCTTGAGCAATTGGGAACCATAATGAGCATGTCTTGAGTGAAAATGGGAGGGCAAATTTTGGGGTATAACACTACCCCTTTGAGATTTGGGGTGAACCTGGACACATTTGGCTCCTTCGAATACCCTCAATCTTTGCTCTTCGATTGGCCCAGGGTTGCCTCCTTCGAATGGCTCCAATTCTCATCATTGGGGCTTCTTTGATTGAGCCCCTATTTGTCTTGGTAGCTTGATCTGAAACTCTTTAACTAGCCCAAACGAAAACTCCTTTTTGGCCAGTCGAAACTTCTCTTGTTACCCCCCTCGAATGCAATTGTCCAGGAGGCTTGGGCTTGGCAACATGTTGGCTTTTGGGCTAGCAAGCAACTTGGACTAAGACTTATCATAAGACAACTTATTTTCAATAATTAATTGTCTCTTTCGAATGGAACACCTGTACATCCTTCGAATGTCCCTTTTGTGTGTCTTTAAAATAGGCCACATGTATGCCTTGTGCATTCTTCGAATGGGCCACCAATGTGTGCTCATCATATGGCAATCATATGCTGAAAGGTTCAGAGATAGAGTTGACGTAAGCAGTTTCGAAGGGAACCATTGCTCAATCGAAACTAGCACAAAGGGAACTAATACCTTGTGGATGCTAGCATGAGGAAGGCCATTGCCCTGTGAATCGAAGGCCAGTTGAAAGGGTCTTGGCCTTGTGAATCAAAGACAAATTGAATAGGGAGCCTTTTCCTTGTGCGCTGAAGGCACGCATAAAGGGAGTATTTGCCTTGTGCGCTTGAAGGCAAGTTGAAGGGAAGGCACTGCTGGAATGATACTTGTGGACCCAAAGTTTGATCAAAGGGTCTTAGAGGCTCAATCGAAGCTTGTCTGCAGGGGACTACTACTTTGTGAATCGAAGCAGGCATGTAGGAAGTTCTTGCCCTATGAATCAAAGGCAAGCCTGAAGCAGCCAATGCACAGTCGAAGCCTTGGGAATTGAACTTGATCGAAGGAGGCCCAACACCCAATTGAAGCTTGTGAATCAGGCTTGCGTCGAAGGAAGTACAGTGCCCAATCGATGCTTGCTCAGATGCCAATCGAAATACCCTATTCAAATGTCAATCGAAAGACACTTGATTATCTCCAAAAAAATTATTTTCCTTAAGCAAGTGTTTGTAACCACCATGCAAATGGAAGATCTTGGAAAACATGACAGGGTAAATTTTAGGGTAAAACACATAGCATTTTCAATAACCATTTCAAGGATCTCAGGGGCCTATGATGCAGGGTCATGTTGAATCAGACGTCCATCAAGGGGCAAGAGGATTTTTTCTCCTCTAACCAAATGTTGTCAAAGACCAAAGCACGGTAACAAGAGTCAAGGGCTATGACCCACTCGACATGGTGAGCTTGATTATCGTGGAAGGACATTCAATGATACAAAGTTCTCTAATTAAAGTTGTGATCAAAGTTCAACTTCTGACATTTTCTTATGTTACCCCGCGAGATCCTTGAAAAAATTGCATTCACATATCATGCATGTCATCATAACAGGTTCTCCCCATACAGGTTTTCTCATCTGCTTACTGTTTATTTCAGTAGAGATGGATCTAGAGAAAATAGTTAAAGATCTTCTAGCTCAGAATGCCCAGTTCCAACAAGTGAGTTTGAACTTAGCCAAGGGGCAGGAAGATCTGAAAACACTCTTCACCAAAGAGAGTAAGAAGAAGACTAAGAAGAAGGTTGTCATCCTCAACATAGGAAGAAGGTTCAAGGGGCCTGCCCAACTAGCACAAAAAGAAGATGTTTCTTGTGAAGAAGAAGACAATCAAGAAGAGGAAACTAGAAGCACTAGAGATAATCAAGCTACTGATGACGAAGGATATTTTGAGGAGCAGTATCCACCGGCGGATGAAAAATACAAACAGCTTGAAGACAGACTAAAGGCTATGGAGATCTAAGTTGTGTCTGGATTGGACTTTGGAGACTTGGGTTTGGTTCCTGAGGTGGTCATTCCCTACAAATTCAAGATCCCTGCTTTTGCCAAGTATGACGGGGTCTCCTGTCCAAAGCTTCATCTAAGATCCTATGTCTGCAAGATTCAGCCATACACTACTGACAAAAAACTCCAGGTCCACGTTTTCCAAGAGAGTCTAGCTGGGACTCAACTTGAATGGTTCTATCAATTGGAGAGTTCGCACATCCACACCTGGGAGGATCTGGCTACTGCTTTCTACAAGCAGTACCAATAGTCCACTAATCTTGCACCAACTCGTGTGCAGTTGTAGAATATGACCATGGGTTATGTGATACGGTGGGAAGTTTTTGGTTGGGAGCAGGTTTGTTTGTTACTGCAGTTTGAGATGCAGTTTGTAACTTGCAGTTTTTTTGGAAGCAGGCTTGAGTTGTTTTTTGCTCAATGTTCTCCTCCTCCTTCTGCTGAACCGTTAGACTTGTTATATCTACTTGTTTTCTTACTGCCTTTTACAGCCTGCCAAAACTGCAAACCCTCACTTCACTCTCTTTATCTCTCCCTCAAAAGAACTTCTAATTGCTTATTATATTATTCTGAAAAGCTGCTGGCCAGAACATGATGAGGGCTAGGACAAGCTCTCTTGCTTGTAACTTAGTTTATCTCTGCATTGTGTACTTTCTTTCCATATTTCCTGCATTATACTTTCTTGGACAGCTTTGTGTACTTGCTGTGATAGTTTTGCAACTTAGTTTGTCATTCAGCTTGGTTAGTGCATTTTTAGTTAGCTTGCCATGCTTTCTCATGTTTGCCTTGCTGTTGGTTGACTAATGCAGTTTGAAATTCAGTTTGTAGTACCCTTCTTTGTGTGCAGCCTTGTGCCTTTGCATTTTGAATAACTTGTATGCTTGCAATTTTATATATTTTATTTTTCTCTCTGTGAACCGAGAAGAGAAATCTTCTTGTGATTTGCATAGAGGAAAACAAAACATGATGAACATAGCATTTCTAATTCCGGCCAACAGACTTTAATGATGATTTTTCTTTTTACCTGCTTCTGCTTGAAAATTCTTATACTAACTTCTTTTTGTCTTTTGTAGGTAAGTACCAGTTGGATGATAGAGGAAGAAGTAGAAGTAGAAGTCAAAGATCTCAAGAGATTTAGGCTTAGATTTATTTTTATTTTTTTTCATTTACTGTAAACAAATATTACTGTAAATACTGTAAATTGTAAATTTACAATATTCGAATAAAATTTGTAACAACATTTGAAATAAATAAATAAAAAGTCTTTGTCAAATATCTTCCAACTTTTCCTTGTATTGTCTATTTAATTATTTAAGACTCTTAAATTAAAATAACTGGAAATGTATCCCAATAACTTTAATCCAAATGAAATAAATAATCAACAAACTTTGTCGTCTCGCAACCTTGCATTAATCACAATACGCCTGGTATTCCAATTAACATATGCGTTGTTCAGTTAAACAAACAAGCATTCCATAAACCTTTCACTACACTGATCAAGCAAATGCCTTAAGATTCCAAACAAAAGTCTCAGCTCCTACCCCAGATAACTAGGTTTCGAGAAATAACCAGTAATCTTGAACAAGCGTAAAAATGATGTAACAGTCAACTGAATTTCTGAGGATTCAGTTTCTTCTGAGAAATGTGAGTGCAAACCCTAATCCTGGATCACTTCCAATGAAAGATCTGTCTGATCGATTCTTGAGTCAACCTTAACAAATCAGAGAAAACCCTAATTCTGGATTGCTGCCAAAGAAAGATCTGTCTGATTGATTCTTGAGTCAACCTTAACAAATCAGAGAAAACCCTAATTCTGGATTGTTGCCCAAGAAAGATCTGTATGACCGATTCTCAAGCCGATCTTTAAAAATCATAGAAAAACCCTGGGGTTGTGATTTCTTGTGAAAAAATGGAGGGCAAATTTTGGGGTACAACAGTTGCCCCTGTTCAATCTTCTTGAACCTAAAGAGTTAGATTGGCAAGTTTGGCGTTCGCGACTCGAAGGTAAAAGATGATTGGACACTAGAGTGCTCAAAAATTTGCACTCGTCAAAGCATATTTGAGGGAATGGTCTTAAAGATGCCATTTGGAGATGTGACAGAATCTTGTCGGAGATGGGATTAAAGATGCCATCCAAAAATGTTTGTTGAACTGTATGTTATAGGTGAAAGAATGAGTATCAGAAAAGTATCCGTGTTTGGAACATCTCTGAGCTGGGGGGCTGAATAAGCAATAGATTAGCATCCGTGTTTGGAGATTCCGTAAACTGTTTTCAGAACTCATTGAAGTTGAATAGTGATCAGTCCGTGTAAAACTGCATCTGGATTTGAGAAGGAACCGGTGTAGGGTTGCCTGATGATGAGTCCGTGTAAAACTGCATCTGGATTTGAGAAGGAACCGTTGTAGGGTTGCCTGATGACGAGTCCGTGTAAGACTGCATCTGAATTTGTGAAGGAACCGTTGTAGGGTTTCCTGTTGATGGTCAAGTTGATAGTTGTCCTGGCTTGTTACAGGTGTTAATCTGGAACTTAAAAAAAGTTATTGTTGACCTTTTGCTGAAAAAGGTAAATTGTTAGTTGAAACACAAAGTTATGTTGCATGAAATGTATGATGAAATATATGTGTTTTGTCAATGCTCATGTTTTATGAACGTGATGTATGCGCATGTAGGCTGATGAGCTGTCTTGCTGAGGAAGATAAATCCAGGATAGCTGGAGATAATAAAATCTTTGACCGCTGTCAGGGAAAATAAACCCTTGACTGTTGTTGGGGATTGAAAATCCTTTGATCGTTGAAAATGAGAAGTCCTAGGACCACTGTTGGGGAAATCAGGAGTTTGGGTTGTATGCCAATTTACTGGGGATTCCTGCTTTGAGGAGATCTTCGTCGGGGAATATCTGAAAAACTGTGAGGAATTGAGAATGAGAGTCTTCATTCTGCTTGGGGAATAAGAATTATGTGGGGAATAGCCATACTGTTGAAAAGTAGCTATCCTGTTGGAAAGTAAAACTCAGGATTCTGGAAAAAGCTTATTCCTGTTTGGAAGAAGTTCAGGTTTAGGTTGTATGCCACTTTAAGAATGAGAATCTTCATTCTATCGAGAATATCAGAAATTCATATGTTATACTACTTTGAGAATGAGAATCTTCATTCTGTCGGGAATATCAGGAGGTTGGGTGTATGCCAATCTACTAGCGAAGCGAGAAATGAGAATCTTCATTCAGACGTTTGGGTCAGAAGGTTGGGTGTATGCCAATCTACTGAGGTTTCAAGGATGAGAATCTTCATTCTGTTAAGGGTCAGGAGGTTGGGAGTATACCAATCTCTTGAGGTTTTAAGGATGAGAATCTTCATTCTTGAGAGAAACAGATTTTTAGGAGCTTCAGTTGTCCGTTATTCTGTTGGTGGCTGTAACTTCTAACAGGTGATGAAGGAATCTTCGATGACTGTAACTTCCAACAGGTGATGAAGGAATTTTTGATGACGACCGTAACTTCCAACAGGTGATGAAGGAATTTTTACGACCGTGACTTCCAATAGGTGATGAAGGAATTTTGATGACGACCGTAACTTCCAACAGGTGATGAAGGAATTTTTACGACCGTGACTTCCAACAGGTGATGAAGGAATTTTAATGACGACCGTAACTTCCAACAGGTGATGAAGGAATTTTTACGACCGTGACTTCCAACAGGTGATGAAGGAACTTTGATGACGACCGTAACTTCCAACAGGTGATGAAGGAATTTTTACCACCGTGACTTCCAACAGGTGATGAAGGAATTTTTACGACCGTGACTTCCAACAGGTGATGAAGGAATTTTGATGACGACCGTAACTTCCAACAGGTGATGAAGGAATTTTGATGACGACCGTAACTTCCAACAGGTGATGAAGGAATTTTTACAACCGTGACTTCCAACAGGTGATGAAGGAATTTTGATGACGACCGTAACTTCCAACAGGTGATGAAGGAATTTTTACGACCGTGACTTCCAACATGTGATGAAGGAATTTTGATGACGACCGTAACTTCCAACAGGTGATGAAGGAATTTTTTACGACCGTGACTTCCAACAGGTGATGAAGGAAATTTTGATGACGACTGTAACTTCCAACAGGTGATGAAGGAATTTTTTACGACCATGACTTCCAACAGGTGATGAAGGAAATTTTGATGACGACCGTAACTTCCAACAGGTGATGAAGGAATTTTTACGACCATGACTTCCAACAGGTGATGAAGGAAATTTTGATGACGACCGTAACTTCCAACAGGTGATGAAGGAATTTTTACGACCGTGACTTCCAATAGGTGATGAAGGAAATTTTGATGACGACCGTAACTTCCAACAGGTGATGAAGGAATTTTTTACGACCGTGACTTCCAACAGGTGATGAAGGAAATTTTGATGACGGCCATAACTTCCAACAGGTGATGAAGGAATTTTTACGACCGTGACTTCCAACAGGTGATGAAGGAAATTTTGATGACGACCGTAACTTCCAACAGGTGATGAAGGAATTTTTTACGACCGATCAATTTGAAATGTAATTTGTTGTGGAGAATAAATCCTTGACAAATGTTAGGGAAATAAACCCATGACTGCTGTTCCGCTAAAGAGGTAATGAACATCTCGAGGACGCTTGAATTACTTTTCAGAAAGATTTCAGAGAGATTCGTCATTGCCCCTAGTATCAGATGTTTGTGGCATTGCCAGGAAACTTGGACTGTTCGTAACCCTTTGATGAGATTGACGTTTAAATGCCCTAAGTGATGGTGAGGGAGACTTGCCCCAGGTTATCCTGCAATTGAGAGATTTCTTGAAATCTTGACTGGACTGCCCCAGGTTTAATGGACTTTGAAAGATTTGTTGAAATCTTGACTGGACTGCCCCAGGTTTACTGAACTTTGAAAGATTTGTTGAAATCTTGACTGGACTGCCCCAGGTTTACTGGACAATACCATACTAAGTCCCCTTTTTGCTGATGGGAGATTTTTTCAACGGGAGTGTCATCCCACTTGAAGTGATTTTATTCACTGAGAGAGCTTTCGTTCCTCCGAAAATTCACTGTTGTGAATTTCTTCGCTGTCAAATAAATAAACATGTGTAAACAACGATATTCAAATAATGCAAAGTTTATGCTTGTCTCGAAGTTGTGAAAAATGCGTTTTTTAGCAGAAAACTTTTTATAAGACAAATTTAACACAAGATTTAGAGCAAAGCCTTACAGGAGTCAGGATACCTTTTGTAACAGTATGTGTTGCACCCCAAAATTTGCCCTCCCATATTCTTCAAGAAATTGCCAAGCCAAGTCACAAAATTCCCCAAGGGTTGTGCAGCTCAACAGCTTCCCATACAATCAAAACTAGGGTTTGTGTTCTGATCAAGAATTGAAAGTTTTCAAAGGCCCAATCAAGTCTCATATGCTTACAAAGATGGTCAAGTATCCTCATATCAAGTTTCAAGGCATTCAGCTCAAAATTGCACAGTCAAAACCCTAGATTGCACTACAGTCAACTGTAGGGGCAAAATGGTCATTTGGCAGTCAAAAGTTCAAATTTTTGGTCAACATATCACTTTGAAGCCACAAACATCATTTGATCAATGCTTGATCATGATTCTCAAAATTTGGCTCAGAAATCATCAAAGATGCAAAAGTTACTATATTTGGACAGTTGAAAAAGTCAACTGAAATTGACCAGGGCATAACTTTCACATGGATTATCAGAAAAATTCCATCCAAAGCTCATTTTGAAGAGAAAGACATTTCCTACAACTCATCTTCATATTCCAAGTCCAAGAAATGCTCTCACAAAAAGTTATCAATTTCAACATTATAGGTCATTTTCAAAAGTCAACAAAAAGGTACTTTAAGTCAAAGGCCATATCTTGAGATTGGTAAATCAAAATGACATGGGACCAAAGGCATTGGTTAAAGGACTCAATGACCTTTCCAAAATGTCCAAGAACATGTGAAAAGCTTAAAAATTGAGCAAGATATGCCTTGTGGAAGTTGGGAAATTTTTGGGAATTTTGAAAAGTCAACTTTGATCCAAATGACCTAAAAATGCAAATGGGCCCATTTTTCTTCCATGATTCATCATTCTAAGCCTATGCACGACCATTAAGCCCAAGGGGAAGTATTTTCTCAATTTTTAATTATTTATTTGAATTTATATTAATATTAATTCATTTAAATCATTTAAATATGTAGAAAATATAAACTTGACCTAAACAAATCTTTTTGTGCACATTCTACTCTCAATATTTCGTGCTTGTTCAATTATGGAAAGAATTGGTGTGATTGGAGCTAATTGACACAAAGAACCATGTGAAAAAGATTCAAAAAGATCTTACAAAATCAAATTTGCAAAATCATTGAATGCCTTGGATTTTATCAAGTTTTGTTGACCTAAAAGCTTGGCTACATATGCAGGATCACAAACCTAATTGCCTGAGACCCTAAGCTGCGCCCAAGAACACTTTGCAAACTTGACTTTTTTTCCATAAAACACAAAACTGATTTCAAGGTTACAAGAGGATTCAAGCCCTAATCTTGATTCCATTGGCTTCCTGAAGCTTCACTGATCACATTCCAACCATTAACAACCCTCCAAACGCAAGAGATTGGTATACAGAATGCAAGATACATAGTGAAAAATTTATCATCGTGTTTTAAAATTTACGCATCATCATAACATTTTGATTATTGATTCTTATTCCTCATAATGTTCTGATGCTAACCATATCAATTAATTTCGTTTTTGTGCAATATCCATGATTATGCCATTGATGCAGATTAGGGTTCTTCAACCTTAAAATTGGGGTTTTTGCAATCAGGCAAAATTAGATGCTGGGACTAAGACCATTAAGTTCAACACGTCTGGACGATTAGAATGGTGTACTCGCGATGAATTTATGACCAATAGAATTCTATTCGCTATTTTTTGATATATGGTCTTAGGCAACGCTATGAAAACCGTTGCCTCATGTTTACGTTTCAGGGAAAAGGAAGAAGAAGGACTCGTGGCAGTGGGGGATACGTGGGTTTGAATTTCGCGCGTCTAACTTATTCACGTGTTATCTTCTTTTATTATATTTATTGCTTACTAATATAATAAACGCGTTGAAGTGCTTCAGTGGTGCAGGTGTCACCTTGCAAAGTCCAAGACCTGGGTTCGAACCCCAGGTCTGTATCATTCTCAATAAAATTTTTCCAAAGACGTTCCCATGCAATACTGGTATGAAGACGCATCATATACCCCAGACCAAGCTTTGACACGTCCCCCTGGAGATCAAACCAAAGGCTTAAGTTTGAAGAGTACCATGTACCTCAGTCAACGCTTCAGCATACCATTCAAAAAGTCAAACGGACTTAGGATATTTTGGGCCAGAATTTCACAATTGAAACCTCCATATTGGGTCTGAAACCCCCCTGGTTTGACTTTACTATCTTTTTTATTTATTTATTTATTTTTTTTTATTCTTGTTTTAATTGTTATGTTTATTCTAATTATTATTTTCTTTAATTAATTATTTTTTAACAAAAATACAAAAACATCATAAAATCAGAAAAGGGCAAAAAATATAATATTTATTTATTTTAGTTATTTTTATGAATAAATGCATGTAAATAAATTTAGTTTAATTAGGATTTTGCAATTTTAATTCCTTTCATATTAAATATAAAAATTAGAATTAGGTTTAATTAACAATTTTCATTCCTTTTTAGTTTTTCCTTTTATCATAATATTATTATTTATTTTTTTTTTATAATTAAATTTTGCATGTAAATTAACTTAGACTTAAATTAGGTTAAAAATTCAATCTTTTTCATAATAAATCTAAAAAACACTAGAATTAGGTTTAGCATTTCATTTTAATCTTAATTAATTTTTCTTTTTTTCTTAAATCTTAAAAAAGCATAAAATACCAAAAACATTTAATTTTAATTTTAATTAATTCATTAACTTTAAATATTTTTGCAAAAGGGTCCAACGCCCATACTTTTAATTATTAATTTCGCGCATTTTACTTTGTCGCTTATTATAATTATGTACATGTCCCAAAGCCTTGTAACAATTTTATTTCTCGCACTTTTACTCGCTTTATTTATTTTTTCAGTCAAATCGGGTCCGGTTTAATTTTGGCGATGTGGACCCGCGCCATTTGTAATAGCCTTAGATTTATTTTCCCGCAAACTTTATAACTGTTAAAAAGCATGCAAGAATGAATGTCTTAATTAAAATCAAGCGTAGATCACAACAAACATGACAAGACAAATATCAATGAAACATGGCACACAATTCGCACACACCACCCCTAGGGTACGCCTCACTGTTGCCTTTCGAAAGGTGATCGTCGAGTAGAGGACGTCTTAGTAAGTCCTCATGATCCGGGAACCTGGCATGAGGGTAGCTTCTAAGGTGTCTTCCTATTGCTCCGGTGATCACCATGTCCCGAACCTCGAATTGACCCGAACACCTCCAACGGTGGTGCTACCTACCTCTCAATGGTGGGATGGCACTACTTTAAAGGACATTTACACAGACGAATTCCTTAGGGTAGGTAGATTCTCGTAGATACTTGCTCTAATTTCAAACAAATCAAAACATCTTTTCACACTGACACTTTTCAAAAGCTTTCAAAGCAAATTTTTCAAACACTCTGACGTACGAGTCGAACTGAAATTTTTCAAAGAAACTTTTTAAAACCCACATTGAAAAGCAAGCAAACATTTTGAAAACACATTGAGCTAGTATCTAAGAGCCCATGGATAACCATGGATAGAAAGGGTGCTAACACCTTCCCTTTCTATAACCTACCTCCCGAACCGAGAGCAATCTCTTTAAGGAATTTTTCTGTGCTTTTGTCCTTTCCATTTGGAGAAAATAAAAGACGGTGGCGACTCTTGCTTCCGCGACATTTCGCGAACCAGCGTTAAACAGTCAGTTCCAGATCCACCGATCACAGTATGCTTTCGAACTAACCCATGCTTCAATTAGGACTTTTAAAGGGTTGTAACATGGCTTGGTTCACGGTTTAAGAAACAAAGGATAAAGAGGATCCTTACAACGGTTGATGATCCTTACACATGCAGATATACATTGGTGTCCTAGGTCTAGAGAGGATGTCACTATCATTGATCATTGCGGGGAGTACCCTAATGTTCCTTTACTTGGAATCAGAGGAGGTATTACTTATAACCCATGCCTGGCTTGGAGACAGTTTGGTTATGCTCGGAGGGATGGTCCTCATGACATGTTGATTCCTGACATAGTTTTCGACTTCGACAATGATACTCAAGGACTTCGCCAGAGATTTATCAGAGCCTGGAGGATGCCCAGTAGGATAGACAGCAAAACACTGGGGCACAGGAACTCCATCCCTTTGGAGCCTTATCTCAAATGGGTACGCGCCCGCTCTCAGAAGTTAGTAATGCCTTATCCTCATATGCTCCCAGTGATCAAAGAACCAATCTCGGAAGGGGAAGTGTCCTACACTATTCAGCACCCTGATATGCCCACGTCCTGGGAAGAGATGCAGAAGAGCTGGATCCAGCTTAAGGAAGAGCAAAATTCTCTTGAGACTAGTCTGCACGCCAGTGAAAAGAAGGTCCTGGAGCTCACTCGCCTGTTGCATGAGGAGAGGAATCTCAACACCTACATAGCTCCGAAAAGGATGCGCAGTGTATTTTGGGATTGACTTGATTTTTGTACTTTTGCCCATGAGGCCTTGATGTATTAAACAATGATTTCTTTAATGATAACGTGTGTTCTTTTTGTCTACAACAAATTTGAACTTTCGAACCCTTGAATGCATTGCATATGCATTTCATACATCATGTGCATAGCAGGTTTTTCCTCTTTTCAGGTTGCTTACAGTTCTTCGCTGTTTATTTCAGCATCATGAATCCCGGATCTGAATCAACAGAGACATCAATCAAGGCTCTCCAGGCGCAGAATGCGCAGTTTCAAGAACTAATCAAGGGGCTGGCTAAAGGCCAAGAAGAACTGAAGGCTATGCTCCTGAAGAAGGAGAAGAAGAAGAAGAGAAGAAGAACTGTTCTGTTCAACTCGGGCCGAAGGTTCGGCAATACCCTGCAACATGAAGAGGCTGGTTCTTCTGTTGGCAAGAGTCCTTCTCAGGCAGAAGTAAAGGTTCCTAGTTCGGTCGTCTCCGACAACGAGACAGATTTGGATGAAGAGCAGTACCCTCCTTCAGATGACAGGTACAAACAACTGGAGGACAGGTTGAAGGCTATGGAGGTGCAACAGGCACCTGGGCTGGATTTCGGAGATCTGGGTTTGTCGACTGGTGTGATTATCCCGCATAAATTCAAAGCACCATCCTTCTCCAAATATGACGGGGCGTCTTGTCCCAAGCTGCACTTAAGGTCCTATGTTCGGAAAATTCAGCCGTACTCTGCGGACAAGAATCTATGGATCCACTTCTTCCAGGAGAGTCTTTCAGGGACTCATCTCGAATGGTTCTATCAGCTGGATGGGACCAAAGTTCGTAACTGGGAGGAGCTGGCTACTGCTTTCTACAAGCAGTATCAGTATAATGCCGACCTTGCCCCCACACGTACCCAACTCCAGGGTATGGCGTTAGGCGCAAGCGAAGGTTTTAAGGAGTACGCTCAGAAGTGGAGAGACCTGGCTGGCAGGGTGCAGCCACCATTGACTGACCGGGAGCTGGTAGACATGTTCTTGGGGACCCTATCTGGGCCATTTTTCAACCATCTCATTGGGAATTCTTCTGCTGGGTTCACTGATTTGATCTTAACTGGAGAGAGGATTGAAGCTGGATTAAAGTCTGGGAAGATTGCAAAAGGTGCCTCATCTAGTTCGGAAAAGAAACCATTCAAGAAGGAGTCTAGCGCCGTATATGGTTCCAGAAGATCAGAAAGACATGAGCACCGCCAATCTGTCAGTGCGGTCATGATTGCTAAGCCTGCTGCCGCTCCCCGGCCAAACAATACTCAGAAGATGGAAAGACCCCGGAGAGAATTCTCCCGTTTAAACATGACCTTGTCGCAGATCCTGCCACAGTTGCTCTCGATTAATTTAGTGACTGTCAGGGAGGCGCCGAAGTTTCCAAATACTGCATCCCCCAAGTACAACCCGAATGCTCGTTGTGCTTACCATTCAGATAGCCCGGGGCACTCTACTGATGACTGTTGGGCGTTAAAGAACAAGCTGCAGGACCTTATTGACGCCAAGGAGGTACAGTTTGAGGCATCTGACAAGCCTAATGTGGTGACAGCTCCCCTGCCTGCTCATGGAGTAAATGCTATTGGGGACAAAGACGAAGTGGACGATGCTGAGTTTAATAGCTGGATCTACCCGGCAACCGACAGTGGATCTAACAATTGGAGTGCAAAGGACAACTTGTCTGTTTCTCTTGTTACTGAGTAATGAATTCCTATGTTTTGTTATTTTGTAATAAACAATGATAAACTCTATGGCCCGGTGACTTACCCGAGGCACCGTGGTTCTATTTGTGAGGGCATACGAACTGTCATTTCATATATCATGAATGAAAATCTTGGACGTACTTTTCGCATTGCAAATATTGTGTTCCTTTTCTGTCTTTCTTTTCCTTTACATAATTTTCAAAAACAGCTGTATTTACACACACACTCACTCATACAGGTTCCAATCCACTCTGGATCTCACTGATAACAACTCTGCTAATGCCAGTTATGACTTCGAAAATCCGATCAACTTAGCCGAAGACGAAGGTGAAGATGATTGCGAAGTGCCTGGCGAGCTCGCAAGACTGTTGCTTCAGGAAGAGAGGGCAATTCAACCCCATGAAGAGCCAGTGGAAACCATAAACCTGGGTACTGAGGCGGACAGGAAAGAGGTAAAGATTGGTGCCAACCTAGAGATCAGCGTGAAGCAACGGTTAACCAAGATGTTACATGATTATATGGAGATCTTTGCCTGGTCCTACGAAGACATGCCAGGGTTGGATACCGATATTGTGGTCCATCATTTGCCGACTAAGGAAGACTGTCCTCCAGTTAAACAAAAGGTCCGTCGGATGCGTCCAGAGATGTCCGAAAAGATTAAGGCCGAGGTCATGAAACAGTTTGATGCGGGGTTCCTTGCAGTAACTTCTTACCCTCAATGGGTTGCTAATGTGGTGCCGGTACCTAAGAAGGACGGTAAGGTCAGAATGTGTGTTGATTACAGGGATCTGAATAGGGCCAGCCCCAAGGATGACTTCCCCTTACCTCACATTGATGTCCTTGTTGATAATACAGCTCAGCACAAGGTATTCTCTTTCATGGATGGCTTTTCAGGCTACAATCAGATAAAGATGGCACCTGAAGACATGGAAAAGACTACATTTGTTACTCAGTGGGGCACCTTCTGTTACAAGGTCATGCCGTTCGGATTGAAGAATGCTGGGGCAACCTACCAACATGCCATGGTTGCCTTATTTCATGATATGATCCATCATGAGATTGAAGTGTATGTGGACGACATGATCGCTAGGTCCCAAACTGAGGAAGAGCACCTAGATCATCTGCAGAAGTTGTTTGACCGGTTGAAACTGTACAAGCTGAGATTAAACCCGAACAAGTGCACCTTTGGGGTAAGATCGGGAAAACTGCTAGGCTTTGTGGTCAGTGATAAAGGTATTCAAGTGGACCCTGCTAAGGTCAAAGCTATTCAAGAGATGTCAGTTCCTAAGACAGAGAAGGAAGTCAGAGGCTTTTTAGGACGCCTGAATTACATCGCTCGATTCATATCTCATTTGACTGCTACCTGTGAGCCAATCTTCAAGTTACTGAAGAAAGATCAGGTAGTACGTTGGAATGATGAATGTCAGGCTGCTTTTGACAAAATCAAAGAGTATCTCCAAGAACCACCTATCCTTATGCCACCGGTTGAAGGGAGACCTCTGATACTATATCTGACAGTGCTTGACAACTCAATGGGGTGTGTGCTGGGGCAGCATGACGAGTCTGGCCGAAAAGAGCATGCCATTTATTACCTTAGCAAAAAGTTTACCGACTGTGAGACCCGATACTCACTGCTTGAGAAAACTTGCTGCGCTTTGGTATGGGCTGCTCGCCGGCTGAGACAGTATATGCTGACTCACACCACTTTGTTGATCTCAAAAATGGATCCGATAAAGTACATATTCGAAAAGCCTGCTCTGTCTGGGAGAATTGCAAGATGGCAAATGATCTTGACGGAGTACGACATTCAATACACAACCCAGAAAGCCATCAAGGGGAGTGTATTGGCAGACCACTTAGCTCATCAAGCTGTAGATGACTATCAATCAATGAACTTCGAGTTTCCGGATGAAAGCATCATGATAGTAACAGATTGTGAAGTGCCTGGACCGGATGAAGGACCTGAGCCAGGATCCCGATGGTCTATGCACTTTGACGGGGCATCCAACGCTTTGGGAAATGGTATCGGCGCCATAATCATATCTCCACAAGGTACTCATACTCCACTCATTGCCCGGCTATGTTTCAACTGTACCAACAACATGGCGGAGTATGAGGCGTGTATCATGGGTCTTCAAGCGGCGATCGACCTAAGGATCAAATTTCTAAGTGTCTTCGGAGATTCCGCTCTTGTGATCAATCAGATTAAAGGAGAGTGGGATACGAAACATCCAAACTTGATCCCTTACAAAGAATGTGTGTTGACCCTGATTCCCCACTTCACAGAGATAACCTTTGAACACTTTCCAAGAGAAGAGAATCAGTTAGCGGACGCGTTAGCTACAATGTCTTCAATGTTCAAGGTCAAATGGGATAATGAAGCTCCCCGGATCATCATCTGGAAACTGGACGAACCGGCATACTGTTGTGATCTCGAAACTGAGTTGGTGACTGAGAAGCCTTGGTACCACGAAGTGAAGAGATATCTGGAAGCTCAGGAATACCCTGAAGGTGCCTCTGTCAATGATAAGAAATTCCTGAGGAGGTTTGCAGCCAAATTCTTCCTAAGCAACGGCATCTTGTACAAGAGAAACCATGATTCAACCTTATTGCGTTGTGTGGATAAGACTGAAGCAGAAAGAATCATGGAAGAGCTACACGAAGGGACCTTTGGTACACATTCCAGTGGACACACTATGGCTAAGAAAATCCTACGGGCAGGATATTACTGGTCCACAATGGAAGCTGACTGTTACCAACATTCCAGGACATGCCACAAATGTCAGATCTATGCAGATAAGGTGCATGTTCCTCCGGTTCCCCTGAATGTTCTGACTGCGCCTTGGACGTTTGCAATGTGGGGCATAGACATGATCGGTGAGATAAAACCTACAGCATCCAACGGACATCGCTTCATCCTAGTGGCGATTGACTATTTTACGAAGTGGGTTAAGGCAGCATCCTATGCTACGGTAACCAAGACTGTGGTGGCACGGTTTATTCGGCACAACCTGATCTGTCGGTACGGCGTCCCTGAGCGGATTATTACAGACAACGGCACCAATCTAAACAATAAGATGATCGCTGAGCTCTGCGAACAGTTCAAGATACAGCACCACAATTCTTCTCCTTACAGACCGAAGATGAATGGGGCTGTAGAAGCAGCTAATAAAAACATCAAGAAGATCGTGCAAAAAATGACAGTGACTTATAAAGATTGGCACGAGATGTTACCGTTCGCTCTACATGGGTACCGTACCTCAGCTAGGACGTCAACCGGGGCCACTCCGTTCTCTCTAGTTTATGGCATGGAGGCGGTCTTGCCAATCGAAGTGCAAATACCCTCTCTCCGGATAATGAAGGATGCAAATCTGAACGAAGATGATTGGATCCAGACACGACTTGACCAACTCAACCTCATTGATGAAAAGAGACTTGCTGCTATCTGTCATGGTCAAACATATCAGAAACGGATGATCAGGGCATTTAACAAGAAGGTCAGACCACAAGAATATCAAGTTGGGGATCTGGTAATCAAGAGGATCATCCTTCCTCAGAGTGATCCAAGGGGCAAATGGACCCCTACGTACGAAGGGCCATTTGTGGTTAAGCATGTGTTCTCAGGAGGAGCAATGATACTAACCAACATGGATGGTGACGACCTTCCTCACCCCGCCAATGCAGACATAGTTAAAAAATACTACGCATGAAAAAGACCCGCTAGGCTGACATGCCTAGGCAAAAATTAGGGCTTCCCGTCGAACCAAAAGGGTTCGGGCAAAATGAAGGGATGAAAATGAAAAAAATCTGTACACCCGGCAAGTCGAAAACCTGAAAAGGCGGCTTGGGCAAAAAGGGGTATCCCGGTGGACCGAAAACCCGAAAGGGCGGTCCAGGCAAAAATTAGGGATAAAAGCGTAATACTATGTCTCATTAGATCACTTTGCATCCAGAATCCGGTATCTACATCAAGTTCAGACGGCATCGATCAGTCAGCTTCATCTTCAACCAAGGTCATCAAGTGATGAGACGCTCGGAGTTATAAAGACAATAGCAGAGTTGAAACCCAGTGGGATCATTCATATTTCACACAGCTGTTTTATTTTCTTTTGTACAAAACTTGTATAAACGCTCTTGTTCGGCGACGTACCTCTTACTAGGACGTCAGCCTCTTGTACACAAAGCGCCTATTTTCAGGCCATTCAAAATCAATACAAATATATTTTCAGTTAAACGTGCTAAGTGTTTTTCTTTTCCTGTTTTGTTTTGCGAAGAACGTCCAAGGTTCAATTTGTGATATATGCATTGACAGTAATTTGCTAACTCATAAATATTTGCATACGAAACAAAGGAATCAGTTGCAGGTGACACTAGAAACAGGGGCAATAAAGAGTTGTCTAAACAATCCAATTGTTCTATCCTCCAAGGTACCAAGGTAGGTTCAGTTAAAGAACACGACCAGTACATATTAGTTCCCCAGAGAGTAAAACAATACCTTCTTCTCCAAGCAAATCATCAAATATCAAGGAAATTGAGCATCCTCCCGCCGATCTCAAACATTCCCCAGCAGCAATACATATATTCTTAACAAGCATCCCCGGCAGTCTTGGTCTAAAGATTGTTCCCCGGCGGCATACCAACATTCAAAGGAATCACTTCCCCGCAGTCCAAAACTTCCCCAAAGAGTCCAGTCCAACCCAGTTTCCCCAGGAAGGTTGGAATTCATATCCCCAAGCAGTAAGCTTATCCCCAGTAGATTCTGGAAGCTTACCCTCGCAGAGCACGAACACGTCGTCCGGCTTGATTTAAAGAGTTATTTCCTTAACAGGATATAACTGGGTTATCCTCAGCCAAAAGCCATGGAAAGAGCGTCGTCGACAAAGTCTTCTTACCCCAGCGAAGTCCGTCAACACTTCATACAACAACGGTATCCTCAGCAAGTCATTCTCAATAATTCAAGCAAAGCATCTCCATCCTCACAGAGTACCGCTTCCCAGCATGGTCGCTAGAGTATCTTTTCTCCCCGCAGACTCTTCATTTGCCAAGTTTATTCCTCAACGGAGTTATCTTCTCCTACCGGTATTCTTGCAGTTATCATCCCCAGCGGAAGCAAAATCTATCCTTCAACGTCAGCCCAGGATACAACTTCCCGGCACCCGTCAAGGATTCACTTTCCTAGACGAAAACATACATAAAACTTCACCTACATCATTATAGCATGCATAACGCATTGCATCGTACAAGTCTCATTTATATCGAGAACATCATTGCTTGACCCATATCATGCATTACATATGACTGACCTTTACCTTTCAGGAAAGATGCAGTTTAAAGTCTCAATCACATTTCAAGACCTAGACCGGTTCAGTTAAATCGACCCTAAGATTTTCCTGATGCTTATCCAGTCAAAGGCCTTCTCTGGTTCAGTCAGATCGACCCTAAGATCTCCCTGATGCTTATCCAGTTGAAGATATTCCAAGACCTTGTCCGGTTCAGTTAAATCGACCCTAAGATTTTCCTGATGCTTATCCAGTCAAAGGCCTTCTCTGGTTCAGTCAGATCGACCCTAAGATCTCCCTGATGCTTATCCAGTTGAAGATGTTTCAAGACCTAGACCGGTTCAGTTAAATCGACCCTAAGATTTTCCTGATGCTTATCCAGTCAAAGGCCTTCTCTGGTTCAGTCAGATCGACCCTAAGATCTCCCTGATTCTTATCCAGTTGAAGATATTCCAAGACCTTGTCCGGTTCAGTTAAATCGACCCTAAGATTTTCCTGATGCTTATCCAGTCAAAGGCCTCCTCTGGTTCAGTCAGATCGACCCTAAGATCTCCCTGATTCTTATCCCAGTAGAAGACACCCAAGATTTTCTCAACGAGCGTTGTTGAAGTTAAAATCGCCCAAGGTTCTCTTACCATCCATGCTAAGGCAGTAACCATCCCTGGTTCATTCATCAGCATTTGAAGCTCCAGACTCAGCTCCTGTAACCAGTCAGGACATATCTATACCAAGCATCTAAAATTAGCTCCTGCAACGTGTCAGGTACTCATTTTTTCTTTTGCAGGTATGCAGGTTCTAGCTAAAGAGTCTCCTACGCGATCAACGTCCAGATGGCATCTATAAGCCCATCACCCTATCCAGCAATCACCAAATGGCATCTATAAGCCCAGTCCCCCATCACTGTTACTATGTGAGCGCAAATTTCTGGGCACTTTAGTGTCCAATCATCTTCTACCTTCGGATTACGAAAGGCACGTCAGCCAATCTGCATCCTCAGGTCTAAGAAGATTGAACAGGGGCAACTGTTGCACCCCAAAATTTGCCCTCCCATATTCTTCAAGAAATTGCCAAGCCAAGTCACAAAATTCCCCAAGGGTTGTGCAGCTCAACAGCTTCCCATACAGTCAAAACTAGGGTTTGTGTTCTGATCAAGAATTGAAAGTTTTCAAAGGCCCAATCAAGTCTCATATGCTTACAAAGATGGTCAAGTATCCTCATATCAAGTTTCAAGGCATTCAGCTCAAAATTGCACAGTCAAAACCCTAGATTGCACTACAGTCAACTGTAGGGGCAAAATGGTCATTTGGCAGTCAAAAGTTCAAATTTTTGGTCAACATATCACTTTGAAGCCACAAACATCATTTGATCAATGCTTGATCATGATTCTCAAAATTTGGCTCAGAAATCATCAAAGATGCAAAAGTTACTATATTTGGACAGTTGAAAAAGTCAACTGAAATTGACCAGGGCATAACTTTCACATGGATTATCAGAAAAATTCCATCCAAAGCTCATTTTGAAGAGAAAGACATTTCCTACAACTCATATTCATATTCCAAGTCCAAGAAATGCTCTCACAAAAAGTTATCAATTTCAACATTATAGGTCATTTTCAAAAGTCAACAAAAAGGGACTTTAAGTCAAAGGCCATAACTTGAGATTGGTAAATCAAAATGACATGGGACCAAAGGCATTGGTTAAAGAACTCAAATAACTTTCCAAAATGTCCAAGAACATGTGAAAAGCTTAAGAATTGAGCAAGATATGCCTTGTGGAAGTTGGGAAATTTTTGGGAATTTTGAAAAGTCAACTTTGATCCAAATGACTTAAAAATGCAAATGGGCCCATTTTTCTTCCATGATTCATCATTCTAAGCCTATGCACGACCATTAAGCCCAAGGGGAAGTATTTTCTCAATTTTTAATTATTTATTTGAATTTATATTAATATTAATTCATTTAAATCATTTAAATATGTAGAAAATATAAACTTGACCTAAAAAAAATCTTTTTGTGCACATTCTACTCTCAATATTTCGTGCTTGTTCAATTATGGAAAGAATTGGTGTGATTGGAGCTAATTGACACAAAGAACCATGTGAAAAAGATTCAAAAATATCTTACAAAATCAAATTTGCAAAATCATTGAATGCCTTGGATTTTATCAAGTTTTGTTGACCTAAAAGCTTGGCTACATATGCAGGATCACAAACCTAATTGCCTGAGACCCTAAGCTGCGCCCAAGAACACTTTGCAAACTTGACTTTTTTTCCATAAAACACAAAACTGATTTCAAGGTTACAAGAGGATTCAAGCCCTAATCTTGATTCCATTGGCTTCCTGAAGCTTCACTGATCACATTCCAACCATTAACAACCCTCCAAACGCAAGAGATTGGTATACAGAATGCAAGATACATAGTGAAAAATTTATCATCGTGTTTTAAAATTTACGCATCATCATAACATTTTGATTATTGATTCTTGTTCCTCATAATGTTCTGATGCTAACCATATCAATTAATTTCGTTTTTGTGCAATATCCATGATTATGCCATTGATGCAGATTAGGGTTCTTCAACCTTAAAATTGGGGTTTTTGCAATCAGGCAAAATTAGATGCTGGGACTAAGACCATTAAGTTCAACACGTCTGGACGATTAGAATGGTGTACTCGCGATGAATTTATGACCAATAGAATTCTATTCGCTATTTTTTGATATATGGTCTTAGGCAACGCTATGAAAACCGTTGCCTCATGTTTACGTTTCAGGGAAAAGGAAGAAGAAGGACTCGTGGCAGTGGGGGATACGTGGGTTTGAATTTCGCGCGTCTAACTTATTCACGTGTTATCTTCTTTTATTATATTTATTGCTTACTAATATAATAAACGCGTTGAAGTGCTTCAGTGGTGCAGGTGTCACCTTGCAAAGTCCAAGACCTGGGTTCGAACCCCAGGTCTGTATGATTCTCAATAAAATTTTTCCAAAGACGTTCCCATGCAATACTGGTATGAAGACGCATCATATACCCCAGACCAAGCTTTGACACGTCCCCCTGGAGATCAAACCAAAGGCTTAAGTTTGAAGAGTACCATGTACCTCAGTCAACGCTTCAGCATACCATTCAAAAAGTCAAACGGACTTAGGATATTTTGGGCCTGAATTTCACAATTGAAACCTCCATATTGGGTCTGAAACCCCCCTGGTTTGACTTTACTATCTTTTTTATTTATTTATTTATTTATTTTATTCTTGTTTTAATTGTTATGTTTATTCTAATTATTATTTTCTTTAATTAATTATTTTTTAACAAAAATACAAAAACATCATAAAATCAGAAAAGGGCAAAAAATATAATATTTATTTATTTTAGTTATTTTTATGAATAAATGCATGTAAATAAATTTAGTTTAATTAGGATTTTGCAATTTTAATTCCTTTCATATTAAATATAAAAATTAGAATTAGGTTTAATTAACAATTTTCATTCCTTTTTAGTTTTTCCTTTTATCATAATATTATTATTTATTTATTTTTTATAATTAAATTTTGCATGTAAATTAACTTAGACTTAAATTAGGTTAAAAATTCAATCTTTTTCATAATAAATCTAAAAAACACTAGAATTAGGTTTAGCATTTCATTTTAATCTTAATTAATTTTTCTTTTTTTCTTAAATCTTAAAAAAGCATAAAATACCAAAAACATTTAATTTTAATTTTAATTAATTCATTAACTTTAAATATTTTTGCAAAAGGGTCCAACGCCCATACTTTTAATTATTAATTTCGCGCATTTTACTTTGTCGCTTATTATAATTATGTACATGTCCCAAAGCCTTGTAACAATTTTATTTCTCGCACTTTTACTCGCTTTATTTATTTTTTCCGTCAAATCGGGTCCGGTTTAATTTTGGCGATGTGGACCCGCGCCATTTGTAATAGCCTTAGATTTATTTTCCCGCAAACTTTATAACTGTTAAAAAGCATGCAAGAATGAATGTCTTAATTAAAATCAAGCGTAGATCACAACAAACATGACAAGACAAATATCAATGAAACATGGCACACAATTCGCACACACCACCCCTAGGGTACGCCTCACTGTTGCCTTTCGAAAGGTGATCGTCGAGTAGAGGACGTCTTAGTAAGTCCTCATGATCCGGGAACCTGGCATGAGGGTAGCTTCTAAGGTGTCTTCCTATTGCTCCGGTGATCACCATGTCCCGAACCTCGAATTGACCCGAACACCTCCAACGGTGGTGCTACCTACCTCTCAATGGTGGGATGGCACTACTTTAAAGGACATTTACACAGACGAATTTCTTAGGGTAGGTAGATTCTGTAGATACTTGCTCTAATTTCAAACAAATCAAAACATCTTTTCACACTGACACTTTTCAAAAGCTTTCAAAGCAAATTTTTCAAACACTCTGACGTACGAGTCGAACTGAAATTTTTCAAAGAAACTTTTTAAAACCCACATTGAAAAGCAAGCAAACATTTTGAAAACACATTGAGCTAGTATCTAAGAGCCCATGGATAACCATGGATAGAAAGGGTGCTAACACCTTCCCTTTCTATAACCTACCTCCCGAACCGAGAGCAATCTCTTTAAGGAATTTTTCTGTGCTTTTGTCCTTTCCATTTGGAGAAAATAAAAGACGGTGGCGACTCTTGCTTCCGCGACATTTCGCGAACCAGCGTTAAACAGTCAGTTCCAGATCCACCGATCACAGTATGCTTTCGAACTAACCCATGCTTCAATTAGGACTTTTAAAGGGTTGTAACATGGCTTGGTTCACGGTTTAAGAAACAAAGGATAAAGGCTCAAAGTATATTTGTACCCACCCGCTCTTCGTGATGTCCTTCAATCCTATACTCAGTTAATTGTGCGTCGAACTCTATTCGAGTTTGGAACGACGTTTTGGTGATGGTTCACACAAGCTGAATTTTATTGGAAGGCAGTCATCATTTTTTTGCAACATTTTTCATGTTGTTGAGGATTTGTAGCGACCGCTTTCTTTTGATTTAATATCCCTAACTTTTGCCTAACTGTTCCTGTTTTCGAGATTACAGTCAGCGGGATGCCCCAGCTTTCTTAAGCCTCCTTTGTAGGTTTTGGCTCAGTGGGCTTTTTTCTTTTGAGAGATAATGACTGCCTATGAGATAAGGAACCATCACTGTCTTTTGATTCCAAAGGAATGTTTTTGATGTCATTCGTTTATTATAAACTGAGAGTTTGCGACTTCAATGCGCATCTTTTGAATTAACTAAGAGACTACCCTGCCCCAGGTTTAAAGGTTTCAATTTGTGTTTAAAACAGAAACTCCTAACTTCTTTGGCTCGAAGGGGGCTGACTAGGGATTATCTTCCTTATAACTCCAGTGTTTAGGATTTTGAAAGAAACGCCTGTACATCGTCAGCAAGGTCTGTCCAAAAGCATATTGTATGAGATTATGGTATTGTTTTGTCATCCTCCCTCTAAAGGCTTGTAGCTTTTGCAAGAGTTAAATGTCATAAAAGTAGAAAGCATAGTTCAAGAATAGTGAAAACGAATGGATGAATTCAAGATAAACATATGCAATGCATTAATGAAACAGAGTTTGACATCAACAGATAATTGTTTGAATAACAAAAGAAATTATAACTTAAAAATTCAAATGAAACAAAAGTCTCTTAGTGCGAACTTTCTCATTTCAGGTGGAAAACCCTCAGCGGAAAATTTTCATCTCGCCATCCGGCACGAATTTCAGCACTCCATTATCAATCAAGTCTTGGATCTTGTTTTTCAAAGCCCAACAGTCGTCGGTGTCATGTCCAGGACTATAGGAGTGGTATACACAAAATGCGCCGGGGTGATAGCTAGGAGCAGAGGTATTGGGCTTCCGAATAGGATCCTTTAAAGCAGTCAGATTGACCTCCAACAAGCGTTCCAGTATTAGAGATGATGGTATGTCGGTCTCAGTGAACTGTCTTCCAGACGTATTTTGCTTTTGCCGATTACCCCGTTGATGCTGGCGAGGTTGTTGTTGGGCTTGTGACCCTGAAGCAAGTTGGGGAGCTTTTCCCTTGTCTTCTTGTCTCAAAGGAGGTTGAATGATGACTTGATCTTCAACCCTAGTTGTTTGCCCCACTTGGTTATCTCGAAGCAGTTTGTTGACGAGAACCCTGAGCTCTTCTTGTCTTTGAGCCAGGTCTTGAATGAGGGCCATCTGGCCCACCAGTTGTCCCATCATCTGGATCTTCATTGTTGCCAGCTCAATCTGTAGTTCTTCCAACTGATCATTCCTGACACCGCCTGGATTTCCTAGGACCATGCCCCTTGTGAGGAGAGCTTTCACTTCTTCTTGCCCCTGGGACAGGTTCAAGAACAATTCTTGAAGTTGGGCGTTTTGAGCCTGGATATCTTCGACAGTCCTCTCTAGAGCCATCTGTGATATGGTGGGAGAACTGACTTGAGGTTTTGCGTTTGTTTTCGCAAATGTTTCGGTTTAGCAAGAGTCTCCACCGACTTTTTATTTTATCCTAAGGAAAGGTTAAAAAGCACGGGAAAAACCTTTGAGATGTTTTCATGGGTTCGGGGAGTAGATTATAGAAAGGGAAGGTATTAGCACCCTTTCTATCCATGGTTATCCATGGGCTCTTAGTTACTTGCTTAGATCACTTGCCTTGCATTTTCAATTGTTTGAAATGGTGCTTTCAATTGTTTGAAATGGTGCTTTGTGTGTGGGTTTGAAAATGTTTTTGAAAAGAGGCCATTGTTGTGGCAACCTTTGTAATGATCCATGTTTGAATGTATACAAAGGTGTATTTGTCTTTTGAAAAGTTTTCAATGTTTTTGAAAGTTGTTTTTGAAAGTGTGTTGTGGAGTGTGTTTTGAAAAATGGCAAGGATTTGTTTTGCAAGTTTGGTCAAGTAACCAAGAGCTATCTACCCTAAATTTCTCAAAGATCTTCCATATGTTTTAACCCTTTTAACAGTATTGTTCCACCATTGTATTTGGTGGACAATCTTGTGTTAGGATGTTAACGGGACGGGCGCGGGTCATCGTTTAGACCATGAATGCAATAGTGTCAAGTGTCTTTGGCAATTTTTCCTTCAAGGGACTTGATCATTTTTTAGGCAACTTGAGAAAGCGTCATCGAGGGACTATGATCATTTTGATTTGTTTTTGTTTTGCCAAAGATACTCAACATGCAAGCATGGCCCATTATTGAAGGCAACAAGTGGAGTAACCCTAAGGGTGCAAGTGTGATTGGTGTTGTCCATTTTCATGCTTTTTTGTCTTTTGTTTAGTCAAGCTATTGGTTGGTTGATTTTTGCATACAAACCCTAGGTCTATCATGGCATAATTAGAAAGCTTTTAAATGCGGAATTTTAAAGTCCTAAATTATTACAACATAATTATAGGGATGGGGGTACAAATGTTCAAATGGGGGATATTTAGCAAGAAATTTAAATCTAAACTATTACATCCAAATTGAATATACAAGTTATTTAATTGTACAATATTAAGACATATATAATAAATATGCAAAATGTATTATGCACAAAAAAGTATTTTTCAATGTAAAATATAAACAAAAATAAAAAGTCAATTTTTTTGGGTATTTTCATGGTTTAGGGCAAAAACCCTAGTTTTCTAAATAAATAGTATTTATTAATTATATTATATACAAAATTTATATATTTATTTACAAAAAATAAATAAAAGAGAAATATGTTGAAGAAAGGTATTTATGATGTCAAATATTAGATAAAAATAAAAGGTATTATTTTTACATTTTATCCTAAATATTTACTAAAATATGTATAGGTATTTATATTATATATTAAATATACTAAATATGTACAAAAATAAAAATATTAATTATTTACAAAAAAAAAATATATTTTTTAGAAAATGTTTTCAAAAATGCAAATAAAAATAATAACTAGAAGTATTTTTTTTGTATTATTGTTTTGTGTTTTAAATAAAAAGAAATATATTGATTTATATATATATGCTTAAATAAACAAACAAATGCCAAATAAATACAAAAATGGGTGAAAAAAATAATTTTAATGTTTTTTATATTTTGACAAAAATTAATAAGTCAGAAGAAAAAGAGAAAAGTCAAAAATAATCAAAATAACACACAATGGGTCAAGGGGGTGTAGGTGGAAAAAGATGGTGCAAACAGAAAAACAAATCAGGCCCAGCCCAAGGGGCTTGTCTTCAACCTCCATCCAGATTCAAACAAAAAAATGCGTGCTTCCTTTCATCTCTGTCATCTCTTGATTCCTTGACTTTTAACAAAAACTCACAACACAAACATTATAGAGCATCATGTCATGATTTCAAATATATAAAAAAGTTGTTCTAACTCTCAGAAACGAGAGAGAATTTCTTCTCCCCCAATTTCTGACCTAGCTTTTCTTCTATGTTCAGGTCCAAAATTCTCTTAACACACACAATATAAATGAAAAGTGAGGATATGGATAGCTTCAGGACCATGAGTAGGACATACTTTCTTCACAAACTTAAGCCTAAATATGCTTGGATAGAGAGATAGAAGTTCACCTTTTACCTGTTTCAGCTTGACTCGAACAGAGTGATATGGCCAACTTCAATGGTGTTTGAGGACTTGTACAGCTTGCCTGTAGTCCAAGGATGCTCCTCCAAACTTTAGCTTGCTTTGAAACTAACTGAATCGAGCTATGGAAGTCAACATGCACAGGTAAAAAGTGAAAATGGCAACCTTGGTTATGGATGTTACAGTTCAAGTTCAATGCTTGGAATAGCTTCAAGGGATGGTAGGGAGTGTGTTTGAACAAGCTTTGGCCAAAATGCACGAGTGGAAGTGTTTGTGGAAGTCAAGTTGCAGAAGGGACTCTGTTTTTGCAGCAAGAAGGTGTTTCTGTGAATGAGGAGTTTTGAGGGATGGTTTGGTCGTGTTTCAAACTTGGTTTGATGTCTGGAAAGTGTTCATGAAGTTTGTTTTTGCTTGTGCTTGCAGGAAGTGAATGTGGTATATCTTTTGCAATGTTTCTTCTTATCTAAGCAAAGATTGTCAAGTTGGATTATAGGCTACTACAGGCCCCTCAAGCATGATGCAAACTTGATTCTTGATCAGTGGGATTTGTCCATAAACTTGTGCCTAAAAGATCTGGCTTGTACCTCTTTGATTTGTGAATTTGACATAAAGCACTTCTTTATCAAAATGGCAAATGTGCTTTTTCCATATATGGATTAATTTTGCATGTAATGGCTAAACACACAAAATAAGGTTTGAACACAAAGGATATGCATTAAATTATTGAGTGTGAGAAAGATTAGAGGCCTGTAATCTAGTTTGTGCAAGCTGAGTTTGAAAATGCAAAGTGTATGAACATGCCTTGGTCAAGAACAAAAGTGGATTTTGCCCAACTTTGCAAATTCGATTCTCCCTAACCACAAGGGTGTTTGAGAAGTTCTTTGACAATTTGGAAAGATTGGAATGTGTACTACAATCCATCTTTGTAATGCAAGTTGAAATTACAAGTGGAAGCATGTGAAAAGTGGCCATGAAGTTGGGCAAAAATCCTGCCTAAAATAGGTCAAAAATTTTCTAAGTTAAGAATGTTTTGCACCCTTGTTCTAAAAATCATAACTTAAGCTACAAGCTTCTTTTGAGGAAACTTTGTGAATCAAAGTTGTAGATTTTGCAATGGAATACAACTTTCATGTTTTGAGTTTTGTTTGAATCCAAATGTATCTTGATGGAAAAATGGGACAAAGTTAGGAAAAAATAAGGAAATTTTATAACTTAGAAAATTTTCTAAGTTATGAAATTTCTTCATTTTAAACCCTAATTTGTAATTTTGGGTTTCTTGATGAACAAGTTTCATAAATTGACATTTCTTGATGAAAAATGAATCTTGGCACTTGATTTTGACTAAAAAGACAAAGTTTGACTTTTCAGTATACAGTCAAATTTTGATCAATTGACTGGAAAATTCATCTGTCAATCTTGTGCATTTGGAACCTTTTGAACTTGTTGAATGTGTCAAGACCATGCCATTGAGTCCTTGAGTACATATGTGAGCTTGGTTTGTCATAGGCTAGGTCAAACAGTCAAAAATTGCCTTTGTACAGTCAAAACCCTAAAAATGACCATTTTGCCCTTTTGGTGATCTGATCAAATTTCTTGTGGGATTGTGATCCAAACCTGATCAAATGGTCCATATGAGTTCATTATGTTGATGTGGGTCAAAAATAATGAGGTTTGACTGTCAATTGGCCACAGTAGACTTTTTCCCCAATACAGTTGATTTCTAGGTCAACTGTCCAATTGATTGGGCAAAGATTGGAATCAAGGCTTGAAACTTGGTATGGATAAACTTGTGAGTCCAATATGAAGCATGAAAGTCATTTTGGGCATTTTAGGTCAAAACATCTTTGTGCAAACTCAAACCCTAATCTGGGTCAACAGTGCAAGGAGGAGTCTCGAGCAGAGCAAACCCTAACTTGATCTTGAGCTCCAAGGGTCTTGTGGTGAGAGAATATTGATGAAATGAGAGGGAAAATTTTGGGGTACAACAGTTGCCCCTGTTCAATCTTCTTGCACCTTAAGAGTTAGATTGGTAAGTTTGCCTTTCGCGTCTCGAAGGTAAAAGGAGATTGGACACTAGAGTGCCCTTAAATTTGCACTTGTCAAAACAATGGATGCGGGAATGGGCTTAGAGATGCCATTTGGAGATAGGCTTAAAGATGCCATCTGGAAGGGTGACAGAATCTTGTCGGGGATGGGCTTAAAGATGCCATCTGGAATGTTTGTTGAACTGTAATGTGATAGATCAGAAAAATAAGGGTCGAAATGGTATCCGTGTCTGGAATGCATTTGAACTGTATCTGGAGACTGAGTTTGTATGAGCAAGAGAATGGCCTCCGTGTCTGGGGCGTATTTGAGTTGTAATTGTGCTTGAAGGTAGAATGGATATCAGAATGACTGTCGTGCCTGGAGTGTATCTGTATTGTATCCGGGTAACAGAGAAATATATGTATGGAGCAACTGCGTGCTGGGGACAAATTCTGAACGAGTGACAGAATGGAAACTGTTTCTGGAGCGTATCTGGACTGTATCTGAAGTTGAAAGTTGTATGAGTAGCAGAATGACTTCCGTGTCTGGAGTGTTTCTGAAACTGTAACTGGGATTGAGATCCGTATGAGTAATAGAATGACTTCCGTGTTTAAAGTGTATCTGAAACTGTAACTGGGATCTAAATAAATGACAGAATGACTTCCGTGGCGAACGCACTGGGGAGAATCAAACTGCTGTTGTAAAGGTTAGAATGGTATCCGTGCTTGGAATGCATTGAACCTTTGAGGTGGATAAGTGAATCTGAATGAGAGATAGAATGGCTGCCGTGTCTGGAGCGTATCTAGTCTGTATCTGGTTGCTGTAGTCTGAATGAGTAGTAGAATGACCGCCGTGTCTGGGGTGTATTTGTATTGTATCTGACTGCTGTTCTGAATGAGTGATAGAATGACCGCCGTGTCTGGGGTGTATCCATACTGTATCTGAATAATTGTTAACAATAGCCTTTTAATCTTATCCTGAAAAGGATGAAATGTTAGCTAAAACACAAAGTTATGTTGCATGATATGTATGATGCAATATATATGTTATATCAATGTTTATGATATAAATGTAAATGAATGCGCATGTAAGCTGAAGAGCTGTCTTACTGAGGATAGATGAATCCTGGACGGCTGGAGATAAAAGGATCTTGACTGCTGCCAGGGAAAGTGAGTCCTTGACTGCTGCAGGGGATTGCAAGAATCTTTGATTGCTGAAGATGAGACATCCTTGTTGACTACTGCTTGAGAATCAGGAGCTTGGGTTGTATACCAATCTACTGGGGATTCCTGTCCTGAGGAGATCTTCACTGGGGAACATCTGATTATCCTGTGAGGAACTGAGAATGAGAGTCTTCATTCTGCTTGGGGAATGCAAGATCTTCAATTATTGAGGGATCTTAGGACTACTGCGGGGAGTTGGAATTCCTTATGGTCTCTACCGGGGAGTTCAGAACCTGATAGACTTATGCTGGAGAGGTATGATTGAGAATCTTCAGTTTGGTGGGAAGTATCTCTGTGGGAGAAGGTTCACTAGTCTGGTTCCGCTAGGGATTGATGGTTGTAAATTTTAGTTCCGCTGGGGATTGGATTTTCAGATTTTTAAGGCTCCACTGGGGATATTGAAACTTGACTCTGAGGGTAATTGAGTTCTGGAAGGCCCTCTGGCTGGGGAAATCAGTGTTGAGAAAGCTTTCTCTGCTGAGGATCCTGAAGTTTAACTCTGTTTGGGGAATTAAGTTCTGGATTGAGGAATTTGGAGTTTTAAATCTGCTGGCGATTTCTTCTGAAAGGGCATCGAGATATCTACCTGTACTTTCAACCTATCAGTAATCATCTTTCTTGATTTGTAAGGAAAATTATTATGTTCAAATGCATATGCCTATTTAACAAAACATTGGACGTTTGTCAAAATAAAACATAAATGTAGAAAAGCAAAAAAAGACAAAGCAAATTTCTGTATCTGGAAAAGTATTTGTATTAACTTTCTATGAGTATATTTGTACAAAGGAGACAGCCATCCTAGTAAGAGGATGTCGTCGTAAAAATTGAAAAATTTATACAAAAGAAAGATGGCTATGTGAAACAATTCTATGGGATTCCATTCTGCTATAGCCTTCACAACTCTGAGTATCTGTCCATTCAATGCTTCGTCTGCCGATGACTGGATTGATCAGAAGCTTGGAGCTGGTTGATGAAGAGATTGTCCTCAAAGTGATCCGACGAGACATAGTCATACGCTTTAATTCCCTAACTTTCGCCTGAATCGCCCTTTCGGGTTTTCGATCCATCGGGAAACCCCTTTTTGCACAAGCCGCCCTTTCAGGTTTTCAGCTTGCCGGCTGTATAGATTTTTTTGTTTTATCCCTAATTTTTGCCTGAATCGCCCTTTCGGGTTTTCGGTTCACCGGGATGCCCATTTTTGCCCAAGCCGCCCTTTCGGGTTTTCGACTTGTCGGGTTATTTTATGCGTAGTATCTTTTGACTATGTCTGCGTTCGCAGGGTGCGGCAAATCGTCGTCGTCCATGGTGGTCAGAATCATTGCACCACCAGAAAATATGCTCTTGATCACAAATGGTCCTTCGTAAGTAGGAGTCCATTTTCCCCTGGGATCACTTTGCGGTAAGATAATCCACTTGATTACAAGATCTCCGACTTGATATACTTGACGTCTGACTTTCTTGTTGAAAGCCTTGATCATCCGTTTTTGATACGTTTGACCATGGCAAACAGCAGCGAGTCGTTTCTCGTCGATCAAATTGAGTTGATCAAGTTGGGTTTGAATCCAATCATCTTCATTCAAACCTGCATCTTTCATAATCCTTAAGGAAGGAATCTGAACTTCCATGGGTAGGACAGCTTCCATGCCATATACCAAGGAAAATGGGGTTGCCCCTGTTGAAGTACGTGTCGTGGTACGGTATCCATGCAGAGCAAACGGTAACATCTCGTGCCAGTCCTTGTAGGTGACTGTCATTTTCTGAATGATCTTCTTGATGTTTTTGTTCGCAGCTTCAACAGCACCGTTCATCTTCGGCCGATAGGGAGATGAATTGTGATGATAAATCTTGAACTATTCGCACAATGCGGTGATCATAGTATTGTTCAGATTTGTACCGTTGTCTGTGATGATCCTGTCGGGAACACCATACCAGCATATGAGGTTTTGCTTGATAAAGCGGGCAACCACATTTTTAGTAACAGAGGCGAAGGAAGCTGCTTCGACCCATTTGGTGAAATAGTCAATGGCAACCAGGATGAAGCGATGTCCGTTGGATGTTGTGGGCTTGATCTCTCCAATCATGTCAATGCCCCACATTGCAAATGAACAAGGAGCTGTCAGAACGTTGAGAGGAACAGGAGGAATATGAACCTTGTCAGCATAGACTTGACATTTGTGGCAAGTACGGGAATGTTGATGGCAGTCAGCTTCCATGGTAGACCAGTAATAGCCTGCCCTTGGGATCTTCTTAGCCATTGTATGCCCGCTCAAGTGGGTGCCAAACGTACCGCTGTGTATCTCAGTCATGATTAACTCTGCTTCAGCTTTATCCACACATCGGAGTAAAACACAATCATGGCTGCGTTTATAGAGGATGTCGTTGCTCAGGAAGAACTTGGCGGCAAATTTCCTTAGGAACTTTTTGTCATTTACGGAAGCTCCTTCGGGATATTCTCTGGTCTGGAGATACCTTTTGATTTCATGAAACCAAGGTTGTTCCACTAATTCTTCGGTATTAATCTCATGACAATGTGCAGGTTCATTCATTCGCTCGATGGTAATTTGGGGAGCCTCGTTATCCCAGTTGAGTTTAAATATGGAAGACATTGTAGCCAGAGCATCTGCTAGCTGATTCTCTTCTCGCGGGAAATGCTCGAAGGTAATTTGCTCGAAATGAGGCACCAATGTCAGGACATGTTCTTTGTATGGGATAAGATTAGGATTCTTGGTATCCCACTCTCCTTTGATTTGACTGATAACCAAAGCCGAGTCCCCAAATACGATCAAAGATTTGATCCCCAAGTCTATAGCAGCCTTGAGACCAAAGATGCAAGCTTCATATTCAGCCATGTTGTTGGTACAGCTGAAGCAAAGTCGGGCTGTGAAAGGTGTGTGACAACCTTCCGGGGAAATGAGTACCGCACCGATACCGTTTCCAAGTGCATTTGAAGCACCATCAAAGTACAGGGTCCATCGGGATCCTTTTTCAGGTCTGTCATACGGTATGTTACCTTCAATGTTGTCTAAGTTCATGATGTCCTCGTCTGGGAAGTCGAATCTCATGGATTGATAATCTTCGATAGCTTGATGAGCTAGATGGTCAGCTAGTACACTCCCCTTTATAGCTTTTTGGGTATTGTACTGGATGTCATACTCAGTTAGGATCATTTGCCATCTAGCTATTCTTCCAGATAATGCTGGATTCTCAAAGATATACTTGATAGGATCCATTTTGGAAATCAACAAAGTGGTATGAGTCAGCATATACTGCCTTAGTCGACGAGCAGCCCATACCAAAGCGCAGCAAGTTTTCTCGAGCAGTGAGTAGCGAGTCTCACAGTCGGTAAACTTTTTGCTAAGGTAATAAATAGCATGCTCTTTTCGACCAGACTCGTCATGCTGGCCCAAAACACACCCTATTGAGTTATCTAAAATGGTCAGATACATGATCAATGGTTTTCCTTCGACGGGTGGCATCAGAATAGGAGGTTCTAGCAAATACTCCTTGATCTTATCAAAAGCAGCTTGGCAATCGTCGTTCCATTCGACTACCTGATCTTTCTTCAATAGTTTGAAAATTGGCTCACAGGTAGACGTCAGATGAGAGATGAATCTGGCAATATAGTTTAAGCGCCCCAAGAACCCTCTAACCTCCTTTTCAGTACGGGGAGCAGGCATTTCTCGTATAGCTTTTACTTTTGTTGGATCGACCTCAATGCCTTTGTTGCTGACAATAAATCCTAGAAGTTTACCAGACCTAACTCCAAAAGTGCACTTACTTGGATTCAGCCTGAGTTTGTACTCCTTCAACCTGGTAAACAGCTTTTCCAGATGTCCAAGGTGTTCCTCCTCTGTTTGTGATCGAGCTATCATATCGTCTACGTAAACTTCGATCTCATCATGTATCATATCATGAAATAAAGCTACCATGGCGCGTTGATAAGTTGCCCTTGCGTTCTTCAGTCCGAACGACATCACTTTGTAGCAGAAAGTACCCCATTGTGTAATAAAGGTTGTTTTCTCCATGTCCTCGGGGGCCATTTTAATCTGGTTGTAGCCCGAGAATCCATCCATGAAGGAAAACACCTTGTGCTGAGCTGTGTTGTCAATCAAAATGTCGATGTGCGGTAGCGGAAAATCATCTTTATGGCTGGCCCTATTCAAATCCCGGTAGTCCATACACATCCTGACCTTGCCGTCTTTTTTAGGTACTGGAACAATGTTAGCAACCCATTGTGGATAGAATGTAACAGCCAGAAAGCCAGTGTTGAATTGCTTCATTACTTCTGCTTTAATCTTCTCAGACATGTCGGGCCTCATTCGGCGGACTTTTTGCTTGATCGGTGGACAATCCTCTCTTGTAGGGAGACGGTGAACCACTATATCTGTGTCTAAACCCGGCATGTCTTCATAAGACCAGGCGAAGATTTCAACGTATTCATTCAACAGTTGTATCAAGCATTCCTTGACACTTGGCTCCAGATTGGCAACCACTTGTACTTCTTTCCGGTCTTCCTCTGTTCCTAAGTTGATAGTTTCCAACAACTCTTCGTGAGGCAAGATGGCCCTTTCTTCTTGCTGTAGAAGTCTGGCTAGCTCTCCCGGTACTTCACAATCTTCGTCATCTTCATACTCAGCCTGATTGACCAGATCTTCAGATTTATTGAAGGACATAGCAGAATAGTCGCCCATAGAATCCAGAGTGGATGGGTACATGCATTTGTGAGTGTGGGTGTGTGTAAGGGATAGCCATCCTTAAACAAACAAAAATGCAAAAGGAAAGAAAATGAACACAGCAGTTTATCAATGAAAAACGTCCAATGAATCATTAAACATGGCATATGAATATGAAGATAATCAAAACCCTTACAAATGGACCTACATGCCCCGGGCAAGGCATGAGGTGAAAAAGTAGCGTGCAGATTGTTCAAAAGTAATTATTACAAACCAACAGGAAATGTTTGACAGAAACTTACTGATTAATAAAAGTAATGGGGACGAAGTCTTTCGCCTCCCAGTTGCGTAGTCCCCCTTCGATGGTTGGGAAGATCCAATCTTCAATGTTGGCCTCTTCGTCTTCACCTTCCAAAGCATTGATTCCATAAGGAGAAATATTGATGGGTGTTCTTTTAACTTTTGAGTGGCGCATAGCCTTCTGCCCTGCAGCAGTGAATCCTAAACCAAGCTTGTCTGTTTTGTGAGGAATATCAGGCAACTGCCCCCAAGTTGAGCTCTTCCCTTCCTTCATCGCAGCCCTTGCGTCTTTCAGAGATGCCATCCTGGCCACCTGCTTGGGTACCTCAGCTACCGTTTTTGCTAATGCCACCTCAGGAGAGACTTCCTCAAAGTGCTGGAATGGTGTCTCAATGAATTCGCCCTCTACCTCTACATACCGAAAGGAGTTCAGGTGGATGATCATATATTCCTCTTCACCGTGCACGGTTATGATTTTCCCTTTGACAGGGTATTTCAGAATTTGATGTAGGGAGGAGGTGACTGCCCCAGCATTGTGTATCCATGGTCTCCCTAGCAAGCAAGAGTATGACGGACGGATGTCCATCACATAGAAAGTTGAGGGGAACACTCCTGTGCCTACCTTAATGGGAATCTCAACCTCCCCATGTACCATTCTCCTTGACCCGTCAAATGCCCTTACAATGATATTACTTGGCCTTAACTCCAAGCCTTCACAATCCAATCGGTCGAGAGCCTTCTTAGGCAGCACGTTCAGAGAAGAACCAGTGTCGACCAAAACATGGGCCAGAGTAGTTCCTTGACATTCTACTGACACATGTAATGCGTCATTGTGCTTTCTTCCTTTTGGGGTCAGGTTAGCATCAGAGAAACCTAGGCCGTTGTCTGCGGTAAGGCTGGCCACGCAATCTTGGAATTGATCGGCTGAGGTTTCCTGGGGCACATGGGCTGTTTTCAGAAATTTTATCAATGCTTTGGCGTGCGCCTCTGAACAAAGCAGTAATGCTAACATGGAGATCTTCGAGGGGGTTTGCCCCAGTTGCTCTACCACGTCATAATCACTCTTTTTAATTATTTTCAGAATCTCCTCCATCTATTTCTTAGAGGTTTCGGGGATGACCAAAGGTTGAGCCCTCGTCCTGACTAGCTCATCTTGGATCCCTTTCCCCTTATCAGCAGAAGTAGGAGGGACAACAACAGGAATAACAGCTTCTTCAATCAACGGGATTCTTGCGGAAAGTTTTATCGGTGCAGGAGTAACTTTGGCAGTAGCTGAGGGTCCAAAGATTGCCTTTGGTGGGGCAATCTCTAGAGAAAATATTCTCCCACTTCGGGTGATCTTGCTTGTACCGGCAATGTTTCCAATGCTAGCATCCTCTTCACCAGAGCTTTCCTCGGTTATCTCAACTTGCTTAACACCATGGTAGTAGATTTCTCCACCGTAATTCCATGGTATTGTTTTGTCAGAAGTGTAGGGGACAGGCCCTGGCATGGTTATTTTCAAGGGAACAATCTTTGTAGCTGATGTAATCTTAACAGGCTTTCTGACGGCCTTGGAAAGATTGGTGGAAATGGTGATAATTGAAACATCTTCGATAGGGGTTGGAATAGCAGGAATCTTCTCGAACAGAATTTGTTGACTGTCCATCAGGCCTTGGATACCTTTCTTCAGCAATGAACAGTCGATTGGTAGAGAGTAACAACAGCAGCAATCTTTTTTACATTCTGGGAAAATCCCAGCCTTCAACAGATTTAACTTGATTGTTAACAGCAGAGTCATCAGGTCATCAACATCAGAAACATACAGATCTTCTTCAATAGCATGGACATTTCGACCATGCTTCGGCATCGGAGCGGATATTACGTTTGGCTTCTCTGGAGCATCGAACTCAACCTCTTTTGCATCTATCAAGTCTTGAATTTTATTCATTAGCGCCCAACAATTGTTGGTGTCATGTCCGGCGCTATCAGAATGGTAGGCACATTTGGCATTGGCATGATAGTATGGAGATATGGTGTTAGGGTTTTTCGGTGCCTCCTTTAAACCGGTCAGATTCAACTTCAACAAATATGGAAGAACTTGCGCAGGCGTCATATTGATGCGGGTGAACTACCATTGTGGCCGCTCTACTCGTTGCTGATTTGGTCTGGACTGATTGCCACGAGGCTGATCACTTGATGAATTTTGGATCATCACGGCCCCCACAGTCGGCCGGCGCTCAGTTCTTCCCACTCCCCTCTGAGAGTACACAACAACTGTTTCCTTCTTCGCCGGAAATGATTTCTTAACAGTTGTAGATGCAGAGGCATCCTTTTGAATCTTCCCATTCTTAATACCGGCTTCCACCCGCTCGCCAGTCAGGATTAATTCAGTAAACCCTGCGGAAGAACTCCCAATCAAGTGGTTGAAGAACAGGCCAGATAGGGTCCCCAGGAACATATCAACTAGTTCTCTATCAGAAAGAGGTGGCTGCACTCTTCCGGCTTAGTCGCGCCATTTTTGGGCGTATTCCTTGAATCTGTCACCTGAGGCCATCCCCATACCCTGTAGCTGAGTACGGGTTGGTGCCAAGTCAGAGTTATATTGATATTGGCGATAAAAGGCAGCTGCCAAGTCTTCCCAACTATGTATCTCCGACCTCTCAAGCTTGTAAAACCAGTCTAGCTGTGTACCAGACAGGCTATCCTGAAAGAAGTGTACCCAAAGATTTCTGTCGGATGTATGGGGTTGAATTTTTCGGACGTACGACCTTAGGTGCATCTTCGGGCAAGACAGCCCCTCATATCTTGCAAAAATTGGCACCTTAAACTTTGGAGGGATCACAATTCCAGCAATTAATCCCAAATCTTCGAAATCTAAACCGGGAACTCTTTGCAGCTCCATAGCTGCCATCCTATCCTCCAAGTTTTTGTACTTGTCATCGGCCGGCGGGTATTGTTGCTCTGAGTAGTCTTCATCTTCTTCAGCCTCTTCTTCTTCAGCTTCAGATTCAGAAGGTACTGCAGCTCCTTTTCCTTTACTGGTTTCTTCTTCAGATGCGGAGGGAAATTCAAGAACTCTTCTGGCTTCCCCCTCAAACCTTCTTCCCAAGGTAGCTACCCCCACTCTTTTCTTCTTCTTTTTCACTTGCTCTTTGTTCCCAAGAAGTGCTTTTAGATCCTCCTGACCCTTTGCCAAGGTCATTAGGAGATGTTGAAACTGTGAGTTTTGAGCCTGTAGATCTTTGACCGTCTGTTCAAGATCCATCTTACTGAAATAAACAGCAGAAAGATAAGGAAACCTGGTGTGAAGACCTGTTTATGCATATGATGAATGATATGTTTATTCATGCAATGCATTCAAGGATTTAGAAATTCAAAATTGTTGCAGACAAAAAGAACACACGTCATATTAATAAGAAGAAATTTTGTCAGTACATAAATGCCCCATGGGCCAAATATTACAAAAACTTCTTAAGGTAAAAAGACGTTGCGCATCCTTTTTGGTGCGATGTAAGTGTAGAGGGTCTCCTCCTCGTGAAGTCGGAGGGTGAGTTCCAAAACCTTCTTCTCACTGGCGTAGAAGCTGGCTTCAAAAGTATCCCTTTCTTCCTTAAGTTGGATCCAACTCTTCTGCATTTCCTCCCATGATGTTGGCATGTCAGGATGTAGGATGGTGTATGGAACCTCTCCTTCCTTAACAGGCTCTTTAATCAAAGGGAGAATGTGAGGGTAAGGCATCATAAGACTCTGGGAGCGGGTTCGTACCCACTTGAGATAAGGATAAAGAGGGGTGGAGTTCTTGTGCCCCAGTGTCTTGCTATCTACCTTGTTAGGCATCCTCCAAGCTCTGATGAATCTTTGGCGAAGTCCTTGCGCATTGTTGTCGAAGTCAAAAACTAGGTCAGGAATCAGCATGTCATGAGGGCCATCCCTCCATGCATATCCAAATTGTCTTAAAGCTAGACAAGGGTTGTAGGTAATGCCTCCCCTAATGCCAAGTAATGGAACATTAGGGAACTCTCCACAATGATCGACGATTATGACATTTTCTCTGGACCGAGAACACCAATGTACATCAGCATGTGTGAGGGTCATCAATCGTTGTGACCACCTTAAGCCTTGGTCATTCTTCAAAATAGATTGTGGAAGGTGCGAAATAAACCACCTTGCAAGGAGAGGAGTACAGCACATGAGAACACCCCTCTTTCTCATTGTTCGTGTGTAAAATGAGTGGAGGATGTCCCCAAGCAATGTTGGTATGGGGTTCCTGGATAAGAAGATCTTGATGGCGTTGACATCTATAAGTTGGTCAGGATTTGGGAACAGGACCAACCCATAAATGAGGAGTGCCACAATTTCTTCAAAGGCTTGTAGATCCAATGAATTCCAACACTCTTGTGCCTTCTCAAACAAGAATTTTGCCAAGAAGCCTTTGACACCACTTCTAGTTTCCCAATGCCCCTTGATGTCAGATGGTTGCAAGTGTAGTGCTTGAGCAACATCTTCAGGCTTTGGTTCTTTTTCCGTACCGTTGTAGGGTAGTTGATTAAGAATAGGAATTCTCAGGAGTTGAGAAAATTCCTCCAAAGTGGGCACCAATTGGTAGTCGGGGAACGTGAAACAGTGGTGAAGGGGGTCAAAGAACTGGAACAACACTTTCACCATGTCCTCTTCAATGCTGGTGTTGACTAGGCTGAGCAGTCTACCATGTCTTTCACTGAAGGGAGAGCTTTCTGGAATTCTGGATGTGAGCTCCTTGAGCTGAGGAGGGATTCTCACAAGGTTGACTTGGATAGTTTTCCTGCGAAGAATTTCCATGACCTACAAAACAGGAACAAAGATGAAGATCCAAACCCTTGAAATGGTTAGTGGATGCATATGATGCTTTATGATGTTCATGATGTATGCACAAACATATGTACAAGCAAGTCACACAAAACCCAAGTTTCAGGCTTGCATGGGTTTTCATAGGTAAGTACCCTCTTGAGTGTAGTTGGCTTAAAAACCTGTCCTATAAATAGTAACCGGGTTCTAAGGAGCTCAATATCATTGGATTGTTTTCCATGTTCACTGTTTTGGTTTAGCCACTTAACTAGCGACCAAAATATTCCAAGAAAACAACCCTCAATGAGTGTAGTATCGAGTATCTACCAACTTCGGACTGCACCAAAGCCGGTCATCTCACTACCCCTAATGAAAGGCCAAGATGGTCAAGTAAGGTTCTAGGTCATTAGTGCTTAGTGACATCACTCAGCGGCCCCGTACTCTCCTTGATTGAACTCAAGGGTTACCGGTACTCACAAATATTTCGCACTAATATAGCTATTGCTTCAACCGTGTCGGTATACCCCGCGCAGTTTCCATAACGTATTGCTATCTATGAATGTTTCCCCAAATCCGGGTGTAGGATTTCAAGCCCAAACAAGAGAACCAAGATGTAAAGCAATCAAAGCAAATAATTAGTCATGCAAAAGGGTGATCTAAGCCCTAAGGTTACTCCACTTTTAAATATAATTCCCCAGCAGATTCGCCAGTTCTGTGATACGGTGGGAGAACTGACTTGAGGTTTTGCGTTTGTTTTCGCAAATGTTTCGGTTTAGCAAGAGTTGCCATCGACTTTTTATTTTATCCTAAGGAAAGGTTAAAAAGCATAGGAAAAACCTTTGAGATGTTTTCATGGGTTCGGGGAGTAGATTATAGAAAGGGAAGGTATTAGCACCCTTTCTATCCATGGTTATCCATGGGCTCTTAGTTACTTGCTTAGATCACTTGCCTTGCATTTTCAATTGTTTGAAATGGTGCTTCCAATTGTTTGAAATGGTGCTTTGTGTGTGGGTTTGAAAATATTTTTGAAAAGAGGCCATTGTTGTGGCAACCTTTGTAATGATCCATGTTTGAATGTATACAAAGGTGTATTTGTCTTTTGAAAAGTTTTCAATGTTTTTGAAAGTTGTTTTTGAAAGTGTGTTGTGGAGTGTGTTTTGAAAAATGGCAAGGATTTGTTTTGCAAGTTTGGTCAAGTAACCAAGAGCTATCTACCCTAAATTTCTCAAAGATCTTCCCTATGTTTTAACCCTTTTAACAGTATTGTTCCACCATTGTATTTGGTGGACAATCTTGTATTAGGATGTTAACGGGACGGGTGCGGGTCATCATTTAGACCATGAATGCAATAGTGTCAAGTGTCTTTGGCAATTTTTCCTTCAAGGGACTTGATCATTTTTTAGGCAACTTGAGAAAGCGTCATCGAGGGACTATGATCATTTTGATTTGTTTTTGTTTTTGTTTTGCCAAAGATACCCAACATGCAAGCATGACCCATTATTGAAGGAAACAAGTGGAGTAACCCTAAGGGTGCAAGTGTAATTGGTGTTGTCCATTTTCATGCTTTTTTGTCTTTTGTTTAGTCAAGCTATTGGTTGGTTGATTTTTGCATACAAACCCTAGGTCTATCATGGCATAATTAGAAAACTTTTAAATGCGGAATTTTAAAGTCCTAAATTATTACAACATAATTATAGGGATGGGGGTATAAATGTTCAAATGGGAGATATTTAGCAAGAAATTTAAATCTAAACTATTACATCCAAATTGAATATACAAGTTATTTAATTGTACAATATTAAGACAAATATAATAAATATGCAAAATGTATTATGCACAAAAAAGTATTTTTCAATGTAAAATATAAACAAAAATAAAAAGTCAATTTTTTGGGGTATTTTCATGGTTTAGGACAAAAACCCTAGTTTTCTAAATAAATAGTATTTATTAATTATATTATATACAAAATTTATATATTTATTTACAAAAAATAAATAAAAGAGAAATATGTTGAAGAAAGGTATTTATGATGTCAAATATTAGATAAAAATAAAAGGTATTATTTTTACATTTTATCCTAAATATTTACTAAAATATGTATAGGTATTTATATTATATATTAAATATACTAAATATGTACAAAAATAAAAATATTAATTATTTACAAAAAAAAGTATATTTTTTAGAAAATGTTTTCAAAAATGCAAATAAAAATAATAACTAGAAGTATTTTTTTTTGTATTATTGTTTTGTGTTTTAAATAAAAAGAAATATATTGATTTATATATATATGCTTAAATAAACAAACAAATGCCAAATAAATACAAAAATGGGTGAAAAAAATAATTTTAATGTTTTTTATATTTTGACAAAAAAATAATAAGTCAGAAGAAAAAGAGAAAAGTCAAAAATAATCAAAATAACACACAATGGGCCAAGGGGGTGTAGGTGGAAAAAGATGGTGAAAACAGAAAAACAAATCAGGCCCAGCCCAAGGGGCTTGTCTTCAACCTCCAGCCAGATTCAAACAAAAAAAATGCGTGCTTCCTTCCATCTCTGTCATCTCTTGATTCCTTGACTTTAAACAAAAACTCACAACACAAACATTATAGAGCATCATGTCACGATTTCAAATATATAAAAAAGTTGTTCTAACTCTCAGAAACGAGAGAGAATTTCTTCTCCCCCAATTTCTAACCTAGCTTTTCTTCTATGTTCAGGTCCAAAATTCTCTTAACACACACAATATAAATGAAAAGTGAGGATATGAATAGCTTCAGGGCCATGAGTAGGACATACTTTCTTCACAAACTTAAGCCTAAATATGCTTGGATAGAGAGATAGAAGTTCACCTTTTACCTGTTTCAGCTTGACTCGAACAGAGTGATATGGCCAACTTCAATGGTGTTTGAGGACTTGTACAGCTTGCCTGTAGTCCAAGGATGCTCCTCCAACCTTTAGCTTGCTTTGAAACTAACTGAATCGAGCTATGGAAGTCAACCTGCACAGGTAAAAAGTGAAAATGGCAACCTTGGTTATGGATGTTACAGTTCAAGTTCAATGCTTGGAATAGCTTCAAGGGATGGTAGGGAGTATGTTTGAACAAGCTTTGGCCAAAACGCACGAGTGGAAGTGTTTGTGGAAGTCAAGTTGCAGAAGGGACTCTGTTTTTGCAGCAAGAAGGTGTTTCTGTGAATGAGGAGGTTTGAGGGATGGTTTGGTCGTGTTTCAAACTTGGTTTGATGTCTGGAAAGTGTTCATGAAGTTTGTTTTTGCTTGTGCTTGCAGGAAGTGAATGTGGTATATCTTTTGCAATGTTTCTTCTTATCTAAGCAAAGATTATTAAGTTGCATTATAGGCTACTACAGGCCCCTCAAGAATTCTGCAAACTTGGTTCTTGATCAGTGGGATTTGTCCATAAACTTGTGCCCAAAAGATCTGGCTTGTACCTCTTTGATTTGTGAATTTGACATAAAGCACTTCTTTATCAAAATGGCAAATGTGCTTTTTCCATATATGGATTAATTTTGCATGTAATGGCTAAACACACAAAATAAGGCTTGAACACAAAGGATATGCATTAAATTATTGAGTGTGAGAAAGATTAGAGGCCTGTAATCTAGTTTGTGCAAGCTGAGTTTGAAAATGCAAAGTGTATGAACATGCCTTGGTCAAGAACAAAAGTGGATTTTGCCCAACTTTGCAAATTCGATTCTCCCTAACCACAAGGGTGTTTGAGAAGTTCTTGGACAATTTGGAAAGCTTGGAATATGTACTACAATCCATCTTCGTAATACAAGTTGAAATTCCAAGTGGAAGCATGTCAAAAGTGGCCATGAAGTTGGGCAAAAATCCTGCCTAAAATAGGTCAAAAATTTTCTAAGTTAAGAATGTTTTGCACCCTTGTTCCAAAAATCATAACTTGAGCTACAAGCTTCTTTTGAGGAAACTTTGTGAATCAAAGTTGTAGATTTTGCAATGGACTACAACTTTCATGTTTTGAGTTTTGTTTGAATCCAAATGTATCTTGATGGAAAAATGGGACAAAGTTAGGAAAAAATAAGGAAATTTTATAACTTAGAAAAATTTCTGTTATGAAATTTCTTCATTTTAAACCCTAATTTGTAATTTTGGGTTTCTTGATGAACAAGTTTCATAAATTGACATTTCTTGATGAAAAATGAATCTTGGCACTTGATTTTGACTAAAAAGTTAAAGTTTGACTTTTCAGTATACAGTCAAATTTTAATCAATTGACTGGAAAATTCATCTGTCAATCTTGTGCATTTGGAACCTTTTGAACTTGTTGAATGTGTCAAGACCATGCCATTGAGCCCTTGAGTCCATATGTGAGCTTGGTTTGCCATAGGCTAGGTCAAACAGTCAAAAATTGCCTTTGTGCAATCAAAACCCTAAAAATGACCATTTTGCCCTTTTGGTGATCTGATCAAATTTCTTGTGGGATTGTGATCCAAACCTGAACAAATGGTCCATATGAGTTCATTATATTGATGTGGGTCAAAAATCATGAGGTTTGGCTGTCAATTGGCCACATTTAACTTTTTCCCCAATACAGTTGATTTCTAGGTCAACTGTTCAATTGACTGGGCAAAGATTGGAATCAAGGCTTGAAACTTGGTATGGATAAACTTGTGAGTCCAATATGAAGCATGAAAGTCATTTTGGGCATTTTAGGTCAAAACATCTTTGTGCAAACTCAAACCCTAATCTGGGTCAACAGTGCAAGGAGGAGTCTTGAGCAGAGCAAACCCTAACTTGATCTTGAGCTCCAAGGGTCTTGTGGTGAGAGAATATTGATGAAATGAGAGGGAAAATTTTGGGGTACAACACCATCTCTACTGAAATAAACAGTAGGAGAATAAGGAAACCTGAAAAGGAAAACCTGTCATGATACAATGCATGATATGTGGATGCATATTTTCAAGAATCTCTCGGGGTAAACACAAGAAAAATGTTAGAGGTTGATCTTTGATCAACTTCTTTGACTGGAGAACTTTTTATCGGTGGATGTATTTCCACGAGAATCAAGCTCACTATGTCAAGTGGGTCATAGCCCTTGATTCAAGTTGTTGCACTTGATCTTTGACAGTGTTTGTTTAGAGGAAAATCCTCTTGCCCTTTGGTAGATGTCTGGTTCAACGTGACCCTGCATTAAAAGACCCTTGAGATCCTTGAAATGGTCATTGAAAATGCTACGGTATGATGTTATGTACATGTATGTAAAAGTAGGCAAGTGTATATACAGATAATCACATTCACACAAAGTAGACAAGTCCTTAGGTTTAGGCTTGCACGGGATTTGTAGGTAAGTACCCTCTTGAAGTTAGTTGGCTTAACCTGTCCTAAAATAGAAACCGGGTTCTAAGGAGCTCAATATCACTGGATTATTTTTTGTGTTCATTGTTTTGGTTTAGCCACTTAACTGGCGACCAAAATATTCCAAGAAAACAACCCTCAATGAGTGTAGTATCGAGTATCTACCAACTTCGGACTGCACCAAAGTCGGTCATCTCACTACCCCTAAAAAGGCCAAGATGGTCAAGTAAGGTTCTAAGAGTTCGTTAGTGCTTCATGACATCACTCAGCGGCCCCGTATTCTCTTTGATTAACTCAAAGGCTACCGGTACCCACAAATATGTCGCACTAACGTAGCCACTGCTTCAACCATGTCGGTATACCCCGCACAGTTCCCTCACAGTTTATTGCTACTTACCTAAAAGGTGCCCCAAATCTGGGTGTATGATTTAGAATAAACCCAAGCAAAAGACCAAAAAGTAAAGCAATCAAGGCAAACAAGATAAGCATGCAAAGGTGATCTAAAACCCTAAGGTAAACCCCACTTTTAAACAGTTCCCCAGCAGAGTCGCCGATTTTGTGATACGGTGGGAAGTTTTTGGTTGGGAGCAGGTTTGTTTGTTACTGCAGTTTGAGATGCAGTTTGTAACTTGCAGTTTTTTTGGAAGCGGGCATGAGTTGTTTTTTGCTCAATGTTCTCCTCCTCCTTCTGCTGAACTGTTATACTTGTTATATCTATTTGTTTTCTTACTGCCTTTATAGCCTGCCAAAACTGCAAACCCTCACTTCACTCTCTTTCTCTCTCCCTCAAAAGCACTTTTAATTGCTTATTATATTATTCTGAAAAGCTGCTGGATAGAACATGATGAGGGCTAGGATAAGCTCTCTTGCTTGTAACTTGGTTTATCTCTGCATTGTGTACTTTCTTTCCATATTTCCTGCATTGTACTTTCTTGGACAGCTTTGTGTACTTGCTGTGACAGTTTTGCAACTTAGTTTGTCATTCAGCTTGGTAAGTGCATTTTTAGTTAGCTTGCCATGCTTTCTCATGTTTGCCTTGTTGTTGGTTGACTAATGCAGTTTGAAATTCAGTTTGTAGTACCCTTCTTTGTGTGCAGCCTTGTGCCTTTGCATTTTGAATAACTTGTATGCTTGCAATTTTATATATTTTATTTTTCTCTCTGTGAACCGAGAAGAGAAATCTTCTTGTGATTTGCAGAGAGGAAAATGAAACATGATGAACATAGCATTTCTGATTCTGGCCAGCAGACTTTAATGATGATTTTTCTTTTTACCTGCTTCTGCTTGAAAATTCTTATACTAACTTCTTTCTGTCTTTTGCAGGTAAGTACCAGTTGGATGATAGAGGAAGCAGTAGAAGTAGAAGTCAAAGATCTCAAGAGATTTAGGCTTAGATTTATTATATTTTTTTCATTTATTGTAAACAAATATTATTGTAAATACTGTAAATTGTAAATTTACAATATTCGAATAAAATTTGTAACAACATTTGAAATAAATAAATAAAAAGTCTTTGTCAAATATCTTCCAACTTTTCCTTGTATTGTCTATTTAGTTATTTAAGACTCTTAAATTAAAATAACTGAAAATGTATCCCAATAACTTTAATCCAAATGAAATAAATAATCAACAAACTTTGCCATCTCGCAACCTTGCATTAATCACAATACGCCTGGTATTCCAATTAACATATGCGTTGTTCAGTTAAACAAACAAGCATTCCATAAACCTTTCACTACACTGATCAAGCAAATGCCTTAAGATTCCAAACAAAAGTCTCAGCTCCTACCCCAGATAACTAGGTTTTGAGAAATAACCAGTAATCTTGAACAAGCGTAAAAATGATGTAACAGTCAACTGAATTTCTGAGGATTCAGTTTCTTCTGAGAAATGCGAGCGCAAACCCTAATCCTAGATCACTGCCAAACAAAGATCTGTCTGATCGATTCTTGAGTCAACCTTAACAAATCAGAGAAAACCCTAATTCTGGATTGCTGCCAAAGAAAGATCTGTCTGATCGATTCTTGAGTTAACCTTAACAAATCAGAGAAAACCCTAATTCTGGATTGCTGCCCAAGAAAGATCTGTCTGACCGATTCTCAAGCCGATCTTTAAAAATCATAGAAAAACCCTGGGGTTGTGATTTCTTATGAAAAAAGGGAGGGCAAATTTTGGGGTACAACAGGTTCCAACGAGGGCTTCAAAGAATACGCCCATAAGTGGAGAGACCTGGCTGGCAGGGTGTGGCCACCCTTAACTGATAGGGAGCTGATGGATATCTTTATGGGTACTTTGACAGGACCTTTCTCCAATCACCTAATCGGAAGCTCCTCAGCTGGGTTCACCAAGCTGATTCTAACTAGGGAACAAGTTGAAAATGGCATCAGAAGCGGAAAGATCCAAGGAGCTACATCCTCTGATACGCAGAAGAAGCCATACAATGGGAAGAAAGAGTCCAATGTTGTGTACGGCCAAAAAGGTCATAACAAGAGTAACCACGACCAATTTGTGGGGACAGTATTGATCTCTAGTCTTGCATTAGTGCGACAACAACAACGGGGAAATCAATGAAGGCAAGACGAGCCCAAGAGACAGTTTACCAAAATCAACATGCCACTGTCTTAAGCATTGGAACACATGTTGAGAATGAATCTGATTACATTGGTAGGACCTCATCCAAACCCCAAAACATCTTCTCCTAACTACATTCCTAATGCAATGTGCGCCTATCGTTATGATAGTTCTGGGCATAATACTAACGATTGTTGGACGCTGAAATACAAGATTCAAAACATGTTTGACGCCAAGAAGATTGAGTTCGTCCCTTCTGAGACTCCAAATGTGATCACTGCTCCCCTGCCAAATCATTGAGAGTGTCCAATTCACTTTGAATTTTCAAGTGTAATTTCTTTTGTTTGTTCGAACACTTATCTATTATGTCAAACTTTGTTTCATTAATGCATTACATATGTTTGTCTTGATTTAATCATTTGTTTTCACTATATTTAAATGGTGCTTTTACTTACTTTTGTGATATTCAACTCTCGTTAAAAGTTGTAAGCCTTTAGATGGAGGATGACGAAAACAATGCCATTATCTCATACAATAGGCTTTTGGGCAGACCTTGCTGACGATATACAGGCGTTTATTTCAATCCCTAAACACTAGAGTTATAAGGAAGATGATCCCTAGTCAATCCATTTGAGCCAATGAAGTAGGAGTTTTCTTTTTCACACAAATTGAAATTTTTAATCAAAACCTGGGGCAGGGTAGTTTCTCAGTTAATTCAAATGCATGTTCGATCGCAAGCTTTCACTTTGTACACAACGAATGACATCGAAAACATTCTTCTGAATCAAAAGATGGCGATGGTTCCCCGTAAAATAGGCATTCATTATCTCTAAAAAAAATCCCACTAAGTCAAAACCTACTGTTGAACCCAAAAATTTTCCCTCCCATATTTCTCAATACATGTCAAGAATCATCTCCAAGTTGTTCAAGATGGCTCAAGAGTTGGACAGTCAAATCATCTCCTAAGGCAGTCAATTCAAAATTAGGGTTTTGTGTTGCATCAAGGTCCTCACATACAAATGGTCTCAAATTCTCCCCAATGTCCTAACATGTTCTCAAGTTCATCCATGTCAAATTTCAAGCCTTGCAGAGAAAGTTTGGTCAGTCAATTGCTCAAGAGGTTCAAAAATCGACTGTGCTAGGGCAAAAGTCAACTGTGACCTGCAAATAGTCAAACCTTAAGATTTTTTGTCAACATTATCATTTTTAAGGATAATTCATCATTTTATCAAGGGTTGATCATGATTCATCAAGGATTGCTCAAGATTCATCAAGATTCAAAAGTTGCTAAATTAGGGTTTTGTAGGAAAAGTCAACTCAACTTTGACCAAGCATAACTTTCTCATACTTTATGAGAAATGACCCATCCAAAGCTCATTTTGAAGAGTATGCAATTTCCTACAATCCTACTTCACACCCCAAGATCAATAAATGCTCTCACAAGAAGTTACAAATTTGGACATTATAGGCCATTTTTGAAAGTCAACAAAAACACCTTTTTTACCAAAGCTTATAACTTGAGCATGGAATATCAAAATGAGATGATACCAAAAGGGTTGATTAGAGGACATCTCAAGGTTTCTAAAAACTCAAAGAACACTTCCAAAAGTTCAAAATTGAAGAAGTTATGCATTGTTGAAGTTGGTCATTTTTCCCAAATTGCCAAAAGTCAACTATCCTCCAAACTCCAATTTTTGACAAAAGGGCCCACTTTTTTCCACTTGATTTGGTATTATCACACCACACACGTGTCCCATATTTAATTTCATGACCAATCATTTATTTTTCTATTTTATTTAATTTTTATTGATTTAATTCATTTTAAATCAATATTAATTCAAATAAAATCTAAAAATGGATGGAATAATATCTTTTTGATCATTGCAACTTTCAATTATCATGATTCATCAAATCAAATTCGTATCAAGCATTGTTGCGCACAAAAAATCAGATTTGGCATAGTTTTGGAAACTTTATCAATGGTGATCAAATCAAATCTTGATTCTTCAATGCTCATGGATTAAGGCCCAAGTTTTTAACCTAATGCAGTCCTTATTACATACACAAGCCATAAACATCAAGAACACGACCTAAGCATTGCAGAAACGGCCAGACAAAGTTTGAGAAAAATCTTGAAAACTTGGAATCTGAAATCCACCTTAGAGCATGATTCAAAGCCAAATCTCCACATAGCTCTCTTGCTTGCAATCCCCTGAAGCGGTAGCAATCAGAACCAAGCCCTCTCATTGCCTGAAACGCCCTGTAAGTCGTCACGAACATGGCCCTGTACATGGGTTCGTGAATCAGTTATCTTGCATCTCTTTGCCTAAATAATTGCATATTCATGCTTTGCGTTGCATTATGAAGCTTTTGGCATAATTTAATTGCATTTTTATAGCTTGTACAGCCATGCCCGAAGCTAGGGTTTTCTTGTTTTGTTTTTAGGCATTTGCGTTGCAGGTAAAATTAAGACTAATCATGGTGTGATACGGTGGGAGAACTGACTATGGTTTTGCGTTCATTTTCGCAAATGTTTCGATTGAGCAAGAGTCGCCACCGACTTTTTATTTTATCCTAAGGAAAGGTTTAAAAAGCACAGCAAAAACCTTTGAGATATTTTCTTGGGTTCGGGGAGTAGATTATAGAAAGGGAAGGTATTAGCACCCTTTCTATCCATGGTTATCCATGGGCTCTTAGGTACTTGCTTAGATCAACTTGCCTTGGTTTTCAATTGTTTGAAATGGTGCTTTGTGTATGGTTTTGAAAATGTTTTAAAAAAAGATGCCTTGTTTAGGCTACCCTTGTAACAATTCTTTACTTGAATGTTTTACAAAAGGTGTTTGTCTTTTTGAAAAGATGTTTCAAGGTTTTTTGAAAGTTTGTTTTGAAAGTGTTTGTGAAGTGTGGTTTGAAAAATAGGCAAGTGTTTTTGTTTTGCAAGTTGACAAGTACTTAAGAGCTATCTACCCTAGAGTTCTCAAAGATTTTTGCTATGTTTTAACCCTTTTAACAGTTTTGTTCCACCATTGCATTTGGTGGACAATCTTGTGTTAGGATGTGAAAGGGACGGGCGCGGGTCATTGTTTAGACCATAATTGCAATGGTGCCAAGTATCTTTGGGCAATTTTCCTTAAGGGACTTAATCATTTATTAGGCAACTTTTTTGAAAGCGTCATCGAGGGACTATGATCATTTGTATTGTATTTGTTTTACCCAAAGAGACCTAACATGCAATATGGCCCATTTATTGAAGGCAACAAGTGGAATACCCTAGGGGTGCAAGTGTGATTAGTGTTGTCCATTTTCATGCTTTGATTATCTTGAAATTAGGTCAAACTATTTTGTTGTTTTTATTTGCATACAAACCCTAATTCTATCATGGTATATTTAGAAAAAACTTTAAAGTGCGAAAATTAAAGTTCCTAAGCTATTACAACACAATATGGGAAGGGGGGTACAAATGTTCAAATGGGGGGTATTTGACAAGGAATTTAAACCTAGCTATTACATCAATTTGGAATTATTTACAAGATATTTAATTGCACAAATTAAATAGAAATAAAATAAATATGCAAGATGCAAAAAATGTTTTTATGTGTATGAAAAAAAAAAGTATTTTTATATGCCAAATAAACAAAAATAAAAAAGTATCATTTTTAGAGTTTTTATGTATTCTAGGGCAAAACCCTAATCTATTAAGTAAATATATTAATTATTTAATATGTACAAATATTTATCAATTATATACAAAATAAAATAAAAATGAAGTATATTTGTCAAAAAGGTATTTTTACTATCAAATATTAATAAAAATAAAAATGTATATATTTTTGTATTTTTGCCCTAAATATTCTAATAAATATATATGTATTTGTATTATTTTCTAAATATGTATTATATATACAAAAATAATAATATTTAAATATTTATAAAAAAAAGTATATTCTATATAAAATATTTTCAGAAGATAAAAATAAAAAATCAAAAAATGAATGTGTTTACATTATTTTTTCTAGTTATTCTAAATAATAATATTATGTATTTATTTACATACAAATATCAATATAAACAAATAAATGCCTAAAAAATATAAAAACGGTGTAAAAAATGTTTTTTATGTTTTTAATATTATGAGGAAAAATAAATAAGTTAGGAATAAAAAACAAAAGTCAAAAAATCATAAAAATAAGTCAAATGGGCCTAGGGGGTGTCAAAGTAAAAATAGTGTGTAAACAGAAATGACAAATCAAGCCCAGCCCACCAAGTCCTTCTTCAACCTCTGGCCAGAAACAATGTCAAAAACGCGCGCTTTGTTCAATGATTCAAACATCCTGATTCCTGGCTTTTTAATGAAAACTCACAACATCAAAAATGTTCAGCATCAAACAACGAATCCATACATACCAAAAACTTGATCTAACTCTCAAAAATGAGAGAGGATTTCTCCATTCCCAAATCTTAACCTAATTTTTTATCAATGTTCAGACATCAAATTCTCATGGCACACGTAACATAAATGAAAACTAACTACATGGGCATGTTCAGGGCTATGAATGTGACATATTTTCTTCACAAACCTAAAGCTAACAATGCATGGATAGAGAGATACGAATTCATGAACTTACCTGTTCAGTTGAAGTTGTATCTGATGATTGAGGTACTTTCAATGCAAGGTGATGATTGGTACAGCTTCCTTGAGGTCCAGGGATGCTATTCCAAGCTTTACTTTGCTTAGAAACTAGCTGAATCGTGTTATGGGACTTCAACTGCAAAACAAGAAAATGAAAATGGCCAAACTGATTAGAGGAGTTACAGTCCACTTCTAATGCTTTGGATAGCTTGCACTGATGGTAGGGAAGGTGTTTGAAGTGGTTTTAGCAAGAATGCACGATGGAAATGAGTTGGGGGATTCAATCTGCAGCAGGCCCTGTTTTTGTGCAGTTCAATGGTGATTTTGTGAATGAGAGTGTTTGGGACTTGGTTGGCTCGTGTTCTAGCTCAGAATGGATGTTTTTGATATGTTTCACAAGTTTTCTTAAGCATGTGTTAGCTGATATGAGAGTTGTTGGATGATATGCTATGTTTCTTACACTTTAAGCAACAAAAGGCAACTTGGTGTTCTAGACTGATGCAGGCCCCCAAGCTATGCTGCTAACCTTCCTCTTGATCAGTGTGTTTTGTTCATAAACTTGTGCCAAAGAGATTTGAACTGTACCACTTGGATTGCAAATTTGACATAAAGTGCAACTTTATCAAAATGGATATATTGCTTTTTCTAAATAAGGATTAATTCTCCATGTAATGTCCAAATACATAGAACAACATCTTGGCACAATGGTTTAGCATTGAATTATTGAGTAAAAATGGGATTAGAGGCCTGCAATGTAGCTTGCACATGCTGAGTTTGAAAATGCACAAGTTATGGACATGTAAATTGGCCAAATCAAAAGTGAGTTTTTCCCAACTTGCCAAATTCGATTCTCCCTAACCATGAGGTTGTTTGATGAGTTCTTGGACATTTTGGAAAGATTGGAATGTGTACTACAATCCATCTTTGAAATGCAAATTGAAATTCCAAGTGGAAGTATATGAAAAATGGTCTTGAAGTTAGGTAAAAACCTTGCCTAAAATAGGTCAAATTTTCTCTAAGTTAAGAATGGTTTGGTACCCTTGTTCCAAAAATTGTAACTTGAGATACAAGCTTCTTTTGGGAAAACTTTGTGAATCAAAGTTGTAGATTATGCAATAGGCTACAACTTTCATGTTTTGACTTTTGCTTGAATCCAAATGAATCTTGGTGAGAAAGTGGGGCAAAGTTAGGAAAAAATTAGGGTTTTTCATAACTTAGAAAAATTCTAAGTTATGAAAAATCTTCATTTCAAACCCTAATTTGCAATTCTTGATTTCTTGATGAACAAGTTTCATGATTTGGCATGTTTTGATGAAAAATGAATCTTGACTCTTGATTTTGACCAAAAAGTCAAAGTTTGACTTTTCAGTATACAGTCAAAATTGATCAATTGACTGGGAAATTCAACTGTCAATCTTGTGTATTTGGGATCTTTTGAACTTGTTGAGCATGTCAAGATAATTCCATGGGGTCCTTGAGTCCATATGTGAGCTTGGTTTGCCATTGGCTAGGTCAAACAGTCAAAAATTGCCTTTGTGCAGTCAAAACCCTAAAAATGACCATTTTGCCCTTTTGGTGATCTGATCGAATTTCTTGTGGAATTGTGATCCAAACTTGATCAAATGGTCCATGTGAGTTTATAATGTTGATGTGGGTCAAAAATCATGAGGTTTGACTGTCAATTGACCACAGTTGACTTTTTTTTCCAATACAGCTGATTTCTAGGTCAACTGTCCAATTGACTGGGCAAAACTTGGAATCAAGGCTTGAAACTTGATGTGGATAAACTTGGGAGTCCAACATGAAGCATGAAAGTCATCTTAGGCATTTTAGGTCAAAACATCTTTGTGCAAACACAAACCCTAATTTAGGTCAACAGTGCAAGGAGAAATCTTGAGCAGATGAAACCCTAACTGGATCTTGAGCTCCAAGGGCTTTGTGATGAGAAATCATTGAGAGATGGGAGGGCAAATTTTGGGGTACAACAGTTGCCCCTGTTCAATCTTCTTGGACCTGAAGAGTTAGATTGGCAAGTTTGCCTTTCGCGACTCGAGGGTAAAAGGAGATTGGACACTAGAGTGCCCTTAAATTTGCACTCGTCAAAGCGATGGATGCGGGAATGGGCTTAGAGATGCCATTTGGAGATGGGCTTAACGATGCCATCGGGAGGAGTGACAGAAACTTGTCGGGGATGGGCTTAAAGATGCCATTTGGAGATGGGCTTAACGATGTCATCGGGAGGAGTGACAGAAACTTGTCGGGGATGGGCTTAAAGATGCCATCTGGGATGAGTATCCGAAAGGTGTCCATGCTTTGGACCATCTCTGAACTGGGGGTCTGAACAAGCAATAGATTGACATCCGTATCTGGAGGCATCCGTAAACTGTTTTTCAGAAGTTGGGAAGAGTCTGAACAAGCGATAGGTTAACATCCGTTATTTGGAGAACCCGTGAACTGTTTTCAGAGATTTTGAAGTTGAATAAGAAATAGAGCAGCATCCGTTGTTGGGAAGCGTCCGTAAACTGTTTTCAAAAGTTGCATCTGAACAAGCGATAGATTAACATCCGTTGTTGGGAAGAATCCATAAACTGTTTTCAGAAGTCTTGAGAAGAATCTGAACAAGTGATAGGTTAACATTCGTTACTGGAGAACCCGTGAACTGTTTTCAGAAGTCTTGAAGTTGAATAAGCCATAGAGCAGCGTCCGTTGTTGGGAAGCGTCCGTAAACTGTTTTCAGAGGTTGAGAAGAGTCTGAACAAGCGATAGATTAACATCCGCTGTTGGGAAGAATCCATAAACTGTTTTTGGAAGTCTTGAGAAGAATCTGAACAAGTGATAGGTTAACATCCGTTACTGGAGTACCCGTGAACTGTTTTCAGAAGTCTTGAAGTTGAAGGAGGAACCGGTGTAGGGTTTCCTGATGATGCTTATGTAAAACCGCATCTGGATGAATCTGGAATAAGCATCAGAATGTTGCCATGTCTGGGTCACATCTGAACTATTCCTGGAAAGAATCTCGGAAGATAATGATTTTTTGTCTGTCGACTGATCTTACCTGCAAAGGCAAAGAGTCAGTTATATGCAATGTCATGATGCATGATACAATGTATGTTATATGATATGAATGTAAATGGATGCGCATGTAAGCTGGAGAGTTGTCTTGCAAAGGATGGATGAATCCGAGATGGCTGAAGATAAAAGTATCTTGACTGCTGCCGGGAAGAATAATTCCTGGTTGTTGCTGGAGAATAAGGAGCTTGGGTTGTATACCAATCTTCTGGGGAATTCCTGTCTTGAAGAGATCTTCACTGGAGAATCTTCGAATATACAATGAGGAACTGAAAACTGAAAGTCTGCAGATTTGCTTGGGGAATACCAGACCTTCAAACGTCGAGGGGCCTTAGAACCACTTGCGGGGACTTGGAATCTCCTTGGTGACTTGCAGGGTAAAAGAATTTATGATGATTTCTACTGGGGATTTTAGAACCTGGTAGACTTAAGCTGGGGAGATAAGACTGAGAATCTCTGGTCTAGTGAGAAGCATTTCTGTGGGGAGAGGGTTCACTAGTCTGGCTCCGCTGGGGATTGATAATTTGAAGTTTCAGCTCTGCTTGGGATACTGAAACTTAAACTCTGAGGGGAATTGAGTTCTGGAGGATTCTCTGGCTGGGGATAACAAAGATAAACTCCTCTGGGGATTGTATTGATAAGTCATGTTGGGGAACTCTGATGAACTCCGCTGGGGATAGGAAGAAATTTGCCGAGTGCGATCTTTCGTGGTAATAAGCTGAGGATAACCCAGTTATAAGCCCTTGTGAGGAATAACTTTGAATAAAACTCGGGAGAGACGTCTGTACTCTGTAGGGGATAAGCTTCCAGAATCTACTGGGGATAAGCTTCAAAACTTGCTGGGGATATGGATTCCAAATCTCCTGGGGGTTTCCTTTGAAGGGGTATCAAGATATCCAACTGCACCTTCAACCTATCAGTAATCCTCTTTCTTAATTCATAAGGAAATGATTATGTTCAAATGCATATGCCTATTTAACAAAACATTGGACGTTTCTCAAAATAAAACAATTAGTGCAAGAGAAAAAAGAAAAAGGAAATGACACAAATTTCTGGGAAGAGTATTTGTATTAACTTTCTCTGAGTATATTTGTACAAAGGAGACAATCATCCTAGTAAGAGGATTTCGTCGTAAATATTGAAAGATTTATACAAAATAAAGATGGCTATGTGAAATAATTCCATGGGATTCCATTCCGCTATAGCCTTCACAACTCTGAATATCTGTCCATCCAATGCTCCGTTTGCCGATGACTGGATTGATCAGAAACCTGGAACTGGTTGATGAAGAGATTGTCTTTGAAGTGATCCGACGAGACATAGTCATACGCTTCAATTCCCTAACTTTTGCCTGAATCGCCCTTTTGGGTTTTCGATCCACCGGGAAACCCCTTTTTGCCCAAGCCGCCCTTTCGGATTTTCAACTTGCCGGGTGTACAGATTTTTTTTGTTTTTATCCCTAATTTTTGCCTGAACCGCCCTTTCGGGTTTTCGGTTCACCGGGATGCCCATTTTTGCCCAAGCCGCCCTTTCGGGTTTTCGACTTGTCGGGTTATTTTATGCGTAGTATCTTTTGACTATGTCTGCGTTCGCAGGGTGCGGCAAATCGTCGCCATCCATGGTGGTCAGAATCATTGCACCACCAGAAAATATGCTCTTGATCACAAATGGTCCTTCATATGTAGGAGTCCATTTGCCCCTGGGATCACTTTGCGGCAAGATAATCCGCTTGATTACGAGATCTCCAACTTGATACACTTGACGTCTGACTTTCTTATTGAAGGCCTTGATCATCCGTTTTTGATACGTCTGACCATGGCATATAGCAGCGAGTCGCTTTTCGTCGATCAGATTGAGTTGATCAAGTCGGGTCTGAATCCAATCATCTTCATTCAAACCTATGTCCTTCATAATCCTTAGAGAAGGAATCTGAACCTCCATAGGCAGGACAGCTTCCATGCCATATACTAAAGAAAATGGGGTTGCCCCGGTTGAAGTACGTGCCGTCGTACGGTATCCATTTAGAGCAAACGGTAATATCTCATGCCAGTCTTTGTAAGTGACTGTCATTTTCTGAATGATCTTCTTAATGTTTTTGTTCGCAGCTTCAACAGCACCGTTCATCTTCGGCCGATAGGGAGATGAATTGTGATGATAAATCTTGAATTGTTCGCACAATGCGGTGATCATCGTGTTATTCATATTTGTACCGTTGTCTGTGATGATCCTGTCTGGAACACCATACCGACATATGAGATTTTGCTTGATGAAGCGGGCAACCACATTTTTAGTAACAGAGGCGAAGGAAGCTGCTTCGACCCATTTGGTGAAATAGTCAATGGCAACCAGGATGAAGCGATGTCCGTTGGAAGCCGTGGGCTTGATCTCTCCAATCATGTCAATGCCCCACATTGCAAATGGCCAAGGAGCAGTCAGAATGTTGAGAGGAACCGGAGGGATATGAACTTTGTCAGTGTAGACTTGACATTTGTGGCAAGTACGGGAATGTTGATGGCAGTCAGCTTCCATGGTAGACCAGTAATAGCCTGCCCTTAGGATCTTCTTAGCCATTGTATGCCCGCTCAAGTGAGTGCCAAATGTGCCGCTGTGTATCTCAGTCATGATCAACTCTACTTCAGCTTTGTCTATGCATCGAAGTAATACACAATCATGGCTTCGTTTGTAAAGGATGTCGTTGCTCAGGAAGAATTTGGCGGCAAATTTCCTTAAGAACTTCTTGTCACTTACGGAAGCTCATTCGGGATAATCTCTAGTCTGGAGATACCTTTTGATTTCATGGAACCAGGGTTGTTCCACTACTTCTTCGGTATTAATCTCGTGACAATGTGCGGGTTCATCCATTCGCTCGATGGTGATTTGGGGAGCCTCGTTATCCCAGTTGAGTTTAAACATGGAGGACATTGTAGCTAGAGCATCTGCTAGCTGATTCTCTTCTCGCGGGAAATGCTCGAAGGTAATTTGCTCGAAATGAGGCAACAATGTCAAGACATGTTCTTTGTATGGGATAAGATTAGGATGCTTGGTATCCCACTCTCCTTTGACTTGACTGATAACCAAAGCCGAATCCCCAAATACGATTAAAGATTTGATCCCCAAGTCTATAACAGCCTTGAGACCAAAGATGCAAGCTTCATACTCAGCCATGTTGTTTGTGCAGCTGAAGCAAAGTCGGGCCGTGAAAGGTGTGTGACAACCTTCTAGAGAAATGAGTACTGCGCCGATACCGTTTCCAAGTGCATTTGAAGCACCATCAAAGTACAGGGTCCATCGGGATCCCTTTTCGGGTCCGTCATACGGTCTGTTACCTTCAATGTTGTCCAAATTCATGATGTCCTCGTCTGGGAAGTCAAATCTCATGGGTTGATAATCTTCGATAGCTTGATGAGCCAGATGGTCAGCTAGTACACTCCCTTTTATAGCTTTTTGGGTGGTGTACTGGATGTCATACTCAGTTAGGATCATTTGCCATCTAGCTATTCTTCCAGATAAAACGGGCTTTTCGAAGATATACTTGATAGGATCCATTTTGGAAATCAACAAGGTAGTATGAGTCAACATATACTGCCTTAGTCGGCGAGCAGCCCATACCAAAGCGCAACAAGTTTTCTCGAGCAGTGAGTAGCGAGTCTCACAGTCGGTAAACTTTTTGCTAAGGTAATAAATAGCATGCTCTTTTCGACCAGACTCGTCATGCTGGCCCAAAACACACCCCATTGAGTTATCCAAGACGGTTAGATACATGATCAATGGTCTTCCTTCTACGGGTGGCATCAGAATAGGAGGTTCTAGCAAATACTCCTTGATTTTATCAAAAGCAGCTTGGCAATAGTCGTTCCATTCGACTACCTGATCTTTCTTCAAGAGTTTGAAAATTGGCTCACAGGTAGAAGTCAGATGAGAGATGAATCTGGAAATATATTTCAAGCGCCCCAAGAACCCTCTAGCCTCCTTTTCAGTACGGGAAGCAGGCATCTCTTGTATTGCTTTCACTTTTGATGGATCGACTTCAATGCCTTTGTTGCTTACAATGAATCCTAGAATTTTACCAGACCTAACTCCAAAAGTGCACTTACTTGGATTCAGTCTGAGTTTGTATTCTTTCAACCTGGCAAATAGCTTTTCTAGATGTTTAAGGTGCTCTTCCTCTGTTTGTGACCGAGCTATCATATCGTCTACGTAAACTTCAATCTCATGATGTATCGTATCATGAAACAAAGCTACCATGGCGCGTTGATAAGTTGCCCCTGCGTTCTTCAGCCCGAACGGCATCACCTTGTAACAGAAAGTGCCCCATTGTGTGACAAAAGTTGTTTTCTCCATATCCTCGGGGGCCATTTTGATTTGATTGTAGCCCGAGAATCCATCCATGAAGGAAAACACTTTGTGTTGAGCTGTATTGTCGATCAAAATGTCAATGTGTGGAAGTGGAAAATCATCTTTGGGGCTGGCCCTATTCAAATCCCGGTAGTCCACACACATCCTGACTTTGCCATCTTTCTTAGGTACTGGCACGATGTTAGCGACCCATTGAGGATAGGACGTAACAGCCAGAAAGCCAGCGTCGAATTGCTTCATCACTTCTGCTTTGATCTTTTCAGACATGTCAGGCCTCATTCGGCGGACTTTTTGCTTGATCGGTAGACAATCCTCTCTTGTGGGGAGACGATGAACCACGATGTCTGTGTCTAAACCCGGCATGTCTTCATAAGACCAAGCAAAGATTTCAACATACTCATTCAACAACTGTATTAGGCGTTCCTTGACACTTGGTTCCAGATTGGTACCCACTTGCACCTCCTTCCGGTCTTCCTCGGTCCCTAAGTTGACAGTTTCTAATGACTCTTCGTGAGGTAAGATGGCCCTTTCCTCTTGCTGCAGAAGTCTGGCTAGCTCTCCTGGTACTTCACAACCTTCGTCATCTTCATACTCGGCTTGATTGACCAGACTTCAGAGTTGTTGAAGGATATAGCAGAATAGTCACCCATGGAATCCAGAGTGGATGGGTACCTGCATTTGTGAGTGTGGGTGTGTGTAAGGGATAGCCATCCTTAAACGAAAAATGAAAAAGGAAAGAAAATGAACACAGCAGTTTATCAAATGAAAAACGTCCAATGAATCATTAAACATGGCATATGGATATGAAAGTAATCAAAACCCTTACAAGTGGACCTACATGCCCCGGGCAAGGCATGAGGTGAAAAGATAGTGTACGGATTGTTCGAAAATAAATATTAAAGACCAAATAGAAAATGTTTGACAGATAAATTACTGATGAATAAAAGTGATGGGGACAAAGTCTTTTGCCTCCCAGTTGCACAATCCTCCTTTGACAGTTGGGTAAATCCACTCTTCGATGTTGCTCTCTTTGTCTTCATCCTCCAAAGCGTTGATTCCGTAGGGAGAAATTTTGACTGGCGCTCTTTCAATCTTCGAACGGCACATAGCTTTCTGGCCTGCGGTAGTGAACCCTAATCCAAATTTGTCTGTCTTATGCGGAATATCGGGCAACTGCCCCCATGCTGAATTCTTCCCCTCCTTTATTGCGGCCCTTGCGTCCTCCAGAGATGCCATCCTGGCCATCTGCCTCGGTGTCTCAGCTGCCAACTTTGCTACTGTTATTTCAGGAAGGACTTCTTCGAAATGCTGAAAAGGCGTTTCAATGAACTCCCCCTCTACCTCCACATACCGAAAGGAGTTCAAGTGGCTGATCATGTACTCCTCTTCGCCATGGAGGGTTATGATCTTCCCCTTGACAGGGTACTTCAACATCTGATGTAAGGAGGAGGTGACTGCCCCAGCATGGTGTATCCAAGGCCTACTCAACAAGCAAGAGTATGACGGACGGATGTCCATCACGTAGAAAGTAGATTTAAACACCTCGGTGCCCACCTTGATGGGAATATCAACCTCCCCATGGACCATTCTCTTCGAACCATCGAAAGCTCTGACAACAATATCACTCGGCTTCAACTCCAACCCTTCATAATCTAGTCGGTCCAATGCCTTCTTAGGCAGTACATTCAGCGACGAACCAGTGTCGACCGAGACATGTGCGAGAGTAGTTCCTCGGCACTCGACTGAAATGTGCAAAGCATCATTGTGGTTTCTACCTTTAGGAGTTAGGTCGGCATCAGAGAAACCTAATCCGTTGTCCGCAGTAAGGCTGGCCACGCAATTTTGAAATTGATCTGCAGAAGTTTCCTGGGGCACATGGGCTGCCTTCAGGAATTTTATCAGAGCTTTAGCGTGCGCTTCCGAGCAAAGTAGTGGTGCCAGCATGGAGATCTTTGAGGGGGTTTGCCCCAGCTGTTCTACCACATCGTAATCACTTCTTTTGATTATTTTCAAGATCTCATCCATTTCCTTCTTGGAGGTTTTCGGGATGACCAAGGGTTGAGCCCTCGTCCTGACGAGCTCATCTTGGATTCCCTTACCTTTATCAGCAATGGTAGGAGGGACAAAACTAGGAACAACAATATCTTCAATCAATGGGGTTCTAGCGGAGAGTTTTATTGGTGCAGGGACAACCTTGTCAGTAGATGAGGGTCCAAAGATTGCTCCTGGAGGGGCAATCTCTGGAGAAAATATTCTCCCGCTCCGGGTGATTTTGCTCGTGCCTGCAATGTTACCAATGCTGGCTTCTTCTTCATCCGAACTTTCTTCATTTATTTCGATTTGTTTAATACCATGGTAGTAGACGTCACCGCCATAGTTCCATGATATTGACTTCTCAGAAACATAGGGGACAGGCCCTGGCACTGTTATCTTCAAAGGAACAGATTTCGTAGCTGGTGTAATCTTAACAGGCTTTCTGACGGCCTTGGAAAGATTGGCGTGAATGGTTATGATTGAGACATCTTCAGTATGGGTTGGAATAGCAGAAACTTTTTCAAACAAAATTTGTCGACTGTCCATTAGGCCTTGGATGCCTTTTTTCAGTAACAGACAATCGAACGGCAGAGAGTAACAACAATAGCAGTCTTCTTTACATCCCGGGAAGATCCCGGCTCTTAACAGATTCAACTTGATGGTTAGCAACGAAGTTATCAGATCATTGACATCAGCAACATACAAATCTTCTTCAATGACATTGACATTTCGGCCGTGCTTCGGCATGGGAGCAGATATCACATTAGGCTTCTCCGGAGCGTCAAACTCCACCTCCTTCGCCTTTATCAGGTCTTGGATTTTATGCTTGAGTGCCCAACAATCATTGGTGTCGTGCCCAACACTGTCGGAATGGTAGGCGCATTTAGCATTAGGATGATAATGCGGAAAGGACGTATTCATATTTTTTGGTGCCTCTTTGATAGTGGCGAGATTCAACTTCAACAGATGGGGAAGTACTTGTGCTGGAGTCATATTAATGCGGGTGAACTGCCGTTGTGGCCGTTCCACCCGTTGTTGATTTGGTCTGGACTGGTTATAGCGAGGTTGCTCACTTGAAGGGTTTTGAATCATTACGGCCCCCACGGTCGGCCGACGCTCAGTCTTCCCTGCTCTTCTCTAAGAATATACCACAGTCATTTCCTTCTTGAAAGGTTTCTTCTCAATACTTGTAGCAACACCCTTCTGAATCTTTCCTGACTTGATGCCAGCTTCTATTCTTTCGCCTGTTAAGATCAAATTGGTAAACCCCGCGGAAGAGTTACCAATCAGATGATTGAAAAATGGCCCAGATAGGGTCCCTAGAAACATATCAACAAGTTCACGGTCGGTTAAAGGAGGCTGCACCCTGCCAGCCAAATCCCTCCATTTTTGTGCATATTCTTTGAATCCTTCGCCTGTTCCCAATGACATACCCTGAAGTTGGGTACACGTAGGAGCAAGGTCAGAATTGTACTGATATTGTTTGTAGAAGGCGGTGGCCAAGTCTTCCCAGTTTCGGACGCTGGTTCCCTCTAGCTGGTAAAACCACTCCAGTTGAGCCCCAGAAAGGCTGTCTTGAAAGAAATGGATCCAAAGGTTCTTATCTGCCGTATAAGGTTGGATCTTTCTTACGTAGGACCTGAGATGCATTTTTGGACAGGACAGCCCATCATACCTCATAAAAACTGGCACTTTGAACTTTGGGGGAATCACAATCCCGGCAACTAAACCCAAGTCTTCAAAATCCAAACCTGGTACTCTCTGTAGCTCCATGGCGGCCAACCTGTCTTCTAAACCTTTGTATTTATCATCAGCTGGAGGGTATTGTTGATCAGAGTAGTCTTCATCCTCTTCGACCTCCTCTTCTTCCACATCGGACTCGGAAGGTACCGCAGCCCCACCTCCTTTACTGGTCCCTTCATCAGAGGTAGGAGGAAATTCAAGCACTCTCCTGGCCTCTCTGTCAAATCTTCTCCCTAAAGTAGCCACCCCGAGCCTCTTTTTCTTCTTTTTCACTGGGTCCTTATTCCCCAGCAAGGTCTTGAGATCCTCCTGACCCTTAGCCAAGGTCACTAGGAGTTGCTGGAACTGTGCATTTTGAGCTTGCAGGTCTTTGACTGTTTGCTCGAGATCCATCCTACTGAAATAAACAGCAGACAGATAAGGAAACCTGGAGTGAGACCTGCTTATGCACATGATGAATGATATGCTTATGTATGTAATGCATTCAAGGATTTTAGAACATTCAAAATTGTTGCAGACAAATAAGAACGCACGTCATATTAATAAGAAGAAATTTGTTAGTACATAAATGCCCCATGGGCCAAATATTACAAAATAACTTCTCAAGGTAAAAAGACATTGCGCATCCTCTTTGGTGCGATGTAGGTGTTGAGGGCCTCTTGCTCATGGAGTCGGCGGGTAAGCTCTAGAACCTTCTTCTCGCTAGCGTAGAAGCTGGCTTCAAAAGTGTTATGTTCCTCCTTGAGCTGAATCCAACTCTTCTGCATCTCCTCCCATGATGTAGGCATGTCAGGATGTAGGATGGTGTAGGGAACCTCTCCTTCCTTAACAGGCTCTTTAATCACAGGGAGAACATGAGGATAAGGCATCATTAGGCTCTGGGCTCGGGCTCGTACCCACTTGAGATAAGGCTCAAGAGGGATGGAGTTCTTGTGTCCCAGTGTCTTGCTATCAACCTTGTTGGGCATCCTCCAAGCTCTGATGAATCTTTGGCGAAGTCCTTGCACATTGTTGTCGAAGTCAAAAACTAGGTCAGGAATCAACATGTCGTGAGGGCCATCCCTCTGTGCATATCCAAATTGCCCCAAAGCTAGGCAAGGGTTGTAGGTGATACCTCCTATGATTCCAAGTAATGGAACATTAGGGAACTCTCCACAACGATCGACGATGATGACATTTTCTCTGGACCGAGAACACCAATGTACATCAGAGTGAGTAAGAGTCATCAACCGTTGGGACCACCTTGAGCCTTGATCATTCTTTAAGACAGATTATGGAAGGTGCGAAATAAACCACCTTGCAAGGAGAGGAGTACAGCACATGAGAACACCCCTCTTTCTCATTGTTCGTGTGTAAAATGAGTGAAGAATGTCCCCAAGCAATGTTGGTATTGGATTTCTGGACAAGAAGATTTTGACGGCGTTGACATCTACCAATTGGTCAGAATTTGGGAACAAGACCAACCCATAGATAAGGAGTTCCACAATTTCTTCAAAGGCTTGTAAGTCCAATGAATTCCAACATTCTTGTGCCTTCTCAAACAAGAATTTTGCTAAGAATCCTTTGACGCCACTTCTGGTTTCCCAATGCCCCTTGATGTCAGATGGTTGCAAGTGTAATGCTTGAGCAACATCTTCCGGCTTTGGTTCCTTTTCCGTACCGTTGAAGGGTATTTGATTAAGGATAGGGATTCTTAGGAGTTGAGAAAACTCCTCCAAAGTGGGTACCAACTAATAGTCAGGGAAAGTGAAACAGTTGTGAAGAGGGTCAAAGAACTGGAATAGCACTTTCATCATGTCTTCTTCAATGTTGGTGTTGACTAAGCTGAGCAGTCTACCATGTCTTTCACTGAAGGATGAGCTTTCCGGAATTCTTGAGGTGAGCTCCTTGAGCTGAGGAGAGATTCTCACAAGGTTGACTTGGATGGTTTTTCTGCGAGGAATTTCCATGACCTACAAAACAAGAACATAGATGAAGATCCAAACCCTTGAAATGGTTAGTGAATGCATATGATGCTTTATGATGTTTATGATGTATGCACAAAACATATGTACAAGCAATTCACACCAAACCCTAGTTTCAGGCTTGCATGAGGTTTCATAGGTAAGTACCCTCTTGAGTGTAGTTGGCTTAAAAACCTGTCCTATAAATAGTAACCGGGTTCTAAGGAGCTCAATATCATTGGATTGTTTTCAATGTTCATTGTTTTGGTTTAGCCACTTAACTAGCGACCAAAATATTCCAAGAAAACAACCCTCAATGAGTGTAGTATCGAGTATCTACCAACTTCGGACTGCACCAAAGCCGGTCATCTCACTACCCCTAATAAAAGGCCAAGATGGTCAAGTAAGGTTCTAGGTCATTAGTGATTAGTGACATCACTCAGCGGCCCCGTACTCTCCTTGATTGAACTCAAGGGTTACCGGTACTCACAAATATGTCGCACTAATATAGCTATTGCTTCAACCATGTTGGTATACCCCGCACAGTTTTCACAACGTATTGCTATCTATGAATGTTTCCCCAAATCTGGGTGTAGGATTTCAAGCCCAAACAAGAGAACCAAAATGTAAAGCAAACAAAGCAAACAATTACTCATGCAAAAGGGTGATCTAAGCCCTAAGGTTACTCCACTTTTAAATTTATCCCCAGCAGAGTCGCCAGTTCTGTGATACGGTGGGAGAACTGACTATGGTTTTGCGTTCGTTTTCGCAAATGTTTCGATTGAGCAAGAGTCGCCACCGACTTTTTATTTTATCCTAAGGAAAGGTTTAAAAAGCACAGCAAAAACCTTTGAGATATTTTCTTGGGTTCGGGGAGTAGATTATAGAAAGGGAAGGTATTAGCACCCTTTCTATCCATGGTTATCCATGGGCTCTTAGGTACTTGCTTAGATCAACTTGCCTTGGTTTTCAATTGTTTGAAATGGTGCTTTGTGTATGGTTTTGAAAATGTTTTAAAAAAAGATGCCTTGTCTAGGCTACCCTTGTAACAATTCTTTACTTGAATGTTTTACAAAAGGTGTTTGTCTTTTTGAAAAGATGTTTCAAGGTTTTTTGAAAGTTTGTTTTGAAAGTGTTTGTGAAGTGTGGTTTGAAAAATAGGCAAGTGTTTTTGTTTTGCAAGTTGACAAGTACTTAAGAGCTATCTACCCTAGAGTTCTCAAAGATTTTTGCTATGTTTTAACCCTTTTAACAGTTTTGTTCCACCATTGCATTTGGTGGACAATCTTGTGTTAGGATGTGAAAGGGACGGGCGCGGGTCATTGTTTAGACCATAATTGCAATGGTGCCAAGTATCTTTGGGCAATTTTCCTTAAGGGACTTGATCATTTATTAGGCAACTTTTTTGAAAGCGTCATCGAGGGACTATGATCATTTGTATTGTATTTGTTTTACCCAAAGAGACCTAACATGCAATATGGCCCATTTATTGAAGGCAACAAGTGGAATACCCTATGGGTGCAAGTGTGATTAGTGTTGTCCATTTTCATGCTTTGATTATCTTGAAATTAGGTCAAACTATTTTGTTGTTTTTATTTGCATACAAACCTTAATTCTATCATGGTATATTTAGAAAAAACTTTAAAGTGCGAAAATCAAAGTTCCTAAGCTATTACAACACAATATGGGAAGGGGGGTACAAATGTTCAAATGGGGGGTATTTGACAAGGAATTTAAACCTAGCTATTACATCAATTTGGAATTATTTACAAGATATTTAATTGCACAAATTAAATAGAAATAAAATAAATATGCAAGATGCAAAAAATGTTTTTATGTGTATGAAAAAAAAAGTATTTTTATATGCCAAATAAACAAAAATAAAAAAGTATTATTTTTAGAGTTTTTATGTATTCTAGGGCAAAACCCTAATCTATTAAGTAAATATATTAATTATTTAATATGTACAAATATTTATCAATTATATACAAAATAAAATAAAAATGAAGTATATTTGTCAAAAAGGTATTTTTACTATCAAATATTAATAAAAATAAAAATGTATATATTTTTGTATTTTTGCCCTAAATATTCTAATAAATATATATGTATTTGTATTATTTTCTAAATATGTATTATATATACAAAAATAATAATATTTAAATATTTATAAAAAAAAGTATATTCTATATAAAATATTTTCAGAAGATAAAAATCAAAAATCAAAAAATGAATGTGTTTACATTATTTTTTCTAGTTATTCTAAATAATAATATTATGTATTTATTTACATACAAATATCAATATAAACAAATAAATGCCTAAAAAATATAAAAACGGTGTAAAAAATGTTTTTTATGTTTTTAATATTATGAGGAAAAATAAATAAGTTAGGAATAAAAAACAAAAGCCTTTCTTCAAAGTAAAAATAGTGTGTAAACAGAAATGACAAATCAAGCCCAGCCCACCAAGTCCTTCTTCAACCTCTGGCCAGAAACAATGTCAAAAACGCGCGCTTTGTTCAATGATTTAAACATCCTGATTCCTGGCTTTTTAATGAAAACTCACAACATCAAAAATGTTCAGCATCAAACAACGAATCCATACATACCAAAAACTTGATCTAGCTCTAAAAAATGAGAGAGAATTTCTCCATTCCCAAATCTTAACCTAATTTTTTATCAATGTTCAGACATCAAATTCTCATGGCACACGTAACATAAATGAAAACTAACTACATGGGCATGTTCAGGGCTATGAATGTGACATATTTTCTTCACAAACCTAAAGCTAACAATGCCTGGATAGAGAGATACGAATTCATGAACTTACCTGTTCAGTTTAAGTTGTATCTGATGATTGAGGTACTTTCAGTGCAAGGTGATGATTGGTACAGCTTCCTTGAGGTCCAGGGATGCTATTCCAAGCTTTACTTTGCTTTGAAACTAGCTGAATCGTGTTATGGGACTTCAACTGCAAAATAAGAAAATGAAAATGGCCAAACTGATTAGAGGAGTTACAGTCCACTTCTAATGCTTTGGATAGCTTGCACTGATGGTAGGGAAGGTGTTTGAAGTGGTTTTAGCAAGAATGCACGATGGAAATGAGTTGGGGGATTCAATCTGCAGCAGGCCCTGTTTTTGTGCAGTTCAATGGTGATTTTGTGAATGAGAGTGTTTGGGACTTGGTTGGCTCGTGTTCTAGCTCAGAATGGATGTTTTTGATATGTTTCACAAGTTTTCTTAAGCATGTGTTAGCTGATATGAGAGTTATTGGATGATATGCTATGTTTCTTACACTTTAAGCAACAAAAGGCAACTTGGTGTTCTAGACTGATGCAGGCCCCCAAGCTATGCTGCTAACCTTCCCCTTGATCAGTGTGTTTTGTTCATAAACTTGTGCCAAAGAGATTTGAACTGTACCACTTGGATTGCAAATTTGACATAAAGTGCAACTTTATCAAAATGGATTTATTGCTTTTTCTAAATAAGGATTAATTCTCCATGTAATGTCCAAATGCATAGAACAACATCTTGGCACAATGGTTTAGCATTGAATTATTGAGTAAAAATGGGATTAGAGGCCTGCAATGTAGCTTGCACATGCTGAGTTTGAAAATGCACAAGTTATGGACATGTAAATTGGCCAAATCAAAAGTGAGTTTTTCCCAACTTGCCAAATTCGATTCTCCCTAACCATGAGGTTGTTTCATGAGTTCTTGGACATTTTGGAAAGCTTGGAATGTATACTACAATCCATCTTTGAAATGCAAATTGAAATTCCAAGTGGAAGTATATGAAAAATGGTCTTGAAGTTAGGTAAAAACCTTGCCTAAAATAGGTCAAATTTTCTCTAAGTTAAGAATGGTTTGGTACCCTTGTTCCAAAAATTGTAACTTGAGATACAAGCTTCTTTTGGGAAAACTTTGTGAATCAAAGTTGTATATTATGCAATAGGCTACAACTTTCATGTTTTGACTTTTGCTTGAATCCAAATGAATCTTGGTGAGAAAGTGGGGCAAAGTTAGGAAAAAATTAGGGTTTTTCATAACTTAGAAAAATTCTAAGTTATGAAAAATCTTCATTTCAAACCCTAATTTGCAATTCTTGATTTCTTGATGAACAAGTTTCATGATTTGGCATGTTTTGATGAAAAATGAATCTTGACTCTTGATTTTGACCAAAAAGTCAAAGTTTGACTTTTCAGTATACAGTCAAAATTGATCAATTGACTAGGAAATTCAACTGTCAATCTTGTGTATTTGGGATCTTTTGAACTTGTTGAGCATGTCAAGATAATTCCATGGGGTCCTTGAGTCCATATGTGAGCTTGGTTTGCCATTGGCTAGGTCAAACAGTCAAAAATTGCCTTTGTGCAGTCAAAACCCTAAAAATGACCATTTTGCCCTTTTGGTGATCTGATCGAATTTCTTGTGGAATTGTGATCCAAACTTGATCAAATGGTCCATGTGAGTTTATAATGTTGATGTGGGTCAAAAATCATGAGGTTTGACTGTCAATTGACCACAGTTGACTTTTTTTTCCAATACAGCTGATTTCTAGGTCAACTGTCCAATTGACTGGGCAAAACTTGGAATCAAGGCTTGAAACTTGATGTGGATAAACTTGGGAGTCCAACATGAAGCATGAAAGTCATCTTAGGCATTTTAGGTCAAAACATCTTTGTGCAAACACAAACCCTAATTTAGGTCAACAGTGCAAGGAGAAATCTTGAGCAGATGAAACCCTAACTGGATCTTGAGCTCCAAGGGCTTTGTGATGAGAAATCATTGAGAGATGGGAGGGCAAATTTTGGGGTACAACAGTTGCCCCTGTTCAATCTTCTTGGACCTGAAGAGTTAGATTGGCAAGTTTGCCTTTCGCGACTCGAGGGTAAAAGGAGATTGGACACTAGAGTGCCCTTAAATTTGCACTCGTCAAAGCGATGGATGCGGGAATGGGCTTAGAGATGCCATTTGGAGATGGGCTTAATGATGCCATCGGGAGGAGTGACAGAAACTTGTCGGGGATGGGCTTAAAGATGCCATTTGGAGATGGGCTTAACGATGCCATCGGGAGGAGTGACAGAAACTTGTCGGGGATGGGCTTAAAGATGCCATCTAGGATGAGTATCCGAAAGGTGTCCATGCTTTGGACCATCTCTGAAATGGGGGTCTGAACAAGCAATAGATTGACATCTGTATCTGGAGGCATCCGTAAACTGTTTTTCAGAAGTTGGGAAGAGTCTGAACAAGGGATAGGTTAACATCCGTTATTTGGAGAACCCGTGAACTGTTTTCAGAGATTTTGAAGTTGAATAAGAAATAGAGCAGCATCCGTTGTTGGGAAGCATCCGTAAACTGTTTTCAAAAGTTGCATCTGAACAAGCGATAGATTAACATCCGTTGTTGGGAAGAATCCATAAACTGTTTTCAGAAGTCTTGAGAAGAATCTGAACAAGTGATAGGTTAACATCGGTTACTGGAGAACCCGTGAACTGTTTTCAGAAGTCTTGAAGTTGAATAAGCCATAGAGAAGCGTCCGTTGTTGGGAAGCGTCCGTAAACTGTTTTTAGAGGTTGAGAAGAGTCTGAACAAGCGATAGATTAATATCCGCTGTTGGGAAGAATCCATAAACTGTTTTCGGAAGTCTTGAGAAGAATCTGAACAAGTGATAGGTTAACATCCGTTACTGGAGAACCCGTGAACTGTTTTCAGAAGTCTTGAAGTTGAAGGAGGAACCGGTGTAGGGTTTCCTGATGATGCTTGTGTAAAACCGCATCTGGATGAATCTGGAATAAGCATCAGAATGTTGCCATGTCTGGGTCACATCTGAACTATTCCTGGAAAGAATCTCGGAAGATAATGATTTTTTGTCTGTTGACTGATCTTACCTGCAAAGGCAAAGAGTCAGTTATATGCAATGTCATGATGCATGATACAATGTATGTTATATGATATGAATGTAAATGGATGCGCATGTAAGCTGGAGAGCTGTCTTGCAAAGGATGGATGAATCCGAGATTGCTGAAGATAAAAGTATCTTGACTGCTGCCGGGAAGAATAATTCCTGGTTGTTACTGGAGAATAAGGAGCTTGGGTTGTATACCAATCTTCTGGGGAATTCCTGTCTTGAAGAGATCTTCACTGGAGAATCTTCGAATATACAATGAGGAACTGAAAACTGAAAGTCTGCAGATTTGCTTGGGGAATACCAGACCTTCAAACGTCGAGGGGCCTTAGAACCACTTGCGGGGACTTGGAATCTCCTTGGTGACTTGCAGGGTAAAAGAATTTCTGATGATTTCTACTGGGGATTTTAGAACCTGGTAGACTTAAGCTGGGGAGATAAGACTGAGAATCTCTGGTCTAGTGAGAAGCATTTCTGTGGGGAGAGGGTTCACTAGTCTGGCTCCGCTGGGGATTGATAATTTGAAGTTTTAGCTCTGCTTGGGATACTGAAACTTAAACTCTGAGGGGAATTGAGTTCTGGAGGATTCTCTGGCTGGGGATAACAAAGATAAACTCCTCTGGGGATTGTATTGATAAGTCATGTTGGGGAACTCTGATGAACTCCGCTGGGGATAGGAAGAAATTTGCCGAGTGCGATCTTTCGTGGTAATAAGCTGAGGATAACCCAGTTATAAGCCCTTGTGAGGAATAACTTTGAATAAAACTCGGGAGAGACGTCTGTACTCTGTAGGGGATAAGCTTCCAGAATCTACTGGGGATAAGCTTCAAAACTTGCTGGGGATATGGATTCCAAATCTCCTGGGGGTTTCCTTTGAAGGGGTATCAAGATATCCAACTGCACCTTCAACCTATCAGTAATCCTCTTTCTTGATTCATAAGGAAATGATTATGTTCAAATGCATATGCCTATTTAACAAAACATTGGACGTTTCTCAAAATAAAACAATTAGTGCAAGAGAAAAAAGAAAAAGGAAATGACACAAATTTCTGGGAAGAGTATTTGTATTAACTTTCTCTGAGTATATTTGTACAAAGGAGACAATCATCCTAGTAAGAGGATTTCGTCATAAATATTGAAAGATTTATACAAAATAAAGATGGCTATGTGAAATAATTCCATGGGATTCCATTCCGCTATAGCCTTCACAACTCTGAATATCTGTCCATCCAATGCTCCGTTTGACGATGACTGGATTGATCAGAAACCTGGAACTGGTTGATGAAGAGATTGTCTTTGAAGTGATCCGACGAGACATAGTCATACGCTTCAATTCCCTAACTTTTGCCTGAATCGCCCTTTCGAGTTTTCGATCCACCGGGAAACCCCTTTTTGCCCAAGCCGCCCTTTCGGGTTTTCAACTTGCCGGGTGTACAGATTTTTTTTGTTTCAACTTGCAGGATGAAGCGATGTCCGTTGGAAGCCGTGGGCTTGATCTCTCCAATCATGTCAATGCCCCACATTGCAAATGGCCAAGGAGCAGTCAGAATGTTGAGAGGAACCGGAGGGATATGAACTTTGTCAGTGTAGACTTGACATTTGTGGCAAGTACGGGAATGTTGATGGCAGTCAGCTTCCATGGTAGACCAGTAATAGCCTGCCCTTAGGATCTTCTTAGCCATTGTATGCCCGCTCAAGTGAGTGCCAAATGTGCCGCTGTGTATCTCAGTCATGATCAACTCTGCTTCAGCTTTGTCTACGCATCGGAGTAATACACAATCATGGCTTCGTTTGTAAAGGATGTCGTTGCTCAGGAAGAATTTGGCAGCAAATTTCCTTAAGAACTTCTTGTCATTTACGGAAGCTCCTTCGGGATAATCTCTAGTCTGGAGATACCTTTTGATTTCATGGAACCAGGGTTGTTCCACTACTTCTTCGGTATTAATCTCGTGACAATGTGCGGGTTCATCCATTCGCTCGATGGTGATTTGGGGAGCCTCGTTATCCCAATTGAGTTTAAACATGGAGGACATTGTAGCTAGAGCATCTGCTAGCTGATTCTCTTCTCGCGGGAAATGCTCGAAGGTAATTTGCTCGAAATGAGGCAACAATGTCAAGAAATGTTCTTTGTATGGGATAAGATTAGGATGCTTGGTATCCCACTCTCCTTTGATTTGACTGATAACCAAAGCCGAATCCCCAAATACGATCAAAGATTTGATCCCCAAGTCTATAGCAGCCTTGAGACCAAAGATGCAAGCTTCATACTCATCCATGTTGTTTGTGCAGCTGAAGCAAAGTCGGGCCGTGAAAGGTGTGTGACAACCTTCTGGAGAAATGAGTACTGCGCCGATACCATTTCCAAGTGCATTTGAAGCACCATCAAAGTACAGGGTCCATCGGGATCCCTTTTCGGGTCCATCATACGGTCCGTTACCTTCAATGTTGTCTAAATTCATGATATCCTCGTCTGGGAAGTCAAATCTCATGGGTTGATAATCTTCGATAGCTTGATGAGCCAGATGGTCAGTTAGTACACTCCCTTTTATAGCTTTTTGGGTGGTGTACTGGATGTCATACTCAGTTAGGATCATTTGCCATCTAGCTATTCTTCCAGATAAAGCGGGTTTTTCGAAGATATACTTGATAGGATCCATTTTGGAAATCAACAAGGTAGTATGAGTCAACATATAATGCCTTAGTCGGCGAGCAGCCCATACCAAAGCGCAGCAAGTTTTCTCGAGCAGTGAGTAGCGAGTCTCACAGTCGGTAAACTTTTTGCTAAGGTAATAAATAGCAAGCTCTTTTCGACCAGACTCGTCATGCTGGCCCAAAACACACCCCATTGAGTTATCCAAGACGGTTAGATACATGATCAATGGTCTTCCTTCGACGGGTGGCATCAGAATAGGAGGTTCTAGCAAATACTCCTTGATTTTATCAAAAGCAGCTTGGCAATCGTCGTTCCATTCGACTACCTGATCTTTCTTCAAGAGTTTGAAAATTGGCTCACAGGTAGAAGTCAGATGAGAGATGAATCTGGCAATATAGTTCAAGCGCCCCAAGAACCCTCTAACCTCCTTTTCAGTACGGGGAGCAGGCATCTCTTGTATTGCTTTCACTTTTGCTGGATCGACTTCAATGCCTTTGTTGCTTACAATGAATCCTAGAATTTTACCAGACCTAACTCCAAAAGTGCACTTACTTGGATTCAGCCTGAGTTTGTATTCTTTCAACCTGGCAAACAGCTTTTCTAGATGTTCAAGGTGCTCTTCCTCTGTTTGTGACCGAGCTATCATATCGTCTACGTAAACTTCAATCTCATGATGTATCATATCATGAAACAAAGCTACCATGGCGCGTTGATAAGTTGCCCCTGCGTTCTTCAGCCTGAACGGCATCACCTTGTAACAGAAAGTGCCCCATTGTGTGACAAAAGTTGTTTTCTCCATATCCTCGGGGGCCATTTTGATTTGATTGTAGCCCGAGAATCCATCCATGAAGGAAAACACTTTGTGCTGAGCTGTATTGTCGATCAAAATGTCAATGTGTGGAAGTGGAAAATCATCTTTGGGGCTGGCCCTATTCAAATCCCGGTATTCCACACACATCCTGACTTTTCCATCTTTCTTAGGTACTGGCACGATGTTAGCGACCCATTGAGGATAGGACGTAACAGCCAGAAAGCCAACGTCGAATTGCTTCATCACTTCTGCTTTGATCTTTTCAGACATGTCAGGCCTCATTCGGCGGACTTTTTGCTTGATCGGTGGATAATCCTCTCTTGTGGGGAGACGGTGAACCACGATGTCTGTGTCTAAACCCGGCATGTCTTCATAAGACCAAGCGAAGATTTCAACATACTCATTCAACAACTGTATTAGGCGTTCCTTGACACTTGGTTCCAGATTGGCACCCACTTGCACCTCCTTCCGGTCTTCCTCGGTCCCTAAGTTGACAGTTTCTAATGACTCTTCGTGAGGTAAGATGGCCCTTTCCTCTTGCTGTAGAAGTCTGGCTAGCTCCCCTGGTACTTCACAACCTTCGTCATCTTCATACTCGGCTTGATTGACCATATCTTCAGAGTTGTTGAAGGATATAGCAGAATAGTCACCCATGGAATCCAGAGTAGATGGGTACCTGCATTTGTGAGTGTGGGTGTGTGTAAGGGATAGCCATCCTTAAATGAAAAATGCAAAAGGAAAGAAAATGAACACAGCAGTTTATCAAATGAAAAACGTCCAATGAATCATTAAACATGGCATATGGATATGAAAGTAATCAAAACCCTTACAAGTGGACCTACATGCCCCAGGCAAGGCATGAGGTGAAAAGATAGTGTACGGATTGTTCGAAAATAAATATTACAGACCAAATAGAAAATGTTTGACAGATAAATTACTGATGAATAAAAGTGATGGGGACAAAGTCTTTTGCCTCCCAGTTGTACAATCCTCCTTTGACAGTTGGGTAAATCCACTCTTCGATGTTGCTCTCTTTGTCTTCATCCTCCAAAGCGTTGATTCCGTAGGGAGAAATTTTGACTGGCGCTCTTTCAATCTTCGAACGGCGCATAGCTTTCTGGCCTGCGGTAGTGAACCCTAATCCAAATTTGTCTGTCTTATGTGGAATATCGGGCAACTGCCCCCATGCTGAATTCTTCCCCTCCTTTATTGCGGCCCTTGCGTCCTCCAGAGATGCCATCCTGGCCATCTGCCTCGGTGTCTCAGCTGCCAACTTTGCTACTGTTATTTCAGGAAGGACTTCTTCGAAATGCTGAAAAGGCGTTTCAATGAACTCCCCCTCTACCTCCACATACCGGAAGGAGTTCAAGTGGCTGATCATGTACTCCTCTTCGCCATGGACGGTTATGATCTTCCCCTTGACAGGGTACTTCAACATCTGATGTAAGGAGGAGGTGACTGCCCCAGCATGGTGTATCCAAGGCCTACCCAACAAGCAAGAGTATGACGGACGGATGTCCATCACATAGAAAGTAGATTTAAACACCTCGGTGCCCACCTTGATGGGAATATCAACCTCCCCATGGACCATTCTCTTCGAACCATCGAAAGCTCTGACAACAATATCACTCGGCTTCAACTCCAACCCTTCACAATCTAGTCGGTCCAAGGCCTTCTTAGGCAGTACATTCAGCGACGAACCAGTGTCGACCAAGACATGTGCGAGGGATTTTGCTACGGATTTAAATCCGCAAGAAACAAACCAGGGATTTGTGGGGAAGACAAAGACGTGTCCCTGCGTCATTGGCCAGTTCAAAAGTTTAGCGTTTTTTTTTATTTTCCAGCATAATTAATTGATTTATCAATATAATATTTGTTTTGTGTTAGTCTAACAATTAATCAAGCCAGCTGAGTTGGTAAGGGAGGCGTGTCAAAACCCCTTGGGACCTGGGTTCGAATCCCAGGTCCCCCAAAACATTTGTGTTATTTTGTTTCAAGCAATTCCATGCAGCGCTCAAAGCAGGGCCCATCATACGCCCTCATCCAGATATTGTCCAAGTAGCTTCTGATCTAATCCAGTGGCCAGGAATGAAGGACTACCATATGTCCAAGTCAACAAGCGCGTAGGGAATTGAAAAAGTCAACAAGACTGAACGTTTTGGGCCTGGAAAATTGTTGATTGCACCTTTAAATTGGGCCTAACACCCCCCTTTGGTTATTTCTTTTCTTTTAACATTTTATTTATTTACTTGATTTATTTTTTATTCTTAATTAATTACTAACCAGATAATTAATATTTTCCTAATAAAATCAGAAAACAAAAATATAATATTTTTATTTATTAAAATTAATTTCACTTTATTTTTGTAAATAAATAATTTAATCAATTTAGTTTCTTAACTAGGTATAATTTTAACATTTTTTTTTGCAATAAATTAAAATTAATTAGAATATTAGGTTTTAACAATTTTGACCATTTTATTTTTATTTCCTTAAATATTAAAAAAACCCAAAAATATATTTTCTATTTAATTAATTAATTAACTTAGATTTAATTTCCATTTAATTCAAAATAACAAAAAAATATGCTTTCTTTAATAAAAAGGGTCAAAACCCTAAAAATGCTCTGATTTTGTAGGACTTTAATTTATTTATCGCTTTCTTTTACTTTCCGCAATTTAAATTAAAGGGTTTGCCTTTGGCGATGTAAATACCCGACACCTTGTAATAGTTTAGATTTAATTTCCCGCAATTTCATTTTCGTACAATATTAACTGTTAGATGTTTGATAACTAGGCAATGCATGACAAGATCAATCTTTAACTTAAAATTAACAGTAGCTCACCCATGACATGTACAGATAAAATTAACCGAAATAACACACTCGCACATGCGCACTCTTAGGGTACACCTCACTTGGTTGCCTCGAACGTGGTCATTAAGTATAGGAAGTTTTAGAGGTCGCCCTCTTATCCAAAGATCATAGTTGCCTCGAAACGGTTGCCTCGGAAAAATGATCTAGGATATTAGGGTTACCGCTAAGGCGTCTTAACGTTGCTTTAGTGACCACACGTCCCTTAATCGAATTGACCCGAAAACTCCAACAACGATGCTACCTACTCCTCAATAGTGGGATAGCACTGTCTAAAGGACATTTGCATAGTTTAATTCCTTTTTGAGTAGGTAGATGATTCTTAATTGTTTGCTCCTTTTAAAAACAAAATAAAACTTTTCGCACTTACACTCCTTTCAAACAAAAAACTCTTTTCAAACCCACAATCACAAAGAAAAGCAAACTTTTGAAAACACAATGAGCAAGTACCTAAGAGCCCGTGGATAACCACGGATAGAAAGGGTGCTAACACCTTCCCTTTCTATAATCTACCTCCCGAACCTGAGAAATATCTCAAAAAGGAATTTTTCGGTGCTTTTATCCTTTCCTTGTTGGATAAAATAAAAGACGGTGGCGACTCTTGCTTACCGCGACATTTTGCGAAAACAAACGCAAAACGTGAACCAGCATTCCAAAATAGTCAGTTCTCATTCCCACCGATCACATCTACGAAGGAGACTTAATAAAAACTGGGGCATCCCGTTGACTGTAGTCTCAAAAGTAAGAACAGTCAGGCAAAAATTAGTGATAATAAATCAAAAAAAAGGGTCACCACAAATCCTCGACAACATGAAAAATGTTGCAAAAATGATTGCCTTCTCAAATAAAATTCAAAGTACCTGAACCATCATTTCAGATTCAATAGAAGTTCAAACGCACAATTAACTGAGTTTAGGACTGGAGAATATCATGAAGAATGGGTTGGGTACAAATACACTTTAAGCCTTATCCTTTGTTTCTTAAACCGTGAACCAAGCAACGCTACAACCCTTTAAAAGTCCTAATTGAAGCATGGGTTAGTTCGAAAACATACTGTTACAAAAAGGTATCCTTACTCCTGTAAGGCTTGCTGTAAATCCTGAGTTGAATTCATGTTTTTTTTTACAAAATTCTTTTATTTGCTAAAAATGAATTTTCAAAACTTCAAGACAAACATAAACTTTGCATTGTTTGAATATTGTTGTTTGCATGTGGTTATTTATTTGACAATAGAGAAATTCGCACGGCGAATATCCAATGAACGAAAAATATCTCAAGAAACAAAATCACTTCAAATGGGAAGACACTTCCAATGACAAATCTCCTATAAGCAAGGGGGCATGACATGTCACTGTCCAACTCATCTATGGCAGTCAAGTTGAGATTCTAAGAAATCTCTCAAGAAGTGTTGAATAACCAGGGGCAGGTCTGCATTTGAATCACTTGGGGCATTGAACATGAATTTCAGCAAAAGGTCACATACGACCAAGAAAACATTTTCTTGGAGCTCCACAACACTTGCTGTTATGGACGACAACAAATTCCCACAAAGTCCTTTCCATAGGGTGATCCCCAGTCAAGTCCCCACAGAGTCACCTCTATAAGGTTATCCCCATAGAATAATCCTCACGGATAAGGGTACAAACCCCTCAAGGACAAATTCATAGATATCCCCATAAAATTGGACCCATGCAATCCCCATCCAGAGTTTCAATCTCCGGAAAACCTCTCCCCAGCTGAGTTGGTCACAAGAAGAATCCTCAAGGAGTTCTGCCAAAAGAAAACACATTTTTAGCAGTTCATCAAATATTCTCTTCAATAGGGTTTATTTCCCCCAACAAACTATAGATTCCCCAGATTGAGTTTGCCTCTCAGACTATCACAAATTAAGGGACCACAACCCCTAATCCCCAGTGAAGTCATCAACAAAGTTAGTGTCATCTCTAAAAGTTATTACAAAGCTTGAACCCGACCAGATAACAATTTAAAAAGCTCCTCTTTCCCAGTAGAGTTTACCACTGTCCCCAATGAGTTGTTGTGAAGCCTAGAATCCGACCAGATAACAGTTAACTTCTTTATCTCCAACAAGTTGTTAACTTTCATTCTCTCTAATCAAAAGATAACTCCCCAGTAGAGTAACGAATGACTAGAACTCCTGAACTCTTTCCCCAAGCAGAAATCAACACTCTCCATAGAGTTTCCCTCAAGAAAAGTAAATATTCTCCAGTGGAGTTCTCCCAAACAACAAAACAGGAATATCCATCGGAAACATTCTAAAACAAGGTCTGAAGGTGTGCATACTCTTCATCCCCAACAGCAGTCTGAAATTTAATTTCCCAAGGCTCATCAACATTTGTCAAGGGTTTATTTTCCCAGACAAAGATACACCTCAACAACATTTCACATTTCATACGTCATAGCATATGCATACGTCATAGCATATAGCACAATCTCATTTATTTTGAGAACACCATGCATTTCATACATCATGACATTGCATACAGCTAACGCTTTACCTTTTTAGGAAAAGATCAATCAACAAATAGTTATCATCAACAATTTTCAATAGGTCCAAGATTAGTTTCTGAAGTAATACAGAGCAACTACCTACATGACCAGATGCAACTTTACATGGGCTCATCATGAAGAAATCTTACACGGGTCCTTCTGACGTCCAAATGCAGCTTTACACGGGCTCATCATGAAGCAATCTTACATGGATTCCTTCCCATCCTGAAGCAGCCCTACTCAGGCTCCTTCTCATATATGTCCAGATGAAGTTTCACACGGATTCATCCTAAAGCAATCCTACCCAGGCTCCTTCTCATATTTTTAGATGAAGTTTCACACGGACTCATCCTAAAGCAGCCCTACCCAGGCTCCTTCTCATATTTTCATATGAAGTTTTACACGGACTTATCCTGAAGCATCCTTACCCATGTTCCTTCTCATGAATTTCCAGATGAAGTTTTACACAGACTCATCCTGAAGCAACCCTACCCAGGTTCCTTCTTATGAATTTCCAGATGAAGTTTTACAAGGACTCATACTGAAGCAACCCTACCCAGGTTCCTTCTCATAAATTTCCAGATAAAGTTTCACACAAACTCATCCTGAAGCAACCCTACCCAGGTTCCTTCTCATGAATTCCCAGATGCAGTTTTACACAGAATCATCCTGAAGCAACCCTACCTAGGTTCCTTCTCATAAATTTCTAGATAAAGTTTCACACGGACTCATCCTGAAGCAACCCTATCCAAGTTCTTCTCATGAATTCCCATATGCAGTTTTACACTGACTCATCCTGAAGCAACTCTACCAAGGTTCCTTCTCTTGAATTTCTAGATGAAGTTTTACATGGACTCATCCTGAAGCAACCCTATCCAAGTTCCTTCTCATAAATTTCCAGATGCAGTTTCACACGGACTCATTCTGAAGAAATTCTACCCAGGTTTTTCCCCATAATTTCCAAATGCAGTTTCACACGGACTCATCCTAAAGCAACCCTACCCAGGTTCCTTCTCATAAATTTCCAGATGCAATTTTACCCAGACTCATCATGAAGCATCCCTACCTAGGCTCCTTCTCATACATTTTCAGATGAAGTTTTACCCGGACTCATCATGAAGCAGCCCTACCCAGGTTCCTTCTCATACATTCCCAGATGGAGTTTTAATCGGACTCATCATGAAGCAGCCCTACCCAGGTTCCTTCTCATACATTTCTAGATGAAGTTTTACCTGGACTCATTATGAAGCAGCCCTATCCAGGCTCCTTCTCATACATTTCCAGATGAAGTTTCACCCGAACTCGTCACAAAGCAGCTCTACACAGGTCCATTCCAACATGTCATTCAGAATTAAATCGACTAAAGATTTATTCGGATATTTCTCCCAGTTACGGTGAAGCTTAGACTTAGCCTAATTTATATCAACAATCACATTTGGATGGCATCTATAAGTCCATCTTCGACAACTCTTCATCATATCTCCAAATGGCATCTTTAAGCCCATTCCCTACACAATCAACTGACACATAGTCGAGTACAAATTTCTGGGAACTCTAGTATTCAATCATCTTCTACCTTCAAGTCACTAATGAAGGACTCACCAATCTAACTCTTCAGGTTTAAGAAGATTGAACAGGGGCAGTTGTTGTACCCCAAAATTTTCCCTCTCTTTTCTCAAGATATTTTCTCATAAGGATTTTCAAAAGTTCAAGTTTGCACAAACACAATTGGATTTTTAATGCCCCATGGATCATATTGAGCTTTCAAATATCAAATTGAAGACAAAACAAGCTTACTTTGATCACAAATCTTTGACTAGAATTTATCCTCCTTCAAGATTACTTCGATTTCCCAAGCTTCAACTGGACTTTGGCCTCCTTCAAGTTTGCTTCGATTTCCGAAGCCTTGACTAGATTTTGGCTTCCTGTAAGTTTGCTTTGATTTCACAAAGCTTCGCTGAGAATTGGCTGCTTCATGCTTGTTTCAATCCACAAGGCAAGGGTTTCCCTCATGCTAGCAAGAACAAGGCAATGACTTCCTTCATGCTAGCACCCACAAAGCAGTGGCATCTTTCCTGCTTGCTTCGACTCACAAGGCAAGGGATTACCTCATGCTAGCAGGTACAAGGAAATGACTTCCTTCATGCTAGCACCCACAAAGCAGTGGCCTCTTTCCTGCTTGCTTAGATTCACAAGGAAATGACTTCCCTCGTGCTAGCAGGCACAAGGCAATGACTTCCTTCATGCTAGCACCCACAAAGAAGTGGCTTATTTCCTATTTGCTTCGATTCATAAGGAAATGACTCCCCTCATGCTTGTTTTGATTCCACCTTTAAACTCTTCAACACACATAGTCTCTACATTATGACACACAATTTGGTGGATTCGAAGGACACATATTTGATGGCCCATTTGAAGAACATGAATTTGGTGGATTAGAAGAACACATATTTGGTCCATTCAAAGAACACGCAATTGGTGGATTTGAAGAACCTACAATATGGTTCATTCGAAGGATATACAATATGGTCCATTAGAAGAACATCTAATTGGTCCATTCGAAGGACATACAATGGGTCCATTTGAAGAACACACAATTGATGTTTTGTCTCTTGATGAGTCTGGTCGAAGGCTGCTAGACAAAGTCATATGTGCTACCAAGTCTAATTCTGCTGCACTACTATGAAACAGTCCTGCACCAAGCTGCCACAACACTCCAAAACTGCTGCAAAGCAGTCTTGCTGTGCTGCTCCCATATTTGCACCAAATTTGCATACAATAGCTTCACCTTGAAGTCTATGAAGACAACATACCCAATTTGTTCAAATTTCATTTGTTTCCCTTCAAATCTCGGCCAAACACTTCTATAAATAAGATGTTTCACAACACATCTAAGGGTGGATTTTTAGTGGCTGGAGAGAGATTTGTTGGCAAGGTAAAGAAAGAATAGAACACTTAACACACTTTCAAACCCAGAATAAAAAAACGCACACCTTTGTTTCTGTTCTTTCGAATCCATAACTAAATAAACACAACACTTGTTTCTTTTCCTTCGATTCCAGAACCAAAAAAACATAATTCTCCTTTTCTTTGCTTTCGAATCCAGAATCAAAGAAACACAATACCCCTTGTTGTACCCCAAAATTTTCCCTCCAGTTTTACTCAATATATTATCAATAAGACCCTCAACTTGCTCAAGGATGCTCAAGAGTTGACCAGACAAACTCTCTCCTAAAGCAATGAACCTCCAATTAGGGTTTCCATTTTCATCAAGAAGGGTGAGCTCCAAAGGCATCATATGATCTCCATGGTCCTAATATGTCCTCAAGACCTTTCATGTCAAATTTCAAGCTTTGCATAAGAATCTTGCTCAGTCAACTGCTCAGATGCTTGAGAATCGACTGTATTAGGTCAAAAGTCAATTGTGGCCCATATACAGTCAAACTTCAAGATTTTTGGTCAACATCAACATTTCGAAGTGATATTCATCATTTTATTAAGGGTTGATCATGATTCATTAAGGAATGCTCCTAATTCATCAAAACTCAAAAGTTGCTAAATTAAGGTTTCTTAGGAAAAGTCAACCAAACTTTGACAGGGCATAACTTTATCATACTTTATTAGAAATTTCTCAACTAAAGCTCATTTTGAAGGGAACTCAATTTCCTACGATGCATCTTCTTCCCTCAAGTTCAATAAATGCACTCATAAAAAGATATGGATTTCTACATTATAGGTCCTTTTGAAAAGTCAACAAAAACACTTTTAGGTCAAAGCTTCTTACATGAACATGGAGGACCCAATTGAAATTAGACCAAAAGGGTTGTTTATGGGACATCATAATCTTTCTAAAAAGTCAAAGAACACCTATCTAGGGTTAAAATTGGAAGAGTTATGCATTGTCAAAGTTGACCATTTTTGGAAAATTGCCAAAAGTCAAATATGCTCAAAAATGCATTTTTTTGCCAAAAGGGCCTAGCATTTTAGGATTGTATCTTGTTAAGGACATGGTCCACGACCCAAGTCAGCAACCACATCTTATTTGCTCCATTTATTTATTTTATTATGATTTTTATTTATTAAAAATCACATTAAATCAAATAAATAACAAAAAATATCAAAAATTGTTTTGAAGATATGATTTTGATGGAAATCAAATCTAATTATGATGGCCTAATCAAGACAAATCGGATCAAGGAAAAAAAGGCAAGATTTGGTCAAGTTTGGAATGAAAGAGTATGGCTTAAAGATTAAATATTTTATCCATCAATTCTCAAGATTGGATCCAAAATTGTTACCCTAATTCTTCATACTACATATAATGAACAAAAACAAGGCAAACGAAAAGGGGTTGGTCGCACGAAATTGACACAAGAACTTCAAATTTTTTCACAAAAAGTGGCAATCAGTTTAACCTTTGCAGAGGGATTCAAGAAGTTTTGACACTTGCAATCAATTACTGGGCACATTTAGAAGCTAACTGGATCATTTGCACTCATCAAGATGTCCAGAACAAGCATCTACAGCATCACAGTTTGCTTCTTGTTCTTGCATTTGATTTTGCCAATATATGCATTATAAATGAATTTTGAGTATGCATTCATATTTATATGATCATTTAGAGCATTTTTGAATAATTAATTGTTTGTTTTGATGCGTGTTTGACCACTTGCGATTGTTAGGGTTTCAAGGTCCATTTTGGGGTTTTTCATTACAGGCAAAATTAGGCCAAAAGAAGGATACCATTGTATTCACGAGATCAAACTCAATTGATCTATGTATTTACATTAAATTTATATTGCCTGTGGTGAATTTTGGAAATATGCAGGTTTTTAGCAAAAGACATGTCTGTAGGTAAAGGTCTATTGGCAAAAACGACAGCCCATTGGGGAAGACGAAGGCGTGGCGTATCATGAGTGGGCCATTTGAATAATCGCGCGCTTTTTGGACCATCCATGTTGTTTTATATATTATGCTTTAATATTATTATTATAACAACTATGCAACGTAGCACAGATGGCAAGGCAGGCGAGGAAGGACCTGGGTTCGATTCCAGGTCCCAGCATTTTCCTTATTTTCTCAATATACACTTGCAGATTCCATACATTCCTAAGCTAGGCATCCATCATGCGCCCCACTGATCCAGCCACTGGATCGTTACCAATGTAGATCCAACGTTCCAATCAACGAGAGACCATGGCGCACCTTCCAAGCGTACTAGCACAGGATCTGGCGCAAACAGAGCTCAGCCATATTGGTCCCAACAAAAAAAAATCATTTTTTTATTTAATCAAAAAATCATAAAAACATCAAAAATCTTTTTTCATAAATTTTTTATTAATTAATTAATTAGATTAAATTAGGGTAGTTTAATGAATTTTTATTATAATTCAAAATAATTAGAATTAGGGTTTAACTTTGTACTTAACCTAATTTTTCCTCAAAAACAACATAAATATTTTCTTAAATTAGATTTTTAGGTCACCGAATTATTTCTCGCATTTAATTTACAGCGCGCTTTAGATTTTCCTTTTTTACTATTATTTGTAAATGCTCCGAGTTTGTAATAGATTTAAATAGGGTTTTAATTCCGCATTTTATTTTCAGTCAAAATAATTATGTATCTTCCCAAAGCCATGTAATAGCTAGGACTCTAATTTATCACATTTTAATTTCCGCAAACTATGAACTGCTTAGATGTATGTATAAGATTGTATGGAAAGGCAAATTGAAATTAAACAGTAGAAAACCCTAATTGTGAAAAGATAATTAACTAAAAAAATACACTTGCACATGCTCACTCCTAGGGTTTGTCCCACTTGGTTGCCTCGGAAATATTGGTCATGTCCCTCGAACGTAGAGGTACCTTAACAATGACCCGCGATTCAAAATCATCATAAAGATCATAGCCCCTACTTGTCCCTCGAGTTGCCTACGAATTGATTTTATGACGATAGTCCCTTCGAAATTCTAAGGTATCTTTACTTGTTGCCTTCAAAGACCATTTCATCCCTTCGAACGTCCCTTTTAAACTCCAACGACAGTGCTACCTATTCCTTAATAATAGGATAGCGTTATCTAAAGGAAAACGAACAGACCTTTTTCGAGTAGGTAGATTAGTTCTTAAGTACTTGCTCAAATAAAGCTTTTCACATAAACACTCTTCAAAACAATTTTCAAACAACTTCGTCACACTCTTGAGGACTGATACAAGGGTTATCACGAAGTAAAAAAAATTCAAAACAAGCACACACAAGCAATTTTAAAAATGAGCAAAGTACCTAAGAGCCCATGGAAAACCATGGATAGAAAGGGTGCTAACACCTTCCCTTTCTATAATCTACCCCCCGTACTCAGAAACATTCTCGAAAAAGGTTTTTTCTGTTCTTTTTCCTTTTCCTTAGTTGGATGAAATAAAAGTCGGTGGCGACTCTTGCTTACCGCGACATTTGCGAATATAAAATGCAAACCAGTATTAACAGTCGGTTCTGCCACTGTATCACAGAACTGGCAACTTTGTTGGGGAATAAATAATAAGTGGGGTACACCTTAGGATCTAGGTCATTTTTAAAATTGCTTTCTTGTTTTGCTTTGCCTGCTTTATATTCAAGGGTTTTGTTTGGGTATTATTAAAGATCCTACACCCGGATCTGGGGACACTTTTTAGGTAAACAGCAATAGATCATGGAGATTGTATGGTGTAGATAAATATGGTTTAAGCGATGGATGTGTTGGTGTGACACTTTGGTTGGTACTGGTATCCTTCGTGTGAAAACGAGGAGAATACTGGGCCGTCGCGTGGTGCCGTGAAGCACTAACGGACCTTAGAACCTTAGTTGAACAAACTTAGCCATTAGAAAGTAATGAGATAGCCGGCCTTGGTATAAAGCCTAGGATTGGTTGATACTCGGTGCTACACTCATTGAGATCAGACTTTCAGGATATTTCGGCCGCAAGAAAAGATTGCTTGAGCTGAAACAATGCCCGATAAAGGATGATCAGTGATATTGAGAATCTTTAGAACCCGGTTACTTTTCTAAGACAGGTTTGAAACCAATTAAACTTCAAGAGGGTACTTACCTTTAACCTCATGCAAGCCTTTGAACCTAAGGTCTATTGTATGCTTTTCTTGTGTGTGATTTATTCTGTTTAAATATAACATCATGCATCATAACGTAGCATCCATTCTTATTACACTAATCATTTCAAGGACCAAGGGAATTTATCTTTGTTCTATTTTGCAGATCATGGCTTCCGCTCGTAGAAACACTATCCGAATCAGCTTTGTGAGAATACCTCCCCAGCTTAAGGAGCTAGTATCAAGGATTCCTGAAACTTTTGCGTTCACTAAGAGACATGGTCGACTTCTCAACCTGGTTACTTTAAACTTTAATGAAAAGATGATGAGTGTACTCTTTCAGTTCTTTGATCCCAAGCACCACTGCTTCACCTTCCCAGATTATCAGTTAGTTCCTACCATGGAAGAATTCTCTCAGTTGTTGGATATACCCATTCTTGAACAGTTGCCTTTCACAGGCTTAGAAGAGGTTCCTAATCCATAAGTCATTGCCTCGACCTTGCATCTCAAATGGGTCGACGTGGTATCCAATTGGGAAATAAGAAGCGGAGTCAAGGGTTTTCTAGCCAAGTTCTTAATAGACAAAGCCCAACTGTTTTGGGATGATATGGACTTTCAGAATTTTGAGGAGGTCTTGGCCCTTATAATATATAGGTTAGTATTGTTCCCTAATCCATACTTGCTCATAGATGTGAATGCTATCAAGATCTCCCTCTCTCGCAACCCCGTTCCTACCTTGTTCGGAGATATTTTGCACACTCTCCATACTCGTACCATGAAGAGAAGAGGGGTTCTTATGTGCTGCATGCCATTGCTGTCGAGGTGGTTTATTTCTCACCTCCCTAAGTCCGTACTGAAGAATGAAGAAGGTTTGGTTTGGTCACAAAGGATAATGTCACTCGCTCACACGGATATTCTCTAGTATTCCCGAGCTATGGGAGATACTACTATTATTGACCGCTGTGGGGAGTACCCTAATGTCCCATTACTTGGAATTAGAGGAGGAATAACCTACAATCCTCATTTAGCTCTGCGACAATTTGGTTACGCTCGAAGGGATGGTCCCCATGAGTTACTTATCGAGGGCATTGTATTTAACTATGAAGATGATGTTCTAGGGTATCGCCAGAGGTTCATACGAGCTTGGAGCATGGTAAACAGATCTGGCACCAAGGCTTTGGGGCCAAAGGCTTCCATTCCTATGGAACCTTATCTTCAATGGGTACGAGCTCGCGCCCAGAAACTTATGATGCCCTACATGTCCGTTTTACCATTGATTATGGAACCCACTACTGAAGGGGGTATTCCTTACACGTTTCTTTATCCTGATATGCCCACTGATCTTGGAGAACTACAGCGGTCTTGAATCCAGTTGAAGAAAGAACGGGATACTTACAGGGATCAATTATATGCCCAGGAGAGGAGGGTTTTAGAGCTCACAAAGCAGCTTCATGAGGAAACAAACCTTAGTGTCTATCTCGGCACGAAGAGGAAGAATCCATGGGAAATTTGATTTTTCTAGTTTTTTAGAATTATTTTAATTGTAACGCCAAAAAGGGAAATTTAACTTTGAGTTCTACTAATAAAATATTTATTTCATTATGGTTTGCAAATTTAAATTCCCCAAAGTCTTTGAAATCATTGCATACGCATGTCATCCATAAACACTGCATATATAGGTACCATTACAGGTTTCTCATCTTCTTCGTGTTTATTTCAGCCGAAATGTCTTTCGAACAAAGTATCAAGGATTTTCAGGCACAAAATGCCCAGTTCCAACAGATGTTCATAAATCTGGCAAAAGGGTAGGAGGATCTGAAGGCCCTCATCCTGAAGGGGAAAAAGAAAAATAAGAAGGCCGCTGGTATTCTGAATATGGGCAGAAGGTTTAGGGGGCCGTTGAAGCAGCAATTCGATCTAACCTCTTCATCCAAAGAAGGGGAGAATTAAGAAGAAGAGACAAGGGAGAAGGACCCCAGTCCTGAAGTTTCTAACAATGACACAGATTATAATGATGAGCAGTATCCTCCTACTGAGGATAGATACAAGCAGTTGGAAGACCGTCTGAGTGTTATGGAGGTCTAGAGAATACCTGGGTTGGATTTCGAAGAATTGAGATTGGTGTCGGGAGTGGTCATCCCGCAGAAGTTCAAGGCTCCAATTTTTGCTAAGTACGTTGGGGTGTCTTGCCCAAAACTCCATCTCCGTTCCTACGTCAGAAAAATCCAGCCCCACGCCGCTGATAGAAATTTGTGGGTTCACTTCTTTCAAGATAGTCTATCAGGGACTCAGCTTGAATGGTTCTACCAACTAAAGAGAGTCAATGTCCGAAATTGAGAAGATCTGGCTGTTGCTTTTTATAAGCAATATCAATATAATGCCGATCTCGCTCATACTCGTACTCAACTCTAGAGTATGTCTATGGGTGCAAGTGAAGGCTTTAAGGACTATGCCTAGAAGTGGAGAGACTTGGTTGGAAGAGTTCAACCCCCGTTGTCTGATAGGGAGTTGGTCCATATGTTTCCGGGGACGCTATCTGGTCTGTTCTTTAATCATTTGATCGACAGCTCGTCAGTTGGTTTCACCGAGATGATTCTAAATGGAGAGAGAGTAGAAGCTGGAATTCAGAGCGGTAAAATACAGAAGGATGCCTCTTCGAGTTCGGTAAAGAATCCTTTTACTAGTAAGAAGGAAGCCAGTGCCATCTATAGCCCGAGAGGCCAAAGTAGAGTTGAACACCGTCGGACAGTAAGTGTCGTGATGATACCTAGTCCTTCAGTTGCTCCACAGCGCAACAATCAACAAAGGGAGGAAAGACCACAACAGCAATTTACCCAGATTAACATGACGTTGGCTGAAGTTCTACCCCATTTACTGAGATCTAACTTGGCGACCTTGAAAGAGGCTCCCAAGAATCCGCACACCATATCTCCCCGATATAATCCAAATGCTTGGTGTGCCTATCATTCTGAGAGTCCTGGCCACGACACTAACGACTGATGCGCTTTGAGAAATAAGGTACAAGACCTAATCGAAGTCAAGGAGATTGAGTTTGATGCTCCTGAAAAGCCAACGTCATAACTGCTCCCATGCCTAAGCACGATCGTGGAGTTAATGTTGTAGATACCGATCTGTTTGTAACCTTAGTAGATGAAGTTTCTACTCCTCTTATGACGGTTAAGAAGAATTTGTTGTCGACTGGTTTATTTCCGGGTTGTGGTGAAGGTTGCCACATGTGTTCATTTCTGCCTTCTGGTTTCCATTTGCTGAAGTCAGGTGTTCAGCGCCTGATGGATAGCAAAGAAATTTTGTTCGAGAAAACTTTGATTCCCGTTGTTCCATTTGAAGACGTTGCTATTATAACCATTTCCGCCAATCCTTCCATGGTCTCCTCGAGAAGACTAGTTAGGATTACATATGTTCTAAGAGTCGCTCCGCTAATAATCACCATTCCTGGTCCTGTCTCGTATGCCTCGGACAAAGATCTCCCCTGGAATTATGGTGCCGATGTGTACTATCATGGCATCAAACAAGATCTGAAAAATGAATAGGCTAATCCTAATGTCAGTAACATTGTCGGGACCATCAAGGTTACCCGAAGTGGAAGGGTTTTCTCTCCTGAGATTTCCCCGAAGACTGTCAATAGGCCTATTGTTATTCCATCTGCTACTCCTATTGGTACATCAACTACTACTCATGTGCTTACTCCAATTATCACTCTCGTCGTCGAGTCATCTAGGACCCGAGGTAAAGTTATAAGTGAGCCTTCCCGGACGGAGGCGCCTAGAAAAATTGTCGTGGAAGACTCTAAGCAAGAGATAGAGGAAATACTAAAAATAATCAAAAAGAGTGACTACAATGTGGTCGAGCAGTTGGGGCATACCCCCTCCAAAATATCCATGTTGTCCCTCTTGTTGTACTCTGAGGCCCATGTGAAGGCTTTGATTGCATTCCTCAAGACTGTGCATGTACCACAAGAGACCTCAGCTGATCAATTCAAAGATTGTGCGGCCAGCCTGACTACTGACAATGGGTTGGGTTTTTCAGATGCAGACTTGACACCAAAGGGGAGGAAGCATAATGATGCTCTGCATGTCTCAATTGAATGCAGAGGCACCACTATGGCTCATGTGCTGGTAGATACTGGGTCTTCGCTGAATGTTCTGCCTAAGAAGGCATTGGATCAGTTGGATTGCGAGGGATTGACCTTAAAGCCTAGTAACATTATGGTGAGGGTTTTTAATGGGTCAAAGAGAATGGTGCATGGGGAAGTGGATATCCCCGTGAAAGTAGGTTCCCAGACTTTTGAGTCCACTTTCTATGTAATGGACATCCGACCATCGTACTCTTGTTTGTTGGGTCATCCTTGGATCCATGAAGCTGGGGCAGTTACTTCTACACTGCACCAAATGCTAAAATATCCAGTAAAAGGGAAGATTGTCATTGTGCGTGGTGAGGAGGAGTATATAGTGAGCCACCTCAATTCCTTCAGGTATGTAGAGATGGACGGGGAATCCATAGAGACTCCTTTCCAGAACTTTGAAGAGGTTCCGCAGATCTTGGCATCGGCTGAAACTACTACCAACAAACCTCCTCTGAAGATGGCTTCCCTCAAAGACGCGAGAGCAGTGGTTGAAGAAGGTGGGTGTACCAACTGGGGACAGCTCCCTGATTTTACTCATAAAACTGACAAGTTGGTTTGGGCTTTACTTCAGGAGCTCAAAGGGTTGTTCGACGCGCTCGGGCTAGAGGACCTCCCCTACGCATCAGCAATAAGGGAATTAATGCCATTGAAGACAGCAAGGAAGACTCAGACATTGACAAATGGTCTACCCAACTACCAACGGTGGACCGAGTAACTGGACGGCTAAGAACTTTATACCAGTTTCTTTTATTCCGCAGTAATTGTCTTACTTGTTTTGAGATTTGTAATAAACAATTTAAAACTCTACAGCCTTGTGCCTTGCCCGAGGCACATTTGCTTTGTTTGTGAGGGCTATTATTTGTCATTTCATATATCATCAATAAAACAATGGACATTCCTTGCATACAAATTTTGCGCTCTTTGTTTTTCTTTTATGTTTTCACTTTATCAAAACAGTTATGCTCTTACACACGCCCACATATCATACTGCAGATCCATATTCATTCTGGATCCCATTGATAACAGCTCTGCTACTGTCCGTTATGACTTTGAAAGTCCGATCAACCAAGCCGAAGACGGAGGTGAGGATGATTGTGAGGTGTCTGGAGAACTTGCTAGACTATTACAACATGAATAAAGGGATATACATCCTCATGAAGAGCCGGTTGAGACGATAAACCTGGGCACAGAGATAGACAGAAGGGAGGTCAAGATTGGTGCAAATTTGGAAGTTAAGGTCAAATAGTGGTTGATACAAATGTTGCACGACTACGTTGAGATCTTCGCATGGTCATATGAAGACATGCCGGGTTTAGACACTGATATTGTGGTTCATCGTCTGCCGACCAAAGAAGACTGTCCTCCGGTTAAACAGAAGGTCCATCGTATGCCCCCTGAAATGTCAGAGAAGATCAAGGCCAAAGTCATGAAGCAGTTCGACGCAGGGTTCTTAGTTGTCACTTCTTATCCACAGTGGGTTGCTAACGTCATTCCAGTACCTAAAAAGGACGATAAGGTACGGATGTGTGTGGATTATAGAGATCTGAACAGAGCAAGCCCCAAGGATGATTTCCCACTTCCTCACATTGACGTTCTGGTTGACAACACCGTGCAGCATAAAATCTTCTCCTTCATGGATGGTTTCTCTGGATACAACCAGATCAAGATGGCTCCTGAAGACATGGAGAAGACGATCTTCATCACACAGTGGGGCACCTTCTGCTACAAGGTGATGACTTTTGGGATGAAGAATGTTGGGTCAACTTATTAGCGCGCCATGGTCACTTTATTCCATGATATGATTCATCACGAGATAGAATTTTATGTTGATGACATGATAGTTAGGTCTCAAACTGAGGAAGAACACCTTGATCATCTACAAAAGTTATTTGACAGATTGAAGATATACAAGCTGAGGTTGAATCCGAAAAGGTGCATCTTCGGGGTAAGGTCTAGTAAACTTCTGGGATTCATTGTCAGCGAAAAAGGCATCCAAGTAGATCCTGCAAAGGTAAAGGCCATACAAGAAATGCCAGCTCCCCGTACAAAGAAGGAAGTTAGAGGTTTCTTGGGACGCTTGAATTATATCGCCAGGTTCATTTCACATTTGACTACTACTTGTGAGCCCATCTTCTAGTTTCTGAAGAAAGATCAAGTGGTAAAGTGGAATGATGAATTCCAGGCCGCTTTCAAAAGAATCAAAGAATACCTTCAAGAACCACCAATTCTGATGCCTCCGGTTGAAGGAAGACCTTTGATATTGTACTTAACAGTGCTAGACAATTTAATGGGGTGTGTGTTGGGGCAGCATGACGAGTCTGGTCGAAAAGAGCAAGTGATATACTACCTTAGCAAAAAGTTTACCGACTGTGAGACAAGATACTCACTGATCAAGAAAACTTGTTGTGCTTTGGCATGGGCTGCTCGCTAACTAAGACAGTATATGCTGACCCACACTACTTTGTTGATATCTAAGATGGATCCGATCAAATACATCTTCGAGAAACCCGCTCTCTCCGAAAGAATAGCAAGATGGAAGATGATCTTAACTGAGTATGATATACAATATACAACCCAGAAAGCAATCAAGGGGAGTGTGTTGGCTGATCATTTGGCTCATCAGGCCATGGATAACTACCAGTCCATGAATTTTGAGTTCCCGGATGAGAATGTTATACTGGTGACTGACTACGAAGAACCTGGACCAGATGAAGGACCTGAAGAAGGATACCGATGGAATATGGTTTTTGATGGAGCTTCGAACGCACTCGGAAATGGCATTGGCACTGTAATCATATCTTCTGAGGGATGTCATACTCCTTTCACCACCCAGCTATGCTTCAACTGCACTAACAACATGGCAGAGTATGAAGCTTGTATCATGGGTCTCAAGGCCGCTATTGACCTCAGGATCAAGTTCTTGGACGCTTTCGGGGATTCAGCCTTGGTAATAAGTCAGATCAAAGGCGAATAGGATACAAAGCATCTGAATCTCATCACATACAAAGAGCTCGTACTGACATTGCTCCCACATTTTGAGGAAGTAAATTTTGAACATTTCCCGTGAGAGGAGAACCAGTTAGCGGACGCGCTAGCTACCATGTCTTATATGTTCAAAGTCAGGTGGGACAATGAAGCTCCCCAAATCACCATTGAGAGGTTGGATGAACCAGCACACTGCTGTGAAATTGATACCGAAGAAGTGGCAGACAAACCCTAGTTTCACAAAGTTAAAAGGTATCTCGAGGCTCAAGAGTATCCCGAAGGGGCATCTATCAACGATAAGAAGCTTCTGAGAAGGTTCGTTGTGAAATTCTTCCTTAGTAATGGAATCCTCTACAAGCGCAATCATGACTCCATATTACTACGGTGTGTAGACAAGAGCGAAGCAGAGAGGATCATGACAGATCTACATGAAGGCAAATTCAGAACCCATTCCAGTGGACACACCATGGCTAAGAAGATCCTACGGGAAGGATATTACTGGTCCACTATGGAAGTTGATTATTATCAGCACTCTCGAACTTGTCATGAGTGCCAAATCTATGCTGATAAGGTGAATATGCCTACGGTCCCCTTAAACGTCTTGACAACTCCGTGGTCCTTTGCAATGTGGGGCATCAACATGATCGGAGAAATCAGTCCTACTGCTTCCAATGGGCATCTCTTCATCCTAGTAGCCATTGATTACTTCACGAAGTGGGTTGAGGCGGCCTCTTTTGCTACAGTAACCAAGAACATTATGGCGCGGTTTATTCGACATAATCTGATATGTCGATATGGTGTGCCAGAGAGGATTATTACTGACAATGGTATGAATCTCAACAACACAATGATCACCGATCTCTGTAAGCAGTTCAAGATACATCATCATAATTCTTCTCCCTACCGGCTGAAGATGAATGGCAATGTTGAAACGGCTAACAAGAACATCAATAAAATTATACAGAAGATGACGGTGACATACAAAGACTGGCATGAAATGTTACCATTCGCTCTTCATGGATACCGTACCTCATCAAGAACATCGACAGGGGCAACACCCTACTCTCTGGTATATGGCATGGAGGCAGTCCTACCCATCGAAGTCCATATACCTTCTCTCAGGATTATGAAGGATACGGGCTTGAACGAAGTCGACTGGATCCGAACTCGACTTGGTCAGTTAAATCTAATCGATGATAAGAGACTACTGCTATCTGCCATGGTCATACGTATCAAAAACGAATGATCAAGGCTTTTAACAAGAAAGTCAGACGTCAAGAATATCAAGTCAGGGATCAAGTGATCAAGCGCATCATACTGCCGCAAGGTGATCCCAGGGGCAAATAGACTCTCATATATGAAGGGCAATTTGTGGTTAAGAACGTTTTCTCGGGTGGAGCTATGATTCTAACCACCATGGACGGTGACGACCTTCCTCACCCTGTCAATGCAGACATAGTGAAAAGATGCCACGCCTAATCAAAAGACCCACTAGGTCGACTGGCCTAGGCAAAAATAAGGGCTTCCCGGCGAACCAAAAGGGTTCGGGCAAAAATAAGGGATGAAAATAAAAAAATATGTACACCCGGAAAGTCGAAAACCTGAAAGGGAGGCTTGGGCAAAAAGGGTATCCCGGTGGACTGAAAACCCGAAAAGGCAGTCCAGGCAAAAGTTAGGGATATAAAGAGTATCACTATGTCTCATTGGATCATCTTACGACCAGACTTCAGTATCGACTATCAAGCTTGGACAACACCAATTAACCTAATTAACTTCGGACAAATAGCAAAGTGATGAGACGCTCGAAGACATAGGGGCAATAGCGGAGTTGGAACTCAATGGGGTTGTTTCACATAGCTGTTTTCTTTTACACAAGTTTTTATAGCTTCTATTTTTACGGCGGAATTCTCTTACTAGAATGTCAGCCTCCTTGTACGAAAACACCTATTACAGGCCAACTTCAAAAATCAATACAAAATCATTTTCACAAGAAACTTTGAGTTTTTTTCTTTTTCTGTTTTGTTTTGCAAGAATGTACAATGATTTGTTTTTGACATATGCATTTGAATATGATTGCTGCTCATAAACATTTACACAAGAAACAAAAGACAATTACTAGTAATTTCAGAAACAGGGGCAAAAACAAGAAGTGTCAACACCCGACAGTTACTCTGCCTAACAGGTACCAGGAAGAGACAGCTTTGGAGCATAATCAGGAGTACATACACTCCCCACAGAGTAAAAGTATTCAAAAGCATTGATGTCGGCTTTTCCGAAACATGAAGTAACCTCCCTAGCCAGGGTCATTCAGAAACCTGACAGCTATATCCCTCAGCCGAATTTCATAATCGCGAGTGGGTCAGTAAATTTCATCCCCCAAGCAGAGTTTATTTCTCTGAATGCAGAAGCACAATCCTCGATAAAGCTCATTACTTCAGCTACAGAAATTCACTTTCTAAATTTGTTCTCCGCAGAGTTTATTCTCAAGCAGAATCTCTCCCTGACAAAATATTCATAAATCTCCAGCAGCAGTTAGCGATTTATTTTCCCATACTCGGATATGTCACAATAGCATTTCATGTTCATACATCATGACGTGCGCATACATATTGCATACAATATAATCTCATTTATTTTTTAGAACATCATCACACAATGCATTTCATGCATCGCATATAATTAATCTTGTACCTTTTCAGGAAAGATGGTTATCATCAACAATTCCAACAGTTCAAGGTTAAATCGATGATGTTATACATGTCATATCCGCGGACAACTAATGGAAAATCAGTTCCCAAAACCGAACGGGTCAACTAACCTACGTGATCAAATGAGATAGCCTTACTATCCAGGATTTCATTTTGAAGTAACTTTACTATCCAGGTTCCTTCTCATAGCCCTACTATCCAGGCTTTTATTTCGAAGTAACCCTACTATCCAGGTTCCTTCTCATAGCCCTACTATCCAGGCTCTCATCCCAAAGTAACCCTACCATTCAGGTTCCTTCTTATAGCCATACTATCGAGGCTCTCATCCCGAAGCAACCCTACTATCCAGGTTCCTTCTTGCAGCCCTACTATCCAGGCTCTCATCCTGAAGTAACCCTACTATCCAGGTTCCTTCTCGCAGCCCTACTATCTAGGCTCTCATCCCGAAGTAACCCTACTATCCAGGTTCCTTCTTGTAGCCCTACTATCTAGGCTCTCATCCCGAAGTAACCCTACTATCCAGGTTCATTCTCGCAACCCTACTATCTAGGCTCTCATCCCGAAGTAACCCTACTATCCAGGTTCCTTCTTACAACCCTACTATCCAGGCTCTCATCCTGAAGTAACCTTACTATCCAGGTTCCTTCTCACAACCCTACTATCCAGGCTCTCATCCCGAAGTAAACCTACTATCCAGGCTCTCATCCCGAAGCAACCCTACTATCCAGGTTCCTTCTCTCTTATCTCCAGATAACAGTTTACAACACCGTAAGACCTAGACCTGACCAGTTACGGTCAAGTCCACCCTTCCCCAGTAAGTCACTGTGCAGCCTGGATCCTGACCAAATATGCAGTTCACTTCCACCTCCTTAATCAAGAATTAATTCCCCAGTAGATTAATGGACAACCGAAGATCCTAGACTCTATTTCCCAAGACATAAATCAACTTTCCTCGGTGAAGTCCTCCTCAGCAGCAGGTACAGGAATTCTCGCAAAGGAATCTCTTATACAACCGATATCTTCTCTAGATGGCATCTTTAAGCCCATCTCCAACGATTCTCCGTCACCTTCCAAATGGAATCTCTAAGCCCATTCCCGATATCACCAACCACTAGGCACTGCATGCGAGTGCAAATTAGGGTTTCTCAGGAAAAGTCAACCAAACATTGACCAAGCATAACTTTCTCATACTTTATCATAAATTTCTCACCCAAAGCTCATTTTGAAGGTAATTCAATTTTCTACGACTCATATTCAGCCCTCAAGTTCAAGAAATGCACTCATAAAAAGATATGGATTTCTACATTAAAAGTCCTTTTGAAAAGTCAATAAAAACACTTTTTGGGTCAAAGCTTTTTACATGAACATGGAGGACCCAATTTAAATGAGACCAAAAGGGTTGTTTAGGGGACATCCTATGATTTCTAAAAAGTCTAAGAACACCTCTCTAGGCTTAAAATTGGAAGATTTATGCATTGTCAAAGTTGACCATTTTTGGAAAATTGCCAAAAGTCAAATATGCTCAAAAATGCATTTTTTTGCCAAAAGGGCCTAGCATTTGAGGATTGTATCTATTTAAGGACATGGTCCACGACCCAAGTCAGCAACCAAATCTTATTTGCTCCATTTATTTATTTTATTATGATTTTTATTTATTAAAAATCACATTAAATCAAATAAGTATAAAAAAATATCAAAAATTGTTTTGAAGATCTGATTTTGATGGAAATCAAATCTAATTATGATGGCCTAATCAAGCCAAATCGGATCAAGGCAAAAAAGGTATGATTTGGTCAAGTTTGGAATGAAAGAGTATGGCTTAAAGATCAAATATTTTATCCATCAATTCTCAAGATTGGACCCAAAATTGTTACCCTAATTCTTCATACTACATATAATGAACAAAAACAAGGCAAGAGAAAAGGGGTTGGCCGCATGAAATTGACATAAGAACTTCAAATTTTTTCACAAAAAGTGGCAATAGGTTTGATCGTTGCAGAGAGATTCAAGAAGTTTTGACACTTGCAATCAATTCCTAGGCACATTTGGAAGCTAACTGGATCATTTGCACGCATCAAGACGTCCAGAACAAGCATCTACAACATCACGGTTTGCTTCTTGTTCTTGAATTCTATTTTGCCAATATATGCATTATAAATGAATTTTGAGTATGCATTCATATTTATATGATCATTTAGAGCATGTTTGAATGATTAATTGTTTGTTTTGATGTGTGTTTGACCACTTGCCACTGTTAGGGTTTCAAGACCCGTTTTAGGATTTTTCATTACAGGCAAAATTAGGCCAAAAGAAGGATACCATTGTATTCACGAGATCAAACCCAGTTGATCTATGTATTTACATTAAATTTATATTGCATATGGTGAATTTTGGAAATATGTAGGTTTTTAGCAACAGACATGTCCGTAGGTAAAGGTCTATTGGCAAAAATGAAAGCCCATTGGGGAAGACGAAGGTGTGGCGTATCATGAGTGGGACATTTTAATAATCACGTGCTTTTTGGACCATCCACGTTGTTTTATATATTATGCTTTAATATTATTATTATAACAACTAAGCAGCGTAGCATAGATGGCAAGGCAAGCGTGGAATGAGTGGAAGGACCTGGGTTCGATCCCAGGTCCCAGCATTTTCCTTATTTTCTCAATATACACTTGCAGATTCCATACATTCCTAAGCTAGGCGTCCATCATGCGCCCCGCTGATCCAGCCACTAGATCGTTACCAACGCAGATCCAACGTTCCAATCAAAGAGAGACAATGGTGCACCTTCAAAGCGTGCTAGCACATGATCTGGCGCAAACTGGGCTCAGCCATATTGGGCCCAACAAAATTCAGAAACACACCCCCCTGGGTGCTTATGCAGGCCCAATTCTTGCCTTTTTTTATTCCAATTCTTTTTCTTTTTATTTATTAATTATATCTTTTTAATAACACCAAAAAAATCATATTTTTTTATTTAATCAAAAAATCATAAAAACATCAAAAATCTTTTTACATAAATTTTTTATTAATTAATTAATTAGATTAAATTAGGGTAATTTAATGACTTTTTATTATAATTCAAAATAATTAGAATTAGGGTTTAACTTTGTACTTAACCTAATTTTTCCTCAAAAACAACATAAATATTTTCTTAAATTAGATTTTTAGGTCGCTGAATTATTTCTCGCATTTAATTTGCCGCGCGCTTTGGATTTTCCTTTTTTATTATTATTTGTAAATGCTCCGAGTTTGTAATAGATTTAAATAGGGTTTTAATTCCGCATTTTATTTCCAGTCGAAATAATTATGTATCTGCCCAAAGCCATGTAATAGCTAGGACTCTAATTTCTCGCATTTTAATTTCCGCAAACTATGAACTGCTTAGATGTATGTATAGGATTGTGTGGAAAGGCAAATTGAAATTAAACAGTAGAAAACCCTAATTGTGAAAAGATAATTAACTGAAAAAATACACTTGCACATGCTCACTCCTAGGGTTTGTCCCACTTGGTTGCCTCAGAAATATTGGTCATGTCCCTCGAACGTAGAGGTACCTTAACAATGACCCGTGATTCAAAATCGTCATAAAGATCATAGCCCCTACTTGTCCCTCGAGTTGCCTGCGGATTGATTTTATGATGATAGTTCCTTCGAAATTCTAAAGTATCTTTACTTATTACCTTCAAAGACCATTTCGTCCCTTCGAACGTCCCTTTTAAACTCCAACGACGGTGCTACATATTCCTTAATAATAGGATAGCGCTGTCTAAAGGAAAACGAACAGACATTTTTCGAGTAGGTAGATTAGTTCTTAGGTACTTGCTCAAATAAAGCTTTTCACACAAACACTCTTCAAAATAATTTTCAAACAACTTCGTCACACTCTTGAGGACTGATACATGGGTTATCACGAAGTAAAACTTTTTCAAAACAAGCACACACTAGCAATTTTAAAAATGAGCAAAGTACCTAAGAGCCCATGGAAAACCATGGATAGAAAGGGTGCTAACACCTTCCCTTTCTATAATCTACCCCCCGTACTCAGAAACATTCTCGAAAAATGTTTTTTCTGTTCTTTTTCCTTTTCCTTAGTTGGATGAAATAAAAGTCGGTGGCGACTCTTGCTTACCGCTACATTTGCGAATACAAAACACAAACCAGTATTAACAGTCAGTTCTGCCACTGTATCACACTGTGATACAGTGGGAGAACTGACTTGAGGTTTTGCGTTTGTTTTTGCAAATGTTTCGGTTTTGCAAGAGTCTCCACCAACTTTTTATTTTATCCTAAGGAAAGGTTAAAAAGCACAGGAAAAACCTTTGAGATGTTTTCTTGGGTTCGGGGAGTAGATTATAGAAAGGGAAGGTATTAGCACCCTTTCTATCCATGGGCTCTTAGTTACTTTCTTAGATCACTTGACTTGCATTTCCAATTGTTTGAAATGGTGCTTTGTGTGTGATTTTGAAGGATGTTTTGAAAAGAGGCCATTGTTGTGGTAACCTTTGTAATGATCCATGTTTGAATGTATACAAAGGTGTATTTGTCTTTTTGAAAAGTTTTCAATGTTTTGAAAGTTGTTTTGAAAGTGTGTTGTGATGTGTATTTTGAAGAAATGGCAAGGATTTGTTTTGCAAGTTGGTCAAGTAACCAAGAGCTATCTACCCTAAATTTCTCAAAGATCTTTCCTTATGTTTTAACCCTTTTAACAGTATTGTTCCACCATTGTATTTGGTGGACAATCTTGTGTTAGGATGTTAACGGGACGGGCGCGGGTCATCGTTTAGACCATGAATGCAATAGTGCCAAGTGTCTTTGGCAATTTTTCTCTTTAAGGGACTTGATCATTTCTTAGGCAACTTGAGAAAGCGTCATCGAGGGACTATGATCATTTGATTTGTTTTTTGTTTTTCCAAAGACACTCAACATGCAACATGGCCCATTTTTGAAGGCAACAAGTGGGGTAACCCTAGGGGTGCTAGTGTGCATTGTGTTGTCCATTTTCATGCATTTTTGTCTTTGTATTAGTCAAGCTATTTGTTATTTGATTTGCATACAAACCCTAAGTATATCATGGCATAATTTGAAAGCTTTTAAATGCGGAAATTTAAAGTCCTAAATTATTACAACATAATTATGGGGATGGGGGTACAAATGTTTGAATGAGGGGATATTTAGCAAGAAATTAAATCTAAAACTATTACATCCATATACAAATATCAAATTGAACAATATTTAAACAAATATAATAAATATGCAAAAATGTATTATGCACAAAAAGGATTTTTCATGTATGAGAAAATATTTTTTCATGTGGGATATAAACAAAATAAAAAAGTCAATTTTTGAATTTTTTTATAGTTTAGGGTAAAACCCTAGTTTTTGAATAAAATGGTAATTATTTATTAATTATATACAATATTTATATATTAATTTATACAAAAAATAAATAAAAGAGAAGTATATTGTAAAAAAGTATTTTTTTTAGTGTCATATATTAATAAAGATAAAAATGTATTATTTTTATATTTTTATCCTAAATATTTAATAAAATATGTATAAGTATATTTATATATATTTAATAAGCTAAATATGTACAAAAAATAAAATATTAATTATTTACAAAAAATGTATTTTTTTAGAAAATGTTTTCAAAATGTAAAATAAAAATAATAACTGAAAATAAATATATTTTTGTATTATTTTTTAGTGTTTTAAATAAAAGTATATATATTTATTTACATGTATAAGTTAAATAAAACAAATAAATACCAAATAAATGCAAAAATGTATGGAAAAATATTTTTTATATTTTTTTATATTTGAGCAAAAAATAATAAGTCAGAACAAAAAAGAAAAAATGCAAAATGACAATTATTTCACACAATGGGCCAAGGGGTGCAAAATGGAAAAAGAGTGTGCAAAGAGCAAAACCAACTCAGGCCCAACCCAAGTCAACCTTCTTCAACCTCCAGCCTTGTTTCAAACAGAAAATGCGCGCTTCACCATGTCCAACACAAACTCCTGATTCTTTGACTTTTAGCAAAAACTCACAACACAAATAATGTAGAGCATCAAGAGACGAATTCATACATATAAAAAACTTGACCTAACTCTAAGAAACGAGGAAGAATTTCTTCATCCCCAATTTCTGACCTAAATTTTCTCCAATGTTCATGGCCAAAATTCTCACAGCATACTCAATATAAATGAAAAGTAAGTATATGGATGGTTTCAGGGCTATGAGGCGAACATGTTTCATTCACAAACCTAAGCCTAACTCTTCCTATATTGAGAGATAGAAGTTCATGTTTTTACCTGTTTCAGCTTGAGTCGTGTACAGCAATGGAGGTATCTTCAATGGAGTTTGAGCTTTGGTACAGCTTGCCTGAAGTCCAAGGATGCTTCTCCTATGCTTGACTTGCTCTGAAACTGCCTGTATCGTACTATGGAAGTCCACCTGCACAGCTTGAAAGCAAAAATGGAAAACGATGTTAAGGATGTTACAGCTTGGATTTAATGTTTGGGATAGTTTGTGTGGATAATATAGAATGTGTTTGAACTGGTTTTAGCCAAAATGCACGAGTGGAATGGATAGTGGAAGTCAAGTTGCAGAACTTGCTCTGTTTCTGCAGCAAGAGGGTGTTTTGTGTATGGGGAGGTATTGAGGATGAAGGACTCGTGTTTTAGGTCAGGTTGGGTGTCTGAAAGATGACAACAAAGTTTGCTTAGGTTGGTGTTTACAGGAATGAGAGTTGGAGTTGTTTTGCAATCTTGCTTGTTTTTGAAGTAAGTAAACTCAAGTCCTTCTGCAGGCCTGTATATCTTCTCCATCTATGTTGCACCTCTTGTTCTTGATCAGAGTGATTAGTGTACAAATGCTAGCCTCAAAGATCTGGCCCATGCCTCTTGGATTTTGTATTTGACATAAAGTGCATCTTTATCAAAATGGCATGTTTGCTTTTTTCTACTTAAGGATTGATTTTATGTGCAATGCCCAAAGGGAAGAAATAATGAATTAATACAATGGTTAAGCATTTAATTATGGTGTGTGAGACTGGTTTTGAGGCCTGCAAGCTAGCTTGTACAAGCTGATTTGAAAAATGCCAATGTATGAACATGTATTTGGTTATGAACAAAAGTGACTTTTGCCCAACTTTGCAAATTCGATTCTCTCTAACCACAAGGGTGTTTGAGAAGTTCTTGGACAATTTGGAAAGCTTGGAATGTGTAATACAATCCATATTTGTAATGAAAATTGAAACTCCAAGTGGAACCATGTGAAAAGTGGCCATGAAGTTGGACAAAAATCCTGCCTAGAATAGGTCAAAATTTCTCTAAGTTAAAAATGTTTTGCACCCTTGTTCCAAAAATCATAACTTGGGATACAAGCTTCCTTTGAGAAAACTTTGTGAATCAAAGTTGTAGATTTTGCAATAGACTACAACGTTCATGTTTTGATTTTTGTTTGAATCCATTTGCATCTTGGTGAAAAAATGGGACAAAGTTAGGAAAAAATAAGGAAATTTCATAACTTAGAAAATTTTCTAAGTTATGAAATTTCTTCATTTTAAACCCTAATTTGCAATTTTGGGTTTCTTGATGAACAAGTTTCATAATTTGACATGTCTTGATGAAAAATGAATCTTGGCACTTGATTTTGACCAAAAAGTCAAAGTTTGACTTTTCAGTATACAGTCAAATTTTGATCAGTTGACTGGAAAATTCATCTGTCAATCTTATGCATTTGAGACCTTTTGAACTTGTTGAATGGGTCAATACAATGATAATGAGTTCTTGACTCCATGTGTGAGCTTGGTTTTCCATTGGTTAGGTCAAACAGTCAAAAATTGCCTTTGTGCAGTAAAAACCCTAAAAATGACCATTTTGCCCTTTTGGTGATCTGATCAAATTTCTTGTGGAATTGTGATCCAAACTTGACCAAATGGTTCATATGAGTTAATTATGTTGATGTGGGTCAAAAATTATGAAGTTTGACTGTTAATTGGCCACAATTGACTTTTTCCCCAATACAGCTGATTTCTAGGTCAACTGTCCAATTGACTGGACAAAGATTGGAATCAAGGTTTGAAACTTGGTATGGATAAACTTGTGAGTCCAACATGAAGCATGAAAGTAACTTTGGGCATTTTAGGTCAAAACATCTTTGTGCAAACTCAAACCCTAATTTGGGTCAACAGTGCAAGGAGGAGTCTTGAGCAGAGCAAACCCTAACTTGATCTTGAGTTCCAAGAGTCTTGTGGTGAGAAAATGTTGATGAAAAGAGAGGTCAAATTTTGGGGTACAACAGTTGCCCCTGTTTAATCTTCTTGCACCTGAAGAGTTAGATTGGCAGGTTTGCCTTTCGCGTCTCGAAGGTAAAAGGAGATTGGACACTAGAGTGCCCTTAAATTTGCACTCGTCAGAACATAGGTGCGGGAATGGGCTTAAAGATGCCATTTGGAGATGGGCTTAAAGATTCCATCTGGAGATGGGCTTAAGGATGCCATCTGGAATGTTTGTTGAACTGTAATGTGATAGGTCAGAAGAGTGCGGATTAAAATGGTATCCGTGTCTGGAATGCATTTGAACTGTATCGGGAGACTGAGTTTGTATGAGCAAAAGAAAGGCCTTCGTATCTGGGGCGTATCTGAGTTGTAACTGTGTTTGAATGTAGAATGAATATCAGAATGACTGCCGTGTCTGGAGTGTATCTGTATTGTATCTGGGTAACAGAGAAATATCTGTATATGGAGCAATTGCGTGTTGGGGACAAATTCTGAATGAGTGACAGAATGGCAACCGTGTCTGGAGCGTATCTGGACTGTATCTGAAGTTGAGATTTGTATGAGTAGCAGAATGACTTCCGTGTCTGGAGTGTATCTAAAACTGTAACTGGGATTGAGATCCGTATGAGTAATAGAATGACTTCCGTGTCTGGAGTGTATCTGAAACTGTAACTGGGATCTAAATAAATGACAGAATGACTTCCGTGGCGAATGCGCTGGGGAGAATCAAACTGCTGTTGTAAGGGTTAGAATGGTATCCGTGCTTGGAATGCATTGAACCTTGAGGTGGATAAATGAATCTGAATGAGAGATAGAATGGCTACCGTGTCTGGAGCGTATCTAGTCTGTGTCTGATTGCTGTAGTCTGAATGTGTAGTAGAATGACCGCCGTGTCTGGGGTGTATCTGTATTGTATCTGACTTGAAATTCTGAATGAGTAATAGAATGACTGCCTTGTCTAGGGTGTATCCATACTGTATCTGAATAATTGTTAATGATAGCCTTTTAATCTTATCCTGAAAAGGATGAAATGTTAGCTAAAACACAAAGTCATGTTGCATGATATGTATGATGCAATATATATGTTATATCAATGTTTATGATATATGAATGTAATGAATGCGCATGTAAGTTGATGAGCTGTCTTGCTGAAGATAGATGAATCCTAGATAGCCGGAGACAATAGAATCTTGACTACTGCCAGGGAAAGTGAATCCTTGTTGCTACAGGGGAGTGCAAGAATCTTCGATTGCTGAAGATGAGACATCCTTGTTGACTGTTGACTGCTCGGGGAACAAGATCTTCAATTGTTGAGGGATTTTAGGATCACTGCTGGGGATTGAAAATCCTTGGTGACTTGTGGGGAATAAGAATTATGATGATCTCTAGTGGGGAGTCCAGAACCTGGTAGACTTATGCTGGACAAGTGAGACTGAGAATCTTCAATCTGATGGGAAGTATCTCTGTGGGGAGAATGTTCACTAGTCTGGTTCCGCTGGGGATTAATAGTTGGAAGTTTTAGCTCCACTGGGGATAAGATTTTCATATTTTTAGGGCTCTGCTGGGGATATTGAAACTTAACTCTGAGAAGAATTGAGTTCTGGAAGGCTCTCTGGCTGGGGAAATCAACTTTGAGAAAGCTTTTGTTCTGCTGAAGTTCCTGAAGTTTAACTCTGTTTGGGGAATTAAGCTCTGGATATGAACCTTGTTAAGGAATTTGGAGTTTAGAACCGCTGGGGATTCCTTCTGAAAGGGCATCAAGATATCTATCTGTACCTTCAACCTATCAGCAATCATCTTTCTTAATTTGTAAGGAAATGATTATGTTCAAATGCATATGCCTATTTAACAAAACATTGGACGTTTCTCAAATAAAACATAAGTGTAGAAAAGCAAAAAGAAGACAAAGCAAATTTCTGTATTTGGGAAAGTATTTGTATTAACTTTTTATGAGTATCTTTGTACAAAGGAGACAGACATCCTAGTAAGAGGATGTTGTCGTAAAAATTGAAAAATTTGTACAAAAGAAAGATGGCTATGTGAAATAATTCCATGAGATCCCCATTCTGCTATAGCCTTCACAACTATGAATATCATGTCCATTCAATGCTTCGCCCGCCGATGATTGGATTGATCAGAAGCTCGGAGCTTGTTGATGAAGAGATTGTCCTTTAAAGTGATCCGACGAGACATAGTCATAAGCTTTAATTCCCTAACTTTTGCCTGGATCGCCCTTTCGGGTTTGCAATCCACCGGGAAACCCCTTTTTGCCCAAGCCGCCCTTTCGGGTTTTCGACTTGCCGGGTGTACACATTTTTTTGTTTTATCCCTAATTTTTTCCTGAACCGCCCTTTCGGGTTTTCGGTTCACCGGGATGCCCATTTTTGCCCAAGTCTCCCTTTCGGGTTTTCGACTTGTCGGGTCGTTTTATGCGTAGTATCTTTTGACTATGTCTGCATTCGCAGGGTGCGGCAAATCGTCGCTGCCCATGGTGGTCAGAATCATTGCACCACCAGAAAATATGCTCTTGATCACAAATGGTCCTTCGTAAGTAGGAGTCCATTTGCCCCTGGGATCACTTTGCGGCAAGATAATCCGTTTGATTACGAGATCTCCGACTTGATACACTTGACGTCTGACTTTCTTGTTGAAGGCCTTGATCATCCGTTTTTGGTACGCCTGACCATGGCAAACAGCAGTGAGTCGCTTCTCGTCGATCAAATTGAGTTGATCAAGTCGGGTCTGAATCCAATCGTCTTCACTCAAACCAGAGTCCTTCATAATCCTTAAAGAAGGAATCTAAACCTCCATGGGTAGGACAGCTTCCATGCCATATACCAAAGAAAATGGGGTTGCCCCTGTTGAAGTACGTGTCGTGGCACGGTATCCATGCAGAGCAAACGGTAACATCTCATGCCAGTCCTTGTAGGTAACTGTCATTTTCTGAATGATCTTCTTGATGTTTTTATTCGCAGCTTCAACAACACCGTTCATCTTCGGCCGATAGGGAGATGAATTGTGATGATAAATCTTGAACTGTTCACATAGAGCGGTGATCATAGTATTATTCAGATTAGTACCGTTGTCTGTGATGATCCTGTCGGGGACACCATACCGGCATATGAGGTTCTGCTTGATGAAGCGGGCAACCACATTTTTTGTAACGGAGGCGAAGGAAACTGCTTCGACCCATTTGGTAAAATAGTCAATGGCGACCAGGATGAAGCGATGTCCATTGGATGTCGTGGGCTTGATCTCTCCAATCATGTCAATGCCCCACATTGCGAATGGCCAAGGAGCTGTTAGAACGTTGAAAGGAACAGGAGGAATATGAATCTTGTCAGCGTAGACTTGACATTTGTGGCAAGTACGGGAATGTTGATGGCAATCAGCTTCCATGGTAGACCAGTAATAGCCTGCCCTTAGAATCTTCTTAGCCATCGTATGTCCACTCAAGTGGGTGCCAAATGTGCCGCTGTGTATCTCAGTCATGATTAACTCTGCTTCAGCTTTGTCCATGCAACGAAGTAAAACACAATCATGGCTGCGTTTATAAAGGATGTCGTTGCTTAGGAAGAACTTGGCAACAAATTTCCTTAGGAACTTTTTGTCATTTACGGAAGCTCCTTTGGGATATTCTCTAGTCTGGAGATACCTTTTGATTTCGTGAAACCAAGGTTGTTCCACTACTTCTTCGGTATTAATCTCATGACAATGTGCAGGTTCATCCATTCGCTCGATGGTGATTTGGGGAGCCTCGTTATCCCAGTTGAGTTTAAACATAGATGACATTGTGGCCAGAGCATCGGCTAGCTGATTCTCTTCTCGCGGGAAATGCTCGAAGGTGATTTGCTCGAAATGAGGCAACAATGTCAGGACATGTTCTTTGTATGGGATAAGATTAGGATTCTTGGTATCCCACTCTCCTTTGATTTGGCTGATAACCAAAGCCGAGTCCCCAAATACGATCAAAGATTTGATCCCCAAGTCTATAGCAGCCTTGAGACCAAAGATGCAAGCTTCATATTCAGCCATGTTGTTGGTACAGCTGAAGCAAAGTCGGGCCGTGAAAGGTGTGTGGCAACCTTCCGGGGAAATGAGTACCGCACCGATACTGTTTCCAAGTGCATTTGAAGCACCATCAAAGTACAGGGTCCATCGGGATCCATTTTCAGGTCCGTCATACGGTCCGTTACCTTCAATGTTGTCCAAAGTCATGATGTCCTCATCCGGGAAGTCGAATCTCATGGATTGATAATCTTCGATAGCTTGATGAGCTAGATGGTCAGCTAGTACACTCCCCTTTATAGCTTTTTGGGTAGTATACTGGATGTCATACTCAGTCAGGATCATTTTCCATCTAGCGATTCTTCTAGATAAAGCAGGCTTCTCGAAGATATACTTGATAGGATCCATTTTGGAAATCAACAGAGTGGTATGAGTCAACATATACTGCCTTAGTCGGCGAGCAGCCCATACCAAAGCGCAGCAAGTTTTCTCGAGCAGTGAGTAGCGAGTCTCACAGTCGGTAAACTTTTTGCTAAGGTAATAAATGGCATGCTCTTTTCGACCAGACTCGTCATGTTGGCCCAGTACGCACCCCATTGAGTTGTCCAAAATAGTCAGATACATGATCAATGGCCTTCCTTCGACGGGTGGCATCAGAATATGAGGTTCTAGCAAATACTCCTTGATCTTATCAAAAGTAGTTTGGCAATCGTCGTTCCATTCGACTACCTGATCTTTCTTCAATAGTTTGAAAATTGGCTCACAGGTAGACGTCAGATGAAAGATGAATCTGGCAATATAGTTCAAGCGCCCCAAGAACCCTCTAACCTCCTTTTCAGTAAGGGGGGCAGGCATTTCTTGTATAGCTTTCACTTTTGCTGGGTCAACCTCAATGCCTTTGTTGCTGACAATAAATCCTAGAAGTTTACCAGACCTAACTCCAAAAGTGCACTTACTTGGATTCAGCCTGAGCTTGTACTCCTTCAACCTGGCAAATAGCTTCTGCAAATGTTCAAGGTGTTCCTCCTCTGTTTGTGATCGAGCTATCATGTCGTCTACGTAAACTTCGATCTCATGATGTATCATATCATGAAATAAAGCTACCATGGTGCGTTGATAAGTTGCCCCTGCGTTCTTCAGTCCGAACGACATCACCTTGTAACAGAAAGTACCCCATTGTGTAACAAAGGTTGTTTTTTCGATGTCCTCGGGGTCCATTTTGATCTGGTTGTAGCTCGAGAATCCATCCATGAAGGAAAACACCTTGTGCTGAGCCGTGTTGTCAATCAAAATGTCGATATGTGGCAGCGGAAAATCATCTTTAGGGCTGGCCCTATTCAAATCCCGATAGTCCACACACATTCTGACCTTGCCGTCTTTTTTAGGTACTGGCACGATGTTAGCAACCCATTGTGGATAGGATGTAACAGCCAGAAAGCCAGCGTTGAATTGCTTCATTACTTCAGCTTTAATCTTCTCAGACATGTCAGGCCTCATTCGGCGGACTTTTTGCTTGATCGGTGGACAATCCTCTCTTGTAAGGAGACGGTGAACCACTATATCTGTGTCTAAACCCGGCATGTCTTCATAAGACCAGGCGAAGATTTCAACGTACTCATTCAACAGCTGTATCAAGCTCTCCTTGACACTTGGTTCCAAATTGGCACCCACTTGTACTTCCTTCCGGTCTTCCTCTGTTCCTAAGTTGACAGTTTCCAACAACTCTTCGTGAGGCAAGATGGCCCTTTCTTCTTGCTGTAGAAGCCTGGCTAACTCCCCTGGCACTTCACAATCTTCGTCGTCTTCGCACTCAGCCTGATTGACCAAATCTTCAAAGTTATTGAAGGATACAGTATAATAGTCATCCATAGAATCCATAGTGGATGGGTACCTGCATTTGTGAGTGTGGGTGGGTGTAAGGGATAGCCATCCTTAAACAAACAAAAATGCAAAAGGAAAGAAAATGAACACAGCAGCTTATAAATGAAAAACGTCCAATGATTCATTAAACATGGCATATGAATATGAAGAGAATCAAAACCCTTACAAATGGACCTACATGCCCCGGGCAAGGCATGAGGTGAAAAATAGTGTGCAGATTGTTTAAAAGTAATTATTACAGACCAACAGGAAATGTTCGAAAGATAAGTTACTGATTAATGAAAGTAATGGGGACGAAGTATTTCGCCTCTCAGTTGTGCAGTCCCCCTTCGATGGTTGGGAAGATCCAGTCTTCAATGTTACCCTCTTCGTCTTCGTCTTCTAAAGCATTGATTCCATGAGGAGAAATCTTGATGGGTGTCTTTTCAATTTTTGAGCGACGCATAGCTTTTTTCCCCGCAGCGGTAAATCCTAACCCAAACTTGTCTGTCTTGTGGGGAAAGTCAGGAAACTGACCCCATGTTGAGCTCTTCCCCTCCTTCATTGCAGCCTTTGCGTCTTTCAGAGATGCCATCCTGGCCACCTGCTTGGGTTCCTCAGCTACTGCCTTCGCTACCGCCACCTCGGGAGAAACCTCCTCAAAGTGTTGAAAGGGTGTTTCAATGAATTCTCCGTCCACTTCCACATACCGAAAGGAGTTCAGGTGACTGGTCATGCATTCCTCCTCACCGTGTACAGTTATGATTTTACCCTTAACAGGGTATTTCAGCATCTGATATAGAGAGGAAGTGACTGCCCCAGCATTATGTATCCATGGCCTTCCTAGCAAGCAAGAGTATGATGGGCGGATGTCCATCACATAGAATGTGGAGTGGAACACCTTAGTGCCTACCTTAATGGGAATGTCGACCTCCTCATGCACCATTCTTTTAGACCCATCGAAGGCCCTAACAATGATATTACTTGGTTTCAGCTCCAAGCCTTCGCAATCCAATCGATCCAGAGCTTTCTTAGGCAGCACGTTCAGAGAAGAACCAGTGTCGACCAAAACATGGGCAAGAGTAGTTCCTCGGCATTCAACTGACACATGCAATGCGTCATTGTGCTTTCTTCCTTTCGGAGTCAGGTCAGCATCAGAGAAACCCAGGCCGTTGTCTGCGGTAAGGCTCGCTACACAATCTTAGAATTGATCGGCTGGGGTTTCTTGGGGCACATGGGCTGTCTTCAAAAACCTTATCAAAGCTTTGGCATGAGCCTCCGAACAAAGCAGCAGAGCTAGCATGGAGATCTTCGAGGGGGTTTTCCCCAGTTTCTCTACAATGTCATAATCACTTTTCTTTATTATTTTCAGAATCTCCTCCATTTCTTTCTTAGAGGTTTCGGGGATAACCAATGGCCGAGCCCTCGTCCTGACGAGCTCATCTTGGATCCCTTTCCCCTTATCAGCAGAAGTAGGAGGGACAACCACGGGAGTAACGGCTTCTTCAATCAACGGAATTCTTGCGGACAGTTTTATCGGTGCAGGAGTAACTTTGGCAGCAGCTGAGGGTCCAAAGATTGCTTTTGGAGGGGCAATCTCTGGAGAGAAAATTCTCCCACTTCGGGTAATCTTGCTCGTACCGGCAATGTTTCCAATGTCGGCATTTTCTTCATCAGAGCTCTCTTCAGTTATCTCAACTTGTTTAACACCATGGTAGTAGATTTCTCCACCATAATTCCATGGTATTGAT